>JBBGZY010000627.1:0-1200000 GCA_037952925.1 Lithobates clamitans
CCGACTCAGGGACACCTCTGAATTTGATGTTGTTCCTGCGGGCCCTGTCTTCGATGTCGGCCATTTTAAGTTGCATGGTTTTGATCTCTTCCTCAACATCAAAGTGTGCATCCACTAGCTCGTTATGTGCCAAAGTGAATTCTTCCATTTTCTTCTCCACATATGTTACTCTGGTAGAGACTGCTGCTACTTCATGTTTAGTGGTATGCATAAACGCTGCCATATCGCACTGGTGGGCCCCTCTTAGTGTTTGTAACATCTCCTTCATGGTGGTGTCTAATATGGGCTGCCCTGAGGTGGGGAAGGCATCTAGTTTCTGCGTATAAGCAGAGGATTCCTCCATATCTTCTCCCTCTAGCCCTGAGTTATCCCGGGTCTCATCCTCTTCCCCAATCCTCCTTTTTTGTTTGGCAGGACTGCTAAATGGTGAGGATGGCAGCGGATGGTCACTGGCGTTTGACTCACCCGAGGATGGCACTGGATGGCTGTGTGGCTGTGCTGTGGAGGCTGACGAGCGGCTCTCCGCGCCGGCGCCATCTTGGAAATCCCGGGCCGTGCTGAGGGGATAGAAATCTGTCAGTTTTCTCTGTGCTTCTCTGTCCTTTCGTTTGGACATCGCTGCCGCTGTGTGCCCCACGTCCTAAGGAGTTGATAGAGTCGTTTTAGGGGTGTTGTAATGCGCTGTGAGCCGCTCGATGTCGCCCGTTGTAGCAGAGCTTAGGTGTCACACATCCATCAGCTCTGGCTGCCGGCTCCGCCCCCCCAAGTAGAAGTGTTTTAAGAAACTAATTAGTATTAGGAAAAACATATAATTATGATTATAACTATATAAGACTGTAGCCTATGCTTAGATAAACGAATATTCATTGGAGATACCAGAATTATACAGGTATCCATATAGATAATCATTTTTAGGTAGTATTGATTAATATATATAACAACGTGTGTATTTCATAGATAGACCAGTTTTGATAGACATACATTTTTAAAGATACATATATATAACCAAGTTATGTAATGGTGACTAATCAAACTTATACTGAGTGTATTTTACATTAGACCGATTACCAGAATATTTAAAGGTATATACTATCCTTACCATTATACACATTATGAAAATAGAATGTATTAACTTAAAAGGATAGACTCAAAACACATGTGAGACACCTGGTGGTTGAAGGTGGTATTATTTGAACTCACTAAATTTACGAGAAAGGTAAATGATTAAGTTTATAACCAATAGTAAGGAAGCCAAGTCCTTTTGGGCAGAGCCATTATAATTTTTATGGTCTTATTATTATTATTATTATTATTATACAAGATTTATATAGCGCCAACAGTTTACTCAGCGCTTTACAATGTATAAGGGGGACAACACAATTACAGTACAGTTCAATACAAAAGGTACAGGAGGGCCCTGCTCATAGAGCTTACATTCTAAAGGGAGGGGGTGGTGGTACAAAAGGTAATAGCTGCAAAGAATGATTTGATGGGGGTGGCTCAAGGACAGTTATGTGGGTGTGGGATAGGCTTCCCTGAATAAATGAGTTTTCAAGGATCTCCTAAAGGTGGACAGGGTAGGGGCTGATCGGACATACTGGGGCAGGGAATTCCAGAGGATGGGAGAGGCTCTGGAGAAGTCCTGAAGGCGAGCATGGGAGGAGGTAACAAGGGAGCTAGAGAGCAGGAGGTCCTGGGAGGAGCGGAGAGGGCGATTTGGGCGATATCTGCAGATGAGGTTGGTGATGTAGATGGGGGCGATGTTGTGAATGGCCTTGTATGTTATGGTTAGCATTTTGAATTTTACACGGTGGGGTAGGGGAAGCCAGTGAAGGGATTGGCAGAGAGGAGCAGCAGTCACGGATCGATTAGTGAGGTGTATTAGTCTAGCAGCAGCATTCATAATAGACTGAAGGGGGGATAGCCTGCTTAAGGGTAGGCCATTAAGGAGAGAGTTGCAATAGTCGAGGCGGGAAATAATCAAGGAGTGAATAAGTTGTTTTGTAGTGTCATTAGTCAGGAAGGGTCGAATTTTGGAGATGTTGCGGAGGTTAAGGCGGCAGGATTTAGCCAGTGATTGGATATGGGGGCTGAAGGAGAGGTCAGAGTCAAGGATTACACCCAGGACTCTGGCATGTGTGGAGGGACCAATGGTTGTGTTGTTGATATTAATGGTGAAGTCACAGGAGGGGGACCGTGAAGGAGGAAATATAACAAGCTCAGTTTTAGAAAGATTAATTTTGAGGAAGTGGTGTGACATCCATACCGATATGTCAATCAGCAAGTTTGAGATCCGTGAGGAGATAGTGGGGGTGAGTTGGGGAGTGGAGAGATAGATCTGTGTGTCATCAGCATAGAGATGGTATTGGAAGCCATGGGAGCTGATCAACTGGCCCAGGGAAGAGGTATAGAGTGAGAAAAGGAGAGGCCCAAGGACAGAGCCTTGGGGTACCCCAACAGAAAGAGGAAGGGGAGCGGAGGAGATGGAGTTGTAAGTGACGCTGAAAGTGCGCTGAGATAGGTAGGAGGAGAACCAGGATAATGCAGAATCACGGAGGCCAAGGGAGTGTAATTTGCTGAGGAGCAGCAGGTGGTCAACTGTGTCAAAGGCAGCAGAGAGGTCTAAAAGTATGAGTATGGAGTAGTGGCCATTGGTTTTGGCAGTTATTAGGTCATTGGTGATTTTTAGTAGGGCAGTTTCAGTCGAATGTTGTAGGCGGAAGCCAGACTGTAGGGGGTCGAGAAGGTTGTTGTCCGTGAGGTAGCGACTCATTTGGTCATGAACAAGGCGTTCGATGAGCTTGGAGGCAAACGGGAGAAGGGAGATAGGTCTTAAGTTATTCAAACAGGTGGGGTCTAGTGAGGGTTTTTTGAGTATGGGGGTAACCAGTGCATGTTTGAGCGGGGAAGGAAAGGTGCCAGAGGAGAGGGAGAGGTTGAAGATGTGGGTTAGGGAGTTGAGGATAGAGTGGGAAGGTGGTCGCAGTAATTGAGAGGGGACAGGGTCCAGGGGACATGTAGTGAGGTGGGCCATGGAGAGGAGTTTATCAACTTCTTCTGTGGTAACTGGGCAAAAGGAGGAGAGTATTGAGTGTGATGTTGGACCTGATATGTTGGGTAGGGGAGGAATTTTAATGCTGGATATCTCCTTGCGAATTGTGTTGATTTTGCTATTGAAGTGGTTGGCAATATGTTGAGCGGTAAGCAAGTTGGTGGGAGGGGGCAGTGGGGGGTGAAGTAAGGAATTAAGGGTAGAAAAGAGTTGACGAGGTTTGGATGAGAGGGTTTTGATGAGAGTGTTGTAATAGGTTTGTTTAGCAGTGTGGAGGCAGGAGTTGTATTTGAGAAGGACAGATTTGTAGAGGGTAAAGTCTTGCAGGGATTTAGATTTACGCCATGCTCGCTCATGAGCACGGTTGCGTCTCTTGAGACTTCTGGTGTCGTCTGTTTGCCAGGGTTGTGGCAGATGGGGCCTGGTTCTGCGTGTAGAAAGAGGAGCAAGTACGTCTAGGGAGGATGACAACGTGGTGTTGTAGGTCTTATTATCTGAAATGGTATTTAGAGGTGAGTAAGATGCCAGAGAAGGAGGGAAAAAAGGAAAGAGAAAAAGATGAAGAGGAAGAACTCAGGGGGAGAGCTCAGAAGGAAGCTCAGTGATCCACCCTGAGGGGGGACACTGGGAGATACACACACTCCCAGACTGACACTCATGCACCATGCATGAATACATATCTTTACATTCGTGAAGATTCTTCAACACCTAATACTTAGAACTTGGAGGTCACAAGAAGTAAATTCTCTTTAAGAGTATCCATTTTGAAACTACGGCCATCTTAACTCTGGTAACCAGCCAATAGGAACAGTAGCATCCTGGAATGGGTAATTATGTCATGTTGATTTTATCTTTTATGTTCTCTCAAATATTAAAGTATTGAATATTATACAATTGAAAATCATTCTCCCGAATCAATAACCGCCTTGTAGATTTTTCTCTAAAGATTCAAATTTTTCATTACATTTTTCTTTTTGCATAGTTGCCACAGTTATTGACAAAACAAACGTCTAATTTATTTCACATGTTTAACCACTTACTTACCTGGAGTATAGTAACGGTTGTACGTGTGAAATACAGACGTACTGTTTAATTGTCAAGTTCACAATGTTATTGATTCTACCGAGAAGTTATCATGGTGGTATTATGTCAAAGGGACGGTACGCCCATTTTTGCAAGTGTTTTTATTGATTTTCAAGACGTTCATGTAACGCAATCGGTATCTTAATTTCATGTGATTATTTGTGTTTGTTAACCAATAAATTACTATTTCGTATGCTCACATGTCTCCGTGAATAAGTTTCACATGCATAGACTGTGTCATATAGATTGATTTTGTATCTTAAAAATATCTTCGTTAAAAATTACTCAATAATAATTATTGTGCGGGAAACCTGTCCTTAAAAAGGCACAATCTTATTACTACTTATTATTCACGACAATATGCATAGAAACATAGTTTATTTTAGTTTATTTTACTTTATTATATCTGGTTTTAGTTTGTTATAATACATAAGTTCTCATTTGCGGGTTTGGAGTTTGGGTTCAGGTTAAATACCTGGACCCAGATTTCAGATATATATGTATGTGTATGTTATGTATGTGTACAGTATGTATATGTATGTGTATTTATATATATATGTGTGTGTATGTCTGTGTGTATGTATGTGTATATGTGTATGTGTATGTATGTGTATATATATATATATATGTATGCATATGTGTATATATATATATATATATATATATATAAATATATATATATATGTACATAATATTTTTTTATTTTATATATATTTTTTTTACAGGTTGGATTCATTATATTTAGGCACGAAGGCCCAGCCAGTCGATGTAATATCCCTAATTACATACTACATGTTTTCTCAATGATTTATAAAAGTTAGTTTGGCTAATACAGAACTGGGTTTGTTTTAGCTCCAATTGCTCACATGTCCCTTCCTAACTTCCACTCTTCCTGGTTCCTACCTTAACCCCTCTCGTGCCTTATTCCCACTTATATATTTGTTAGATTAGACTTTCCATTAGTACGTACCATATGTATATTCCCCCTTTTCTTTCGGAAAATACGGTACATTTGGAGCTATTTTATTATACCTGGCAGGTTATAATTATTCATCTTCATGATGTTTTTTTTATAGGCGGTTCTCCCACACGCGGATGTTCTGTATGCTCCACCTTACCTACCTCGACTCCCCACTCTTATTATGTGGGTGGTCGATGTAGGCCCTCTATCCCCTGATGGGGAGTTGTATCCCCAATCACGGGTAATTTTTGAAGCTATTTACAATCATATGACTTATTCCTCACAGAATCCGCGGATAAATACCTAAAGCGCTCTCGACATGCCTTCTACATGAAATCCAATAAGTTTGGTACTTTTCTGGCACGCGCACTTAAGTCATTAAACAAATCTTTTAAGCCGATTAGACTTTAATTGTTTAATGATACATATACTAGTGATACATATACTAGTAATCCTACTAAAATTGTTCACAAATTTCGCTCCCACCTAACCTCCCTATACTCGGAAACAAATAAATTTAATACCATTGAAACCGATACCTTTTTCTCAGATATCTCCCTACCCAAGATGTCTGAAACTCAAAAGACTATACTCGAAGCACCCATCACTGTGAATGATGTAACCAAAGCAATCAAAGAATTAAAACTAAACAAAAGACCAGGTCCTGATGGTTATTCTGCATTATACTACCGTACTTTTTCAGACATCCTCTCCCCTATTTTAGCGATGCGTTTAATGTCTTACTAGAAGGTAAATCCTTCAGACAGGAATCATTGACGGCAACTATTTGTATGACCCCTAAGCCTCATTCTGACGGCTGCCTTAATGGAATCATAGGTAATCTTATACATCATGATCAAGTAGGCTTCATGCCTACACGCCAAGCAGGTGATAATATACGTAGAGTGGTTCTTTTGGCACACATTGCTAAAACACGCTGCATTCCTTCATGCTTTATATCTCTGGACCTTAAAAAAGCCTTTGATTCCATCTCCTGGCCCTATTTACATTACTCACTTCAGAAATGGGGTTTTCACCCTAACTTTATAACTTGGATCACTGCATTGTATAATAAATCAAAACCAAAAACCAAAAGCATACATTAAGTATGCAGGTTACAAATCTGACCCCTTATAGAAAAAGGCACAAGGCAAGGATGTCCACTCTCCCCCCTTTTATTTGCACTCTTAATAGAACCGCTTGCCCTTTCGATTAGATCAGATCCCAAAATAACCGGAATAGAACTAGGAGGATATCAACATGAACTTTGTCTGTTTGCAGACAATATCCTCCTATTTCTATCATCCCCACAGGTCTCAGGACCTAATCTCCTTCCCTTCCTCAATAGGTTTGCTGCTTTTTCAGGTTTATCAATTAACCCTAAAAAATGCTTAGCATTAAATATATCCCTATCTAACCTGGAATTAAATTCAGCAAAGGTAGGACTTCCGTTTACCTGGGCGGAAAAATCAATACCATATCTGGGGATTCATCTTACTGCTTCTTTATCAGATCTTTTCTCAGCAAATTATCCACCGACTCTCAAAAATGTAACAAACCTGTTGAAATCTTGGTCCCTACTTCCATTATCATGGTAACGCAATAAAGATGACAATCCTGCCTAAGTTACTATATCTGTTTAGGGTTTTACCAACTCCAATTCCCGCTTATTATCTACGACTAATACAGAAAAAAGCAATTTCAAACATATGGGGGGCATCCAAACCACGCATACCTTTGCACACACTTTATCTTCCTAATGTAAATGGAGGCTTAGGCGTACCAAACTTTGCAACATACTACAAGACAGATCATATTGCTAGCCTAACTAAATATCATGCAAGACAGGAAATCCCATTATGGGTTTCAATTGAAGCTACTGATTGTGATCCTTTATCGATCTCGAACCTGCTTTGGCTTCATCCTAAAGATCGTAAAGGTTTACGAAACCCCATCACCAAACATTTTATTTCTCTATGGGACAGTCTTAAATCCAAACACAAGTTACAATCTACACATAAACCCCTTCTCTCCTTCCTGAAAAATCCCGCTTTTTATCCTGCTTGGACTGCTCCCAAATCCTTTTGAGAATGGTCATCCAGGGAAATCTTGAATAAACATAAATTTGTCACTAATACCCTTTGCGAAACCTATGGCATACCTCAATCAGAACTATTCCGATACCTGCAATTTAAAAACTTTTTCACTCCTTTTATAAGCTCTGACACTCCTCTAACACACTTTACTGCGTTTGAATCTATTTGCAGGAAAGATCCCCACACAAAAGGCATAATTTCCTCACTTTATTCACATTTGATATTTCAAACCGAACTGGATAAACCTTCTTATGTCCAGAAATGGGAGGCAGACCTGGGTCGAACGCTCGACACCACAGAATGGGATCAAATCTGGTCATCTACCAAATCGGCCTCCCCAAATATTATTGAGGTAGAGGCCAATTATAAAGTATTGACAAGATGGTACCTTGTACCTGCTAGGGTTGCAAAATATGTACCAACCTGTAAGCAGTGTTATCATGGCTGCTCAGAGTCAAGCGCACAACTAAACATTTGGTAGACATGCCCAATAGCACAAACCTTTTGGAAAGAGATCTTTAAAATGGCCTCCAAGATGTTTGGTTTGCAAGTACAGCCTGATCCTGCTACCGCATTACTTAATCTTAAACTAAGATCACTAACTTTGATTAAATTTAAACTATTTGTACAACTTCTAACGGTAGCTAAGCAATCTTTGGCACAGGCATGGTGGTCCCTGACATTAGTGGTGGTTGAGACGAAGAATAGTATGACTAATGCCATGATTCATGCCAAAATGGTGGCCATTGACAATGCTCTGTTTCCCAAATTTGAAAAACAATGGCACCCTTGGATAACACATCATTTGCCATCTAACTTTGACGAGAATGTTCTACTGCCATGGTAGCTGAGTTGCAATGATTTAAGCTGATATATAAAAAACACACAGACTTAAATGATGGCTCTCAATTCAACCCTGTGGACCCCCTCTTTTCTATGTTCTACCCCTTCTCTCCTTTCTCTTCTTTCTTATCCACTTTCCGTTTTTGAAGCTCTTTTCTTAGTAGAGTGTATTCTCCTTCAGACATTTCTAACACAGTCTAAGCTGGGGGCATAAGTACAATTTAAGAATTTACTTACTCTTTAACAGCTCCTACTTAGCTCTTCAATACCTTATCCAGGTTATACCCAATTCCCCTATTTATATGCTATGTAATCATCTATTATTAACTAATAATTTTAGCATCTTATATTTACCACAATATGTTTAATCATGTATTTGTTATGTATTTCTTTATATACTCAATAAAAATCTTTTGACAAGGAAATGTATCTAATAGCCACATCACTGCTTGGACTTTGTCCTTGCAAGGGTGACCCCTGGAAATTCGATACAAACAGAACAAGAAAAGTCCAGTGGCCCAGAGCCTTGCTGAGCTGCTTTATTGTTCTGCCCCCGATCCCCGTGCGGGGACCACAGATGCTGACTTTTTGGAAGAACAACTGTTGTCTCCCTACAAGGTTTATGATGATGAATACTGTAAACAGTTGCCGTGTGTATATGTAGATGGCTGTGCCTATCATCATAAGGACAAAGAACAGCTCCAACTAGTGGCTGGTATCAGAATTATATGGACCCAAGGTGTAGTCCCAATCTCTGTGGGATACAAGCTTGGGCCAAGAAGCAGCTAAGTTGTTTAACTTGCTGCAATCCTGAAAGCCATTGAGATGGCCATAGATTACTGTCTTAAAGAATTCGCCATTGTCACTGATTCAATTTACGTCAGGAATAGTTTTGTTGAGTATCTTCCCTGATGGAAAATGAACAACATGGTAAAAAGTAACCATAAACCTGTCAAACATGGTAAGTTGTTTTGTCAAATCGACCAATTGGTAAGGGAACACAAGATCACTCTGTATTTTAAGAAAACCAAGGGCCACTCCAGAGTCCTAGGTGAAGAAAAGGAAGGGAATGATCAGGCTGATTCCCTAGCTAAAGAAGGGGCCCTAACAGGCGAGTTGCTAGGTATAGATCATCTCTTAGGTTCAGTACAGTTAGAAGCTGTCACTAGACAACAAGCTAAGATGACTGATGATTCAAATGTATTGCAATGGTGTCGTGAAAATCCCAGTGAAGATTTAATCACAGTCCAAAAGGAAGACCCAATAATTGGCTTATTTTATAACCATTTAGAACGCCCGGACCAGAATCCCCTTAGTCAAGAAAATTATACTGGCAAGGAAGACGTACGAATATTAATGAAATCCAAATCCCAGTTTACGCTGCATCAGGGATTGTTGATCCACACCTCAAAAGGGGGCATCCAACAATGGGTAGTCCCACTTAAATTCAGAGGTTTAATGCTACAGCATGCCCATGATGCCCCCAAGTCTGGGCACCGCATAGAAAAAATCACCTATGAGATCCTCCGGGATTACGCCTACTGGCCTCATATGCTGCGTGATGTGAAGGCATACTGCCAAGGCTGCTTAATATGTCCTCAATTTCAACCAGCTTTGCCCATCCATAGAGCACCACTTCAGAAAAGGGGAATCTGTATGCCTTGGTCAGACCTTCAAATGGATTTCATTTGATCTAAAACTAAATCTTCATGAGGGAATCAATATATGTTAACTGTGACATGTTTATTTACCTAGTATGTTGAGTGTATTCCAGCACTAAATAACAACTCCGACACATGTGCCGCTCTATTGATCAATCATATCTTTGCACACTTCAGCCTTACTCAGAGAATAGAGTCTGATAGGGGTACACATTTCACTAGTGAAGTAATGACTAAACTGTGGAAAATATTGGGTGTAAAAAGGAAATTACACATTACCTATCGGCCCGCCTCTAGTGGTGGAGTAGAACGGTACAATCAGACCATTGTAAACATACTCAAGAAATTTGTCAAGGAAACAGACAAGGACTGGGATGTAAAGCTTCCCTTAGTCCTGATGGCCTTAAGGGCAACACCGAATATGGTCACGAAAATGTCACCCTTTGAACTCATGACCAGAAGGCGGATGGTCCTGCCCCAACACCTCTTGTACCTTACCACTAACCATAATTTGGTCAATGCCACCACAACTCACCAATACATAGAAGATTTACGGAAACACTTACAGAATGCATTCTCCTTCGCCCAGAGAAATATTGAAAGAGCTGCAACTAGCGCCAAGACATACTATGATCTTAAGACCACCAAAAAGGAGTATGACATTGGGGACAAGATATATCTCTACAATTTCGCGAGAAACCAGGTAAAGGAACAGAAATTCCTGCCGTCCTGGAGAGGTCCATTGAACATTGTTGACAGAATCTTCCCCGTGGCATATAAATTGCATATTCCATGGAATGGTGAAGTCAATGAGAGATGGGTGCACATCAATCAATTACGTGCTTGCCACCCCAAGTCCCAATTAGTTGTTGGAGGACTAACCCTCCTACCCCTCCTTGGTGATCGAAAGGTCATGATTGGCGACCTCTAAATTCAAGGTCAATTAAAAAGGTTATCTCACCAGAATATCACTATCTTTCTATATCTATGTGATACTCAAACTGTTTATTCCCTTGCAGTATGCGTGAGCCTAATGAGGTCCCTGCCGTCGTCCAAACCAGTGATCGGAAGTGGTAATGACCGGGCACTAAATGGAGGGTCCTTTGCAAGTCAAGCTGGTCTCATCGCCCGGCCAAAACCTTCCTCTGAAATCTTCATTCCCAAAAACGCACTGGAAGTCATCTGAAACGACTAATGGAAAAGGCCCTATAAAGTTGCTGCCTATTAGTAAAGGCTACAGATGGTCACCCGTTTACGTCACCGGGTGGCCCAGTCCTCAGCTATATAAATATAAGTACTGTCACAGAGAAGAAGCGTCAGTCGGTGGGAGCCTTCCATGGAGGCAGAACGGTTGTGGCTTGTTTTTTTTTTTGTCCGTCGGGCGGCATGAATTTACATCGCGAGACATTTTTATTTTTTAATTTTTTAATAAAGGATTTGTCCCAAGCTGTCTTTTGTCTTTTTTACCATCTTTGACACTTTTTTTGTGAAATGGTAGGGGTACAATGTATCCCATTACCGATTCACATAGGGGGAGGCCAGGATCTGGGGGTCCCCTTGTTAAAGGGGGCTTCCAGATTCCGATAAGCATACCCCCACAACCACCAAGCAAGGGTTGAGGGGATGAGGCCCTTGTCCCCATCAACATGGGGACAAGGTGCGTTGGGGGGCTACCCCAATGCACCCTCCCCATGTTGAGGGCATGTGGACTGGTACGGTTCAGGAGGGGGGGCTCTCTTGTCCCCCCCTTTTCCTGCGGCCTGCCAGGTTGCATGCTCGAATAAGGATCTGGTATGGATTTTGGGGGGCCCCTAAGCCATTTTTTCTAATTTCGGAGCAGGGTTTCTCTTAGAATCCATACCAGACCTGAAGGGCCTGGTATGGATTTTAGGGGGATCCCCATTCAATTTTTTTTTTAATTTTGGTTCGGGGTTCCCCTTAATATCCATACCTGACCCAAAGGGCCTGGTAATGGACTGGGGGCAACCCATGCTCTTTTTTTCAATGAGTTTTAGCTATACTGCCGAGACCCGAAAATTCATTACAGCCGTGATCAGTTTTAAATGACAATTTTTACTTTAGAAATGTAATTTTGCTGTGGTACTGTTCTAAACACAGGAAAAATGTGCCACTTTGCAGGCATACTATAGACACCCCCAGGCACGATATTTAAAGTAATATTTCATTTTTATTGTTTCACTTTAAGCATTAAAAAAATCACTGCTCCCAAAAAAACGACCGTTTAAAAAAAAAAAAATTGCATTGATACATGTCCCCTGGGGCAGGACCCAGGTCCCCAAACACATCATATTCGTGTCCCACGGACTTTAATGCCCGTACACACGGTCAGATTTTGCGACGGAAAATGTTGGACGGGAGCTTGTTGTCCGAAATTCTGATCGTGTGTAGGCTTCATCAGACATTTTCCATGGGAATCTCCGTCACAAAAAATTTGAGAGCTGGTTCTCAAATTTTCAGACAACAAAATCCGTTGTCGTAAAGTTCCACGTATGCTCAGAATCAAGCAGAAGAGCCGCACTGGCTATTGAACTTCATTTTTCTCGGCTCTTTGTGTGTGTTGTACATCACCGTGTTCTTGACGTTCAAGACAAGTTTGAGCCAACATCCGTCAGAAAAAATCCATGAATTTTGTTGTCGGAATGTCCAATCGTGTGTACGCGGCATAACAGTGTTTGTGTGTTCTTCCAAATTTTTGGCCTGTTCACATGTTCTGGTTCAAACCAAATAGGGAGGTGTTCAGCTCATCCCTATATATCAGAAGTCATCCACATATTGTCAAAGAACTTGGCGCCAGTATTATATGGTGGAAAGGTTGTGGTTGTTTTATCCGATGAATACCTGACAGTCTCAAGATAATTGTTTAGTTCTAAGTTTCTTATAGCCAGCAAAGTACACGAGATGGGGACACGTTTGGAACCAACCAATCATGGGATGGTAAACATAAGGTGGAAAGGCACCAATTCAACAACTGGACTGCACCCAATAAAAAGAGAAACTTATATGATTAAAGGGGGAGAGGACCACAGACCCACATGCCAGATACACTCCCTAGATGAACAAGAAAACTGCTGATAATTGACCACTCCCCATCTCGCTGGACTTTGCTACTGGAACTAATCAAATGTACTTGTAATTTGTTGGATATGTTCCTCTTTTAAACTGTGGTAAGATACAGACCATACAGATATTAATTAACCTTTTCCTCTCAAAATTGTAGGGATTGTATTTTACAGTTTATGTTTTAACCTTATCATGTACAGTGTGTAGGGCAATATTATAATTAATCATTTTCCCACATTAATTGTCAGGCTGTGTGTTGAAGCCGTGACTAGGTAAAATTAGGTATAGACCTGTATTACAACAAATTTGGCTACTGTGGTCCCAAGGAAATTATTTATCGCCCCATTCAATCTAGTAGCTATATTAAATTAATATTTCCTTCAAATTTATAATATCTATCTGTTGACTCCGCGAGACATACTTTGTATTCCTTTCGGCCGGAGAAATTCAGAGGATTGTTTCCCCGAGTGACAAGCGATATTGGGGGTTATTTACGAAAGGCAAATCCATTTTGCACTACAAGTGCACTTGGAAGTGCAGTCCCTTTAAATCTGAGGGGTAGATCTGAAATGAGGGGAACCTCTGCTGATTTTTATCATCCAATCATGTACAGGCTAAAATGCTGTTTTTTATTTTCCTTGCATGTCCCCCTCGGATCTACAGCGACTGCACTTCCAAGTGCACTTGTAGTGCAAAGTGGATTTGCCTTTCGTAAATAACCCTCATTGTGTTTTTGAATGTAAGGCGCGAATACCACAAATGTTTTTTTTAACATAGTCATTTGGGCTACCCTTGAGTTATTTGTAAAACATTAAGGAAAAATAGTTTTACTGCCGTGTTGATGTTTTTGACAGGGTGTATGAAATATTATCACCAGAAATCCCGGTTCTGTATGAAATTGTGTAATTATACTTGTAAATGAATAAAATCAAATCATTTACTTGTTAATTTTATTGGTAGATATTTGTACGTTGGTAAGAATTCCCCATAGATTAACAAACTCAGGAAATTATATAATAAATAAAATTTCGCGCAGTATTTAAGAAATAAGGTTCAACCTCTCATGGCTGCTGAATAATGAATTCCTTTTCCAGGCATACAATGGTTAATGCGATTAATTGAAAGGTGTGGAAAAAATGTAGTAATTATACCACCCTGTAACTAGCATGTGCATAAGCCTGTTACATAATCTGATGATGATATAGCCACACAATCTTCTATAAATCATAAACGCTAATCCACATTTAGATAAAAATTCATATATCAATTGTAATCTTCTATGGTTCCACTGACATAAAACCGTGCATTTAAAACAAGCGTGAAATCCAAAATTGCATAATATAGATGTGCAATCTAAATAATAAATAACAAATTCATAAAAAATCTTAAAAAATCAATTTTGTTCGTGCGATTCAGTGCAACTTTCTGTGCTGTGAAAGTGAATTTAGTATAGGTGAGTGAATTTTTTAGGAATTGTGAAAAGTTCTTAAAAGTTCTTTAGTGATAAGAAAATCCTTTTGCTGTGGGTGTCTCACAGTGTGGTCTCCCAGAACTCTCACCTTACATAGGAGATAATCAGGCATTCAGTAGTGTGTCTTTGTATAGAAGTGGTGTTCTGGCAGCTTCTTCTTTCTTATGTTATATCTCCTCCAGCGTTCCTTTCCCTGCAGCTCCGCTCTAGTAAACTCAGTGTTGGTGAGATAAAATAGGTGGGGGAGAAGAGAAAGGAGGCTCCACTAGTGCATTAACGTTTTTAAAACCAAAGGGGTAGCATTTATTAAGTGTTGCTCTTACATTTAATATGATAAAAACAGGCAAAAGTAATTAAAAGAACGATCTGGCGTTGTCAGCGCCCTCTCACTTGTGCTTCAGATACTGTGTGTCGCTCCAGCCAATCCCTACGCGTTACGACACGGTCACGTGTCTTCATCTGGGGATGTGATTGGCTGTTCTGTGTATGCTTATATATGCTAATACCGGAAGTTACGAAGCCGCCATTTTACTTGTGGTCAATGTAATCTGAGTCCGGCGGCCATTTTTCGTTAGTTTTTAATGAGGTTTTTCCTCTTGGGTTTAAAACCTTCATGTGCGCGGCCATGTTTTTGGTGGTATTCCTTCATAATAAAGATTGATGCTGCTGTTTGGTGTTACAGACGTGATGAATTGTGTAATTTAATAGGAATAATCACCATTAATTTGTTATCAAGGTGTTAGCTAATGTTTTTTACTGTAACAGCAAATAGTAAAGTTCCGTTCTCTAATCCGTTTCTATGGCTACATTTAGAATGGTTCCCTTAGATATATGAAGCAGATGTGGGAGTGCCCTGATTAATATACCAGTTGGTATTGGTGCATTACAAAAAGTATATAAATACAACCCAAAAAAATATATGTTAATTAACCATTCATACGACCGCTAGGCAATTAATATAATTAAAATTACATGTCTAATATCCTATAAATCTATTTTTTATATATATTATACGGTGGAAACTACTAACATGGTAATGAGCTAAATTTATATTAAAAATACAGTTAATACGATAATAAAAATTAATTGTTAATAAAAAATTATAATAAAAATAATTGATATATTCCCACATAAAAAATCAATGTTAAAAGTTATTTTAAAATAAATGTTGATCCCAGAAGTTTAATGTTGGTTTAGTAATTGTTTAAAAAGCAGTTTAAATCGAACTCCACATTGAGTGCCCCTGGCACCAAAGTGCGTAAAGAATGTATCCATTTGGATTCTTTACGACTAATGTCCCGCACCAGATGACCCCCTCTCCAAGACGGTTTATATTTTTCTATGCCCCAAAATTGGAGGTGTGATGGGTCTTTATTATGTACTAGTGTGAAATGTTTGGATACATTATGTTTCAAAAAACCCGATTTTATATTTTGTACGTGCTCCTTAATGCGTGTTTTCAATGCTCTTTTTGTTCGCCCCACATACTGTAGATTACAGCTGCATTGTAACACATAGACAACTCCTTCTGTATGGCATCCTATAAAATCTTTAATATTGTGCCTTTGTCCCGTATTGGTGGCCGTAAATTCTTGACGTTTTCCCTGGAATTTCTTTGCATGACGACACGCATAGCAATTGCGACAGGGGAAAAAACCTTTTCCAGAGAAAAATGTGTATTCTGATTTTAAGGGAGGATCAATTACTGATTTAACTATTAGATCTCTTATAGTCGGAGCTCTTTTATATATTATGTTAGGTTTTTCTGGTAATATTTCTTTGAGGTCCTTATCATTCTTCAAAATGTGCCAATGCTTTTGGATCACTTTTGCCACATCTTTATGCTGTGTATTAAAATCCAATATTATACTAGGTACTTCTTGTTGGAATCTTTTTTTGGGGCAGTCTTCAAGTATTTTCTTTCTTTCAATGAGATTCACGTGTTCTATTTGATTTTGTATCCAATGGCCATCATATCCTTTTACTCTGAACCTCTCTCCCATTATTTGTGCTTGATTTCGATAGTCTTCTTCTTTGGTACAGTTTCTTCTAAGCCTTGTGAACTGACCTTTGGGGATATTATAGAGCCATGGTTTATAATGGCAGCTGTCTAATGAAAGATAGCTGTTGGCATCTACTTTTTTAAAATGTGTCTTGGTTATTATTTTCTGCCCCTCCAAGCTTATGTCTAGATCTAGGAAGTTTATTTCTTTGTCATCGATTTTCCATACCAGGTTTATATTTCTATCATTATTGTTTAGTTTGTTTAAAAACGTTTCCAACTTTTGCTTATCTCCATTCCACACAATCACGACATCATCAATAAATCTTTTATAAAGTGTCAACTCTGGAGGAGTGTCTGTGTATACTGCCGTTTCCTCCCATTGTGCCATGAATGCATTTGCGACCCCTGGTGCAAATTTTGCACCCATGGCTATTCCTACTTTCTGTTTGAAGTAGGATTGGTCATGCCAAAAATAGTTACACTTAAGGCAAAAATCTAAACATTTCATTAAATACTTTCTTTGTTTGCAAACTAAAGTGCTGTATTTTCTCAATAGCCATTTGGTTGCAGAAATCGCATCGTGGTGTTGCACTATAGTATATAGTGATGTGACATCAGCGGTAGCCAGTAGGGTCCTACCTTCTAATACTGGTGCTGTGTCTAGAAGCTGCAGTATATGCTTCGTATCTTTAAGATAGGCTTGAGTTTGCTGGACCGCTGGTTGTATGAAATAGTCAATGTATTGTCCCATTCTTGCTGTTAGGGAATCAATACTATTGACTATAGGTCTCCCTGGTGGATTTTCTTTGTTCTTGTGGATTTTGGGGATTGTGTAGATTATGGGTATTCTACATGCTTCTGGTATTAGATATTTCATTTCTTTCGCATTTAATATGTTTTTCCTCATTCCTAGATCCACTATAGCTTCTAGTTGTTTTTTATATTTTTGAGTTGGATTCCCCAGTAGTTTAGTATACGTTGTTTCATCTTGTAACTGTCTATTCAGTTCTGTAAGATATTGCTCCTTGGATTGTAGAACTATTGCACCTCCCTTATCTGCCGGCCTGATTACAATGTCTTTCCTTTCTGTGAGACGTTTTATACCCTTTTTCATATGTATAGGGTCTGTTATTTTTTTGACTTTTAGGGAGTCTATGTCTTGTAGGACTAGATTTTTAAAGACTTCTATATTCTGGTTGTTTGTCATTTGGGGGTTGAACGTTGAGGCAACCAAATGGCTATTGAGAAAATACAGCACTTTAGTTTGCAAACAAAGAAAGTATTTAATGAAATGTTTAGATTTTTGCCTTAAGTGTAACTATTTTTGGCATGACCAATCCTACTTCAAACAGAAAGTAGGAATAGCCATGGGTGCAAAATTTGCACCAGGGGTCGCAAATGCATTCATGGCACAATGGGAGGAAACGGCAGTATACACAGACACTCCTCCAGAGTTGACACTTTATAAAAGATTTATTGATGATGTCGTGATTGTGTGGAATGGAGATAAGCAAAAGTTGGAAACGTTTTTAAACAAACTAAACAATAATGATAGAAATATAAACCTGGTATGGAAAATCGATGACAAAGAAATAAACTTCCTAGATCTAGACATAAGCTTGGAGGGGCAGAAAATAATAACCAAGACACATTTTAAAAAAGTAGATGCCAACAGCTATCTTTCATTAGACAGCTGCCATTATAAACCATGGCTCTATAATATCCCCAAAGGTCAGTTCACAAGGCTTAGAAGAAACTGTACCAAAGAAGAAGACTATCGAAATCAAGCACAAATAATGGGAGAGAGGTTCAGAGTAAAAGGATATGATGGCCATTGGATACAAAATCAAATAGAACACGTGAATCTCATTGAAAGAAAGAAAATACTTGAAGACTGCCCCAAAAAAAATTCCAACAAGAAGTACCTAGTATAATATTGGATTTTAATACACAGCATAAAGATGTGGCAAAAGTGATCCAAAAGCATTGGCACATTTTGAAGAATGATAAGGACCTCAAAGAAATATTACCAGAAAAACCTAACATAATATATAAAAGAGCTCCGACTATAAGAGATCTAATAGTTAAATCAGTAATTGATCCTCCCTTAAAATCAGAATACACATTTTTCTCTGGAAAAGGTTTTTTCCCCTGTCGCAATTGCTATGCGTGTCGTCATGCAAAGAAATTCCAGGGAAAACGTCAAGAATTTACGGCCACCAATACGGGACAAAGGCACAATATTAAAGATTTTATAGGATGCCATACAGAAGGAGTTGTCTATGTGTTACAATGCAGCTGTAATCTACAGTATGTGGGGCGAACAAAAAGAGCATTGAAAACACGCATTAAGGAGCACGTACAAAATATAAAATCGGGTTTTTTGAAACATAATGTATCCAAACATTTCACACTAGTACATAATAAAGACCCATCACACCTCCAATTTTGGGGCATAGAAAAATATAAACCGTCTTGGAGAGGGGGTCATCTGGTGCGGGACATTAGTCGTAAAGAATCCAAATGGATACATTCTTTACGCACTTTGGTGCCAGGGGGACTCAATGTGGAGTTCGATTTAAACTGCTTTTTAAACAATTACTAAACCAACATTAAACTTCTGGGATCAACATTTATTTTAAAATAACTTTTAACATTGATTTTTTATGTGGGAATATATCAATTATTTTTATTATAATTTTTTATTAACAATTAATTTTTATTATCGTATTAACTGTATTTTTAATATAAATTTAGCTCATTACCATGTTAGTAGTTTCCACCGTATAATATATATAAAAAATAGATTTATAGGATATTAGACATGTAATTTTAATTATATTAATTGCCTAGCGGTCGTATGAATGGTTAATTAACATATATTTTTTTGGGTTGTATTTATATACTTTTTGTAATGCACCAATACCAACTGGTATATTAATCAGGGCACTCCCACATCTGCTTCATATATCTAAGGGAACCATTCTAAATGTAGCCATAGAAACGGATTAGAGAACGGAACTTTACTATTTGCTGTTACAGTAAAAAACATTAGCTAACACCTTGATAACAAATTAATGGTGATTATTCCTATTAAATTACACAATTCATCACGTCTGTAACACCAAACAGCAGCATCAATCTTTATTATGAAGGAATACCACCAAAAACATGGCCGCGCACATGAAGGTTTTAAACCCAAGAGGAAAAACCTCATTAAAAACTAACGAAAAATGGCCGCCGGACTCAGATTACATTGACCACAAGTAAAATGGCGGCTTCGTAACTTCCGGTATTAGCATATATAAGCATACACAGAACAGCCAATCACATCCCCAGATGAAGACACGTGACCGTGTCGTAACGCGTAGGGATTGGCTGGAGCGACACACAGTATCTGAAGCACAAGTGAGAGGGCGCTGACAACGCCAGATCGTTCTTTTAATTACTTTTGCCTGTTTTTATCATATTAAATGTAAGAGCAACACTTAATAAATGCTACCCCTTTGGTTTTAAAAACGTTAATGCACTAGTGGAGCCTCCTTTCTCTTCTCCCCCACCTATTTTATCTCACCAACACTGAGTTTACTAGAGCGGAGCTGCAGGGAAAGGAACGCTGGAGGAGATATAACATAAGAAAGAAGAAGCTGCCAGAACACCACTTCTATACAAAGACACACTACTGAATGCCTGATTATCTCCTATGTAAGGTGAGAGTTCTGGGAGACCACACTGTGAGACACCCACAGCAAAAGGATTTTCTTATCACTAAAGAACTTTTAAGAACTTTTCACAATTCCTAAAAAATTCACTCACCTATACTAAATTCACTTTCACAGCACAGAAAGTTGCACGGAATCGCACGAACAAAATTGATTTTTTAAGATTTTTTATGAATTTGTTATTTATTATTTAGATTGCACATCTATATTATGCAATTTTGGATTTCACGCTTGTTTTAAATGCACGGTTTTATGTCAGTGGAACCATAGAAGATTACAATTGATATATGAATTTTTATCTAAATGTGGATTAGCGTTTATGATTTATAGAAGATTGTGTGGCTATATCATCATCAGATTATGTAACAGGCTTATGCACATGCTAGTTACAGGGTGGTATAATTACTACATTTTTTCCACACCTTTCAATTAATCGCATTAACCATTGTATGCCTGGAAAAGGAATTCATTATTCAGCAGCCATGAGAGGTTGAACCTTATTTCTTAAATACTGCGCGAAATTTTATTTATTATATATTTTCATTAGTGTTTTGTGTGAACACCCCCATTTTGCGGCAGTATTAGTATTTATGCACAGCAGTTTATTTAAATAGAGCACTCTTTATTTTGATCACTTTTATAGTAGCACATCCACTAGCGCGAAGGAAAACATTTACACAAACTCAGGAAATTATTGTGGTATGTTACCAGGGGCGGACTGACCATTGAGCCACTCGGGCCCGGAGCCACTAGGGGGCCCCATCAGGGTTGCCAGCCTCAGTAAAACCAGGGACAGTATGTATAAATCTGTGTTTTTTTACATCTGTCTATGTATACTGTGTGTACATGTATGTGTATACTGTGTGATTGTATACTGTGTGTGTGTGTATACTGTGTGGCCCCATAATCTCTGATTGCCTGGGGGCCCCATAATCTCCTATTGCCCGGGGGCCCCATGAGTTATCAGTCCGCCCCTGTATGTTACTAATTGTCTGAACAAAGTTCACAATTTTACAGTAAGGTTGGTGGCACTGAGCAAAACACTGAGATCCTAATTTAAATTCCCCATATATGTTATTAAGATTTCATACCACACTCACAACATTGTGTTATTCTATACCTTCCTAGCTTTGTAAGTATCTATTTTCTTAAATGTATATTAGCTATGTATACATGTTTATACTACTATTTTAGCATATGGCATTGTTATACATATGTCCCCACAGTCAGGTTTTGTTTCTTGTTCCCTTGGTTGCCACTTGCTCTGGGTTACTTGCATTTGTTGGACTTTACCAAATTGGCTAGTTTATTGTTTTCACATGTTTATGTTTTATCTGGATGATATGATCTGCTTATAAGTTTTGTATATGCATACATTAGATACTCAAGCTCCTGAAGAAGCACATCAATGTGCGTAACATGTAGAGTGATTCCTATGAGCGACTTCTCATCACGACTCAACCACCTCATGTATCAAACAAATTTTGGATTTATATTGATACTGCATGTTTCAACTATTGCCCACTTGTATATGTGACCGATTTTCTATATTATAGGTGGTATGAGAGTCATTGAGGTCATTTATTTACATTATTTTTAACTTTATCTGATTGTTTAAATTTTAATATTTTACATTAAGTCTTTGTGTGTGCCTATAAAGTCCATATCTCTATCCAAACTCTTTTTCAATGTTAAGTTAATGACACCCCAAACACAGGTCACTAGTGCAGTTTCGGGAGAGTGTGGAGGGATGGTAAAGAGATAAGTGGGACCCCTAGGGTTAGGAAAAAGTGCTTGTGGAAGCACAACCAGAAAAAGATGTGGGTAGAGTGCCCCTTTAGAAAGGTCAGACAGGTTTGTACCCCTGTGGGTGATAGCAGGTACAGAGGTGCCACTGGGAAGGGTTGGTATGTTTTTCCCACTGTTGCAAAAACAGAGGGGGGGATGTGGCAGGTTGATTTTATGCCTCTGCCTAAAATGGCAGTCTGGGACAGGTTTTCCTGGAAACAAGTACACTAATGGCACAGATGTGTGCTGGGTTTATGTTAGAGACAGAGTTAGAGGTCAGTGGCCCCACCCTCCCGAGGGAGTTAGTGTGTGAAAGGAGCTGTGAGGCGCACGTTGCACTATACTGTCCAGGTAAGGATAGACAAAGGCCCGAGCCTGTGAGAATGTAACAGCTGGGAGCTGCTGGAGAAACACCCAAGCTGACAAATGTACAGCATTCTGTGCACAAGCACAGAGGCTGAGTGTTTTACAGTCTGGAGGACCATGGCATGAGATTTTTAAGTACTGTAGTTTGTCACCATTCAGTGCGCACTTTTAAAGTCTGATATGTTAGGTATGTGTTTACTCTGTGTAACATTGTCTATTATATGTTACCAACAATTCGGGTTATATATTGTGTTTTTTTGCATTCGAATTTCTTGAAGTTTACTTTTCATAAAATATTGCAACAATCGCCATTTTATTCTCTAGGGTCTCTGCTTAAAAAAATATAATGTATGGAGGTTCTAAGTAATTTTCTAGAAAAAAATACTGATCTAAACTTGTAAACAAAAATTTCTAGAAAATGCTTGGTTGGCAAGTAGATATTTATGAAATCATTTTGTTTTACTGACCAATAAGACAGTACAGCATTTTTTTTTGTCTGAGATGATCAGAATATAAAAAAAAAATTTAGCTTACTAATATTTAAAAATAGAATTTAATTTTAGATTTTAATTAATCTATTTTGAAGGTTCCAGATAGTATTGATTCTGAAAATATGTATATAGGACATGTATTAAAAATTCTTACAAAAACAACAGTTTCATACTTCTGGACTGAAACATCTGCTTCCTAATATGGAGTCTTTCTCTATTTTCTGTCATTCTAATTTAAATCATGCAGATACCTAAGCTTTTGCAAACTAATATGCATTCATCATGTATCTGACCTTTTCACCATGGTGCAGATCCAGGAAGTATAACAAGCTATATGTATTTACTAGGTCTTCTGCATATAAAAAGCATAAAGATTTCCGGAGTGGGTGTTGCCTGCCAGTCTATGTTCTTGTCAATGAATGTATCCTTTTTAATTTACTAGTTTTCTGCCTTGTGTCTCCGGTGAACTGCTGTTCCTTCCTTTAGTTCTGCCACTGATCTTTCTTAAGATCCTGTGAGATCACATTCCTCTGACTCATTTTTGCATTGTCGAGGTCTGCCAAGCGCACAGAGACGTTAATCAGATAGAAGAGCTTCCCCTTGGGTGTCTTTAAGCCTTGAATTTGAGTTGGAGAGCTTCGGGCCTGTTTGCCTTACGTCCTTTGAATGTTTTCGCTCAGTTTCATTGGAACTGATCTGAAAACGCTGATACATCTGCTATTAACTCTTCAGTCCTTCTCCTCGCTCAACATTTAGAGGTCCCAACATGATTCCGATGACTATTCTAGAGGCAGCTTAGTCAGTTTTAATCATAGTTACTGCTTTCATGGTTTTGCAGGCTTCCAGAACACGACTATTAAAAGAGGAAACAGCAACTACAAGAAGCTATTGTCAGATTTTGTTAATATCTGGAATACAGCAGTATAAACATTTTTTGGAGTAGCTTCAATTTGATTCACATTTTAAACCAGTCTACAATCAAATGTTAGTATTCTGCATTTTCAGTTGACAGATACCGAATACTGCCATGACAAATGTGCATGGGTGAATTTTAGTAATATCGTATTGACTATTGTTTTCTATCTCATGTTGAGCTTCCTAACTGCTGAGTTATACAAAAACCATTCAGTAGTAAAACCACTAAGTACATGAATCCCGATGGCAGGTCTGATGGTGCGAGCTATACAACAATTTAAATAACATTTATCTTTGCTACTCATGCTGGCTGCAGATGCTGTGTGATTCTGTCCCACCTCGTGCTGGGAACAAGCTCTTAAAACACCTAGTAATCTATTCATTTCATGCTTGATTAAGTCTCACTGAGGATACTTCCAGTCCACTGAGATAAGAAACCTCTTATGTTTGAATCTAGAGGTGCTATAGAAAATGTGCCCAGAAAATCACCATGTAAGTGGCCTTGAATGCAGAATTATTTGATGGGCAGTAATGTACAGAGCATCACAGGATGCTCATCAAAACTGTCACTTCAAATGCCTATTGGAAAATCCTGTGCCCTCAAAACATGACCAAAAAGGTATAGTTATGAAAGTTATCTGCTTTCCGTCGTTTTTTCTTTGTTAATAGCGGTCTAGAATAAATAAAGAGGTTAAAAAAGAAAGGACCTAGCATCATAATAGAAAAGATGAGCCGGAAACCCAATAGCTTCTTCTTAACAGGATTTTATTAGCACAACAGCAATGAATGATCCAGCATAATGTCAAAGCCTTCCTCATAGCATAAGTTAACAACATAAAATAAAACTTTTATAACAAAACAGCCCCCTTGAAAAAAAAGGAAGAAGGGTGGTACAAACTTAATTGAAAATTATGAGATTGTTTAGCCAAAACACATGAACAGACCAGGTGAGGTAATGAGATCAGTGGGAAAAAGACAAACAAAAAGAGAGAACACGGAGAAGATATATTAACCCTACAGACACCTAAAGAAATATAATCATTTCAAAAACAGATTCACATCCATTATCTATTCCCGCCAGAATTCTGATGTAAAGGGTAAAAATCCACAAAACTTCTTTTTGGAGCACGGTGCGATGTGTTTCACCTCCTGTTGGAAGTCTCTTGACCTGTTCTAAACCAGAGAAGGGATCAAGATTCCCTGCATGTACTGTTCTGAAGTGCTTGGATACCTGGATATATTCTTAGCATTAGGGTTAAGTGTATCGTTATAATGTTTTGCAATCCTGACTCTTAATGGACGGATAGTACACCCTATGTAGTATTCGACAAGCCTTGCATTTAAAAATATAGATCACATGCTTACAATTACAGTTAATATAATTTTTAAGGGAATATACATTTCCTGTGGAAAAATAAGTCACTGCTTTGTGTCTTCAACACTGTTTGCATGTATTGGAACCAAACAGATATGATCATGTAACACTCAACCATGAATTGGAAGATTGTGAGGTATGGGAGCGAAATAGGCTGGAGGAGAGGATAGTTCCCAATATAGGAGGCCTCCTACTCAATAAACTGCATCTCTGTTGAAGGACGTCGTACAGCATTTTAGTAGCATATAAAATAGGAAGACATTGTCTAACAATTTTTTTAGTGAAAATCAAAATGAGCCACTCTATTTTTATAATAGGAGTGCTTAGTTGTTTTACCACCTGCTCTGATGCCAATAAGATCTTCATGATCTCTCTTCTCTGTCAACTTCCTACCTCTCTTAAAAAAAAAAAATCATGATAGCCTTGTTGTCTCAATCTATCTGTGACAATGTCACATTCATGATCAAGATCCAACTGTGAGGCACAATTTCTCCTCGCTCTCACAAATTGTACAATAGGGAGGGCTTTAATTGTATGTTCCGGTTTGGCAGCTTAAAGTAAACAAAAGGGAGTTACCAGCACATTCCTTCCTAAACGTTTTGGTGCTAACTAGTCCATTTTGAGTGTGCCCAATAAGGGTTATATCCAGGTAATCGATTTGCTCAGAATGAAAATTATGCCTGAACTATAGGTTCAAATGATTAATATTTAAATAACAAACAAAGAAATTGATTTCATGGATCGGACCCCTCCACACAAAGATTAGTTTGTCTATAAAATGACAGTACCACTCAATATGCTCTCTAAAAGGGTTACTATGGCTGAAAAGAAAAATCTCCACCCACCAGCCCATATAAGTGGGTGAAAATGTTGCTCCCATGGAAGCCCCCTGGCATTGAATGTATTAAACTGAATCAAACATGAAATAATTGTTTCAATAAGAAATCAATTACCAAGTACAAAAACTAGCATAGCTCTTTGGAATATGAACTGTAATGTGTAAGATGATATTTAACAGCTTCCAAGGCTAATGCATGGGTTACACAGGAGTATAGAGCTTTGAAATCTACTGTAATCCATGTATGACCCAGGGACCACTTGATTTCACGTGTATTAGCTAAAAGGTGTCCAGTGTCCCTGAGCTATGCTGGCAGACGTACAATGAGCGGGTGTAGATGTTCATCAACCCTCTCGTTTAATCTCTCCCCTATTCCTGCTACTATAGAATGACCCTGAAGAGAAAATTGTTCTTTATGGACTTTCGGGAGGTGATGGAAAATTGGAGTAATGGGCTTAGTCACTAATAAAAAGTCCAAAGTTTTCTGCTCTATCGCTCCCAACACTTTACCTTCATCCAAAAGGTGGGATAATTTCAGTTTTATTTCCACAGTTGGGTCAGCATTTAATGTACGATAGGTGTTTGTGTCGGCTAATTGCCTGAGTGCTGCTACCTTGTAGCTGTCAGTGTCTAAAACTATCACTGAAATGCCCTTGTCATGCCCCGTACACACGGTTAGATTTTCCGACGGAAAATGTGTGATAGGACCTTGTTGGCGGAAATTCGGACCATGTGTAAGCTCCATCACACATTTTCCATCAGATTTTCCGACACACAAAGTTTGAGAGCAGGCTATAAAATTTTCCGACAACAAAAGCCGTTGTCGGAATTTCCGATCGTGTGTACACAAATCCGATGCACAAAGTGCCACGCATGCTCAGAATAAATAAAGAGATGAAAGCTATTGGCTACTGCCCCGTTTATAGTCCCAACGTACGTGTTTTACATCACCGCGTTTAGAATGATCGGATTTTCCGACAACTTTGTGTGCCCATGTATATGCAAGACAAGTTTGAGCCAACATCCGTCGGAAAAAATCCTAGGATTTTGTTATCGGAATGTCCGATCAATGTCCGAGCGTGTGTACGGGGCATCAGTCTGACGCATAGCGATGTCTTTTCTATCTTTCCCTACCCTTCAAGGCCACAAATTCTATTTTAGTTAAATTATATTTATCTAAAGATTGACGCAATCTAGATATTTCTTTTTTTTTTTTTTTTATTCTGTCTCAACAATGGTTTGAAAAGAATCAACAACTTTAATCAGAGTCTGTAAGGGATAAAAATACTTGTCTCCCATAGGGATGGAACTGCTATCAATACCATCTAAACCTCCCTCAGACTCAGACTGAAAACTGTTGAGAGTGGATAATATAGACAGATCATTGATGAAAAGTACGATGGAGTGGTAACCCCTGATTGTACTGTGTGTAATGTACCATCAGGACCATCATTATCCTCAGAATCCTGTACAAAATGTATATTTAACATCAAATTTCTAACAAAGCGATTAATGTCCAAAATGGTCAAAAGCACATCAAATTGATAGGTGGGGCAAAGGATTATCCTTTACATCAGTGGTCATCAACCCTGTCCTCAGGGCCCACTAACAGGCCAGGTTTGCAAGATAACTGAAATACATCACAGGTGATATCATTTGCTGCTCAGTGATTGCAGTATTCTAGTCTGCATCTCCCCAAGGTAGTACACAAAACCTGGCCTGTTAGTGGGCCCTGAGGACAGGGTTGATGACGACTGCTTTACATAACAGGGATATTTTACTATCAGATAAATTAGCAGAAGAAAAATTCAACACATTAATAATACTTATTTCTTGGTTTTTCGAGTTTTCCTATAACCTGTCTTGTCTTTTCTTCCTTCCACGTTGTGTCCTTTTGTTTTTCCTTTTTGTTGCTATGTGATGCTCAACACGTTTTTTGGAGGGTTGACAGGGAAGCTGTGTTTAGAGAAAACAGAACCGACTGAAGTTGGTGACACATTTAAGGATCTTGAATCAGCTGTGTCAGAAAATTCCAATTGAATATCTGAAGCTTCTGGTGAGCTGAAATTTGCTCTCGTATCTGTCATCGATCATGGTCTCCTTTTTAGAATTGATGTTGACAGCATAAGTTCGACTCGAACATCGGGTGTTCACCTGTTCGGCGAACAGCAAACATTATGCGGTGTTCGCGACAAATTTGAAAGCTACGGAACACCGTTAAAGTCTATGGGACATTAACATGAAAAACCAAAAGTGCTCATTCTAAAGGCTTATAAAAAGTGTTTGGGGACCCGGGTCCTGCCCCATGGGACATGTATCAATGCAAAAAAAAAGTTTTAAAAACTGACGTTTTTTCGGGAGCAGTGATTTTAATAATGCTTTAAGTGAAACAATAACAATTAAATATTCCTTTAAATATCATGCCTGGGGGGTTTCTATAGTATGCCTGTAAAGTGGCACAGTTTTCCTGTGTTTAGAACAGTACCACAGCAAAATGACATTTCCAAAGGTAAAAAAGTCATTTAAAACTGATCACGGCTTTAATGAATTGTTGGGTCCCAGCAATAGGGATGAGCTTCGAGTTCGAGTCGAACTCATGTTCTACTCGAACATTGGCTGTTCGCAAGTTCGCCGAACAGCGAACAATTTGGGGTGTTCGCGGCAAATTCGAATGCCGCGGAACACCCTTTAAAAGTCTATGGGAGAAATCAAAAGTGCTAATTTTAAAGGCTTATATGCAAGTTATTGTCATAAAAAGTGTTTGGGGACCCGGGTCCTGCCCCAGGGGACATGGATCAATGCAAAAAAAAGTTTTAAAAACGGACGTTTTTTCAGGAGCAGTGATTTTATTAATGCTTAAAGTCAAACAATAAAAGTGTAATATCCCTTTAAATTTCGTACCTGGGGGGTGTCTATAGTATGCCTGTAAAGGGGCGCATGTTTCCTGTGTTTAGAACAGTCTGACAGCAAAATGACATTTGGAAGGAAAAAACTCATTTAAAACTACCCGCGGCTATTGCATTGCCGACAATACACATAGAAGTTCATTGATAAAAACGGCATGGGAATTCCCCACAGGGGAACCCCGAACCAAAATAAAAAAAAAAAAATGATGTGGGGGTCCCCCTAAATTCCATACAAGGCCCTTCAGGTCTGGTATGGATATTAAGGGGAACCCCAGCCAAAATTTAAAAAAAAAATTGACATGGGGTTCCCCCTAAATTCCATACCAGACCCTTCAGGTCTGGTATGGATTTTAAGGGGAACCCCGCGCCAAAAAAAAAAAAAAAAACGGCGTGGGGTCCCCCTAAAAATCCATACCAGACCCTTATCCGAGCACGCAACCTGGCAGGCCGCAGGAAAAGAGGGGGGGACGAGAGTGCGGCCCCCCCCCCCTCCTGAACCGTACCAGGCCACATGCCCTCAACATTGGGAGGGTGCTTTGGGGTAGCCCCCCAAAACACCTTGTCCCCATGTTGATGAGGACAAGGGCCTCATCCTCACAACCGTGGCCGGTGGTTGTGGGGGTCTGCGGGCGGGGGGCTTATCGGAATCTGGAAGCCCCCTTTAACAAGGGGACCCCCAGATCCCGGCCCCCCCCTGTGTGAAATGGTAAGGGGGTACTTACCCCTACCATTTCACTAAAAAACTGTCAAAAATGTTAAAAATGACAAGAGACAGTTTTTGACAATTCCTTTATTTAAATGCTTCTTCTTTCTTCCTTCATCTTCTTCTTCTTCTGGTTCTTCTGGCTCTTCTAGTTCTTCCTCCGGCGTTCTCGTCCAGCATCTTCTCCGCGGCGTCTTCTATCTTCTTCTCCTCGGGCCGCTCCGCACCCATGGCATGAGGGGGGAGGCTCCCGCTCTTCTCTTCATCTTCTTCTCTTCTTCATCTTCTTCTTCATCTTCTTCTTCATCTCTTCTTCCTTCTTCTCTTCTTCATGTCTTCTGCGGGCCGCTCCGCAGCCATGCTGGCATGGAGGGAGGCTCCCGCTGTGTGACGGCGTCTCTTCGTCTGACGGTTCTTAAATAACGGGGGGCGGGGCCACCCGGTGACCCCGCCCCCCTCTGACGCACGGTGACATGACGGGACTTCCCTGTGACGTCACGGGGAATGCCACAGGGAAGTCGAGACGAAGACGAAGAGACGCCGTCACACAGCGGGAGCCTCCCTCCATGCCAGCATGGCTGCGGAGCGGCCCGCAGAAGACATGAAGAAGAGAAGAAGGAAGAAGAGATGAAGAAGAAGATGAAGAAGAAGATGAAGAAGAGAAGAAGATGAAGAGAAGAGCGGGAGCCTCCCCCCTCATGCCATGGGTGCGGAGCGGCCCGAGGAGAAGAAGATAGAAGACGCCGCGGAGAAGATGCTGGACGAGAACGCTGGAGGAAGAACCAGAAGAGCCAGAAGAACCAGAAGAAGAAGAAGATGAAGGAAGAAAGAAGAAGCATTTAAATAAAGGAATTGTCAAAAACTGTCTCTTGTCATTTTTAACATTTTTGACAGTTTTTTAGTGAAATGGTAGGGGCAAGTACCCCCTTACCATTTCACACAGGGGGGGGCCGGGATCTGGGGGTCCCCTTGTTAAAGGGGGCTTCCAGATTCCGATAAGCCCCCCGCCCGCAGACCCCCACAACCACCGGCCACGGTTGTGAGGATGAGGCCCTTGTCCTCATCAACATGGGGACAAGGTGTTTTGGGGGGCTACCCCAAAACACCCTCCCAATGTTGAGGGCATGTGGCCTGGTATGGTTCAGGAGGGGGGGGGGGCCGCACTCTCGTCCCCCCCTCTTTTCCTGCGGCCTGCCAGGTTGCGTGCTCGGATAAGGGTCTGGTATGGAATTTAGGGGGAACCCCACGTCAATTTTTTTTTTACATTTTGGCTGGGGTTCCCCTTAATATCCATACCAGACCTGAAGGGCCTTGTATGGAATTTAGGGGGACCCCCACATCATTTTTTTTTTTGGTTCGGGGTTCCCCTGTGGGGAATTCCCATGCCGTTTTTATCAATGAACTTCTATGTGTATTGTCGGCAATGCAATAGCCGCGGTAGTTTTAAATGTGTTTTTTCCTTCAAAATGTCATTTTGCTGTCAGACTGTTCTAAACACGGGAAACATGCGCCCCTTTACAGGCATACTATAGACACCCCCCAGGTATGAAATTTAAAGGGATATTACACTTTTATTGTTTGACTTTAAGCATTATTAAAATCACTGCTCCTGAAAAAACGGCCGTTTTTAAAACTTTTTTTTGCATTGATTCATGTCCCCTGGGGCAGGACCCGGGTCCCCAAACACTTTTATTGACAATAACTTGCATATTAGCCTTTAAAATTAGCACTTTTGATTATTCATGTTCGTGTCCCATAGACTTTAACGGTGTTCGCGTGTTCGAACGAATTTTTTTCCTGTTCGCATGTTCTGGTGCGAACCGAACAGGGGGGTGTTCGGCTCATCCCTACCCAGCAATATAGAAAAAACTCATTGAAAAAAATGGCATGGGTTGCCCCCCCAGTCCATTACCAAGCCCTTTGGGTCTGGTATGAATATTAAGGGGAACCCCCGAACCAAAAATGTACAAAAAAATTGCTTAGAGGTCCCCCCAAAATTCATACCAGGCCCGTCAGGTCTGGTATGGTTATTAGGAGGAACCCTGCACCAAATTTAAAAAATGGCATAGGGGTCCCCCAAAATCCACAACAGACCCTTATCTGAGCACGCAACCTGGCAGGCTGAAGGAAAAGAGATGGGGATGAGAGAGCACCCCCTCCTAAATCGTACCAGGCCACATGCCCTCAACATGGGGAGGATGCTTTGGAGTCACCCCTAAAGCACCTTGTCCCCATGTTGATGGGGACAAGGGTCCATCCCCATAACCCTTGCCCTGTGGTTGTGGGGGTTTGTGGCAGGGGGCTTATCGGAATCTGGAAGCCCCTTTAACAAGGGGACCCCCAGATCCTGGCCTCCCTCGCTATGTGAATTGGTAATGGGTACATTGTTCCCCTACCATTTCACAAAAAAAGTGTCAAAAATAGTAAAAAAGACAGGAGACACTTTGGGACAATTCCTTTGTTAAAAAAAAAAATGCCCCACAATGTAGATCCATCTGTCAGGGCTGGGCTCAGCCCTTCCTTCTATGAACTGGTCACTCAGCTGTCGGCTAATTGCCAGCTCCCATCTCTCTCCACAGTTACCCAGCTGTTGTTGATTCTGCTAGTCAGTCCTGCCTACTTAAAGCCGTTCAGCTCACTTGATCTCTGCCTTCGCTTTTGTCAACATCACAGAGGCAAGATCCTGCTTACTGTACTACTACGTTTATCTCTGGCTCTCTAACATTTGCTTGGCTGACTACCCGATCTGGTTACTGAACTCTGGCTTGTTTTGACTACGTTTACTCTGTTTACATAATTATTATTATTATTATTATTATTATTATTAGTATTATACAAGTGTGATTTAACTATACTTCTGTCTCGGTCTGATTCATGGTTCCTGATACCATCTCACGTCACCCAACGAGCCGAAAAAAGAAAAAAAACTGCAACAGCTCCGCCACCATGGAAGGCTCCTGCCGAGTGATGCTTCTCGGTGACAGCTGTTATATAGCTGAGGGTGGGGCCACTCAGTGATGTAAATGGGCGACCCTGCCTTTCTCTGACGTCACGTGGCATCAGAGGGGAGAGGGGTCACCCATTTACACCACCGAGTGGCCCCGCCCTCAGCTATATAACAGCTGTCACCAAGAAGAAGCGTCACTCGGTGGGAGCCTCCCATGGAGGCGGAGCTGTTGCTTTTTTTTTTCTTTTTTTGGTGCGTCGGGCAGCATGAGATGGATCTACATCGTGGGCCATTTTAATTTTTTTATCTTTTAATAAAGGACTTGTCCCAAAGTGTGTCCTGTCTTTTTTACTATTTTTGACACTTTTTTGTGAAATGGTAGAGGTACAATGTACCAATATACAGTGTATCCAATTCACATAGGGGGAGGTTTCCAGATTTCGATAAGCCCCCTGCCTGCAGACCCCCCACAACCACCGGGCAAGGGTTGTGGAGATGAAGCCCTTGTCCCCACAACATGGGGACAAGGTGCTTTGGGGGTGACTCCAAAGCATCCTCCCAATGTTGAGCACATGTGGCCTGGTATGGTAAAGGAGGAGTTCTTTTCCTATGGCCTGCCAGGTTGCGTGCACAGATAAGGATCTGGTATGTATTTTGGGGGGACCCTACGCCATTTTTTTTAAATTTGGCGCAGGCTTCCCCTTAATTTCCATAACAGACCTGAAGGGCCTGGTATGGATTTTGGGGGGACCCCCACACAATTTTTTTTTGACATATTTGGTTCAGGGTTCCCCTTAATATTTATACCAGACCCAAATGGCCTGGTAATGGACTGGGGGGGCCCATGCCATTCTTTTCAATGAGTTTTATCTATATTGCCGAGACCCAACAATTCATTTCAGCCATGATCAGTTTTGAATTACTTTATTCCTTTAGAAAGGTCATTTTGCTGTGGTACTGTTCTAAACACAGGAAAAATGTGCCACTTTACAGGCATACTATAGACACCCCCCAAGCATGATATTTAAAGGAATAATTCATTTTTATTTTTTCACTTTAAGCATTATTAATATCACTGCTCCCGAAAAAACGGCAGTTTTTAAAAAATCTTTTTGCAGTGATACATGTCCCCTGAGGCAGGACCCTGGTCCCCAAACACTTTTTATGACAATAACTTGCATATAATCCTTTAAAATGAGCACTTATGATTTTTCATGTTCATGTCCTATAGACTTTTAATGGTGTTTGTGTGTTTTTCCAAATTTTTTGCCTGTTCGAATGTTCTGATGCGAACCGAACCAGGGGGTGTTCAGCTCATCATCGGCATCTACTAACCAAATACTGGCCTTTACTAACGGCGGATGCAACCATTAACAAATTCATCAAACCCTACCCTGAGATTACTTACCGACGTGCACCTTCTCTCAGGGACCAATTGGTCAAGAGCCACTATTCCATTGAGGCTCGTGACCATCCATCCCATATCGGCACCTCTACGGGAGATGTGATGTATGTCGCTTTATTTCCAATGGTCAGGAGACTATTCTTTCAAACGGCCAAATCCATGCCAATAAACATAAAGTTACCTGTCACACAGTTGGTGTGGTATATCTACCTAAATGTCTATGCGGATGCTTTTATGTGGGCAAGACTAGGCACCCCTTTTTTAAGTGCATAAAGGAGCACAATACCCCCATCTTTAAACGCCTCATGACTACTGCTATCAGCAGACATGTTGGGTTTCAACATGACTTTGATCCTAACATGATCATGTTTACCGCCCTTGAAATAGAAAATGTAGTAGTAGCCCGCGCAGTGGAAATGGGTACGGTGAAAAGTTTAAAAGTTTAAAAGACAAGTTTGGAACTGCTGCCTCCCAACATGCAGTCACCATATAAAATGGAGACAGCTAAATTAGATAGTTTTTAGGAGAAGGGTGTGGCGCTGTTCCTCTAAACCCTGTGATATCCTGTGTGTGTGCTATATTCAATACATTTACTAAAGCGTGAGGTGGGGAAGTCAAAATTATATTCAGTATGTGGCTATTTAAATCATGAATACCGTAGTGTTAATCCTGTAAAATAGCTTCACCCTTGCAGTATCAAAAGAGGGAAATGAGGGGAGTGGGGGGGGTGAGGTGTGGGGAGGGGGAGGAAAAGTGAGGGGGGGAGGGGGGGAGAGGAAGGGGTGGTGGAATGCCAAGGTATTTGGTCAACCACAATTGCAGATTCCTTCAGTTAAAATGCACACGTGCAACCAAATGCAAAAATATATAGAAAAACTTTTTTCACAAACAGATGCAAAAATATATAAAAGTCCTTATTTTCACATAACAAATAATTTTGTGTGATATTCGTGCTCTTGAATCTTTAGTGATTAAATCCTGTGCTCTAAATGTGCAGCCACTCACCAGCTAACTTCACCCCTGCTGGGGTATCAGGCAGTCACAGTCTGTGCCACTGTGCAGCAATTCCTGACAGTCTCAGGCTCGTGGTGTATCATATAAAAAGAAGGGGTGCCCATAGTGTAAGATCGTTTTTAAAAGTTTATTTAAACAAGCAGAGCGGTACTCACAATTTAAAACCATGTAATAGGCAAAAAAAACAAAGTATTCGGTTAACCATCAGCTGTTCAGATGTTGTTTGAGAAGCACAGAATAGGCCACGCCCTATGCATTTCATCATTGGACGTCTACAGGAGCGTGACCCCTGCTGTGCCTCCCACCTTTATATAGTGTGCGGTGTCCCTCATCACCTGCATAATTAGCATCCATTTTGCCTGTGATTCTGCGGACCGAAGCCTATTTCCCCACAATATGTATGTCGATGTCATTAAGGCTATCGGCGGCCATTTTCCCTGTGTTTCTACTGATGTATTGTATTCCTACGGACCGCGGCCATTTTGTCTAAGAAAATGCAGACCAGAGCCTGTTTACCCAGGTGTCTCCTCATCATCTGCGCAAGCAGCATCCATTTTGCCTGTGATTTTGCAGACTGTCCGTGGCCATTTTGTCTGAGATAATGCAGACCGAAGCCTATTTCCCCACAATATGTATGTCAATGTCATTAAGGCTGTCGGCGGGCATTTTCCCTGTGTTTCTATTGACGTATTGTATTCCTACGGACCTCAGTCATTTTGTCTAAGATACTGCAGACCGAAGCTATCCACAGCATATTCTGCTTTCTGTAAACAGACGTAGGTGCGCTGGCGGCCATTTTGCCTGTGTTTCTATGGACAAGGGATATACATTGCTGTATGCCTAGTAGGGATGAGCCGAACACCCCCCGGTTCGGTTCGCACCAGAACCCGCGAACGGACCGCAAGTTCGCACGAACGTTAGAACCCCATTGACGTCTATGGGACTCGAACGTTCGAAATCAAAAGTGCTCATTTTAAAGGCTAATTTGCATGGTATTGTCCTAAAAAGGGTGTGGGGACCCGGGTCCTACCCCAGGGGACATGTATCAATGCAAAAAAAACTTTTAAAAACGGCCGTTTTTTCGGGAGCAGTGATTTTAATGATGCTTAAAGTAAAAAAAAAAAAGTGAAATATTCCTTTAAATATCGTACCTGGGGGGTGTCTATAGTATGCCTGTAAAGTGACGCGTGTTTCCCATGTTTAGAACAGTCCCTGCACCAAATGTCATTTTTAAAGGAAAAAATCTCATTTAAAACTGCTTGCGGGTTTAATGTCATGTCGGGTCATGGCAATATGGATGAAAATCAGTGAGACAAACGGCATGGGTACCCCCCAGTCCATTACCAGGCCCTTTGGGTCTTGTATGGATATTAAGGGGAACCCCGCACCCAAATTAAAATAAGGAAAGGTCCCTATATACTCTGAACAGCAGTATACAGGCGGTGCAAACAAGACAGGGACTGTAGGTTTGTTGTTAAGTAGAATCTGTTTGTAATTTTGAACATTTTTAATGTGTTTAGCTCCAGCCAAAAAATCTTTTCTAAGCTTTTTGGAAAACATAGGGAAGGGTTATCACCCCTGTGACATTTGTTTTGCGTCTTTCCTCCTCTTCAGAAGATTTCACCTCACTTTTTTGTCCCAATGAAAAATGTTTTTTGAAAATTTGTGTTTTTTTGTGGAACAAGGATTGGAAAGCATCAGTGGAAAGGAAAAATTGTTTTCCCATATTAACTCTTACAGGAGAGAATTTCCCTTCCTTAGGGGTAGATTTCATCTCACTTCCTGTTGTCTCCTTCCGTTTGCAAGTAGGAGTCGTTTGTAAGTTAGATGTTTGAAAGTAGGGTCCTACCCTATATACTCAGCAGAAATTTGGGCCTTAGGTGTTGCTGTGGCCAAAACACTGTAAGCCCTCACAGGGCCCTGCTGTGAAATATTAGATCAAGAATTGTAATTACATGCTCCTGTTGAACAGGAGCTGAAAAATTAGGCCTTAGGCACTGGTGCTGGTGCCACAACACTGCAACCCCTCACAGACACTCTAGTTGGAACGCAGGAACGAGCCCTGCTGCAAAGTATTGCATCAAAAATTGTAATTACACGCCCCTGTTAGACAGGGGCTGAAAAATTGGGTCTTAGGCACTGGTGCTGGTGCCACAACACTGCAACCCCTGACAGACACTCTAGTTGAAACGCAGGAACAAGCCCTGCTGCAAAGTATTGCATCAAAAATTGTAATTACACGCCCCTGTTAGACAGGGGCAGAAAAATTGGGTCTTAGGCACTGGTGCTGGTGCCACAACACTGCAACCCCTCACAGACACTCTAGTTGGAATGCAGGAACAAGCCCTGCTGCAAAGTATTGCATCAAAAATTGTAATTACACGCCCCTGTTAGACAGGGGCAGAAAAATTGGGTCTTAGGCACTGGTGCTGGTGCCACAACACTGCAACCCCTCACAGACACTCTAGTTGGAATGCAGGAACAAGCCCTGCTGCAAAGTATTGCATCAAAAATTGTAATTACACGCCCCTGTTAAACAGGGGCTGAAAAATTGTGCCTTAGGCACTGGTGGTGGCGCCCAGAACCAAAAATGTTCTTACAAGCTATCAGCGTGATGATTGAGGAGGAAGAGGATAATTACTCAGGGATAGTCACTCAGCATCAGCATAGGCAGTCTTTGAAGGGATCTGAGATTTCAAAAAAAATTATTCGGTTACATCTGCATCAGGTGCTTGGTAGCTGGTGGTGATCCAAGACTGATTCATTTTTATGAAGGTCAGCCGATCGACCGAGTCGGTGGACAGACGCACCCTGTGATCGGTTACCACGCCTCCAGCAGCACTGAATGTGCGTTCCGAAAGAACGCTGGATGCAGGACAGGCCAGTAGCTCAATTGCATACTGTGCAAGCTCTGGCCAGTGATCCATCCTCAAGACCCAGTAACCCAGAGGATTTTCGGTGGGAAAGGTGTCCAAGTCTGATCTTGCCCCTAGGTATTCCTGCACCATGTAAAACAGACGCTGGCGATGGTTGCTGGAACCGATCATACCTTGGGGCTGCGGACCAAAAAATTGTCTGAACGCATCGGTCAGACGGCCACCTTCTCCACCGCTCCTTCTTTGACTGACCGAAGCCTCAGCAACACGTTGTCCAGAAACAGGAGTTTGTAACCTCCCAGTCTCTGGGAACGCGTTGCACAGACCTTTCTGCAAGGCCTCCCGAAGATGTTTCATCCTCTGCTCCCTCTGCGATGGCAAGATAAGGTCCGCAACCTTACCCTTGTAACGTGGATCAAGGAGGGTTGCCAGCCAGTATTGGTCCTTCTCCTTGATACCACGAATACGAGGATCCTTACGCAGGCTTTGCAGGATCAGGGAGGCCATGCAGCGTAGGTTTGCTGAGGCATTCGGTCCGGAGTCCTCTGGGTCACTAAGGACAACAACGTCCGCAGCCACCTCCTCCCAGCCACGTACAAGTCCATGTGTTCCTTGGGACTGATCCCTTAAAGACTGCTGATGCTGAGTGCCAGGCTCCACCTCCATACTGACACAATCTTCCTCCTCCTCCTCCTCCTCCTCCTCCTCCTCGTCCTCTTCCTGTGTGATCGGCGGGCACGCAGGAACACTGTCTGGATAAAGGGGGCCTTGAGAGCTAAGGAAGTCCTCCTCTTCCTGCCTCTGTTCTGCCTCAAGTGCCCTGTCCATTATCCCACGCAGCGTGTGCTCCAACAGGTGGACAAGGGGGACAGTGTCACTGATGCATGCACTGTCAGTGCTCACCATCCTCGTGGCCTCCTCGAATGGTGACAGGACAGTGCATGCATCCCTGATCATGGCCCACTGGCGTGGGGAAAAAAAACCAAGGTCCCCTGACCCTGTCCTGGTGCCATAGTCGCACAGGTACTCATTGATGGCCCTCTGCTGCGTGTGCAGCCGCTGCAGCATGGCCAACGTCGAGTTCCACCTGGTGGGCATGTCACAGATTAGGCGGTTCTTGGGCAGGTTAAACTCCTTTTGGAGGTCCGTCAGCCGAGCACTGGCATTATATGACCGGCGGAAATGCACAGAGACTTTCCTGGCCTGCCTCAGGACATCCTGTAAGCCCGGGTACCTGCCCAAGAACCGCTGCACCACCAAGTTAAGGACGTGAGCCAAACAGGGCACATGGGTCAGTTGTCCCTGTCGGAGGGCAGAGAGGAGGTTGGTGCCATTGTCGCAAACCACCATTCCTGCCTTAAGTTGGCGTGGCGTCAACCACCTCTGAACCTGCCCCTGCAGAGCTGACAGAACCTCTGCCCCAGTGTGGCTCCTGTCCCCCAAGCACACCAGCTCAAGCACCGCATGGCATCTTTTGGCCTGCGTACTTGCGTAGCCCCTTGAACGCCTACGGAGCACCGCTGGTTCCGAGGAAGAGGCCATGGAGGAAGAAGAAGAGGAGGGGGTGGAGGAGAGAGGTGTGTCACAATCAGCATTTTGGAGGCGTGGTGGCGGAACAACCTCCAACACTACTGCACCTTGTCCTGCATCCTTCCCAGCTGCCAGCAGAGTCACCCAATGCGCCGTGAAACTTAAGTAACGTCCCTGTCCATGCCTGCTGGACCATGAGTCAGCGGTAATATGCACCTTACCGCTGACCGCCCTGTCCAGCGAGGCATGGACATTGCCTTCCACATGCCGGTAGAGAGCCGGAATCGCCTTCCGTGAGAAAAAGTGGCGTTTGGGTACCTGCCACTGAGGAACCGCACATTCCACAAACTCACGGAAGGGGGCAGAGTCTACCAACTGAAAAGGCAGCAGTTGAAGTGCTAGCAATTTTGCCAAGCTAGCATTCAACCGCTGGGCATGTGGATGGCTGGGAGCAAACTTCTTTCGGCGGTGCAGCAGCTGGGGCAGGGAAATTTGCCTGGTACAATCTGACGTCGGTGTACCAAAAGCAGATTGCCCATAAGTACTTGGCTGTGACACACCTAATTCTACACCTTCATTCCTCTCACTGCAGGTCGCAGAGAGGACTGAAGGTCTAGTGGGGTTGGAAATCTCAGCTGATGAGGAGCAAGGAGAGATCGTCTTTGTTCTTTGGTGTGGGTCTTTTAGATACGCTTGCCAACGAACTGCATGGCAGGTCAACATATGTCTGGTCAAGCATGTGGTACCCAAGCGGGAGATGTTTTGGCCACGCGAGATACGCTTGAGACATATATTGCAAATAGCAGCGGTGCGATCTGATGCACTCGTCTCAAAAAAGGCCCACACCAAAGAACTTTTTGAATAACGCGCAGAGACTGCAGCGCCCTGCACATGTGGAGCTTTGGGGTGTGATGCAGTCAATGTGCTGCCCTTAGGCTGGCCCCTGGAGGGCATCCTGCCTAGTTGGTGATGTGCCACCTCCTCCTCCTCCTCCTCCTCCTCCTCTCTCCTATCAGGCACCCACGTTGAGTCAGTGACCTCATCATCCCCTCCCTCCTCATCACTGGAGCAAACCTGGCAGTATGCTGCAGCAGGGGGAGCATGACTGCCAGATTGCTGTCCTTCTTGGGCACCCCCTCTGTCCGTGCTCATGTTACTGCCTTCATTGAGCTCAGTATCATCATCAGAGCCTTCCAAACGCTGGGCATCCTCCTGGAGCATGTACCCAACACTGTGGTCAAACAGTTCGAGGGAATCCTCAGGAGGACATGGTGGGGCTAGGGAAGGAGTCACTGATGACATTGAGCTGAGGGAAGAGGCCGCTGCTTTGCCAGACAAAGCACCCTGGGCATGGGTGAGAGAGGATGAGGAGGATGAGGACGGCTTGGTCATCCACTCGACCAAGTCTTCCGCATGTTGCGGCTCAACACGGCCAGCTGCCGAAAAAAAGGCCAAGCGTGTCCCATGGCCACGTGCTGATGAGGATGCACCGTCTCCACGACCAGCACTAGACACAGAGCCTGCTTGCCCTCTCTTATTGGCTTGTGACTGTCTGCCTCTCCTTCTTGGCCTTCCAGACATACTAATGGCCTGTAGCTGCACTAAGCTGGGATAGAACACCTGTAATTTTCTTCAGGTAGCTTTATATACTGTAACCAGACAAGCCTGCCTGTCAGTAGGAAGATAACAGGAACGGATCTAGCTGAACACTGTGAGCAGGACGCACTGCACTGAATGTAAATAGCAGGAACGGATCTAGCTGAACACTGTGAGCAGGACGCACTGCACTGAATGTAAATAGCAGGAACGGATCTAGCTAAACACTGTGAGCAGGACGCACTGCACTGAATGTAAATAGCAGGAACGGATCTAGCTAAACACTGTGAGCAGGACGCACTGCACTGAATGTAAATAGCAGGAACGGATCTAGCTGAACACTGTGAGCAGGACGCACTGCACTGAATGTAAATAGCAGGAACGGATCTAGCTGAACACTGTGAGCAGGACGCACTGCACTGAATGTAAATAGCAGGAACGGATCTAGCTAAACACTGTGAGCAGGACGCACTGCACTGAATGTAAATAGCAGGAACGGATCTAGCTGAACACTGTGAGCAGGACGCACTGCACTGAATGTAAATAGCAGGAACGGATCTAGCTGAACACTGTGAGCAGCACGCACTGCACTGAATGTAAATAGCAGGAACGGATCTAGCTGAACACTGTGAGCAGGACGCACTGCACTGAATGTAAATAGCAGGAACGGATCTAGCTAAACACTGTGAGCAGGACGCACTGCACTGAATGTAAATAGCAGGAACGGATCTAGCTGAACACTGTGAGCAGGACGCACTGCACTGAATGTAAATAGCAGGAACGGATCTAGCTGAACACTGTGAGCAGCACGCACTGCACTGAATGTAAATAGCAGGAACGGATCTAGCTGAACACTGTGAGCAGGACGCACTGCACTGAATGTAAATAACAGGAACGGATCTAGCTGAACACTGTGAGCAGGACACACTGTACTAAATGTAAATAGTCTAGCTGCCTGACCGTGGTACTAATAGGATCAAAAAGAACACCTGTAATTTTCTTCAGGTAGCTTTATATACTGTAACCAGACAAGCCTGCCTGTCAGTAGGAAGATAACAGGAACGGATCTAGCTGAACACTGTGAGCAGGACGTACTGCACTAAATGTATATAGCAGGAACGGATCTAGCTGAACACTGTGAGCAGGACGCACTGCACTGAATGTAAATAGCAGGAACGGATCTAGCTGAACACTGTGAGCAGGACGCACTGCACTGAATGTAAATAGCAGGAACGGATCTAGCTGAACACTGTGAGCAGGACGCACTGCACTGAATGTAAACAGCAGCAACGGATGTAGCTAAACACTGTGAGCAGCACGCACTGCACTGAATGTAAATAGCAGGAACGGATCTAGCTGAACACTGTGAGCAGCACGCACTGCACTGAATGTAAATAGCAGGAACGGATCTAGCTGAACACTGTGAGCAGGACGCACTGCACTGAATGTAAATAGCAGGAACGGATCTAGCTGAACACTGTGAGCAGCACGCACTGCACTGAATGTAAATAGCAGGAACGGATCTAGCTGAACACTGTGAGCAGCACGCACTGCACTGAATGTAAATAGCAGGAACGGATCTAGCTGAACACTGTGAGCAGGACGCACTGCACTGAATGTAAATAACAGGAACGGATCTAGCTGAACACTGTGAGCAGGACACACTGTACTAAATGTAAATAGTCTAGCTGCCTGACCGTGGTACTAATAGGATCAAAAAGAACACCTGTAATTTTCTTCAGGTAGCTTTATATACTGTAACCAGACAAGCCTGCCTGTCAGTAGGAAGATAACAGGAACGGATCTAGCTGAACACTGTGAGCAGGACGTACTGCACTAAATGTATATAGCAGGAACGGATCTAGCTGAACACTGTGAGCAGGACGCACTGCACTGAATGTAAATAGCAGGAACGGATCTAGCTGAACACTGTGAGCAGGACGCACTGCACTGAATGTAAATAGCAGGAACGGATCTAGCTGAACACTGTGAGCAGGACGCACTGCACTGAATGTAAACAGCAGCAACGGATGTAGCTAAACACTGTGAGCAGCACGCACTGCACTGAATGTAAATAGCAGGAACGGATCTAGCTGAACACTGTGAGCAGCACGCACTGCACTGAATGTAAATAGCAGGAACGGATCTAGCTGAACACTGTGAGCAGGACGCACTGCACTGAATGTAAATAGCAGGAACGGATCTAGCTGAACACTGTGAGCAGCACGCACTGCACTGAATGTAAATAGCAGGAACGGATCTAGCTGAACACTGTGAGCAGCACGCACTGCACTGAATGTAAATAGCAGGAACGGATCTAGCTGAACACTGTGAGCAGGACGCACTGCACTGAATGTAAATAGCAGGAACGGATCTAGCTGAACACTGTGAGCAGCACGCACTGCACTGAATGTAAATAGCAGGAACGGATCTAGCTGAACACTGTGAGCAGGAAGCACTGTACTGAATGTAAATAGCAGGAACGGATCTAGCTGAACACTGTGAGCAGGACACACTGCACTGAATGTAAATAGTCTAGATAGAAGATAACAGGAACGGATCTAGCTAAACTGAATACAGTGTATATATATATATGCAACACCTGGGATGCATATATATACACAATACACTGTAAGTGCAGCTAACTGACTGACTGTTCTGCCTAATCTATCTAACTCAAATCAAATGACACTGTCTCTCTCTCTCTCTATCGCTCAGCACACCGGAACACACACTACACAGGGCCGCCGTGCAGGCGGCCTTATATAGTGTGGGGTGTGTACTAAATCCCCTGAGCCATAATTGGCCAAAGCCACCCTGGCTTTGGCCAATTACAGCTCTCTCTACTGACGGCGCTGTGATTGGCCAAGCATGCGGGTCATAGTGCATGCTTGGCCAATCATCAGCCAGCAATGCACTGCGATGCCGCAGTGAATTATGGGCCGTGACGCGCCACACGAATTTGGCGCGAACGGCCCATATCGTTCGCAATTCGACGGACGGTCGAACAGCCGATGTTCGAGTCGAACATGGGTTCGACTCGAACACGAAGCTCATCCCTAATGCCTAGTAGTCCATTGCTCAGGGTGACACCTTCCCTGTATTAACACTTCTCACTTTAGTGTCACCACCGTTGGGGGCTAGGTTTTGTTGCTTTTGCATTTTGATTGGGTGCCTTCTAGTCAGAGATCCCGCACACCATACCCAGGTATTCTGCCACTTAATCTAAACAATTTAAACATAACATACAATTATATGAGCGCTCATAGAAACATCTTAAAACTTAAAAATTGTATGCATAAATATATGTGAACTTTTAAAAATTCCTAGAAAGAAGATCAGCACTGCACCAATACATGCCTACAGATAAAATATTGGATATACGTCTCCAAAATATATGCAAACTTTAGAAAATTCTAAAAAGAAAAAATCAGCACTATACCAATACATGTATACAAATAAAATATTGGATATACACATCCAAAATTATGAGAACATATAAAAAATTAATAAAATATATAAAAATATATACATATATGGGAAAGGAGGAATTAAATGGAAAAAAAATGTATATGGTATAGGGACCAGGAATTGTCAGAGTCTCCTTGCTCATTCATGGGACCTTGTATTGCAGACAAATCCTAGATATTTGTAGCTACTTGTATTTGTGATTGTAATACCGTTATATTTAACCACAACATTTCTTATGCTCTAGAGATCGTAATCATATGTATATGCGACTAATGTCTATGCTATATCGATCTCTATTTGTTCACGTATTCACTATTCACTTAGTACTGATTAATCCGTTTGTGTTTTTTCAAAGGGGGATGTTAAAAGACTATTTTCTTCTATGAATAAAGTGCAGCTCCCCTGCGTGGGGATATGTATCTATCTCTATGTGTCTAGATGGGGGGTATATATGTCCAAACAATCAAGCCTGTATCTTCTTTTCCCCACCTGTCTCGAATGTATTTAGAGAGGCCTTTTACCTGTAAATATTTTGGTGGGATGAAGATTTATGTTCTCAGTATTATACATTCTAATGTGTCTAGATGTATTGTCAGGGGTACTAACAAAGCCGGAACTACCAAGATAAAAATCAACAAATTGGAAGTACATTTGTGGTGGTATATTACATGGTTTTAAATTGTGAGTACCGCTCTGCTTGTTTAAATAAACTTTTAAAAACGATCTTACACTATGGGCACCCCTTCTCTTTTTATATGATACACCACGAGCCTGAGACTGCCAGGAATTGCTGCACAGTGGCACAGACTGTGGCTGCCTGATACCCCAGCAGGGGTGAAGTTAGCTGGTGAGTGGCTGCACATTTAGAGCACGGGATTTAATCACTAAAGATTCAAGAGCACGAATATCACACAAAATTATTTGTTATGTGAAAATAAGGACTTTTATATATTTTTGCATCTGTTTGTGAAAAAGGTTTTTCTATATATTTTTGCATTTGGTTGCACGTGTGCATTTTAACGGAAGGAATCTGCAATTGTGGTTGACCAAATACCTTGGCATTCCACCACCCCTTCCTCTCCCCCCCTTCCCCCCCTCACTTTTCCTCCCTCTTCCCCCCTCCCCCTCCCCCCACCCCACCCCCTCCCCCCACCCCACCCCTCCACTCACCTAATTTCCCTCTTTTGATACTGCAAGGGTGAAGTTATTTTATATTTTACCGCCCTTGAACATGTACCCTTACGTGTGAGGGGCGGAAGCCTCTATTGTACCCTATTACAATTAGAAACGCATTGGATCCATAACTTGGATGTAACAAGATGTCCAGGGTTGAATGAATATATAAGTTTTAAATCTTTTCTATAATGCAAAATTGTACCCGTGTATACTTTATTTAACATTATGTGCATTCAACCTGGATTATCTTGCAAATTTTGGACCTACAGTTATGCCCTGTACTTATTACTCCCTCTCCTCTCCCCACATCATATATCCCCTTTGCCTTTTACCATCTTGGCTCAGTTGAATGATGCTACTGCACTTATTGCATTTATTGTATATTCTATGATATATCTTCATTATATACCTACTTTATTACAGGTTCACAAATTGTTTATTAAATGCATTTATATGATCTATATTCACATTAGTGTGTTGTAATACAATTACTCTGTCAAAATGTATTGCTTTTGCATCATGTGTCATGGTTCATGCTGACTAGGCTGGCACACATTAGTTGGTACACTGGTGTGGGGCCATTACCATATGTCACTTGCTGTCATGTACCTGGTGGTGGAGCCCAGATTGCAGGGAGCGGCCTCTCATATGCCTCTGGCTCGAGAACCCCTGATAGAGGAGACAGGAACTCAAGAGAGCAGAGGGCCACAAGTGCCTGGCAGGTGGCGGGTGTTGGAGCTGATCCGGACCTCTGAAGCAGCTGAAGAGAACTGGCAGGAACACTGGAACAGCAGACAGCAAGGAGGTGCACTGGAACCAGGCAGGAACACTGGAACAGCTGGCTGCAAGGAGGAGCTCTGTAGCTGGGCAGGAACTCTGGAACAGAAGACAGTAAGGAGGTGTTCTGTAGTTCAGCAGGAACACTGGCACAGCAGACTGCAAGGAGGTGCACTGGAACTTGACAGGAACACTGGAACAGCTGGCTCCAAGGAGGAGCTCTGTAGCTTGGCAGGAATTCTGGAACAGCAGACAGTGAGGAGGTGTTCTGTAGTTCAGCAGGAACACTGGCACAGCAGACTGAAAGGAGGTGCACTGGAACGTGACAGGAACACTGGAACAGCTGGCTGCAAGGAGGAGCTCTGTAGCTGGGCCGGAACTCTGGAACAGCAGACAGCAAGGAGGTGTTCTGTAGTTCAGCAGGAACACTGGCAAGGTCAGACAGGCCAGGTCAACACTGGCGGACAGAGCAGATACCAGACGGAGGCAGGAGGGTAGTCAGGCTTCAGGCCGGGTCAGTAACAGACGGGCAGCGAACAAACCGAAGGGAGAGGCAGGAGAGTAGTCAAGACAAGCCGGGGACTGGCAGCAAACAGGAGTAGTCAGGAACAGGCCGAGTAGACAGGAATCAGGTAAGCAGGTAACAAGTAGCTAAGGTCTCAGGAAAACGCTGTAGACTGGACAGCAAGAAGGCATGTTGACAGACTCCTTTTAATAAGCTTCTTGGCACCAAGTGCTATCACACCACGCACCTGCGCGCAACCGGGCGCACCTGTGCACATTTGCGCATGCTAGCGCGCCTGCTTGCACCATCACGCACACGCGTATGCCCGTTCCCGCTGTCACGCACCCGTGCGCACCGGTTGGCTCTTCTGACAGGGGTTCTGCGCACAGGTCTTCCACATGCAGCTGGATTACCAGAACGTCTTCTTTGACACTTGCTCTGCCTCCCTGCTTCTCTTCTCCCTTTCCTCCTTGCCTTGGTGACCCCCTTGGGCTGCATATGGGCCGTCCATAGTGGCCTTGGGAGGGTAGTGTGTGTGGCTGCACAGACGCTCTGGGCATCTGTTCCTTTATGGGACAGATGCCCGCTTTTGTGGCTATGTGATGCGCCGTTTTGGGGCTATCTGGCCTGAACTCTTCTTCTCTTTCTGCCCAATCCTCTTTGCCGATTGGATAGCTGCATGGAAGGTAGCTCCACCTGCTCCCCGCCTGTATTTCCAGTGACACGTGTACGTCATATGACAGCCAATGTCTGCCACTCGGCATCTTGGTCTTTGTAGGCGAATGGAGGGCCTCCTCCGATGCACGCGCAGTGGCCTTGATTCGACCACAATCGGTCAGTGACGTCAGACACCGACCGAGTGGGGGCATATAAGGCCGGCATGTCCAGCTCTAAACCAGCTGGATGACAGGGGCGACCATTGTGCTTTTTCAGTCTGTGCAAGGTCAATTTGGATGGCTATCCTTATACTATATGACCTGGCCTTTACCTTTACTATGTGCACATATGTGTGTTGCTTGATTGACTCTCTTTAATCAATCTGCCACTATTTCACTGTTTAGATTTCCCACATACAAGGCTATCCTTGATGGTCTTTATACCTATAAATAATTTAACCTTTAGGGATTAGTCCCCTTCCAACTCTTCCCCTCCTTTATGCTAAGTTATGTCTGTCATTTGCAAAATGCCTTTGTAGGCACTAATCCACCCCGGTCATATCTAGGTTCTTTCTCTGATTACCTTTCATTTCTATCTTCCCTTGTTTATATTTTTATTTTAATTTTTTTCTATTTTTCTATTATTTAAACCCACTATTATTATTTGTTATTCTCTGTTAATAACTTCCTTTCATATCCATTAGTAGATTTGAATTGCTCTGCATCTTTTTTCATAGTGGATGTTTTTTGCCGGGTTTACACCCTCAACCTGCATTTTGACTTCTTGGTGCCCCTGTACCTATACCTTCTTATAAGCAGAGTTTATGTAAGTACTTTTGATGCTATGTTAGCCCCCTATATTGGACTATGCTATGTCCAATAGTACTTATTATTTAATTTTCTTGATTAATCTGTGATATAGTCTTGCCCCCGTATGCCCCCTGTGGCCACATAGAACCCCCCTTTGTCGCGGTTGCTGGATTGATCCAGTTGTGTGCCCCCTATCGGGCTCCCCTTGGTAAGTTGGTTGGGATGTGTAGGGTGGGAGGGCTTTGAACCATGATGCATGATTTGTGATCTGTGACTGCTATGTTTACTTTTTTAATTATTGATATTTTGTTTATGTATTCATTACCATTAGAGCCATTGTTGACACTGGTGAACACACAATCCCCTGAGGAAGTCATTGTTTGGCAAAACATGTAGGGACGTGATATGCATCAGTGGCCACTTCATAGATATGGATACTTCGGCCAATATTAGTTTATATTCTCTGCTCCTCCTTTCATGTACCCTATTTTCTGTAATGTTTTGTTGTAATAGAATTTATATTTTTAAGTAAAAACTGTACTTCTTTGCATGTGGCATGGCTATAACCCCCCCTAACAAAATTCCCTTATTTTGATTTGTAAAAAATGTTGAAAACCATTTATCATTTTCTTTCCACTTCACAATTATGTGTCACTTTGTGTTGTTCTATCCCATAAAATCTCAATAAAATACAATTTACGCTTTTGTTATATGACAAAATGTGAAACATTTCAAGGGGTATGAAAACTGTTTCAAGGCACTGTATATGTGAAACTTATAGAGGGGGGCTCCCTTAACTAGTTTTAACCATTTCTAATGATGTTTAGGTAAGAAATGTGACCATATGTGGTAAGGTTGGAAAAATCCTAATATACAGACGTAGCCATATACATTAGTAGCCAGTATATAGATATACACCATATTGCAAAAAGTATTGGAACATATGCCTTTACACTCACATGAAATTTAATGGCATCTCAGTCTTAGTCTGTAGGGTTCAATAGTGAGTTGGCCCACCCTTGCAGCTATAACAGCTTCATCTTTTCTGGGAAGGCTGTCCACAAGGTTTAGGAGTGTGTCTATGGGAATGTTTGACCATTCTTCCAGAAGCGCATTTGTAATGTCAGGCACAAATGTTTGACTCTGTTGTAATTCATCCCACAAGTGTTCAATCTGGTTGAGATGAGGACTCTGTGCAAGCCAGTCAAGTTCCTCCACCCCAAACTCACTCACCCTTGTCTTTATGGACCTTGCTTTGTGTACTGGTGCTCTGTCATATTGGAAGAGGAAGGGCCATCCCCTAACTGTTCCCACAAAGTTGGGAGCATGAAACTGTCCAAAATGTCTTGGTATTCTGATGCCTTAAGAGTTCCCTTCACTGGAACTAAGGGGCCAAGCCCAACCCCTGAAAAACAACCGCACACCATGACACCATTTGGAGGGGTGGCCTAATACTTTTGGCAATATAGTGTGGATGAGCAAGTTTGGGGTGGAGGAACTTGCCTGGCCTGACCTCAAACCGATAGAACACCTTTGGGATTAATTAGAGCAGAGACTGTGAGCCAGGCCTTCTCATCCAATACCAGTGCCTAACCTCATAGACACACTCATAAAGCTAGTGGAAAGCCTTCCCAGAAGAGTTGAAGTTGTTATAGCTGCAAAGGGTGGGCCAACTCAATATTGAACCCTACGGACTAAGACTGTGATACTAAGAAAGTTCATGTGCATGTAAAGAGGCAGGTGTCCCAATAGTTTTGGCAATATAGTGTGTGTGTGTATATATATATATATATATATATATATATATATATATATATATATATATATATATATATATATATATATATATATATATATATATATATATATATATATATATATATATATAGTATCTCACAAAAGTGACACTGTTATACAAGCTGTACACTCACTACTTTACATTGTAGCAAAGAGATTTCTTCAGTGTTGCCACATGAAAAAATATAATCTAATATTTACAAAAATGGGAGGGATGTACTCACTTTTGTGAGATATTGTATCTTCTTACACATACACAGAAATTACTACCATATCATAGTTAATAGCATAACAACTAATACTACGTTCTTGGTAAATCAATAATTATTATAAACTAGAAAAAGTAGGATTCTTTTCAGGTTTGTACAGATGAGTGTTTGTGTTTTAATATTAAACTGCATCTATAAACTTTTTTGATGAATCAAGAATATAGTGGCTGATTTTTAAACTGGATCATTGAAGCAATGGTATCTTTTAATTGATGTTGTTCTTGCTGTGTATCATGTTGAATTTCCTAAATGCAACGTTTCCTGTTTTGCTGCATTTGAATTGCTTTCATTACAGCATAAGTGTAAATAGGAAGGATATATGAACATACTGTATAGTAAATATATGGTAAGCACAGCATAGAACCATTGACAAAACTTCTCAAATACAATCTTTTTTTTCCTTTTAAAAACATAAAAGCTTGTTCTCTAGGCTGTATTTGACCTGCTTATGGGTCATAGGCCCCTGCACACAAGACTCGATCATTACCTTCAACTTTCTAAAATGAGAAAAAGGAGACCTTACAGCACAAAATATACTGTGCAGGCAAAGACACCCCTGTCATGCCATATGCTGCGGGGTATATAAGAGCAAATGCATGCAAAATGAATGGTTAAACTCACAAGTGCTCTATTTCACCACTTATTTTTTATATATGCTTTTCAAAGCAACAAATACAGTAAAATATACAGTATCTCACAAAAGTGAGTACACCCCTCACATTTTTGTGTATATTTCATTCATTCTTTTCATGTGACAACACTGAAGAAATGACACTTTGCTACAATGTAAATGTAATGTATAGCTTGTATAACAGTGTAAATTTGCTGTTCTCTCAAAATAACTCAACACACTAATGCCATTAATGTCTAAACAGCTGGCAACAAAAGTGAGAATGTCCAAATTGGGCCCAAAGTGTCAATATTTTGTGTGGCCACCATTATTTTACAGCACTGCCTTAACCCTCTTGGGCATGGAGTTCACCAGTGCTTCACAGGTTGCCACTGAAGTCCTCTTTCACTCCGCCATGTTGACATCATGGAGCTGGTGGATGTTGGAGACCTTGTGCTCCTCCACCTTCTGTTTGAGGATGCCCCACAGATGCTCAATAGGGTTTAGGTCTGGAGACATTCTTGGCCAGTCCATCACCTTTACCCTCAGCTTCTTTAGCAAGACAGTGGTCATCTTGGAGGCGTGTTTGGGGTCGCTATCATGTTGGAATACTGCCCTGCAGCCCAGTCTCCGAGTGGAGGGGATCATGCTCTGCTTCAGTATGTCACAGTAGATGTTGGCATTCATGGTTCCTTCAATGAATTGTAGCTCCCCAGTGCCGGCAGCACTCATGCAGCCCCAGACCATGACACTCCCACCACCATGCTTGACTGTAGGCAAGACAGACTTGTCTTTGTACTCCTCACCTGGTTGCCACCACACACGCTTCACACCATCTGAACCAAATAAGTTTATCTTGGTCTCATCAGACCACAGGATATGGTTCCAGTAATCCAGGCAATTGCAGGCTTTCTTGTGCATCATCTTTAGAAGAGGCTTCCTTCTGGGATGACGGCCATGCAGACCAATTTAATGCAGTGTGCGACATATGGTCTGAGCACTGACAGGCTGAACCCCCACCCCTGCAACTTCTGCAATGCTGGCAGCACTCATACATCTATTTCCCAAAGACAACCTCTGGATATGACGCTGAGCACGTGCACTCAACTTCTTTGGTAGGCCTTTCTGAGTGGAACCTGTCTTGTTAAACCTCTGTATGGTCTTGGCCACTGTGCTGCAGCTCAGTTTCAGGGTCTTGGCAATCTTCTTATAGCCTAGGCCAGCTTTATGTAGAGCAACAATTCTTTTTTTCGGATCCTCAGAGAGTTCTTTGCTATAAGGTGCCGTGTTGAACTTCCAGTGACCAGTATGAGAGAGTGAGAGCTAAAACACCAAAATTCACACCTGAGACCTTGTAACACTAGCAAGTCACATGACACGGGTGAGGGAAAATGGCTAGTTGGGCCCAGTTTTCACATTTTCACTTAGGGGTGTGCTCACTTTTGTTGACAGCCGTTTAGACATTAATGGCTGTCTGTTGAGTTATTTTGAGAGGACAGCAAATTTACACTGTTATACAAGCTGTACACTCACTACTTTACATTGTAGCAAAGTGTCATTTCTTCAGTGTTGTCACATGAAAAGATAGAATAAAATATTTACAAAAATGTGAGGGGTGTACTCACTTTTGTGATATACTGTATATTGGATGAAAGGTTTAGTGTAGTATAACACTTTTAGAAGTTAAACATGCATTTCTTTATAGTGGTCTATAGCTTAGAACAAAACAAGAGCCAACTGAGAAGGATTTGGCTCGGCAAACTGAACGGCTCCTTCAAATGAAGGACATTTGGTAGCTATGATTTATAGTGTGGTGAGGCCATGGTTGATAACTTCTCAAGAGAATGAGGTGCTCTACTCCCATGAATGTGGCATGCAGAACTGTGAGTGAGGTGTGTAGTTTACAGTTTTGCTTGGCCATGTTGTGGCAATAGGTAAAGGAGTGCAGCTTGCTCTGCAAATTCAACACACAAAAGAATGCTGCATGTATCTTTCCAGTGGTGGTTGTTTGGGACAAGAAGGACCCCCCATAGCCTGTTAACACTGAAAATGTTCCCTTTTAGATTGTAAGATCTAGTGAGCAGGGCCCTCTGATTTCTCTTGCAGTGAATTGTATTGTACTGTTTGCCCTAACGTTGTAAAGCTCTGCGCAAACTGTCGACGCTATATAAATCCTGTATAGTAATAATAATAATGTGCCATTTTTTGCAGTAGTAGTGCCTCATTGACCCTGAGCTGCAAAAGACCAGATACGTCCCAGTGAGGCCAGATCTTCCCACTCAGCAGCAATGTTGTGGAAAACCAACATTAATAAGAGCTTAGCATGCAGAGTGGTTTATGGACTGTCATCTGTAAGTTAATGTGCCAAAATGTTTGGTAGAACTGTCAAACTGGCACTCCCTGCTGTTTTGACAAAGCAGTCTGAGAACAAGCACCAAAACAGCACCTGTCATTTTTCAGGCAAGCTTTGTATGAGTGATGCCTCTGTGGATTACCCAGTTATTGTTTTCAGTGTTATTAGGAATCCTTCAGTAAAGGTTCATAGCATCAGATTTCTGTCTGTGTGTCATTCCTGGAAGACAGAAGGCACTGGTGAAAAATATTCAGTGGTCACCTGCTCAGTTAACCATTTGCCTGGGTGCCTAGCTATTTCATTTATATTGCAAGCTGACATAGGCAAAATGGTGCAGCTTCTGGACCTCCAGGTCAGAAAGCAGTAAATTGGTGAAAACAAGAACACCCAGTACACATTTAAACAGAAGAAGACCTGTATTAGCAACAAAACATATTCGAGAATTGGGATTCCCTAAAGAACCACAGATATTCCTGGATTAAAAAAAAAACTTTGGGCGGTTTGGCAGTGCAAACTGTCTAAAGCATTTATGTTCATATTTAACTAGGATGTACTATTAAGGTGTAGTTAACCACTTCAGCCCCGGAAGGTTTTACCCCCTTCCTGACCAGAGCACTTTTTACAATTCGGCACTGCGTCGCTTTAACTGCTAATTGCGCGGTCATGCAATGCTGTACCCAAACGAAATTTGCGTCCTTTTCTTCCCACAAATAGAGCTTTCTTTTGATGGTATTTGATCACCTCTGCCGTTTTTATTTTTTGCGCTATACGCGGAAAAAGACCGAAAATTTTGAAAAAAAATGATATTTTCTACTTTTTGTTCTAAAAAAAATCCAATAAACTCAATTTTAGTCATACATTTAGGCCAAAATGTATTCGGCCACATGTCTTTGGTAAAAAAAATGTCAATAAGTGTATATTTATTGGTTTGCGCAAAAGTTATAGCGTCTACAAACTAGGGTACATTTTCTGGAATTTATACAGCCTTTAATTTATGACTGCCTATGTCGTTTCTTGAGGTGCTAAAATGGCAGGGCAGTACAAAACCCCCACAAATGACCCCATTTTGGAAAGTAGACACCCCAAGGAATTTGCTGAGAGGCATGTTGAGCCCATTGAATATTCATTTTTTTTGTCCCAAGTGATTGAATAATGACAAAAAAAAAAAAAAAAATAAAAAATTACAAAAAGTTGTCACTAAATGATATATTGCTCACACAGGCCATGGGCATATGTGGAATTGCACCCCAAAATACATTTAGCTGCTTCTCCTGAGTACGGGGATACCACATGTGTGGGACTTTTTGGGAGCCTAGCCGCGTACGGGGCCCCGAAAACCAAGCACCGCCTTCAGGATTTCTAAGGGCGTACATTTTTGATTTTACTCCTCACTACCTATCACAGTTTTGAAGGCCATAAAATGCCCAGATGACATAAACCCCCCCCAAATGACCCCATTTTGGAAAGTAGACACCCCAAGCTATTTGCTTTGAGGCATGTTGAGTCCATGGAATGTTTTATATTTTGACACAAGTTGCGGGAAAGTGACAAATTTTTTTTTTTTTTTTTTTTTTTTGCACAAAGTTGTCACTAAATGATATATTGCTCACACAGGCCATGGGCATATGTGGAATTGCACCCCAAAATACATTTAGCTGCTTCTCCTGAGTACGGGGATACCACATGTGTGGGACTTTTTAGGAGCCTAGCCGCGTACGGGACCCCGAAACCCAAGCACCGCCTTCAGGATTTCTAAGGGCGTACATTTTTGATTTTACTCCTCACTGCCTATCACAGTTTCGGAGGCCATGGAATGCCCAGGTGGCACAAACCCCCCCCAAATGACCCCATTTTGGAAAGTAGACACCCCAAGCTATTTGCTGAGAGGCATGGTGAGTATTTTGCAGCTCTCATTTGTTTTTGAAAATAAAGAAAGACGAGAAAAAAATTTTTTTTTTTTCTTTTTTCAATTTTCAAAACTTTGTGACAAAAAGTGAGGTCTGCAAAATACTCACTATACCTCTCATCAAAAAGCTTGGGGTGTCTACTTTCCAAAATGGGGTCATTTGGGGGGGTTTTGTGCCACCTGGGCATTCCATGGCCTCCGAAACTGTGATAGGCAGTGAAGAGTGAAATCAAAAATTTACGGCCTTAGAAAGCCTGAAGGCGGTGCTTGGTTTTCGGGGTCCCGTACGTGGCTAGGCTCCCAAAAAGTCCCACACATGTGGTATCCCCATACTCAGGAGAAGCAACAGACTGTATTTTGGGGTGTAATTTCACATATTCCCATGGCATGTTTGAGCAATATATCATTTAGTGACAACTTTGCGCAAAAAAAAATAAAAAAAATAAAAAATTGTCTCTTTCCCGCAACTTGTGTCACAATATAAATTATTCCATGGACTCAACATGACTCTCAGCAAATAGCTTGGGGTGTCTACTTTCCAAAATGGGGTCATTTGGGGGGGGTTTGAACTGTCCTGGCATTTTATGCACAACATCTAGAAGCTTATGTCACACATCACCCACTCTTCTAACCACTTGAAGACAAAGCCCTTTCTGACACTTATTGTTTACATAAAAAAATAATTTTTTTTTGCAAGAAAATTACTTTGAACCCCCAAACATTATATATTTTTTTTAAAGCAAATGCCCTACAGATTAAAATGGTGGGTGTTTCATTTTTTTTTTTCACACAGTATTTGCGCAGCGATTTTTCAAACGCATTTTTTGGGGAAAAAACACACTTTTTTACATTTTAATGCACTAAAACACACTATATTGCCAAAATGTTTGATGAGATAAAAAAGATGATCTTAGGCCGAGTACATGGATACCAAACATGACATGCTTTAAAATTGCGCACAAACGTGCAGTGGCGACAAACTAAATACATTTTTAAAAGCCTTTAAAAGCCTTTACAGGTTACCACTTTAGATTTACAGAGGAGGTCTACTGCTAAACTTACTGCCCTCGATCTGACCTTCGCGGCGATACCTCACATGCATGGTGCAATTGCTGTTTACATTTGACGCCAGACCAACGCTTGCGTTCACCTTAGCGCGAGAGCAGGGGGGACAGGGGTGCTTTTTTTTTTTTTTTTTTTTTTTTCTTTATTATTATTATTTTTTTATCTTATTTTTAAACTGTTCCTTTCATTTTTTTTTTTTTTAAATCATTTTTATTGTTATCTCAGGGAATATAAATATCCCCTATGATAGCAATAGGTAGTGACAGGTACTCTTTTTTGCAAAAATTGGGGTCTATTAGACCCTAGATTTCTCCTCTGCCCTCAAAGCATCTGATCACACCAAGATCGGTGTGATAAAATGCTTTCCCAATTTCCCAATGGCGCTGTTTACATCCGGCGAAATCTACGTCATAAAATGCTCGTAGCTTCCGGTTTCTTAGGTCATAGAGATGTTTGGAGCCACTCTGGTCTCTGATCAGCTCTATGGTCAGCTGGCTGAATCACCGGCTGCATTTTCAGGTTCCCTGTTGAGACAGGAGAGCCAGAGAAAAACACGGAAGATGTTGGGGGGGGGGGGGGCATTCCCTCCCACTGCTTGTAAAAACAGTCTAGAGGCTAATTAGCCACTAGGATTGCTTTTACATGAAAGCCGACCGCTGGCTGAAAAGAATGATACCAAGATGATACCTAAAGCTGCAGGCATCATTCTGGTATAACCACTCAAAGTCGTGAATGGCGTACCTGAAGACAAAAAAATGGTTAACAATGGTTAACAATAAAGCACAGTAAAGTGTAAATAATTACACACCTGAAAAACAAACATGATAAAACATAATAACAATAACAATAACAATAACAATAAAACATTGCAGAATAGAATACAGTAAAAAAGAGCAGAACAATAGAGAGAGAGAATAGAGAGAGAGAGAACAATAAAACAACAACTATTTTTTTTATTTCATATATTTTTTTTTTTTTTACACTTTTTTTGTAACTAACTTTTATAACGGTAACCGGTTCCAGGTTCGGGTCTCTCAAAATGCGATGGCATCTTGGGAGACCCTGTGAAAGTGCGCCTAGTCTGTGCAATGCTGTACCCTACGCTAATAGTCAACTAGTGCATGGTAGCGTTCAAAACATTCACCAATGCAAAGACCAGGATTGTCAGGACAGGAGGGACAATAATAGCGGGTGTCACGTCTATATCCGCGCTTGCTGCAGACACAACATCTTTTTTTGGGGGGTTCGCTGGGTAGGGGTACTCGGGAGGACATAAAAATGCCTCTCATGCAGCCGACTGCATTTGGTTGGGGATGTGAATGGGGGAAGTACGGGCGCTGCAGAAGCGGTGGGTTCCCAATTAGGATTGGCGAATGCAGCAGGAAGGGCACTATGGGCACGACGGGCCTGTGTTTGTCTTTTTGGTGGCAGCGGGACACTACTTGTGCTTGCCACCTCACCAGCTTCAACTGCACTTATGGGACTCGCCACGTCACCACGTGTTACTGCAGTGCTGGTTTGACTACGACAGGGGTGTACTAGGCCGCTGGCGCTTGCCAGTTCACCAAAACGCTACCAAAAAAACTGTTAGCGATCGCAGGGATCAGGCCTGACTCTGCGAATGCTGCAGTTATGCGTTTAGTGTTTTGTAAGTGACAGTGATCGATCGATACCGCACTTGGGTGGGCTGGGCCGGGCTGGGCGGAGGGGCAAAACGCAGGTGCTAGCAGGTATCTGGGCTGATCCCGCTAACACTGCGTTTTTGGGAACCCTAAACTGCTGGGGACACTAGTATAGATCTAATCGGATCAGATATTGATCCGATCAGATACTATACCACTAAGGGAGGCGTATGCTGCGTGCGTGGGTGTTAGCGGTACTGGCGCTAATCTGACGCTGCCTGGGGCTGGTGCTTGCCAGTTCACCAAAACGCTACCAAAAAAACTGTTAGCGATCGCAGGGATCAGGCCTGACTCTGCGAACGCTGCAGTTATGCGTTTAGTGTTTTGTAAGTGACAGTGATCGATCGATACTGCACTTGGGTGGGCTGGGCCGGGCGGAGGGGCAAAACGCAGGTGCTAGCAGGTATCTGGGCTGATCCCGCTAACACTGCGTTTTTGGGAACCCTAAACTGCTGGGGACGCTAGTATAGATCTGATCGGATCAGATATTGATCCGATCAGATACTATACCACTAAGGGAGGTATACGGTGCGTGCGTGGGTGTTAGCGGTACTGGCGCTAACCTGACGCTGCCTGGGGCTGGTGCTTGCCAGTTCACCAAAACGCTACCAAAAAAACTGTTAGCGATCGCAGGGATCAGGCCTGACTCTGCGAACGCTGCAGTTATGCGTTTAGTGTTTTGTAAGTGACAGTGATCGATCGATACTGCACTTGGGTGGGCTGGGCGGAGGGGCAAAACGCAGGTGCTAGCGGGTATCTGGGCTGATCCCGCTAACACTGTGTTTTTGGGAACCCTAAACTGCTGGGGACGCTAGTATAGATCTGATCGGATCAGATATTGATCCGTTCAGATACTATACCACTAAGGGAGGCGTATGCTGCGTGCGTGGGTGTTAGCGGTACTGGCGCTAATCTGACGCTGCCTGGGGCGACGCATATCACCGCCGGGCGATCGGGGGGCTAAACCTTTATTCGGTAATAAACGGCGGGTGCCCTGACACTATAAAAAATAAACAAACTAACCAGCGTCACCCGTAACAGTTATACGGTGATCAGTGGTGAAAGGGTTAACTAGGGGGCAATCAAGGGGTTAAAACATTTATTAGGTAGTATATGGGGGTCCCTGTCGCTATAAAATGCTGACGGCGAACCTAAATATTTACGTTCCTAACTAGCGTCACCAGCGACACTAATACAGCGATCAGAAAAATGATCGCTTAGCGACACTGGTGAGGGGGGGTGATCAAGGGGTTAAAACTTTATTAGGGGGGGTTAGGGGGGTATCCTAGACCTAAAGGGGGGTAATACTCACTGCCCTAACACTAACTGTCACAAACTGACACTATGCAGTAATCAGAAAAAAAAAAAAAAAAAAATACTGCTAATGTCAGTTTGTGACAGGGGGGGGGGGGGTGATTGGGGGGGGATCGGGGGGCGATCGGGGGGGGATCGGGGGTGTAAAGTATGCCTGGCATGTTCTACTGTGTGTGTGAGTGTTGTGTGCACTTACATGTCATCTCCCCTCGGCGCTGGAACGGAAACTGCCAGACCGAGGAGAGATGACATCACATCCTCTGCCTGTGTGAAACGACACACAGGCAGAGGAGCATTCCCATTGGCTGGGAGCGATCGCGAGGGGGGGGCCACGATCGGATGGTCTCCCCCTCGCCTCCCGACGCTCCCAGTCAGATGCCGACCGCCGATGGCACCGGGGGGGGGTCCGATCGGACCCCCCGCCCGCGGGAGGCAGATCACGTATGGGTACGTGATTTTGCCTGCCCGTGCCGCTCTGCCGCAGTATATATGCGGTAGGCGGTCGGCAAGTGGTTAAGATATCTAAAAAAAAAGAAAAATAAATCATTGGTGTAATGCACTAGATTTCACTGATATTGAGATCAGTGATTTTGAATGACTTCAAGCAAATCCATGGTCATAATTTAAAATCATACATATTTATTCTTGCATGATTTGGGACAATTCAGATATTCTCCTCCTGCACAACACTTGCTGCAGACTATCTCACCTTCTCCCTCCAGCACAACTCTTCAGGCGCAGCTTGCACATGGTTAGGCCTAACTCTGTTTTCAGCCAGGCCTTAGCACAGTTCCTTATTACAGGCAGGGACCGCGGGCCCCTTTAGTGTAGCAACAAAAATAGGAAAGTCTTTAGTGCTAGCTGACCTTGGTGGACTACTGATCCCAGTCAGCCTTTGCAGACCCTGACAGCCATCCTGGCTGCAGCGGCCCAACTTCACTGCCAGTGACATCACAGTCTCTCCCGCTGGCTCTGCATTCACCTTTGACTGCACACTCCCGGTCCTCTCCGGCATGCCTCTCCCAGCTCTCCCGACTATGCCTCCCACTCACCGACACCTGACAGAGCCCCTCTCCTGCTCCTGTTCAGGACACCCCTTGGGTTGTGTAGGGCTCTTGTTCAGCTCTGAGCCCCTGGCCCAAGGTCACCCCCCCAGACTAGAGGGCTCCATCCAAGGCCCTGAAAGCCTAATACTCCATCTCCAGTTCTTCCACCTGAACAACTACTCCCTAGCTGGGCTGACCCTGGGTATTTAAGCAGGCCTGCCCCATTCCAATCCAGATTGGGGATTGGTCAGGGCTCCTCAGAACACCCCAGACAGCTCTACCCTTCTTCCCCTCCTTCCTTCTAGAAGCTTCTAGAAGAAGAAGGGAGGTAAGAACCCCACCACTTCATCCAACTTTCGACCCATATCGCTTTTAAACACAGATGTTAAACGCTATGCTAAGATCCTAGCCCATAAAATCCTCCCCATTCTATAATTACTGATCAACCCAGATCAAATAGGCTTTACCTCAGGAAGACAGGCATCAGATGCCACACGCAGAGTTATCAACCTCAGCCATTATGCAAAATCCTGTCGAGTTCCTTCTCTGCTCCTTTCTTTGGATGCAGAGAAGGCATTCGGCATAATCCATTGGGGATACATGATGCACACCCTCAAGAGATTTGGTTTTGCTTAACCCATTCTCTCTGCCATCCTAGCTCTTTAACTGTCTTCGTGTGCACAGGTGTGCACATCAAATATTCTATCCCAACCCTTTCCCATATCTCTTGTATTTGTTTTTTTTAGTTCAAAAATAGTAAAGACATGACAGATTTATTACAAGATGTACAACAATGAAAAAGAAAAACAGAAGATAAAATAAGTACATATGATTCAAATGTACAAATGTAAAGATAACACATTCCATGGAGCATTGTGAAAACTTTTTCAGCGTATCTAGGATAGGGAACAGTAACAGTCACCACAGGGCATATGCATATTTCACAGAGCGTATAGTCATGAGTAGGGATGAGCTTCGTGTTCGAGTCGAACCCATGTTCGACTCGAACATCGGCTGTTCGACCGTCCGTCGAATTGCGAACGATATGGGCCGTTCGCGCCAAATTCGTGTGGCGCGTCACGGCCCATAATTCACTGCGGCATCGCAGTGCATTGCTGGCTGATGATTGGCCAAGCATGCACTATGACCCGCATGCTTGGCCAATCACAGCGCCGCCTGAACAGAGAGCCGTAATTGGCCAAAGCCAAGGAGGCTTTGGCCAATTATGGCTCAGGGGATTTAGTACACGCCCCACACTATATAAGGCCGCCTGCACGGCGGCCCTGTGTAGTGTGTGTTCCGGCGTTGAAAGAGATAGACAGAGAGACAGTGTTTGATTTGAGTTAGATAGATTAGGCAGAACAGTCAGTCAGTTAGCTGCACTTACAGTGTATTGTGTATATATATGCATCCCAGGTGTTGCATATATATATATACACTGTATTCAGTTTAGCTAGATCCGTTCCTGTTATCTTCTATCTAGACTATTTACATTCAGTGCAGTGTGTCCTGCTCACAGTGTTCAGCTAGATCCGTTCCTGCTATTTACATTCAGTACAGTGCTTCCTGCTCACAGTGTTCAGCTAGATCCGTTCCTGCTATTTACATTCAGTGCAGTGCGTGCTGCTCACAGTGTTCAGCTAGATCCGTTCCTGCTATTTACATTCAGTGCAGTGCGTGCTGCTCACAGTGTTCAGCTAGATCCGTTCCTGCTATTTACATTCAGTGCAGTGCGTCCTGCTCACAGTGTTCAGCTAGATCCGTTCCTGCTATTTACATTCAGTGCAGTGCGTCCTGCTCACAGTGTTCAGCTAGATCCGTTCCTGCTATTTACATTCAGTGCAGTGCGTGCTGCTCACAGTGTTCAGCTAGATCCGTTCCTGCTATTTACATTCAGTGCAGTGCGTCCTGCTCACAGTGTTCAGCTAGATCCGTTCCTGTTATCTTCCTACTGACAGGCAGGCTTGTCTGGTTACAGTATATAAAGCTACCTGAAGAAAATTACAGGTGTTCTTTTTGATCCTATTAGTACCACGGTCAGGCAGCTAGACTATTTACATTTAGTACAGTGTGTCCTGCTCACAGTGTTCAGCTAGATCCGTTCCTGTTATTTACATTCAGTGCAGTGTGTCCTGCTCACAGTGTTCAGCTAGATCCGTTCCTGCTATTTACATTCAGTACAGTGCGTGCTGCTCACAGTGTTCAGCTAGATCCGTTCCTGCTATATACATTTAGTGCAGTACGTCCTGCTCACAGTGTTCAGCTAGATCCGTTCCTGTTATCTTCCTACTGACAGGCAGGCTTGTCTGGTTACAGTATATAAAGCTACCTGAAGAAAATTACAGGTGTTCTTTTTGATCCTATTAGTACCACGGTCAGGCAGCTAGACTATTTACATTTAGTACAGTGTGTCCTGCTCACAGTGTTCAGCTAGATCCGTTCCTGTTATTTACATTCAGTGCAGTGCGTCCTGCTCACAGTGTTCAGCTAGATCCGTTCCTGTTATCTTCCTACTGACAGGCAGGCTTGTCTGGTTACAGTATATAAAGCTACCTGAAGAAAATTACAGGTGTTCTTTTTGATCCTATTAGTACCACGGTCAGGCAGCTAGACTATTTACATTTAGTACAGTGTGTCCTGCTCACAGTGTTCAGCTAGATCCGTTCCTGTTATTTACATTCAGTGCAGTGTGTCCTGCTCACAGTGTTCAGCTAGATCCGTTCCTGCTATTTACATTCAGTACAGTGCGTGCTGCTCACAGTGTTCAGCTAGATCCGTTCCTGCTATATACATTTAGTGCAGTACGTCCTGCTCACAGTGTTCAGCTAGATCCGTTCCTGTTATCTTCCTACTGACAGGCAGGCTTGTCTGGTTACAGTATATAAAGCTACCTGAAGAAAATTACAGGTGTTCTTTTTGATCCTATTAGTACCACGGTCAGGCAGCTAGACTATTTACATTTAGTACAGTGTGTCCTGCTCACAGTGTTCAGCTAGATCCGTTCCTGTTATTTACATTCAGTGCAGTGTGTCCTGCTCACAGTGTTCAGCTAGATCCGTTCCTGCTATTTACATTCAGTACAGTGCGTCCTGCTCACAGTGTTCAGCTAGATCCGTTCCTGCTATTTACATTCAGTGCAGTGCGTGCTGCTCACAGTGTTCAGCTAGATCCGTTCCTGCTATATACATTTAGTGCAGTACGTCCTGCTCACAGTGTTCAGCTAGATCCGTTCCTGTTATCTTCCTACTGACAGGCAGGCTTGTCTGGTTACAGTATATAAAGCTACCTGAAGAAAATTACAGGTGTTCTATCCCAGCTTAGTGCAGCTACAGGCCATTAGTATGTCTGGAAGGCCAAGAAGGAGAGGCAGACAGTCACAAGCCAATAAGAGAGGGCAAGCAGGCTCTGTGTCTAGTGCTGGTCGTGGAGACGGTGCATCCTCATCAGCACGTGGCCATGGGACACGCTTGGCCTTTTTTTCGGCAGCTGGCCGTGTTGAGCCGCAACATGCGGAAGACTTGGTCGAGTGGATGACCAAGCCGTCCTCATCCTCCTCATCCTCTCTCACCCATGCCCAGGGTGCTTTGTCTGGCAAAGCAGCGGCCTCTTCCCTCAGCTCAATGTCATCAGTGACTCCTTCCCTAGCCCCACCATGTCCTCCTGAGGATTCCCTCGAACTGTTTGACCACAGTGTTGGGTACATGCTCCAGGAGGATGCCCAGCGTTTGGAAGGCTCTGATGATGATACTGAGCTCAATGAAGGCAGTAACATGAGCACGGACAGAGGGGGTGCCCAAGAAGGACAGCAATCTGGCAGTCATGCTCCCCCTGCTGCAGCATACTGCCAGGTTTGCTCCAGTGATGAGGAGGGAGGGGATGATGAGGTCACTGACTCAACGTGGGTGCCTGATAGGAGAGAGGAGGAGGAGGAGGAGGAGGAGGAGGAGGAGGAGGAGGTGGCACATCACCAACTAGGCAGGATGCCCTCCAGGGGCCAGCCTAAGGGCAGCACATTGACTGCATCACACCCCAAAGCTCCACATGTGCAGGGCGCTGCAGTCTCTGCGCGTTATTCAAAAAGTTCTTTGGTGTGGGCCTTTTTTGAGACGAGTGCATCAGATCGCACCGCTGCTATTTGCAATATATGTCTCAAGCGTATCTCGCGTGGCCAAAACATCTCCCGCTTGGGTACCACATGCTTGACCAGACATATGTTGACCTGCCATGCAGTTCGTTGGCAAGCGTATCTAAAAGACCCACACCAAAGAACAAAGACGATCTCTCCTTGCTCCTCATCAGCTGAGATTTCCAACCCCACTAGACCTTCAGTCCTCTCTGCGACCTGCAGTGAGAGGAATGAAGGTGTAGAATTAGGTGTGTCACAGCCAAGTACTTATGGGCAATCTGCTTTTGGTACACCGACGTCAGATTGTACCAGGCAAATTTCCCTGCCCCAGCTGCTGCACCGCCGAAAGAAGTTTGCTCCCAGCCATCCACATGCCCAGCGGTTGAATGCTAGCTTGGCAAAATTGCTAGCACTTCAACTGCTGCCTTTTCAGTTGGTAGACTCTGCCCCCTTCCGTGAGTTTGTGGAATGTGCGGTTCCTCAGTGGCAGGTACCCAAACGCCACTTTTTCTCACGGAAGGCGATTCCGGCTCTCTACCGGCATGTGGAAGGCAATGTCCATGCCTCGCTGGACAGGGCGGTCAGCGGTAAGGTGCATATTACCGCTGACTCATGGTCCAGCAGGCATGGACAGGGACGTTACTTAAGTTTCACGGCGCATTGGGTGACTCTGCTGGCAGCTGGGAAGGATGCAGGACAAGGTGCAGTAGTGTTGGAGGTTGTTCCGCCACCACGCCTCCAAAATGCTGATTGTGACACACCTCTCTCCTCCACCCCCTCCTCTTCTTCTTCCTCCATGGCCTCTTCCTCGGAACCAGCGGTGCTCCGTAGGCGTTCAAGGGGCTACGCAAGTACGCAGGCCAAAAGATGCCATGCGGTGCTTGAGCTGGTGTGCTTGGGGGACAGGAGCCACACTGGGGCAGAGGTTCTGTCAGCTCTGCAGGGGCAGGTTCAGAGGTGGTTGACGCCACGCCAACTTAAGGCAGGAATGGTGGTTTGCGACAATGGCACCAACCTCCTCTCTGCCCTCCGACAGGGACAACTGACCCATGTGCCCTGTTTGGCTCACGTCCTTAACTTGGTGGTGCAGCGGTTCTTGGGCAGGTACCCGGGCTTACAGGATGTCCTGAGGCAGGCCAGGAAAGTCTGTGTGCATTTCCGCCGGTCATATAATGCCAGTGCTCGGCTGACGGACCTCCAAAAGGAGTTTAACCTGCCCAAGAACCGCCTAATCTGTGACATGCCCACCAGGTGGAACTCGACGTTGGCCATGCTGCAGCGGCTGCACACGCAGCAGAGGGCCATCAATGAGTACCTGTGCGACTATGGCACCAGGACAGGGTCAGGGGACCTTGGTTTTTTTTCCCCACGCCAGTGGGCCATGATCAGGGATGCATGCACTGTCCTGTCACCATTCGAGGAGGCCACGAGGATGGTGAGCACTGACAGTGCATGCATCAGTGACACTGTCCCCCTTGTCCACCTGTTGGAGCACACGCTGCGTGGGATAATGGACAGGGCACTTGAGGCAGAACAGAGGCAGGAAGAGGAGGACTTCCTTAGCTCTCAAGGCCCCCTTTATCCAGACAGTGTTCCTGCGTGCCCGCCGATCACACAGGAAGAGGACGAGGAGGAGGAGGAGGAGGAGGAGGAAGATTGTGTCAGTATGGAGGTGGAGCCTGGCACTCAGCATCAGCAGTCTTTAAGGGATCAGTCCCAAGGAACACATGGACTTGTACGTGGCTGGGAGGAGGTGGCTGCGGACGTTGTTGTCCTTAGTGACCCAGAGGACTCCGGACCGAATGCCTCAGCAAACCTACGCTGCATGGCCTCCCTGATCCTGCAAAGCCTGCGTAAGGATCCTCGTATTCGTGGTATCAAGGAGAAGGACCAATACTGGCTGGCAACCCTCCTTGATCCACGTTACAAGGGTAAGGTTGCGGACCTTATCTTGCCATCGCAGAGGGAGCAGAGGATGAAACATCTTCGGGAGGCCTTGCAGAAAGGTCTGTGCAACGCGTTCCCAGAGACTGGGAGGTTACAAACTCCTGTTTCTGGACAACGTGTTGCTGAGGCTTCGGTCAGTCAAAGAAGGAGCGGTGGAGAAGGTGGCCGTCTGACCGATGCGTTCAGACAATTTTTTGGTCCGCAGCCCCAAGGTATGATCGGTTCCAGCAACCATCGCCAGCGTCTGTTTTACATGGTGCAGGAATACCTAGGGGCAAGATCAGACTTGGACACCTTTCCCACCGAAAATCCTCTGGGTTACTGGGTCTTGAGGATGGATCACTGGCCAGAGCTTGCACAGTATGCAATTGAGCTACTGGCCTGTCCTGCATCCAGCGTTCTTTCGGAACGCACATTCAGTGCTGCTGGAGGCGTGGTAACCGATCACAGGGTGCGTCTGTCCACCGACTCGGTCGATCGGCTGACCTTCATAAAAATGAATCAGTCTTGGATCACCACCAGCTACCAAGCACCTGATGCAGATGTAACCGAATAATTTTTTTTGAAATCTCAGATCCCTTCAAAGACTGCCTATGCTGATGCTGAGTGACTATCCCTGAGTAATTATCCTCTTCCTCCTCAATCATCACGCTGATAGCTTGTAAGAACATTTTTGGTTCTGGGCGCCACCACCAGTGCCTAAGGCACAATTTTTCAGCCCCTGTTTAACAGGGGCGTGTAATTACAATTTTTGATGTAATACTTTGCAGCAGGGCTCGTTCCTGCATTCCAACTAGAGTGTCTGTGAGGGGTTGCAGTGTTGTGGCACCAGCACCAGTGCCTAAGACCCAATTTTTCTGCCCCTGTCTAACAGGGGCGTGTAATTACAATTTTTGATGCAATACTTTGCAGCAGGGCTTGTTCCTGCATTCCAACTAGAGTGTCTGTGAGGGGTTGCAGTGTTGTGGCACCAGCACCAGTGCCTAAGACCCAATTTTTCAGCCCCTGTCTAACAGGGGCGTGTAATTACAATTTTTGATGCAATACTTTGCAGCAGGGCTTGTTCCTGCGTTTCAACTAGAGTGTCTGTGAGGGGTTGCAGTGTTGTGGCACCAGCACCAGTGCCTAAGACCCAATTTTTCAGCCCCTGTCTAACAGGGGCGTGTAATTACAATTTTTGATGCAATACTTTGCAGCTGGGCTTGTTCCTGCGTTTCAACTAGAGTGTCTGTGAGGGGTTGCAGTGTTGTGGCACCAGCACCAGTGCCTAAGGCCTAATTTTTCAGCTCCTGTTCAACAGGGGCATGTAATTACAATTCTTGATCTAATATTTCACAGCAGGGCCCTGTGAGGGCTTACAGTGTTTTGGCCACAGCAACACCTAAGGCCCAAATTTCTGCTGAGTATATAGGGCAGGACCCTACTTTCAAACATCTAACTTACAAACGACTCCTACTTGCAAACGGAAGGAGACAACAGGAAGTGAGATGAAATCTACCCCTAAGGAAGGGAAATTCTCTCCTGTAAGAGTTAATATGGGAAAACAATTTTTCCTTTCCACTGATGCTTTCCAATCCTTGTTCCACAAAAAAACCCAAATTTTCAAAAAACATTTTTCATTGGGACAAAAAAGTGAGGTGAAATCTTCTGAAGAGGAGGAAAGACGCAAAACAAATGTCACAGGGGTGATAACCCTTCCCTATGTTTTCCAAAAAGCTTAGAAAAGATTTTTTGGCTGGAGCTAAACACATTAAAAATGTTCAAAATTACAAACAGATTCTACTTAACAACAAACCTACAGTCCCTGTCTTGTTTGCACCGCCTGTATACTGCTGTTCAGAGTATATAGGGACCTTTCCTTATTTTAATTTGGGTGCGGGGTTCCCCTTAATATCCATACAAGACCCAAAGGGCCTGGTAATGGACTGGGGGGTACCCATGCCGTTTGTCTCACTGATTTTCATCCATATTGCCATGACCCGACATGACATTAAACCCGCAAGCAGTTTTAAATGAGATTTTTTCCTTTAAAAATGACATTTGGTGCAGGGACTGTTCTAAACATGGGAAACACGCGTCACTTTACAGGCATACTATAGACACCCCCCAGGTACGATATTTAAAGGAATATTTCACTTTTTTTTTTTTACTTTAAGCATCATTAAAATCACTGCTCCCGAAAAAACGGCCGTTTTTAAAAGTTTTTTTTTGCATTGATACATGTCCCCTGGGGTAGGACCCGGGTCCCCAAACCCTTTTTAGGACAATACCATGCAAATTAGCCTTTAAAATGAGCACTTTTGATTTCGAACGTTCGAGTCCCATAGACGTCAATGGGGTTCTAACGTTCGTGCGAACTTGCGGTCCGTTCGCGGGTTCTGGTGCGAACCGAACCGGGGGGTGTTCGGCTCATCCCTAGTCATGAGTGTCTTCTCACAATGCAAGGGTCTTCAATAGAGCAATACCAAAGAAAAAAAACACACATAACTCTTCTACCCAGATCAGGGCTCCCAAAGGCCCTTTCCCATATCTAATGGAACAAGACAGGGGTGCCCCATGTCCCCTTCAATCTTTAATCCTCTCGTATCTGAGAGCTGAGAAAATCAGAGCACACCCCGATATATCAGGCTACTCGCTTCAAGACAAATCTCACAATATAAATCTGTTTGTAGATGATATCGTCCTGTTCATAACCTCACCATCTTAATATCTTCCTCATGCCCACGATATTCTCAACAGTTTCAGCCAAATTTCCAATTACAAGGTTCATTTTACGAAATCACTCATCACTCATACTAGGGATGGGGTTATCTCCCCACCTCCAATCTCAACTACAGGCTTCCTTTTCCTACACATGGAGTAAATGTAGCATAACATACTTAGGATTACAACTAACAGCAAACCCCTTGAAATTGGCAGATGCAAATTATCCACCCCTGATAGAAAAAATAACTAAAGAAACTAAACGTTTAGCCAACTTTCTTGGCCTCATTTAAAATGCTTTTGCTCCCCCAAATCCTGCACATTTTTTGAACACTCCCCATTCCACTTAAAACCACACACCTCCGATCGCTGAACTCTCTCCTCAAAAAATTCATTTGGTGCTCCAAGCGACCCAGATGTTCCAAAGCTCTTCTAACCAAGCACAGATCTGCAGGTGGCATGGGGTTCACCGATATACACGACTACTATCGTGCCTACTCCCTACTTATTCATATTAAGACATGGTTCACACCCATCCCAGATGTTCCCTGGTGTAACATTGAGCAAGCCTTAAGCCCAACTTTGGACTTATATTCACGTCTACTCCTCGACATTTGGAGACCATTTCCCCTGCAACACTTCCCACTTACCATACAAGTCTCTTTAATAGCTTGGAGAGATCTTCACAAATCCATATCCCTATCATCTAAAGTGACTGATGTCCCCATACCTATCAAAATTCTGACAAACGCAATTCCCAACATTGTACTCCTGGACTGGCAGAAAAAAGGCATTACCCATATTGCTGATCTACTGTATACAACAATAACCGCCTTAAGACCTTTGATACACTTAAAAGAGAATATTGCCTTACACCCATGGACTACTATAAGTACCATCAAATCTCCCATTTTCTGGGATCTCTAGAAACGCACCATATATACCTTCATGACACAATATGGGAATTCTGTACATGGTCACCTGTGTCCTCTAAAGGCATATTCCTTTTCTATAATCTCTTCCAACACAAACTCACCTTTATAAAATCATCCCCTATCAGAAATGGGAGGTAAAATCTTCACACCTTTGCAATGGCAAACTGCCTTCAGAAAAATATGTAAAGCTTCTGCGTGTAATGTGTAAACCACTGGGAACTCTCCCAAAAAATAGCACTGAGGTGGTACCTCACACTGTACTGGATGTCCAAAATTTCCCAAACTAACTCTCCTTTGTGCTGGAGAGAATGTGGGGTGGTGGGGAATATTATGCATATGTTCTGGTCTTGTAAGCATCTAACCAGCTTTTGGAACAGTATATTTCGACACATTTCCACTATGCCAGGAATCTTTACATCTCCAGATCCTGGGATGGCTATTTTAAACCTAGGTATTAAGACCTTCCCCCCATACTTTTGCACGATGGTCACACATATATTACTAGCAGGTCACTAATAACGAGAAATTGGAAATCCAATATACAGTGCCTTGCAAAAGTATTCACCCCCCTTGGCTTTTTACCTATTTGTTACATTATAGCCTTTAGTTTAAGGTTTTTTCAAATCTGAATTATATGTAATGGATCAGAACACAATATTGCAAGGTATGGTGGTTTGCGTCAATGGCACCAACCTCCTCTCCGCGTTCCGACAGGGACAACTGACCTATGTGCCCTGTTTGGCTCACATCCTTAACTTGGTGGTGCAGTGGTTCTTGGGCAGGTACCCGGGCTTACAGGATGTCCTGAGGCAGGCCAGGAAAGTCTGTGTGCATTTCTGCAGGTCATATAATGCCAGTGCTCGGCTGGCTGACCTCCAAAAGGAATTTAACCTGCCAAAGAACCGCCTTATCTGTGACATGCCCACCAGGTGGAACTCAACATTGGCCATGCTGCAGCGGCTGCACACGCAGCAGAGGGCCATCAATGAGTACCTATGTGACTATGGCACAAGGACAGGGTCAGGGGACCTTGGTTTTTTCCCCACGCCAGTGGGTTATGATCAGGGATGCATGCACTGTCCTGTCACCATTTGAGGAGGCCACGAGGATGGTCAGCAGTGACAGTGCATGCATCAGTGACACTGTCCCTCTTGTCCACCTGTTGGCGCACACGCTGCGTGGAATAATGGACAGGGCACTTGAGGCAGAACAGAGGGAGAAAGAGGAGGACTCCCTTACCTCTCAAGACCCCATTTAACAAGACAGTGTTCCTGCGTGTCCGCCGATCACACAGGAAGAGGACGAGGAGGAGGAGGATTGTGTCAGCATGGAGGTGGAGCCTGGCACTCAGCATTAGCGGCAGTCCTCAAGACATCATTTACAGTCTGAAGAAACCCATGGACTTGTACGTGGCTGGGAAGAGGTGGCTGCAGATCATGTCGTCCTTAGTGACCCAGAGGACTCTGGACCGAATGCCTCAGCCAACCTACGCTGCATCCTAGGGTCACAGACGCCTGGGTGCAGAAATATTTTGGGCGCCCCCACGGGGGCGTGGTCATCTTACTAACTCCTCCCCTTTGCAAATGGTTCTATGGCAACGACTCAAACAAAGATATGCTCCCCTAAGGAGTCTTTGTTAAACTGGGATCCTCCCATGATCCCTTAACAATAAAGAGAACAAGATAGTCAGAGACTGCAAACAGACTACAGGGGATGGTCAGAGACTGCAGATACGATACAAGAAATGGTCAGAGACTGCAGACATAGTACAAAGAGATGGTCAGAGACTGCAGACATGATACATAAGATGGTCAGAGACTGCAGACATAGTACAAGAGATGGTCAGAGACTGCAGACATGATACATAAGATGGTCAGAGACTGCAGACATAGTACAAGAGATGGTCAGAGACTGCAGACATGATACATAAGATGGTCAGAGACTGCAGACGTGATACAAGAAATGGTCAGAGACTGCAAACATGCTACAGAAGATGGTCAGAGGCTGCAGTTATGATACAAGAGATGGTCAGAGACTGCAGACGTGATACAAGAAATGGTCAGAGACTGCAAACATGCTACAGAAGATGGTCAGAGGCTGCAGTTATGATACAAGAGATGGTCAGAGACTGCAGACATAATACAAAAGATGGTCAGAGACTGCAGACATAATGCAAGAGATGGTCAGAGACTGCAGACATAGTACAAGAGATGGTCAGAGACTGCAAACATAGTGCAAGAGATGGTCAGAGACTGCAGACATAATACAGAAGATGGTCAAAGACTTCAGACATGATACAAGAGATGGTCAGAGACTGCAGACATGATACAAGAGCTGGTCAGAGACTGCAGACATACTACAGAAGATGATCATAGACTGCAGACATGATACAAGAGATGGTCAGAGGCTGCAGATATGATACAAGAAATGGTTAGAGACTGCAGGCATAGTACAAGAGATGGTGAGAGACTGCAGACATAGTACAAGAGATGGTCAGAGACTGCAGACATACTACAGAAGATGGTCATAGACTGCATACATGATACAAGAGATGGTCAGAGGCTGCAGATATGATACAAGAAATGGTCAGAGACTGCAGGCATAGTACAAGAGATGGTGAGAGACTGCAGACATAGTACAAGAGATGGTCAGAGACTGCAGACATACTACAGAAGATGGTCGTAGACTGCAGACATGATACAAGAGATGGTCAGTGGCTGCAGATATGATACAAGAAATGGTCAGAGACTGCAGGCATAGTACAAGAGATGGTCAGAGACTGCAGACATAGTACAAGAGATGGTCAGAGACTGCAGACATGATACAAGAGATCGTCAGAGACTGCAAACATGATACATAAGATGGTCAGAAACTGCAGACATGATACAAGAAATGGTCAGACTGCAAACATGATGCAAGAAATAGTCAGGGACTGCAAACATGCTACAGAAGATGGTCAGAGGCTGCAGTTATGATACAAGAGATAGTCAGAGACTGCAAACATAGTACAAGAGATGGTCAGAGACTGCAGACATAGTACAAGAGATGGTCAGAGACTGCAGACATACTACAGAAGATGGTCAAAGACTGCAGACATGATAAAGAGATGGTCAGAGAATGCAGACATGATACAAGAGATGGCCAGAGACTGCAGACATGATACAAGAGATGGTCAGAGATTACAGACATACTACAGAAGATGGTCATAGACTGCAAACATGATACAAGAGATGGTCAGAGACTGCAGACATGATACAAGAGATGGTCAGAGACTGCAGACATACTACAGAAGATGGTCAGAGACTGCAGACATGATACAAGAGATGGTCAGAGACTGCAGACATAATGCAAAAGATGGTCAGAGACTGCAGACATAATACAAAAGATGGTCAGAGACTGCAAACATAATGCAAGAGATGTCCAGAGACTGCAGACATAATACAGAAGATGGTCAAAGACTTCAGACATTATACAAGAGAAGGTCAGAGACTGCAGACATGATACATAAGATGGTCAGAGACTGCATACATAATACAAGAGATGGTCAGAGACTGCAGACATAATACAAAAGATGGTCAGAGACTGCAGACATAATGCAAGAGATGGTCAGAGACTGCAAACATAGTACAAGAGATGGTCAGGGACTGCAAACATAGTACAAGAGATGGTCAGAGACTGCAGACATACTACAGAAGATGGTCAAAGATTGCAGACATGATAGAAGAGATGGTCAGAGGCTGCAGATATGATACAAGAAATGGTGAGAGACTGCAGGCATAGTACAAGAGATGGTGAGAGACTGCAGACATAGTACAAGAGATGGTCAGAGACTGCAGACATAGTACAAGAGATGGTCAGAGACTGCAGACATGATACAAGAGATGGTCAGAGACTGCAGACATCATACATAAGATGGTCAGAAACTGCAGACATGATACAAGAAATGGTCAGAGACTGCAAACATGATACAAGAAATAGTCAGGGACTGCAAACATGCTACAGAAGATGGTCAGAGGCTGCAGTTATGATACAAGAGATGGTCAGAGACTGTAAACATAGTACAAGAGATGGTCAGAGACTGCAGACATAGTACAAGAGATGGTCAGAGACTGCAGACATAATACAAGAGATGGTCAGAGACTGCAGACATAATGCAAAAGATGGTCAGAGACTGCAGACATAATACAAAAGATGGTCAGAGACTGCAGACATAATGCAAGAGATGGTCAGAGACTGCAGACATAGTACAAGAGATGGTCAGAGACTGCAAACATAGTACAAGAGATGGTCAGAGACTGCAGACATAATACAGAAGATGGTCAAAGACTTCAGACATGATACAAGAGATGGTCAGAGACTGCAGACATGATACAAGAGCTGGTCAGAGACTGCAGACATACTACAGAAGATGGTAATAGACTGCAGACATGATACAAGAGATGGTCAGAGGCTGCAGATATGATACAAGAAATGGTCAGAGACTGCAGGCATAGTACAAGAGATGGTCAGAGACTGCAGACATAGTACAAGAGATGGTCAGAGACTGCAGACATGATACAAGAGATGGTCAGAGACTGCAGACATAATGCAAAAGATGGTCAGAGACTGCAGACATAATACAAAAGATGGTCAGAGACTGCAGACATAATGCAAGAGATGGTCAGAGACTGCAGACATAGTACAAGAGATGGTCAGAGACTGCAGACATAATACAGAAGATGGTCAAAGACTTCAGACATGATACAAGAGATGGTCAGAGACTGCAGACAGGATACAAGAGCTGGTCAGAGACTGCAGACATACTACAGAAGATGGTCATAGACTGCAGACATGATACAAGAGATGGTCAGAGACTTCAGACATGATACAAGAGCTGGTCAGAGACTGCAGACATAATACAGAAGATGATCATAGACTGCAGACATGATACAAGAGATGGTCAGAGGCTGCAGATATGATACAAGAAATGGTCAGAGACTGCAGGCATAGTACAAGAGATGGTGAGAGACTGCAGACATAGTACAAGAGATGGTCAGAGACTGCAGACATACTACAGAAGATGGTCGTAGACTGCAGACATGATACAAGAGATGGTCAGAGGCTGCAGATATGATACAAGAAATGGTCAGAGACTGCAGGCATAGTACAAGAGATGGTCAGAGACTGCAGACATAGTACAAGAGATGGTCAGAGACTGCAGACATGATACAAGAGATCGTCAGAGACTGCAAACATGATACATAAGATGGTCAGAAACTGCAGACATGATACAAGAAATGGTCAGACTGCAAACATGATGCAAGAAATAGTCAGGGACTGCAAACATGCTACAGAAGATGGTCAGAGGCTGCAGTTATGATACAAGAGATGGTCAGAGACTGCAAACATAGTACAAGAGATGGTCAGAGACTGCAGACATAGTACAAGAGATGGTCAGAGACTGCAGACATACTACAGAAGATGGTCAAAGACTGCAGAAATGATAAAGAGATGGTCAGAGACTGCAGACATGATACAAGAGATGGTCAGAGACTGCAGACATGATACAAGAGATGGTCAGAGATTGCAGAAATACTACAGAAGATGGTCATAGACTGCAAACATGATACAAGAGATGGTCAGAGACTGCAGACATGATACAAGAGATGGTCAGAGACTGCAGACATACTACAGAAGATGGTCAGAGACTGCAGACATGACACAAGAGATGGTCAGAGACTGCAGACATAATGCAAAAGATGGTCAGAGACTGCAGACATAATACAAAAGATGGTAAGAGACTGCAGACATAATGCAAGAGCTGGTCAGAGACTGCAGACATAATACAAAAGATGGTCAGAGACTGCAGACATAATGCAAGAGATGGTCAGAGACTGCAAACATAGTACAAGAGATGGTCAGGGACTGCAAACATAGTACAAGAGATGGTCAGAGACTGCAGACATACTACAGAAGATGGTCAAAGATTGCAGACATGATACAAGAGATGGTCAGAGGCTGCAGATATGATACAAGAAATGGTGAGAGACTGCAGGCATAGTACAAGAGATGGTGAGAGACTGCAGACATAGTACAAGAGATGGTCAGAGACTGCAGACATAGTACAAGAGATGGTCAGAGACTGCAGACATGATACAAGAGATGGTCAGAGACTGCAGACATCATACATAAGATGGTCAGAAACTGCAGACATGATACAAGAAATGGTCAGAGACTGCAAACATGATACAAGAAATAGTCAGGGACTGCAAACATGCTACAGAAGATGGTCAGAGGCTGCAGTTATGTTACAAGAGATGGTCAGAGACTGTAAACATAGTACAAGAGATGGTCAGAGACTGCAGACATAGTACAAGAGATGGTCAGAGACTGCAGACATAATACAAGAGATGGTCAGAGACTGCAGACATAATGCAAAAGATGGTCAGAGACTGCAGACATAATACAAAAGATGGTCAGAGACTGCAGACATAAAGCAAGAGATGGTCAGAGACTGCAGACATAGTACAAGAGATGGTCAGAGACTGCAAACATAGTACAAGAGATGGTCAGAGACTGCAGACATAAAACAGAAGATGGTCAAAGACTTCAGACATGATACAAGAGATGGTCAGAGACTGCAGACATGATACAAGAGCTGGTCAGAGACTGCAGACATACTACAGAAGATGATCATAGACTGCAGACATGATACAAGAGATGGTCAGAGGCTGCAGATATGATACAAGAAATGGTCAGAGACTGCAGGCATAGTACAAGAGATGGTGAGAGACTGCAGACATAGTACAAGAGATGGTCAGAGACTGCAGACATACTACAGAAGATGGTCATAGACTGCAGACATGATACAAGAGATGGTCAGAGGCTGCAGATATGATACAAGAAATGGTCAGAGACTGCAGGCATAGTACAAGAGATGGTCAGAGACTGCAGACATAGTACAAGAGATGGTCAGAGACTGCAGACATGATACAAGAGATGGTCAGAGACTGCAGACATAATGCAAAAGATGGTCAGAGACTGCAGACATAATACAAAAGATGGTCAGAGACTGCAGACATAATGCAAGAGATGGTCAGAGACTGCAGACATAGTACAAGAGATGGTCAGAGACTGCAGACATAATACAGGAGATGGTCAAAGACTTCAGACATGATACAAGAGATGGTCAGAGACTGCAGACAGGATACAAGAGCTGGTCAGAGACTGCAGACATACTACAGAAGATGGTCATAGACTGCAGACATGATACAAGAGATGGTCAGAGACTTCAGACATGATACAAGAGCTGGTCAGAGACTGCAGACATAATACAGAAGATGATCATAGACTGCAGACATGATACAAGAGATGGTCAGAGGCTGCAGATATGATACAAGAAATGGTCAGAGACTGCAGGCATAGTACAAGAGATGGTGAGAGACTGCAGACATAGTACAAGAGATGGTCAGAGACTGCATACATACTACAGAAGATGGTCGTAGACTGCAGACATGATACAAGAGATGGTCAGAGGCTGCAGATATGATACAAGAAATGGTCAGAGACTGCAGGCATAGTACAAGAGATGGTCAGAGACTGCAGACATAGTACAAGAGATGGTCAGAGACTGCAGACATGATACAAGAGATCGTCAGAGACTGCAAACATGATACATAAGATGGTCAGAAACTGCAGACATGATACAAGAAATGGTCAGACTGCAAACATGATGCAAGAAATAGTCAGGGACTGCAAACATGCTACAGAAGATGGTCAGAGGCTGCAGTTATGATACAAGAGATGGTCAGAGACTGCAAACATAGTACAAGAGATGGTCAGAGACTGCAGACATAGTACAAGAGATGGTCAGAGACTGCAGACATAGTACAAGAGATGGTCAGAGACTGCAGACATACTACAGAAGATGGTCAAAGACTGCAGACATGATAAAGAGATGGTCAGAGACTGCAGACATGATACAAGAGATGGTCAGAGACTGCAGACATGATACAAGAGATGGTCAGAGATTGCAGACATACTACAGAAGATTGTCATAGACTGCAAACATGATACAAGAGATGGTCAGAGACTGCAGACATGATACAAGAGATGGTCAGAGACTGCAGACATACTACAGAAGATGGTCAGAGACTGCAGACATGATACAAGAGATGGTCAGAGACTGCAGACATAATTCAAACGATGGTCAGAGACTGCAGACATAATACAAAAGATGGTCAGAGACTGCAGACATAATGCAAGAGATGGTCAGAGACTGCAGACATAATACAGAAGATGGTCAAAGACTTCAGACATTATACAAGAAATGGTCAGAGACTGCAGACATGATACATAAGATGGTCAGAGACTGCATACATAATACAAGAGATGGTCAGAGACTGCAGACATAATACAAAAGATGGTCAGAGACTGCAGACATAATGCAAGAGATGGTCAGAGACTGCAAACATAGTACAAGAGATGGTCAGGGACTGCAAACATAGTACAAGAGATGGTCAGAGACTGCAGACATACTACAGAAGATGGTCAAAGATTGCAGACATGATACAAGAGATGGTCAGAGGCTGCAGATATGATACAAGAAATGGTGAGAGACTGCAGGCATAGTACAAGAGATGGTGAGAGACTGCAGACATAGTACAAGAGATGGTCAGAGACTGCAGACATGATACAAGAGATGGTCAGAGACTGCAGACATCATACATAAGATGGTCAGAAACTGCAGACATGATACAAGAAATGGTCAGAGACTGCAAACATGATACAAGAAATAGTCAGGGACTGCAAACATGCTACAGAAGATGGTCAGAGGCTGCAGTTATGATACAAGAGATGGTCAGAGACTGTAAACATAGTACAAGAGATGGTCAGAGACTGCAGACATAGTACAAGAGATGGTCAGAGACTGCAGACATAATACAAGAGATGGTCAGAGACTGCAGACATAATGCAAAAGATGGTCAGAGACTGCAGACATAATACAAAAGATGGTCAGAGACTGCAGACATAATGCAAGAGATGGTCCGAGACTGCAGACATAGTACAAGAGATGGTCAGAGACTGCAAACATAGTACAAGAGATGGTCAGAGACTGCAGACATAATACAGAAGATGGTCAAAGACTTCAGACATGATACAAGAGATGGTCAGAGACTGCAGACATGATACAAGAGCTGGTCAGAGACTGCAGACATACTACAGAAGATGATCATAGACTGCAGACATGATACAAGAGATGGTCAGAGGCTGCAGATATGATACAAGAAATGGTTAGAGACTGCAGGCATAGTACAAGAGATGGTGAGAGACTGCAGACATAGTACAAGAGATGGTCAGAGACTGCAGACATACTACAGAAGATGGTAATAGACTGCAGACATGATACAAGAGATGGTCAGAGGCTGCAGATATGATACAAGAAATGGTCAGAGACTGCAGGCATAGTACAAGAGATGGTCAGAGACTGCAGACATAGTACAAGAGATGGTCAGAGACTGCAGACATAGTACAAGAGATGGTCAGAGACTGCAGACATGATACAAGAGATGGTCAGAGACTGCAGACATAATGCAAAATATGGTCAGAGACTGCAGACATAATACAAAAGATGGTCAGAGACTGCAGACATAATGCAAGAGATGGTCAGAGACTGCAGACATAGTACAAGAGATGGTCAGAGACTGCAGACATAATACAGAAGATGGTCAAAGACTTCAGACATGATACAAGAGATGGTCAGAGACTGCAGACAGGATACAAGAGCTGGTCAGAGACTGCAGACATACTACAGAAGATGGTCATAGACTGCAGACATGATACAAGAGATGGTCAGAGACTGCAGACATGATACAAGAGCTGGTCAGAGACTGCAGACATAATACAGAAGATGATCATAGACTGCAGACATGATACAAGAGATGGTCAGAGGCTGCAGATATGATACAAGAAATGGTCAGAGACTGCAGGCATAGTACAAGAGATGGTGAGAGACTGCAGACATAGTACAAGAGATGGTCAGAGACTGCAGACATACTACAGAAGATGGTCGTAGACTGCAGACATGATACAAGAGATGGTCAGAGGCTGCAGATATGATACAAGAAATGGTCAGAGACTGCAGGCATAGTACAAGAGATGGTCAGAGACTGCAGACATAGTACAAGAGATGGTCAGAGACTGCAGACATGATACAAGAGATCGTCAGAGACTGCAAACATGATACATAAGATGGTCAGAAACTGCAGACATGATACAAGAAATGGTCAGACTGCAAACATGATGCAAGAAATAGTCAGGGACTGCAAACATGCTACAGAAGATGGTCAGAGGCTGCAGTTATGGTACAAGAGATGGTCAGAGACTGCAAACATAGTACAAGAGATGGTCAGAGACTGCAGACATAGTACAAGAGATGGTCAGAGACTGCAGACATACTACAGAAGATGGTCAAAGACTGCAGACATGATAAAGAGATGGTCAGAGACTGCAGACATGATACAAGAGATGGTCAGAGACTGCAGACATACTACAGAAGATGGTCAGAGACTGCAGACATGATACAAGAGGTGGTCAGAGACTGCAGACATGGTACAAGAGATGGTCAGAGACTGCAGACATACTACAGAAGATGGTCATAGACTGCAGACATGATACAAGCGATGGTCAGAGACTGCAGACATGATACAAGAGATGGTCAGAGACTGCAGACATCATACATAAGATGGTCAGAAACTGCAGACATGATACAAGAAATGGTCAGAGACTGCAAACATGATACAAGAAATAGTCAGGGACTGCAAACATGCTACAGAAGATGGTCAGAGGCTGCAGTTATGATACAAGAGATGGTCAGAGACTGTAAACATAGTACAAGAGATGGTCAGAGACTGCAGACATAGTACAAGAGATGGTCAGAGACTGCAGACATAATACAAGAGATGGTCAGAGACTGCAGACATAATGCAAAAGATGGTCAGAGACTGCAGACATAATACAAAAGATGGTCAGAGACTGCAGACATAATGCAAGAGATGGTCCGAGACTGCAGACATAGTACAAGAGATGGTCAGAGACTGCAAACATAGTACAAGAGATGGTCAGAGACTGCAGACATAATACAGAAGATGGTCAAAGACTTCAGACATGATACAAGAGATGGTCAGAGACTGCAGACATGATACAAGAGCTGGTCAGAGACTGCAGACATACTACAGAAGATGATCATAGACTGCAGACATGATACAAGAGATGGTCAGAGGCTGCAGATATGATACAAGAAATGGTTAGAGACTGCAGGCATAGTACAAGAGATGGTGAGAGACTGCAGACATAGTACAAGAGATGGTCAGAGACTGCAGACATACTACAGAAGATGGTAATAGACTGCAGACATGATACAAGAGATGGTCAGAGGCTGCAGATATGATACAAGAAATGGTCAGAGACTGCAGGCATAGTACAAGAGATGGTCAGAGACTGCAGACATGATACAAGAGATGGTCAGAGACTGCAGACATAGTACAAGAGATGGTCAGAGACTGCAGACATGATACAAGAGATGGTCAGAGACTGCAGACATAATGCAAAATATGGTCAGAGACTGCAGACATAATACAAAAGATGGTCAGAGACTGCAGACATAATGCAAGAGATGGTCAGAGACTGCAGACATAGTACAAGAGATGGTCAGAGACTGCAGACATAATACAGAAGATGGTCAAAGACTTCAGACATGATACAAGAGATGGTCAGAGACTGCAGACAGGATACAAGAGCTGGTCAGAGACTGCAGACATACTACAGAAGATGGTCATAGACTGCAGACATGATACAAGAGATGGTCAGAGACTGCAGACATGATACAAGAGCTGGTCAGAGACTGCAGACATAATACAGAAGATGATCATAGACTGCAGACATGATACAAGAGATGGTCAGAGGCTGCAGATATGATACAAGAAATGGTCAGAGACTGCAGGCATAGTACAAGAGATGGTGAGAGACTGCAGACATAGTACAAGAGATGGTCAGAGACTGCAGACATACTACAGAAGATGGTCGTAGACTGCAGACATGATACAAGAGATGGTCAGAGGCTGCAGATATGATACAAGAAATGGTCAGAGACTGCAGGCATAGTACAAGAGATGGTCAGAGACTGCAGACATAGTACAAGAGATGGTCAGAGACTGCAGACATGATACAAGAGATCGTCAGAGACTGCAAACATGATACATAAGATGGTCAGAAACTGCAGACATGATACAAGAAATGGTCAGACTGCAAACATGATGCAAGAAATAGTCAGGGACTGCAAACATGCTACAGAAGATGGTCAGAGGCTGCAGTTATGATACAAGAGATGGTCAGAGACTGCAAACATAGTACAAGAGATGGTCAGAGACTGCAGACATAGTACAAGAGATGGTCAGAGACTGCAGACATACTACAGAAGATGGTCAAAGACTGCAGACATGATAAAGAGATGGTCAGAGACTGCAGACATGATACAAGAGATGGTCAGAGACTGCAGACATACTACAGAAGATGGTCAGAGACTGCAGACATGATACAAGAGGTGGTCAGAGACTGCAGACATGGTACAAGAGATGGTCAGAGACTGCAGACATACTACAGAAGATGGTCATAGACTGCAGACATGATACAAGCGATGGTCAGAGACTGCAGACATGATACAAGAGATGGTCAGAGACTGCAGACATACTACAGAAGATGGTCATAGACTGCAGACATGGTACAAGAGATGGTCAGAGACTGCAGACATGATACAAGAGATGGTCAGAGACTGCAGACATACTACAGAAGATGGTCGTAGACTGCAGACATGATACAAGAGATGGTCAGAGACTGCAGACATACTACAGAAGATCGTCAGAGACTGCAGACATGATACAAGGAATGGTCACGGACTGCAAACATGCTACAGAAGATGGTTAGGGACTGCAGTTATGATACAAGAGATGGTCAGAGACTGCATACATAGTACAAGAGATGGTCAAAGACTCCATTCATAGTACAAAAGATGGTCAGAGTGGCAGCTTTTGATGGGCAGAGTGGCAGCTTTTGATGGGCACAGTGGCTGCGTTTGATGGGCACAGTGGCTGTGTTTGATGGGCACAGTGGCTGCAATTGATGGCACAGTGACTGCGTTTGATGGGCACAGTGGCAGCCTCAGATGGGCACAACAGTGGCTCTGTTTGATGGGCACAGTGGCTGTGTTTGATGGGCACAGTGGCAGCTTTTGATGGGCACAGTGGCAGCTTTTGATGGGCAGAGTGGCAGTTTTTGATGGGCACAGTGGCAGTTTTTGATGGGCAGAGTGGCAGTTTTTGATGGGCACATTGGCAGTTTTTGATGGGCACAGTGGCAGCTTTTGATGGGCACAATGGCAGTTTTTGATGGGCACAGTGGCAGTTTTTGATGGGCACAGTGGCAGCTTTTGATAGGCACAGTGGCAGATTTTGATGGGCACAGTGGCAGTTTTTGATGGGCAGAGTGGCAGCTTTTGATGGGCAGAGTGGCAGCTTTTGATGAGCAGAGTGGCAGCTTTAATGGGCAGAGTGGCAGCTTTTGATGGGCAGAGTGGCAGCTTTAATGGGCAGAGTGGCAGCTTTTGATGAGCAGAGTGGCAGCTTTTGATGGGCTGTGGGCACAACAGTAGCTGTGTTTGATGGGCAGCACAGACTACTTACTTCCAACTTCTCCTTGTTAGGGATGAGCCGAACACCCCCCTGTTCTGTTCGCACCAGAACATGCGAACAGGAAAAAAGTTTGTTCGAACACGCGAACACCGTTAAAGTCTATGGGACACGAACATGAATAATCAAAAGTGCTCATTTTAAAGGCTAATATGCAAGTTATTGTCATAAAAAGTATTTGGGGACCTGGGTCCTGCCCCAGGGGACATGGATCAATGCAAAAAAAAGTTTAAAAACGGCCGTTTTTTCAGGAGCAGTGATTTTAATAATGCTTAAAGTCAAACAATAAAAGTGTAATATCCCTTTAAATTTCGTACCTGGGGGGTGTCTATAGTATGCCTGTAAAGGGGCGCATGTTTCCTGTGTTTAGAACAGTCTGACAGCAAAATGACATTTTGAAGGAAAAAACTCATTTAAAACTACCTGCGGCTATTGCATTGCCGACAATACACATAGAAGTTCATTGATAAAAACGGCATTGGAATTCCCCAAAGGGGAACCCCCGAACCAAAATTTAAGAAAAAAATGACGTGGGAGTCCCCCTAAATTCCATACCAGGCCCTTCAGGACTGGTATGGATATTAAGGGGAACCCCGGCCAAAATTAAAAAAAAAAAATGACGTGGGGTTCCCCCTAAATTCCATACCAGACCCTTCAGGTCTGGTATGGATTTTAAGGGGAACCCCGCGCCAAAAAAAAAAAAAAAAGGCGTGGGGTCCCCGCAAAAATCTATACCAGACCCTTATCCACGCACGCAACCTGGCAGGCCGCAGGAAAAGAGGGGGGGACGAGAGTGCGGCCCCCCCCTCCTGAACCGTACCAGGCCACATGCCCTCAACATTGGGAGGGTGCTTTGGGGTAGCCCCCCAAAACACCTTGTCCCCATGTTGATGAGGACAAGGGCCTCATCCCCACAACCCTGGCCGGTGGTTGTGGGGGTCTGCGGGCGGGGGGCTTATCGGAATCTGGAAGCCCCCTTTAACAAGGGGACCCCCAGATCCCGCCCCCCCCTGTGTGAAATGGTAAGGGGTTACAAAAGTACCCCTACCATTTCACTAAAAAACTGTCAAAAATGTTAAAAATGACAAGAGACAGTTTTTGACAATTCCTTTATTTAAATACTTCTTCTTTCTTCTATCTTCCTTCATCTTCTGGTTCTTCTGGTTCTTATGGCCCTTCTGGTTCTTCCTCCGGCGTTCTCGTCCAGCATCTCCTCCGTGGCGTCTTCTATCTTCTTCTCCTCGGGCCATTCCCCGTGACGTCCCTGTGGCATTCCCCGTGACGTCACAGGGAAGTCCCGTCAAGTCACCGTGCGTCGGAGGGGGGCGGGGTCACTGGGTGGCCCCGCCCCCCGTTATTTAAGAACTGTCAGACGAGGAGCGCCGTCACACAGCGGGAGCCTCCCTCCATGCCAGCATGGGTGCGGAGCGGCCCGGAGAAGAAAATGAAGAAGAGAAGAAAAGAAGAAGAGAAGAAGAGAAGAAGATGAAGAAGAATAGAAGAGCGGGAGCCTCCCCCCATGCCATGGGAGCGGAGCGGCCCGAGGAGAGGAAGATAGAAGATGCCTCGGAGGAGATGCTGGACGAGAACGCCGGAGGAAGAACCAGAAGAGCCAGAAGAACTAGAAGATGAAGGAAGATAGAAGAAAGAAGAAGTATTTAAAAATAAAGGAATTGTCAAAAACTGTCTCTTGTCATTTTTAACATTTTTGACAGTTTTTTAGTGAAATGGTAGTGGTAAGTACCCCCTTACCATTTCACACAGGGGGGGGCCAGGATCTGGGGGTCCCCTTGTTAAAGGGGGCTTCCAGATTCCGATAAGCCCCCCGCCCGCAGACCCCCACAACCACCGGCCAGGGTTGTGGGGATGAGGCCCTTGTCCTCATCAACATGGGGACAAGGTGTTTTGGGGGGCTACCCCAAAGCACCCTCCCAATGTTGAGGGCATGTGGCCTGGTACGGTTCAGGAGGGGGGGGCCGCACTCTCGTCCCCCCCTCTTTTCCTGCGGCCTGCCAGGTTGCGTGCTCGGATAAGGGTCTGGTATGGATTTTTGGGGGGACCCCACGCCGTTTTTTTTAAAATTTTGGTTCGGGGTTCCCCTTTGGGGAATTCCCATGCCGTTTTTATCAATGAACTTCTATGTGTATTGTCGGCAATGCAATAGCCGCGGGTAGTTTTAAATGAGTTTTTTCCTTCAAAATGTCATTTTGCTGTCAGACTGTTCTAAACACGGGAAACATGCGCCCCTTTACAGGCATACTATAGACACCCCCCAGGTACGAAATTTAAAGGGATATTACACTTTTATTGTTTGACTTTAAGCATTATTAAAATCGCTGCTCCTGAAAAAACGGCTGTTTTTTTAAACTTTTTTTTGCATTGATCCATGTCCCCTGGGGCAGGACCCGGGTCCCCAAACACTTTTTATGACAATAACTTGCATATTAGCCTTTAAAATTAGCACTTTTGATTTCTCCCATAGACTTTTAAAGGGTGTTCCGCGACATTCGAATTTGCCGCGAACACCCCAAATTGTTCGCTGTTCGGCCAACTTGCGAACAGCCAATGTTCGAGTCGAACATGAGTTCGACTCGAACTCGAAGCTCATCCCTACTCCTGGTGCAGACAGTGCAGGGACAGGGAGGCAGGCAGCCGCAGATCTACTCTCTCTGGGAGGATTTCTTCCTGTTCCTCTTCTCTTCTCTCTTCTTCAGACCAGCCAGCACAAGTCCGCTGCAGCCGCTCCGGCTCCGCTCCCTCTTCTTAGCCACGCTCACGCTGTCTGAAGATGGCTGAGGTGGGCGGACCTCCAAGCTTCTTTACTAGCTGTGGAGGCGGCGTGCAAGGAATGCTGGGGCGGCCGTGGCACGCTCTGAATGCTGGGGCGGCCGCGGCATCCCTGAGTGACGTCACTCTGCTCCACAGCTAGACGCCGGCCAAGCGGCCGGTGATTCTAGCTCGGCGCCCCTCTTCTGAAGAGAAATGACAGCACTGGGGTGCGGTGCACCCCGTGCACCCCGGCCAGGATCGTCCCTGGCTGCATGCCCTCCCTGATCATGCAAAGCCTGCTAAAGGATCCTCGTATTCGTGGTATCAAGAGGAGGGATCATTACTGGCTGGCAACCCTCCTTGATCCACGTTACGAATGGACTGAAAGTTTGCGCAAACTTTAGAACCCCATTAAAGTCTATGGGACTCGAACGTTCAAAATCAAAAGTGCTAATTTAAAAAGGCTAATATGCAAGTTATTGTCCTAAAAAGGGTTTGGGGACTCGGGTCTTGCCCCAGGGGACATGTATCAATGCAAAAAAAAGTTTTAAAAACTGACGTTTTTTCGGAAGCAGTGATTTTAATGATGCTTAAAGTGAAAAAAAGTGAAATATTCCTTTAAATATCGTACCTGGGGGGTGTCTATAGTATGCCTGTAAAGTGGCGCATGTTTCCCCATGCTTAGAACAGTCCCTGCTCAAAATCATATTTTTTAAGGAATAAAAGTCATTTAAAACTGCTTGCAGCTTTAATGTAATGTCGGGTCCTGGCAATACGGATGAAAATCAGTGAGACAAACGGCATGGGTACCCCCCCAAGTCCATTATCAGGCCCTTTGGGTCTTGTATGGATAATAAGGGGAACACCGCACCCAAATTAAAAAAAGGAAAGGCGTGGGGCTCCCAGAATCTATATACTCTGAACAGCAGTATATAGGCAGTGCAAACAAGACAGGTACTGTAGGTTTGTTGTTAAGTAGAATCTGTTTGTAATTTTGAACTGGTACATTTTTTTTAAGTGAAGCTCCAGCCAAAAAATCTATTTTTAAGCTTTTTGGGAAACATGGGGAAGGGTTATCACCCCTGTAACACTTGTTTTGCTGCCTGTTCACCTCTTCAGAATATTTCACCTCACTTTCTGACCCAATGACAAAAGTTTTTTGAAAATTTGGGGTTTTTTTTGAAACAAGGATTGGTGATAAAGCATCAGTGAAGAGGAGACACGTTTTTCCCATATTAACTCTTACAGGAGAGAATTTCCCTTCCTAGGGGTAGATTTCATCTCACTTCCTGTTGTCTCCTTCAGTTTGCAAGTAGGAGTCGTTTGTAAGTTGGATGTTTGAAAGTAGGGGCCTGCCCTATATACTCTGCAGAAATTGGGGCCTTAGGTGTTGGTGTTGCCACAACACTGTAAGCCCTCACAGTTACTCTTGCTGGGTGCAGGAATGGGCCGTGCTGTGAAATATTAGATCAAGAATTGTAATTACATGCCATTGTTGAACAGTGGTAGAAAATTTGGGCCTTTGGTGGTGGTGTTGCCACAACACTGTAAGCCCTCACAGTTACTCTTGGTGGGCGCAGGAATGGGCCCTGCTGTGAAATATTAGATCAAGAATTGTAATTACATGTCCCTGTTGAACAGGGGCAGAAAAATTGGGCCTTAGGCACTGGTTCCACAACACTGCAACCCCTCACAGATACTGTAGTTGGAGCACAGGAATGAGCCCTGCTGCAAAGTATTGCATCAAAAATTTTAATTACACGCCCCTGTTAAACAAGGGCTGAAAAATTGGGCCTTGGGCACTGGTGCTGGTGCCATAACACTGCAACCCATCACAGATACTCTAGTTGGAGCGCAGGAATGAGCCCTGCTGCAAAGTATTGCATCAAAAATTGTAATTATACACCCCTGTTAAACAGGGGCAGAAAAATTGCCACAACACTGCAACCCCTCTCAGATACTATAGTTGGAGCGCAGGAATGAGCCCTGCTGCAAATTATTGCATCAAAAATTGCAATTACCCGTTCCTGTTAAACAGGGGCAGAAAAATTGGGCCTTGGCTACTGGTGGCGGTGCCCAGAACCAAAAATGTTCTTACAAGCTATCAGCATGAAATTTGAGGAGGAAGAGGATTGTGACTCAGCATAACAGGATAGTCACTCAGCATCAGCATAGGCAGTCTTGAAGTGATCTCACATTAAAAAAAATCAATTGGTTACATCAGCATCAGGTGCTTGGTAGCTGGTGATCCAAGACTGATTCATTTTTATGAAGGTCAGCCGATCCACCGATTCAGTGGACAGGCGCACCCTGTGATTGGTTACAAAGCCTCCAGCAGCACTAAATGTGCGTTCCAAAAGAAATCGGTCAGATGGCCACCTTCTCCACCGCTCCATCTGTGACTAACTGAAGCCTCAGCAACACATTGTCCAAGAGGACCAGGAAATTGTAACCTCCCAGGCTCTGGAAACGCATTGCACAAACCTTTCTGCAAGGCCTCCCAAAGATGTTTCATCCTCTGCTCCCTCTGCTACGGTTTCAGGTCACCTTGACAGATGCACACCATTGGGATCAGGAGTGCACTGCAAGGTAGTGGACCCTATGGCTGACTGCTGCGGATAGGAGTCAGGGTGGTAAGGAAGGCAGGGCCGCTGGAACACCAACACAGATCCCACCAGGGTTAGAGTGTAAGATTCCCTGGGGTGCGGAGTCTAAGAGCCAGCAGGTGTTCACCAGAGCCTCTAGTGGTGAGGATGGACTGGGCTGCAACTGGCTCCAGGTCGCGACCCCCAGGGTCCCCCAGCTCACACCCACAGTAGGCAACAGGAGGATAGGGATAGTAAGGGAATAAGCCAAGGTCGGGGCCACAAGTAGACAAGGACAACAGAGTTCACACCAAGGTTCAGGGTCACAGGCAAACAGGGATAGTCGGGGACACGCCAAAGGTCAGGGTCCCAAGCAGACAGGGAAAGTCAAGAACAGGTCAAAGTCGGTAACTGGAATCAGATGTAGGAAACACAGCAAGTACACACGAAAGCTAACACACAATGGTTGATCAGCACTGCTGGCTTGCAGTGCACAGGTTAATATAGGGTTTCCTGACAGGGCCTGAGGTGGGACCATGCTTAGAGGAGAGGTTATAAAACCAGCCAGATGTGAGTGGCTGGCCTCTTAGTCTGATCACATGAGGAGAAGGTAAGCTGACAGAGGAAGATTACTGCATAACCATGACAGACGGCAAGATAAGTTCTGCAACCTTACCCTTGTAACGTGGATCAAGGTGGGTTGCAAGCCAGAAATGATCCCTCCCCTTGATACCACGAATACGAGGATCCTTCTGCAGGCTTTGCAGGATCAGGGAGGCCATGCAGCGTAGGTTTGCTGAGACATTCGGTCCAGAGTCCTCTGGGTCACTAAGGACGACATGATCCACAGCCACCTATTCCCAGCCACGTAGAAGTCCATAGGTTTCTTCAGACTGTAAATGATCCCTTGAAGACTGCTGCTGATGCTGAGTGCCAGGCTCCACCTCCATGCTGACACAATCCTCCTCCTCCTCTTCCTGTGTGATTGGCGGGCACGCAGGAACACTGTCTGGATAAATGGGGCCTTGAGAGGTAAGGGAGCCCTCCTCTTCCTCCCTCTGTTCTGCCTCAAGTGCCCTGTCTAGGGATGAGCCAAACACCACCCGGTTCGGTTCGCAGTAGAACCGCTGGATGCAGGACAGGCCAGTAGCTCCATTGTATACTATGCAAGCTCTGGCCAGTGATTGATCCTCAAGACCCAGTAACCCAGAGGATTTTTGTTGGGAAAGGTCTCAGACCTTGGGGCTGCGGACTAAAAAATTGTCTGAACGCATCGGTCAGACGGCCACCTTCTCCACCGCTCCATCTGTGACTGACCGAAGCCTCAGCAACAGGTTGTCCAGAAGGACCAGGAAATTGTAACCTCCCAGGCTCTGGAAACTCATTGCACAAACCCTCCTCCTCCTTATCCTCTTTCTGTGTGATCGGCGGGCACGCAGGAAGACTGTCTGGAGGTAGCCATCTGACCGATGTGTTCAGACAATTTTTTAGTCCGCAGCCCCAAGGTATGATCGGTTCCAGCAGCCATCGCCAGCGTCTGATTCACATGGTGCAGGAATACCTAGGGGCAAGATCAGACTTTGACATCTTTCCCACCGGGTTACTGGGTCTTGAGGATGGATCACTGTCCAGAGCTTGCACAGTATGCAATTGAGCTACTGGCCTGCCATGCATCCAGCTTTCTTTCGGAACGCACATTTAGTGCTGCTGGAGGCTTTGTAACCGATCACAGGGTACGCCTGTCCACCGAATTGGTCGATCGGCTAACCTTCATAAAAATGAATCAGTTTTGGATCACCAGCTACCAAGCACCTGATACTGATGTAATTGAATAATTTTTTTTTAATGTGAGATCCCTTCAAGACTACCTATGCTGATGCTGAGTGACTATCCTGTTATGCTGAGTGACAATCCTCTTCCTCCTCAATTTTCACGCTGATAGCTTGTAAGAATATTTTTGGTTCTGGGCACCGCCACCAGTGGCTAAGACCCAATTTTTCTGACCCTGTTTAAGTGGTGCATGTAATTACAATTTTTGATGCAATACTTTGCAGCAGGGCTCATTCCTGCTCTCCAACTATAGTATCTGTGAGGGGTTGCAGTGTTGTGGCACCAGCACCAGTGCCCAATGCCCAATTTTTCATCCCTGTTTTACAGGGGCGTATTATTACAATTTCTTGGTGCAATACTTTGCAGCAGGGCTCATTCCTGCGCTCCAGCTATAGTATCTGTGAGGGGTTGCGCCCACCAAGAGTAACTGTGAGGGCTTAGAGTGTTGTGGCAACACCACCACCACCACCAAAGGCCCAATTTTTCTGCCTCTGTTCAACAGGTGCATGTAATTACAATTCTTGATATGATATTTCACAGAAGGGTCCGTTCCAGCGCCCACCAAGAGTAACTGTGAGGACTTACAGTGTTGTGGCACCAGCACCACCAACACCTAAGGCCCCAATTTCTGCAGAGTATATAGGGCAGGCCCCTACTTTCAAACATCCAACTTACAAACGACTCCTACTTGGAAAACGGAAGTAGACAACAGGAAGTGAGATTAAATCAACCCCTAGGAAGGGAAATTCTCTCCTGTAATGCCCCGTACACACGGTCGGATTTTCCGATGGAAAATGTCCGATCGGAGCGTGTCGTCGGAAATTCCGACCGTGTGTGGGCTCCATCTGAAATTTTCCATCGGATTTTCCGACACACAAAGTTGGAGAGCAGGAGATAAAATTTTCCGACAACAAAATCTGATCGCGTCAATTCCGACCATGTGTGGCCTGTTCTGACGCACAAAGTGGCACGCATGCTCAGAAGAAATTCCGGCACGGAACAGCTCCTTCTGGTAAACTTAGCGTTTGCAATGGATACAGCACTTTCGTCACGCTGCAATGTCAAAAATGGTTTAATACAGCACACTCTCTTCTTCTTTATAATGTGAGAAGAATGAAGTAGTTTTGCTGCTCATATTCACACACACTTCTCACAAACTTTTTTTTTTGTTTTTTTATTGGGATTCCCTGAATATATTGTTAGTTGTCACATCTGACATAATGTTTTTTTTTTTGTTTTGTTTTTTTTGGGGGAGATTTTAAGCCTTTTTTGTTTTAGATTTAATGTTTGTATTTTTTCCAAGGCTGATCTTTGTTCAATGTTATTTTTATTTTTACTCCAAAATATTTTTATGTGTGTTTTGTGTGTCAAGTTACCCCAACACCATTGATATCTTTTATTATTTTATCTCAAGGAGATTGTTTGGTGTTGGTGTCCCTTGTTAATTTCACATTGTATTTTTGAAATGTACCTGAATCCTCACAAACAAACTGTCCTTTTTGAAGTAAAACACATAAGAGAGTATAATTCAAAACAAAATTCCTTTATTAAGGGCTCAGAACCAAAGAGGGAGGCAACACTGGATCAACAGGAGAAATTAGCGAAGCCTGGGACCCCCACGGCAGACATCAATTCTTAAACATCAAAATTGGTGGCCTGAGGAGTCCATATGTAAGGTAGGGCAGTCTGGTCCAGAATTTGCAGAGATCCGGAAAGCAGCAGATGACATCTGTGTACCCAGGCTGTGGTACCACGAGAGGCTGCATCTTTTGGCCGACCAGACTGGATCCAGGGTCCTCACTTTCTGGTCTTCCTTCCACGCTTCCTTCCAGGCTGTGGCTGTGCTGTTGGAGATGTGACAGGAGGAGGAGGAGGACCGGGAGGACCTGGAGGAGAAGGAGGAGAAGGAGGAGGACCTGCAGGAGGAGGAGGAGGACCATCGCAAAGGTGTGTCTGAGCTGTAATTTGGCCCCTCATACCTTTATTAAGAGCCTCCAATATGAGCAACTCACACATGACTTGTTGTTCCTCCTCCATCCTCTGCATTTTATAGGCAATGGTGGCAGCAATGTCCTCCTCCACGGTCTGTAGTGCTCCCAGGACCTCTGTAGCCCTCCAAAAGAGTCCTCTGCCAGCCTCCTCTAGGGCACGCCTCCTCCTGCCACTTTCTCTTTCCAGGGGGAGTGGAGGGACCTGCAGATCAGCCAGCCGGCTCGGCCTGGCCACCTCCTGGCTGAGACTTCCCTGTGTATGAAAAAGGGACATGGTTTTAGTTTTTGCTTCCTCAATCACAATCAGAAATTAATACTCCCAACTAACATCTAGTTAACATCATTGATTGGACAAGCAGAAATATTTAGAGGAATGCTATACCTGGCTCAATCTGGGCTCCTCCACATGTTGCCTGGAAGGCCCAGGTTGGGCGTCAGAAGTCTCAGCCGGGGGGGGAAGGAAGCGTGGAAGGAAGACTGGAGAGGGATGGCCTGGGTTCAGTCTGGCCTGCTAGAAAATGCAGCCTGTCCTAGTACCACATCCTGGGGACATAGATGTCACCTGCTGCACTGGATCTCTGTGAATCCAGGACTTTCTGGCGCTCCCTTACATATGTGCTCCTCAGGCCACCAATTAAGATCTTCAAATAGGTGATGTCTGCCGTGGGGATCACCTGCTTCACAATTTCACACAATTGCTCCAGTGCTGCCTTCCTCTTTGGTTGGTTCTTGTAATGTGGTTGGTTAATCTCCCACAGACATGGCAGCTCCCTTAACATATCAATGAATAGTGACATGAAGTCATTGTCTTTCACTAGCATATCCATGTTCACTGCAAGACACAACACAAGACAAAGCCTAATGTCAGACAAAACTCTCCTAATCTTGTTACAATATAGGCCTCAATCTAGAAGCAGTATAGGCCAAAGTTTGTCTCTTACCTTCGTTCTTACTATCGGTGCGTCCAATGCTCCTTCCTCCGCTCACAGATCGTACGTAATACGCACGTGTGTTACGCTTTATATACACTGCGCATGCGTGTAACTCCGCCCACCCCTGACGTTCTTTCTATTCTATTCCCCGCCCCTTTTCGTTCGGCGCAGTGGGGGAAGAGCACATGGCAGAGTCACAGCAGGTGCGTGATAATTACAGGAACGAGGAGGAGGAAAGCCCGGACCCGGACACATCCTGATCCAGAAGGAGACGATTTAAGGCCACAAATATGTCCTTTGGGGAGATGTTGGAGATGGTCGACATCCTGAGAAAGGGCGACTATGACGGAAAGTATGGGCCTTACCCCAACCCCAATATCAGAAAGGCCAAGATCATGGCGAAAGTGGTCAAAAGTCTTCACAGAAATTTCGGGGTACGACGATCGAAAGATCAGTTCAGGAAGCGGTGGTCTGACCTGAAATTAAGAGAGCCAGAGCAGTACCGAAAGACCTGGAGAGTGCTGCAAAAAAGTAAGTAGTTGTGCTGTGTTCCTATTCTTTTTGTCTTTATTGCGTTCGTGCTGCTCCATATGCTTTTCTTAATTGTACAGTTTAAAAGGGCAACTTTAATGTTCATGGGAACACCATTTTTATAAGGGGGGCCACACAGGTGCTCTAGTGTATACTATAGGGGGGGCTACATCTGTGAAGCTTGTACTAAACAGGTAAAGTATTGCAGTTTGACAAAGGCTAATAGACAAAAGACATCTTGGAACTCGGCTAAAATAGACAATTGTACACCACTTCCAAGCAATGTTTCCTATTTCTAGTTCTGCCATCAAATATCTGTGTGCTAATTATACCATTTTTGTTTTACATAGGTGATAAAAGACTCGGAGGACACCTCTCATCCGAGGAGACCACAGACCCCCCACCTATGGAAGAAGGTGAAATACCCCCAACCCAAGAAGAGCAGGAGGAAGAAGAAGATGTGGTGGAAATTGGCACCACAACAGGTGAGTGTCTGCGACCACAGGCTCAGGTAAGAGATGGATGCTGGCAGATTTTTGATACCTGTTTTTGTTTGGTTTCTCTCTTTTTAGGTGATCGTGATGTTAGGGATGGAGATCCTTTCACATCAGAAAGTGCCCAGATCCTGATCGGGGAGATCATGGGGTGTAATGTAGAATTGCAAAACATCCAGAAAAAAATAAATGATGTGATTCAAAAAAATAATAACATCATGGATGTTTTGGGGCGAATTTAAAACCACACAAAATCACTTTTTTTATTGTGGTCCAATGTTTTAAATATTTTTGCAATGTTTTGAAAAGCCGAATTTGGAGGATGCAAACAGTGTGCCAACATGTGCTATCTGCCATCACGGGAGATCAATGGACACGTTTTGGGGGTGCAACCCCTTCCTCAGTAATAAAGTAGCTGAGAGGAAGGGCTTGCTCCCCAAAAAACACGTCCCTTGATCCCCCATGATGGCAGATAGCACATGTTTACATTCGTAAATTGGTGTGCATCTTCCAAATTTGGCTTTTCCTGGGGTGATTTCACCCCATCTGAACGCAATATCAAACACAGTTCCTAAATACTCATGTCTGATATTGCCTTCAGGTTTTACCTAATGTGAACTTTGTAAGTTTTTTGTCTTTCTTGTTGGTTTTACACAGGCCTGTTTTATTGTAAATGGACATTTCTATTTTTGATAATGCCACCCCAAAAATTGTTATACAACAAACATGTTGGTTTGTTTTAAAAACCTTTGGTAAATGCACATGTGATTGTGCAGGTATAAAAAAGTTTGTTAACCAAGAATGTGTGGATTATTGTCTCAACACTACAACACTTTTGGGGTGATGTAATTGCTGTTTTCTGCGAAAATGGGGGTTATTACAAGTGCAGGTTTAGTGCAGTTGCAAGTGCACTTGTAGTGAAATGTGTTTTTGCATTTAGTAAATAACAGCCAACAGTGCTTTGTATAAGGTTACACAATCATGCCATTTTCTGCACTCAACACATTTCTGTCAGGGTCAGCTAAAACAAACACAATCAGTAAATGTCCACAAAAAATGTCTTTTTTTTTTAGTATAAAAAGGCTTCACATATTTTCTGGCATATTGACGGCCCCCCTACCCGCAAAGAACTCCAGGTAGCGTAACCGGACATCACGGTCACTCAGGGAGGGCAAGCCAGGACGGCCGCTTTCAAGCGCCGTCAGTGTGGTTTCATGTATCATTCCGGCCTCAGGCCCAACTGAGCCAGCATAGTTGGCTGAATGTTTCCTTAAAAAGTTATGGAGAATACAGCACGCCAGTATAATATGGTTCAGTTTATACTCCGCCATATGGATGGGTGTAAGAAATAGGCGGAACCGGCTGGCCAGGATTCCAAATGTGTTCTCCACCACTCTTCGGGCTCTGGCCAGCCGGTAATTAAAAACCCTCTGTTCCGGGGTGAGGGTCCTCATCGGGAATGGCCGCATCAGGTGGTCCCCCAGCGCAAACGCTTCATCAGCAACGAACATGAATGGGAGTCCTTCCACATTGTCCTCTGGAGCTGGCAAGTCCAAGCTGCCATTCTGGAGACGCCTGTAAAACTCTGTCTGGGTGATGACTCCACCATCGGACATCCGGCCATTCTTCCCCACGTCCACATACAGGAAGTCGTAATTAGCCGACACCACAGCCAACATCACTATACTATTGAACCCCTTATAGTTGAAATAGTACGACCACGAGTTGGGTGGTGGGACAATGTGGACGTGTTTCCCATCAATTGCCCCTCCGCAGTTAGAAAAGTCCCACTGCTGGGCAAAGTGGGAGGCCACTGTCTGCCATTCCTGTGGCGTGGAAGGAAACTGTTGAGGAAAAAAAATAATAATTACTATTTTTGCACAGAAACATGGCAAGCAGATTAGGCACAAACATTATGGGGCAACCTCCAGATAGCATTTATTAAGGGGAATTTAACAACGCCAAAGTATAAGGTACACCTATCATATTCCCCCTCCCCTCCTCTCATGGGCCATTTCTAACATTATGGGGTGTGTGGAAATCTTGGACAGGTAACCCTCTTCACTTCATTGAGAGATGAATGCCTAAATACAGGGTATTACTTGGAACAGCCCCTCCTTAGTTACACTATTGGCAGCCCACTGGACAGGTAAGAAGTGTCATAATACAAAGATATAAATACACATTGTACACATTTGAGGATATTTGGACATTCTGCTATTACCTGTCAAGATAATAATAGGATACAAAAACTTGAAACAGTACCATTTGAAAGTATACAGGCAGGCCCTTGCACTACATGCTTTGGGGAATTCATCCATACATCTGAGCACAAAAGAGGTGGGTATAGTGTATATGGGTTTGGCAAAGTCAGCAGATAGATGATTGAGGATAGATAAAGAATTGGGATCAGCTGACTTAGCAGTTGGGGGAGGGAGGGTTACTAAAAATGATTTGGGGACACAACAAAAAAAAAGCCTCTGCCACTCTGCCAGAATTTAAAGCAAAAATAACATTTCAAAACATTTTATGGGGTGTTTGGGGTAAAGCACTACTATGGAGCTGAAAAAATACATTGTTAAGTGACTACATGAGGTGAATATAGGTCAGGAGAGACCATGCTGGGGAGGTTATTGAAGGGCAATCTGTATGAAGGACCTAAAATAATAATTACATAAAAATCCTGCATGCATGAGAACAAAGGGGACATTCACAGCATATTACAATCATGGTAATTAGGGAATGAGGAAAGAAATACAATATATTATTAAACATTAAATACAATAAAATGTGATATTAAAGGATAAAAATCTTACCTTCATATACTCCTTCTGCAGGACCTGGATGATGGCAGAACAGGTCTCTTGGATAATGATCCCCAGAGCCTGGGGGGAGATGCCTGTTGAGAACTTTAAGTCCTGCAGGCTTCTCCCTATCGCCAAATACAGCAGGGTAGTGACCAACCTCTGCTCCGGAGTGATGGCTTGCCTCATGCAGGCATCCTGCCTGCTAATATAAGGGGTCAGCGAAGCCAACAGACGGTGAAACATGGGGTCCGTCATCCTGAGAAAGTTCCTGAAATCATCAGGATTATTCTCACGGATCTCCCTGAGCAAAGGCATATGAGAGAACTGGTCACGCTGAAGCAACCAATTCTTGGTCCATGAACTCCTCCCCACCCTGTTCATGGACTGGACTTGTGTCAAGGTCAGGACCCCAACACCAAGCCCCCGCACAGCATGAACTCTACGAGGAGTATGCATACGCAACATGGCTAGAAAACGGTCGGCTGCTCAGAACGAAGTAACAGAACGCACTGAAGAACAGCAAGGCCTGTGAAGAGCGACCTGAAAAACAGTAACGAACGAACAAGAATACAATGACTAATTAAAGTCACGCGGAACTTGCTTGCACGCACTGAAGAGCAGATACAAACCCACAAGCACAAACTGAATGGCAGAAAACGATCTGAAAGCCACGAGTCTGAAAAAGCACGAATCGTCTCTCACCAAACTTTTACTAACACGAGATTAGCAAAAGGAGCCCAAAGGGTGCCGCGCTTGGTTCTGAACTGGCCTTTTCTAGTCTCGTCGTACGTGGTGTACGTGACCGCGTGGTTGGCGATCGGAAATTCCTGACAACTTTGTGCGACCATGTGTATGCAAAACAAGTTTGAGCCAACATCCGTCGGAAAAAATCCTAGGATTTTGTTGTCGGAATGTCCGAACAAAGTCCGACCGTGTGTACGGGGCATAAGAGTTAATATGGGAAAAACATGTCTCCTCTCCACTGATCCTTTATCACCAATACAGTAGTTGTTTCACTAAAAACCCCAAATTTTCAAAAACCATTTGTCATTGGGACAGAAAGTGAGGTGAAATCTTCTGAAGAGGTGCACAGACAGCAAAACAAATGTTATAGGGGTGATAACCCTTCCCTATGTTTTCCAAAAAGCTTAAAAATAGATTTTTTTGGCTGGGTCAACACTTTAAAAATGTACCAGTTCAAAATTACAAACAGATTCTACTTAACAACAAACCTACAGTCCCTGTCTTGTTTGCACCGCCTGTATACTGCTGTTCAGAGTATATAGATCCTGGGAGCCTTTCCTTTTTTTAATTTAGGTGCAGAGTTCCCCTTAGTACCCATACAAGACCCAAAGGGCCTGGTAATGGACTGGGGGGGGGGGGGTTGGGGAACCCATGCCATTTGTCTTACTGATTTTGATCCATATTGCTGGGACCCGACATTACATTAAAACTGCAAGCAGTTTTAAATGACTTTTATTTCTTTACAAATGTCATTTTGTGCAGGGACCGTTCTAAGCACGGAAAACACATGCCACTTTACAGGCATACTATAGAAACCCCCAGGTACGATATTTAAAGTAATATTCCACTTTTTTTTTCACTTTAAGCATCATTAAAATCACTGCTCCCAGAAAAACGTCAGTTTTTAAACCTTTTTTTGCATTGATACATGTCCCCTGGGGTATGGGGGACGTGTATCAGGAATCGATTCAGCCACCACACGTCGGACTGTTATACCTGACTCACCTGCTGTGGGACATCTGGACATTGATCCCTTGGTTACTCAGCCAATATCTATAGGCTTTAGTAACTGTTTGTCCCACATACCTGGATGTGAACTACACAGCTATACACTACAGGATGGATATTGCAGATATTATGCACTTTGAGAATTTGCCCTATATTCACAGTCTGAGAGTTATGTAATATCAATATGGACCTTTCTGTCCTCAGTGCCTGTCTATACATGGAATCATCACACTGGAATCTATATGTATGTAAAAAAACCTTTTGAACCCTCTGCCCCTGAGGAAGGTATTTGAATATTTCATACTGGAAACGTGTCGGGCATTTGGGCATTTACATTGTATGATAATCATGTGTACAGCATTTGTTTGATTTTCCATGTAATATACGTTGTGCATTTTTGTCTTATGCGGATTTTATATGTTTTTTACTCTACATCATTAAAGATTGCTTTTTATACATTTTTGAGTGGGTGGTCTGTCAAAGTCCCATTTGAGAGGGTTATTTTCTTTGTTCCTGGGGCAGGACCCGGGTCCCCAAACCCTTTTTAGGACAAAAACTTGCATATTAGCCTTTAAAATTAGCACCTTTGATTTCGAACGTTCGAATCCCATAGACTTTAATGGGGTTCTAAAGTTCACGCAAACTTTCGTTCCATTCGCAGGTTCTGGTGCAAAGCGAACCGGGGGGGGGGGGTGTTCGGCTCATCCCTAGTCAGGAAGCACTCCCTTGATCCAAGATATGATGGTCCATTTCAAGTTTTGCTGACCACAGCCACCTTAGTCAAATTGGCCTGAGAAGAACACCTGGATGCACGCTTCCCACTGCAAGGAAGCTCCAACCCCTGAGCACAAGATCCCACCCACTTCATGATGACCATGCTGCATATCCTTTTCTGTTTGGTCTGTGGGGAGGGGGCCAGGAGGTGACCATCACAAAAAATTATAACATAATTACATTTCGGTATAACTCTTCAAGCACACATGCCATCTGACTCATCTCACCCACACCCTAAACCATCACCCAACTGTAGGAGAAAGAGGAGTGCTCCTGAGGGAAGCTTTGACCCACATGTGCATATAGATGCAATAGGGATCCCAAGGGGGGTCCCAGATGAGTTCAAAGCCCGAGACTAAGTAAAGGTAGGTTTTGAGTCCCTGATTCCCATAATCACTGTCAACAAAAATGTGGACTGGATAAATTACATACAGTTGCAATAAAAAGTATGTGAACCCTTTTGGCATGATATGGATTTCTGCACAAATTAGTGGTAAAATGTGATCTGATCTTCATCTAAGTCACAACAATAGACAATCACAGTCTGCTTAAACTAATAACAGACAAAGGATTAAATGTTACCATGTTTTTATTGAACACACCATGTAAACATTCACAGTGCAGGTGGAAAAAGTATTTGAACCCCTAGACTAATGAGATCTCCAAGAGCTAATTGGAGTGAGGTATCAGCCAACTGGAGTCCAATCAATGAGATGGGATTGGAGGTGTTGGTTACAGTTGCCCTGCCCTATAAAAAACACACACCAGTTCTGGGTTTGCTTTTCACAAGAAGCATTGCCTGATGTGAATGATGCCTTGCACAAAACATTAAGAAAGTTTAAGAATTATGATTAAGATTTGTTGACTTGCATAAAGCTGGGAAGGGTTATAAAAGTATCTCCAAAAGCCTTGCTGTTCATCAGTCCACAGTAAGACAAATTGTCTATAAATGGAGAAAGTTCAGCACTGCTGCTACTCTCCCTAGGAGTGGGCGTCCTGTAACGATGACTGCAAGAGCACAGCGCAGACTGATCAGTGAGGTGAAGAAAAATCCTAGAGTGTCAGCTAAGGGCTTACAAAAGTCTCTGGCATATGCTAACATCCCGGTTAGCGAATCTACGATACGCAAAACACTAAACAAGAATGGATTTCATGGGAGGATACCACAGAGGAAGCCACTGCTGTCCAAAAAAAACATTGCTGCATGTTTACAGTTTTCACAAGAGCACCTGGATGTTCCACAGCAGTACTGGCAAAATATTCTGTGGACAGATGAAACCAAAGTTGAGTTGTTTGGAAGAAACACACAACACTATGTGTGGAGAAAAAGAGGCACAGCACACCAACATCAAAACCTCATCCCAACTGTGAAGTATGGTGGTGGGGGGGCATCATGATTTGGGGCTGCTTTGCTGCGTCAGGGCCTGGATGGATTGCTATCATCAAAGGAAAAATGAATTCACAAGTTTATCAAGACATTTTGCAGGAGAACTTAAGGCCCTCTGTTCACCAGCTGAAGCTCAACAGAAGATGGATGTTGCAACAGGACAACGACCCAAACCATAGAAGTAAATCAACAACCTAATGGCTTAAACAGAAGAAAATACACCTTAAGGAGTGGCCCAGTCAGAGTCCTGACCTCAACCCGATTGAGATGCTGTGGCATGACCTTAAGAAAGTGATTCACACCAGACATCCCAAGAATATTGCTGAATAGGGATGAGCTTCGAGTTCGAGTCGAACTCATGTTCGACTTGAACATTGGCTGTTCGCAAGTTCGCCGAACGGCGAACAATTTGGGGTGTTCGCGGCAAATTCAAATGCCGCAGAACACCCTTTAAAAGTTTATGGGAAAAATCAAAAGTGCTAATTTTAAAGGCTTATATGCAAGTTATTGTCATAAAAAGTGTTTGGGGACCCGGGTCCTGCCCCAGGGGACATGGATCAATGCAAAAAAAAGTTTTAAAAACGGCCGTTTTTTCAGGAGCAGTGATTTTAATAATGCTTAAAGTCAAACAATAAAAGTGTAATATCCCTTTAAATTTCGTACCTGGGGTGTGTCTATAGTATGCCTGTAAAGGGGCGCATGTTTCCCGTGTTTAGAACAGTCTGACAGCAAAATGACATTTCGAAAGGAAAAATTACATTTAAAACTACCCACGGCTTTCGCATTGCTGACAATACACATAGAAGTTCATTGATAAAAACGGCATGGAAATTCAACACAGGGAAACCCCTTCAGGTCTGCTATGGATATTAAGGGGAACCCCGGCCAAAATTAAAAAAAAAATGACGTGGGGTTCCCCCTAAATTCCATACCAGACCCTTCAGGGGCCCGGTGACCCCGCCCCCTCTGACGCACGGGTCATGACGGGACTTCCCTGTGGCATTCCCCGTGATGTCACAGGGAAGTCCCGTCAAGTCACCATGCGTCAGAGGGGGGCGGGGTCACCGGGAGGCCCCGCCCCCCGTTATTTAAGAACTGTCAGACGAGGAGACTCCGTCACACAGCGGGAGCCTCCCTCCATGCCAGCATGGATGCGGAGCGGCCCGGAGAAGAAAATGAAGAAGAGAAGAAGGAAGAAGAGAAGAGGATGAAGAAGAAGAGGAAGAGAAGAGCGGGAGCCTCCCCCCCATGCCATGGGTGTGGAGCGGCCCGAGGAGAAGAAGATAGAAGACGCCACGGAGGAGATGCTGGACGAGAACGCTGGAGGAAGAACCAGAAGAGCCAGAAGAACCAGAAGAAGATGAAGGAAGATAGAAGAAAGAAGAAGCATTTAAATAAAGGAATTGTCAAAAACTGTCTCTTGTCATTTTTAACATTTTTGACAGTTTTTTAGTGAAATAGTAGGGGTAAGTACCCCCTTACCATTTCACACAGGGGGGGCGGGATCTGGGGGTTCCCTTGTTAAAGGGGGCTTCCAGATTCCGATAAGCCCCCCGCCTGCAGACCCCCACAACCACCGGCCACGGTTGTGGGGATGAGGCCCTTGTCCTCATCAACATGGGGACAAGGTGTTTTGAGGGGCTACCCCAAAGCACCCTCCCAATGTTAAGGGCATGTGGCCTGGTATGGTTCAGGAGGGGGGGCGCACTCTCGTCCCCCCCTCTTTTCCTGCAGCCTGCCAGGTTGCGTGCTCGGATAAGGGTCTGGTATGGATTTTTGGGGGGACCCCACGACGTTTTTTTTTTTTGGCGCGGGGCTCCCCTTTAAATCCATACCAGACCTGAAGGGTCTGGTATGGAATTTAGGGGGAACCCCATGTCATTTTTTTTTTAATGTTGGCCGGGGTTCCCATTAATATCCATACCAGACCTGAAGGGCCTGGTATGGAATTTAGGGGGACTCCCACGTCATTTTTTTTTTAAATTTTGGTCCGGGGTTTCCCTGTGTTGAATTCCCATGCCGTTTTTATCAATGAACTTCTATGTGTATTGTCGGCATTGCAATAGCCGCGGGTAGTTTTAAATGTAATTTTTCCTTCAAAATGTCATTTTGCTGTCAGACTGTTCTAAACACAGGAAACATGCGCCCCTTTACAGGCATACTATAGACACCCCCCAGGTACGAAATTTAAAGGGATATTACACTTTTATTGTTTGACTTTAAGCATTATTAAAATCACTGCTCCTAAAAAACTGGCTGTTTATAAAACTTTTTTTTGCATTGATCCATGTCCCCTGGGGCAGGACCCGGGTCCCCAAACACTTTTTATGACAATAACTTGCATATAAGCCTTTAAAATTAGCACTTTTGATTATTCATGTTCGTGTCCCATAGACTTTAACAGTGTTTGCGTGTTCGAGCAAACTTTTTTCCTGTTCGCATGTTCTGGTGCGAACCGAACAGGGGGGTGTTCGGCTCATCCCTATTGCTGAACTGAAACAGATCTGTAAAGTGGAATGGTCAAGAATTACTCCTGACCATTGTGCACGTCTGATCTGCAACTACAGGAAATGTTTGGTTGAAGTTATTGCTGCCAAAGGAGGTTCAACCAGTTATTAAATCCAAGGGTTCACATACTTTTTCCACCTGCACTGTGAATGTTTACATGGTGTGTTCAATAAAAACATGGTAACATTTAATTATTTGTGTGATTGTCTATTGTTGTGACTTAGATGAAGATCAGATCACATTTTATGACCAATTTGTGCAGAAATCCATATCATTCCAAAAGGGTTCACATACTTTTTATTGCAACTGTATATTACAATTAGGGATGGGCCGAACACCCCCTGTTCGGTTCGCATCCAGAACATGCAAACAGGCAAAACATTTGTTCGAACACGCGAACACCGTTAAAGTCTATGGGACACAAAAATGAAGAATCAAAAGTGCTAATTTTTAAAGGTTAATATACAAGTTATTGTCTTAAAGTGTTTGGGGACCTGGGTCCTGCCCCAGGGGACATGTATCAATGCAAAAAAGGTTTTAAAAAAAGGCAGTTTTTTCGGAAGCAGTGATTTTAATAATGCTTAAAGTGAAACAATAAAATGAAATATTCCTTTAAATTTTGAACCTGGGGGGTGTCTATAGTATGCCTGTAAAGGATTCTTGTTGTATCAAAGGGGGGCAGGGTCACCCGTACACTTCACTGTGAAACTCCGGTGCTTCCCCTTGTCAGAGGGGGACGGGGTCACGTGACGGGTGGCCCCGCCCTCAGCTACATAAGGGCTGTCAAGCTAGCGCTGCGTCATTGGCTGGGTGCCTCCGGTGGAGGCAGGATCCTGTGCGTGTTCCACGCTGGAGTCGCTGGAGATCATCCATCCCTGGAGATCGAGAATTGGATTACATCGCTGGAGTAGGAGCATGGATTTATTGGATTACATCGCTGGAATCTCTTTTTTTTTTTTTACTTTTAATAAAGAACTTGTCCCATGCCGTCTCCTGTGTTTTTTTCACATTTTGACACTTTCTTTTTGTGAATGGTAGGGGTACAATGTACCCCTTACCAATTCACATAGGGGGGCCAGGATCTGGGTGTCCCCTTTGTTAAAGTGGGCTTCCAGATTCCGATAAGCCCCCCCGCCCACAGACCCCCACAACCACCGAGCAAGGGTTGTGGGGATGAGGCCCTTGTCCCCATCAACATGGGGACTTCCTCCCCATGTTGAGGGCATGTGGTCTGGTACGGTTCAGGAAGGGGGGCACCCTCTCATCCCCCTCTCTTTTTCTGCGGCATGCCAGGTTGCGTGCTGGAATAAGGGTCTGGTGTGGATTCTTGGGGGAACCCCACGCCATTTTTTTTTATTTTGACGCAGAGTTCCTCTTAAAATCCATACCAGATATGAAGGGTCTGGTATGGATCTTTTGGGGGAACCCCAGGCAATTTTTTTTTAAATTTTGGCGTGGAGTTCCCCTTAATATCCATACCAGACTTGAAGGGCCTGGTAATGGAATTTTGGGGGATCCCCACGCGTTTTTTTAAATTTTTCAATGACTTTCAATGACTTGTATGTGTATTGTCAGGACTGACAATTCATTAATACCTGGCACTAGCGCTAGCACTTTTAAATGACTTTTTTTTCCTTTAGAAATGTCATTTTGCTCTCGGACTGTTATAAACACAGGAAACATGCGCTACTTTACAGGCATACTATAGACACCCCCCAGGTACAGAATTAAAAGGAATATTTCACTTTTATTGTTTCACTTTAAGCATTATTAAAATCACTGCTCCCGAAAAAATGTCCGTTTTTAAAACTTTTTTTTGCATTGATCCATGTCCCCTGGGGCAGGACCCGGGTCCCCAAACACTTTTTATGACAATAACTTGCATATAAGCCTTTAAAATTAGCACTTAAGATTTCCATTGAAATTTAACGGGTGTTCCGCGGCTTTTCGAATTTGCCACGAACACCCCAAATTGTTCGCTGTTTGGCGAACGGGCAAACAGCCAATGTTCGAGTCGAACTCATGTTCGACTCGAACAGATAGCCCATCCCTAATTACAATCAGCAGCGGTTTGTGAATTACACTAGAGATGCCCTACAGGGGATTGCTGACCAATTAGGCCACACATCTTACATGACATTCCAGAATAGGATGGCCTTGGACATGGTTTTAGCAGAGAAGGGGGGTTTTTGTAAAATGATAGAAGGTACAGGGACTTGCTGTACATTCATCCCTGACAACACTGGTCCAAATGGTAAGGTCACCTTGGCCATCAGTAGAGCTGAAGAAGAATTCAGGTATCTCAGACCCATAGGACCAATATTTTAGCTGAATAAGCAGGTGGAAAAATATTTTAGCCCAAATAGGTATAGCTTTTTTCAGCATTTTGATCATCCTTGCTCTGATGGTTTGTTGCATTTTACCTTGTCTGAAGAAGTTAGTGCAGAAAACTGTGGAAAATAGCACCCCAACCTTTTTTGAATAAAGAAGGAGGAGATTTTGATGGGGCAGATGAGAAACCTTACACTCCATTGCAGTCCCTCCTTGTGAAGTATAATGTCATTAGGGACAGCATCTGACTTCCTTATGTGCAAAGTCTGCGGCAAGGGGGGTGATGGAAAAGACATTACCCGTCTAATGTGCATCACAAAAGAGTTCCAAGCAACATATGGACAGACGAGCTAGGAGGGTTTTGGGACAGTTGAAAATAGTCATTTTAAGGGGGGACTGTGATGGATCAGGTAAAATGCCCATTTTCTATGCATTCTTTTTATAACACAAAGCCTATATTTTTGTATATATATAAAAAAGTGTTTTCTTATTCCCTACTAAGAACTGAACGCTAGCAGCTTTTCTGATTGCCCGGGTGAGGTATCCTGTTTCAGTATAGCAACGGACTCTTATCAATAACTTTTTACATCCCTGGCTCAGCTTGCATATCAGCCAGCTTTCAGCAACAGGTGATTTCAGTGTCATAGCCTCTCCAGCACCACCCCTCTCATCGCGTGAAAGGAATGTGAAACTAAGATGTGCCTTCTCCAGGAATACGCCCTACTTGGTGACACCCAGATCCTGGAGCAAGTTCACTTTACATGGACACAACCAATCAGAAACTACTAATACCTGGATAACATTGTACTAATGATACATATGCTCACCGCCTTAGTAGCTCACCTATAAAACCCCCATGTATCCAGAACCAATAAAGACAGTATCATCAATCTGAGCACAGTCTCAGTGTGATCTTTTCTCATGCATGCATTAAAGTAATATAAGTTTTTTCAGGACGGGGGCAGATAATCATCAGACGATTGGTCTGATCCATATCACCACCATCACCAGTTCCAGGCAGGGAGTGGAATGAGGTGTAATCACAAATTGTTTGGTGATGAAAGGTCACTGGCCAGAACGTCCTGCCCACTTCTTAAAGGGACAGTGTCACTTATTTTTAGACTACAGTTTGGGTATTTACACCTGGCATTATGGGTTCCACTCAAATCTGAGCATTCCAACGCCAGCATGTGGCATTGTTGGGAAGGTCATTGGCATCTGGAATCAGGGGATCCAAACATTAATGGCTCCTTCTGAGGTAGGTGCTATATATCATTGATGTGAAAATGTTTTGTAAGGGGGCTAAAATTTATTCTAACCTCTCAGCAACAAAAGGAAATGTTTGGTTATGATTTATGCTGCTAAGGGAAACTCTACCAGATGCTAAATGTTGGGGCTCACACGTTTATCCAGTTTGAACTGCGACTGCATAAACACGGTGCTGAATAGAAAGCTTAAAGCTAAACTCCTATGCCAATTGCTATGTCTAAAAATAAATTACCTCTAATCATGTGTCCCATGTGTGGCTGCTGCTCTGTTCATTAACACTTCTACTTTTATTTAGCCCCCACAGTACTGTAAGCGCTGAACATATGGCGCTGAGACTTGTAGTTCTGGCTGTAGTATACTGATCATAGCAAAATACTTGTTATACATTCAAAGAAGAACCTTGTATTCTTTTGAATGCAAGGCTTTAAGTGACTCAAGGATGGGTGGATGAACATTTTTTTTTTATTATAATTTTTCTTTCTCAGTCATTTGTATTTTGGTGTAAGATGTTATTGCCATCACCTGACCAAAGCAAAATAGAAATTATTTTTCTCCTTTAATAAAACCTAAAGGCCATACCCCTCAAGTAAATTAGCAATGCCTGGTTAAACACTTGAAACTTTGCGCCCTCTCCCCCCCTAAAAAAACAAACAAACTGCCTTTACCACTTTATTACTGGGCACTCCTCCTTCTTGCCCAGGCTAATTCCAGCTGTTTCAGCACTGTCACACTTTGAATAACAATTGTGCGGTCATGCAGCACTGTACCCATATGGAATTTCTATTATTTTTTTCACACAAATAGAGCTTTCTTTTAGTGGTATTTAATCACCACTGCATTTTTAATTGTTTGCTTAACAAATGAAAAAAGACTAAAAACTTAGAAAAAAAATGTTTTCTTAGTTTCTGTTATAAGATTTGGCAGATAATTAATTTTTCTTTTTTACTGATGTGTGCTGATGAGACTGCACTGATGGGCACTGATGAGCAGCGGCGGCTCTCTAATTCGGCATATTAGGCAGTTGCCTAAGGCCTCACACTCCCAGGGGCCTCGCGGCTGCCTAATCTGCCTAACCTGTGTGTGGGAATGTCCCCCGGTTGGTGTCCCCAGGGCCATCTCTAACATGAGACAAAAACTTGCGGTGGACTGACAACTCGAACACTACCCGAAGGTCTCATGGTCAGTGGAAGGCTCCATGTACTCCCTTCCCCCAGCTCCTCCCCTTCTGCCACACTCTGCATATCTCCTGCCATGTGCAGAGCGTGGATAATGCCTGCAGCGGTTGTGCAGCTCTCTGCTCTCTCCTCTAGGATGGATAGTCTCAGAGATGGCGCCTAACAGTCATTGAGAAGCCAGTCTGCCACAGCCTCAAGGTACGGTCTGACGGTCCTGCCCAACACTGACAGCATCCTGTGGTGATGTCACCTCCTGAGAGAGGGCACCCCAAAATCACTGCTGCCAGCCGCCCCTGACCTCCCACACACACAGCCCTGGTATTATGCCATCCGGCATATGATGCCACCTATTGACCCCCTGCTATAATGATTATTCTCATCATCACCCCCCTGTTCCTGGCATCCCACCACCCCACTTCCTGTCATCATACTTCCCATTGTCAGCTTCCTGCTAACTTACCCCCTGTCATCATCTCTATCTTCATTAAAACCCCCTGGTATCCTACTACCCCACCCCCTGTCATTTTCACCCCATGCACCAATCTGCCAGCTCCTTCCACCACCCCCCATCATCTTCATCCCCCCTGCACCACTCTGCCAGCTCCTTTCATCCACCCCCTGTCTTCATCCCCCCATACCCCACCGCCAGCTTCCTACCACCCCACCCCCATCATCATCATCATCCCATCTGTACCCCATTTCCAGTTTCCTACCACCCCATCCCCTGTAATCTTCATCCCCTGTACTCCTCTGCCAGCTTTCTACCACCCGACCCACTATCATCATCATCATCCCTATACCCCACCTCTAACATCCTACCACCCTGCCTCCTGTCATCAACATCCCCCTGTAGCCCACCTCTACCATCCAACCACCCTACCCCCATCATTATGATCATTATCCTCATCCCCCTGTACCCCACTGACATCTTCTTACCACCCCACTCACTGTCATCATCATCCCCCTCTGCTGACATCCTAACCACCCCGCTCATTGTCATCAACATCCCTATCATCCCTCTCTACCCCACCTCTGGCATCCTACCACTCCACCCCCCAGTCATCATCATCCCACTGTACCCCCACCTCTGGCATCCTACCACCCTGCCTCCTGTCATTATCATCCTCATCCCTATCCCCTATCATTATAGGGGAGATATGATCTCAACCTCTCATCCCAATGCTGCCACATCACCCCAAACTGCATCTTGTCACCCAACCAACTGTATCCAAACAGTTGCATCACACACCTCAATACTGCCCTGTCACCCAGTGAGCGGTAATGAAGTGCAGTAACCTCTAGCCACGAATCTGTGAGTGATAATGATAAGCAGTAACCTATAGCAACCAATGGGTAAACTGTAATGATGTGCAGTTACCTCTAGCAACCAATGGGTGAGCGGTAATGATGTGCAGTAACCTCTACCAACCAATGGGTGAGCGGTAATGATGTGCAGTAACCTCTAGCAACCAAATATTGAGTGGTAATTTTGGTATAATGATAAGCAGTAACCTCTAGCAACCAATCAGTGAGCCTGGAGCAATCAGTGAGTGTAAACCAGATTTTTATGTATACATTATTGTTGTACATTATACGTTTTTTTTTTACATAAGTCTATGTGCGTGTTTGTTTTTTGGGATGTTGGGGTGTAGAAGGAAATTGCCAAGGTCCAATCAATATTAAAGATGGCCCTGGGTATCCCCAGGCTGGTGGAGTGAGCCGACCGGCATAGACTTGGGTAAAGCCATGGAGTTTTCAGCCATCTGTAACTCCCCCCTCACTCGGAGAACATCTCATCAGCTGCAGCCAATAGCAGGCTCTACTGCCGTCCTAGCCTTGTCCCAAAGCCTGTACCACATTGCATGGCAGGAGTTGTAGTTCTCCATACCACACACTAGACTTGGCCCGCCAGTGCCTACGCTCTGCAGACACTACACCTCCCAGAATGCACTGTAGGGCACTCAAAGCGAATGTGTCAGCTTCTCCTGTTTGTAGGGGATGGAGGAGTGTATAGAGGGATTATCTGTCTGCACTCTGTCTGTGGTTGGATTGTCTGTGGCTGTGGCTCTAGTATTTGTTGGCTGCTGCAGCAATGTGATGTGCTGTGTTAGCCAGGTGACAGTTTGCTTTTCATTACCATAAGACCATCTTTTGCATCATCTTGCACAGTCCTTTCCCATTGTGGAAGTCAATTTGGTCCTCTTGTCTAAGATTTGCCTCACAAAGCCTAGAGCCGCCTCTGCTGATGAGGCTGCTCTAATGAGGCTGCACTAATGGGCACTGGTGAGGCTGCACTGCTATGCACTGATGCACAATGATGGGGCTGCACTGATTAGGTGGCACTGATGGATACTGATGAAGTGGCACTGATGGGCACTGATAAGCTGCACTGATGGACACTGATGAGGGGTCACTGATAAGACTGCACTGATGAGGCGGCACTGATGGGTGCTGATAGGCAGAACTGATAGGCACTCATAGGCAGCACTGATGGGCGGCACTGATGGCCACTGATAGGCTGCACTGATTGGCACTAATGGGGCTGCCCTGATCATCATGGCACTGATAATCAGTGTCCTAGCTATCTGTATAAATGTCCCCTGTCACACTTGTGACAGGGGACATTTAAGCTGGTTATTGGTTCTCCTTTGCTCAGGCTGTGACAGCACATAAGGAGAGAATTGCCAATAAGCAGCAAGTTTGTGAACATGTGATCAGCTGTAATTAGACACAGCTGATCAAATGGTATAGGGACGCTGTGATTGGCCTTTTACCTCGATTCGTGATCAGCTGTGTCTGAAGAACACAGTAATCACAGAGTGTGCCAGATACGCGCCCCAGGGGGCGCGCAGGAGGCGTGTTCTGTGAGGACTTCCATGGGGTCCCCCCTAGAACAACAAAGCCACGCTGTAGCCGTCTTTCAGGTATAGAGCGGTATTGAAGTGGTTAAATAAAATATGTGTTTCTCATTTGCTTGAGTAAGACAACTAACACTGTATGGTTATCATTATCATTTGTTAGTAGAATTGACTGGCAATGGCTGAAAGATGTAATGATACCCAACATCCAATAAAACATGACTGATCAGATCTTTTAAGTTATCTACTTGAGTCCCAGACTTTTGTTTGTAAAGTTAGAACCTTATGCATACAGCATACTGTCTCAAATTCTATCAACGGCACCTATAGATGGTTACCAATTATCCAAAATAACGAATGCCGTATCTAAATTAATGTAATGTAATGAATTAATAATAACAATAATAATAAAAACTTTTCTATTATTATTATTTATTATTCATTTGTTCCGTTCCATTTGTTAATAAATTCGTATTCGTTACGGATAAATTACGTTCTCTAACAGCCAAATTTGAAAGGAAATTCCAGTACCTAGAATTTAATAGTTAATTATTATTTCGGGTTTTTGGATTTTTTAATTTAGAATTTCCAAATTTCCAAATTCTATCATTTACAAGTGTACGAATGTACGAATTTATGAATTTTCAAATTTACCAATGTACGAATGTATGAATTTATAAATGTATGAATTTACGAATTAATGAATGTACGCATTTACAAATTGTGATCATAACGAATGACCCGAAAAACGAAAAAACAAAAAATGAATGCAACGAAAATGAACAAATTTTTTGGCAGTGCACATGTCTAATGTTCATTTCCTGTAATCAGGAGACAACTCTGCTTCCTCTTTCTCTGAATGCTTCTGTTGTCCCCTTTTGCATGATGCTGGTCTGTATAGACTACAACATCATTGGGGGAGTTGCTTTTTCATCTCAGGCATCACAGAAGTTTTGCCAAGGCTCCGCCCATTAACCTGCATGACCACTCCATGATGCCCCGCCGATGCCCCACCCACTCCGACCATGTCCCGCCTAAGCGTTGCCCACTCCTTCCTATCTCTACTGAGCTTGTCACCTCAGATTGTGCTGACTCTCCGCTTTACATAACACACACCCAGCTATTGATCAACAGATGGGTGTGTGCTATGTAAAATAGACTGGGCATGATACAAGGCATAAGGACTCATGGGAAATGTAGTTCCCTGTGGGACATGCAGAAGCTAGCTCAGTAAAAGGAAATGACATGCTAGCTCTGCTGAACTCCTCCCACCATCACTAGCATTATCAAGCAGGAGGAATGATTAGGGGGATTAGAAATCACAATTGTATCTAAATGGTAGGAAAATCGTAAACTGGTTTGTTATATTTATTACCTTGTGTAACTTTGAGGTGTTTATAGAAGGGTTTATTACAATAAGCATGCTGCCTTTAGTGGTACTTTAACTTTTTCAGCTGGGTCATTTTACACTGCAGATATTCTTCATGTGCCAAGGGGCATTCACAAGTATTTAATGAATTCCCTCAGTGCTCTGTCAATCTGCACAGGTTGGACCAAGGGTAAGTTGGTGTCAGTACATGTCTTGACTGTCTGGAATGGTTCTGAGCCTATGTTTCCCTTCCTGGAGCTTATTAGCTTGTTTATGACTCTTTGCTATTCTCACATTGACCAATGTTGTTGACTATGCTTTTACTCAGCTCGCCATAACCCTGCTGTTATCTTGGACTACGTGTTTGATCTCTGCTTTAGTTTTAGGGTTGGGTCTGGTCACCTCTGGCAACATTCTCTGGCTATACCCAGCAGTCAATCCACTCCCTGTTTTGTGTACTAATTGGTCCCCTTACAAGTTTACCTTATGGCCATACACACAACCTAAAAAATCGTATAAAAAATACTGCTTTCAAAGTGATTGTTTGATAATTGGATCATTAGTACACAGCTTTCGAGAGCCAATCATGACAGTTCATCTGATATTATCCGATGGGACAAGCATGAAAATGTTTCTCGGAGGATACCAGATCATATGATTTTTGTTTAATCAGTACATTTGACATTCGAAAATACAATACAAATACACTACAACACATTACATCATTTCCAATTTTTTATTCTGTTGTACGAGAATTTTCGTCACTTTAGTAAACTCTTAATTTTGCAAGATGAGACTAGAAACCAAAAAAAAGGAGTGCAGTCCCCAATATGGATCATGCAACAAGGGCTTGAGAATAAGTTCCTCTTCCACTATGACACAATGGTCATTATAAGAAAGTGCCTTTTCAAAATTGATACCTGAAAGTGAACCCTTTCAGCACTTTTCAAGTAACACGATTGATTTGTTTGGAAAAACAGCGATTTCATGTTTAATATTTCCTTGTTGTGCCTTGGCCCACTCTATTGTAAATCCTGGTTCAGGCAAAAAATACTTATTCATCACTGGTTGTAATGTTTGCCAAAACATTTAGAACTAAAATGACAAGACACATGCATTTTGAACATTAGGTTAACAGGATGGAATCATACCTTGCTTTTAAACACCTAAATAAGTGGGGCTATTTATTCAATTAAATACATTTCAAATATTGTTTTTTTTTGCTTCCAAAAACTGGCTTGGAGGATTTTCTTAGAATTTTTTCAATTCTGACACATAAATTGCCTGGCTAAAAAGTTTACAGCATTTATAACATACTTATTACTCTCAAATAATACATTTATCACTGGTGAAAGCACAAATTAAGGATATAATAATAATAATAATAATAATAATAATAATAATAATAATAATAATATTGGTAATAATGAAATGGTGTGATAATTGGAATAATAAATAATAATGGATGGTGTAAAAACTGTAATATATTAATGGTGTTACTGTCAATGGTAACAGAATCAAGCAAAAAATGTCATGCATGAAAGATTTGGCTCCTGATAACAATATGCCAAAATTAATTGATCCCATCTCATAGTTGATGGTTTTGTCATTCTAACTGCTGTTATTGTTGTATAAAGTCCATTTCTAGGTCTTCCAATCACTCTTTGCTCTCTATTCTTTGCTTTGCTTTGCCAGAGCTGCTGTTTTGTTAATGCAGTAATCCTGGAAATACCTTTAGAAACCACACAACATATTATTGTTTTATTCCACCATTATGCACAATTTTGTCTTTCATTTAGGAAAAAAAACTTCCAAACATTTAAAGCCCAGAGAATGATGAAAAAGCCATACATTCCCTGTAGCCGTGTATGAGAGTAATTTCCACCCACTGTGACACTCTGCAGAAAGAATTCTTGACAGATCGGCAGACGGCAGGGAGAATTAATTTGGGTTCTATTTAACGGAAACGAGCAAGCAGATGTTTGTGTTGACATAGCTATTTGTTTTAAGGTTGTGGCATGATCGTACACTACAGTTCTAAACGCTGTACCACTGAATTTAACCCACTCTTACTGACCAGTAGTGTCAGTAAAAAAAATCTGCATAGGTAAAGCGTAATCTGCTTTTTTTTCTGGAACATACACTTGCTGCATCTAACAAGAGGAGAGCTATTTCATTTTTAATAATAAAACACATACAATTGTCAGCTTGGTTCAACTTTCCATTTGCTGGCTTTTTATAAGCATATAAGGCATGCCTCTGACACAATATTAGCAGAAATAATTAGTATGATTAATAGTACAATTATTCCATTTAATATAATTATTCCAGCTATCTGCTTCCAAACACTATAACTAGAGTAGAACTACCTGTGACTATGTAGATTCATGCATTCTATGTTTGAAATATGTATGCTAACCTCTCCAGGACCTTGATTCATTAAGCATTTGTAACATTTAATGTACTGTACCTTAAAAGGCTACTAAAGTGGCATCTTAACTAATATTACTGCTTTACAGTGTCCTATTTAGCATGCCTTAAAATGGATTTGGTATCAGGGTGCTTTGTTCCAGTTTAAGTGCACGTGTGCTAAGCAATGTGTATTTTTAATATGTACATGTATTCATTACTGCTCGCAGAAATCAGAATGCTCCCCCTGACAATGCCCCATTAGTTTTTTTCTCTCCAGAAAGATGTTGCCATCCTTTTTCGGTTATTATACAGGGTTGGTAACTACACCATAGACTGAGAAATTACATAACCATATAAATCCTGGTGTCTATGCAGTTCTTATTGCATTCACTAATATCAGGTACAGAGCATGCATTTTTTATCTGGAGGCTGTTCACATGAAGTGCAGGGTTATCTTCCTCATCTGATCTTGTCTTGCAAGTGGGTGGTCCTCAATTATGCAGCATTGTTTATGAGTGCAGGGCATCATAGTTTTGTTTCCCCAGGAGGTGGGGCTATGACACCCTGAACTCACAGGAAATCCTTAGTTTCCCAGGTTGAATGATTCTGGCTGTCATTCAACACAGGTCACTGAGGGCATCTAGAGGTGGAAAGGAAATGCTGCAGGGGGCTTTGCTGGAGAAGATGTAAATATTGCAGTCAGAATTGTTTTTATGCATTAAAAACCTACTGGGGGACTTTTTCTTGAATTGGTCTTCATATATTATAACTTGATATGTCTAGGCTTAAGAAAGATAAAGACGCCTTACAAATGTGCTTTGAAATTAATTGTGAATATTTTGTCCAATCATACACCATACTGATTTTTTGTTTGGAATCATTAAAACCTTTTGAGTATTGGAATCTGGGAGATATTCAAACTTGAGATTGTTCAATGTAGTCAAAACTTTACCACCACAACTAAATGTTTGAGCACTAAGGAAGTATGACATGTAATATGATTTAAATAAAGAAGTAAAGCATTTTATGAACCCATTTTGCATAATCAGGAAATAAGTATTATTTTGGACCAAGTCTTTAGTTTTGTTTTTGGACAATAACTTCAGCTATACTTGGGTTATGTGGTACAGATGAAGGAGCTTTGTAAAATCAGCATGGGCATTTATACTATATGATCATTATGGAAGTATGTGAGTTAATCGTTAGGCAGGTGTTCTGGCTTCTGAAATAGACTCATTAGTTACTTTGCTCTTGCTCTCCCTGTATTCTGTACTCTCTGCAGAACTGAGTAAAGAGGCAAAAGGTGAGACTTGTTTAAACAATAAAACACCTCATTTTCCCAGCACAGTCCTTCTGAACCTTTGTGAATTATGAAAGCTCTGCATGCTCCCTCTTGGTTCACTGACAGAAGAGCAGCATCTCATTGAGTTCAAAAAGAAATTGCCCTAGGCTTCCAGTCTTTGAAATATGCAAAAAAGGATATGATAAAACTAAAGGAGGGAAAAAATTAGAGTGCAGGCAGGTCCAGGGGAAGGAATCTGTTCCTGTAGAGCATGGCAGAATTACCATAGAGCTATGAGGGAGTAGGGTGGGTAGGGACCTTATTACTGCGGTTTAACATTAGAAGGTGTTATAAGTCTCCTAAAAAGGCTGAGCTTCAAGGAAAACTGAATTAATTAAATGAGATCCTTCTTGCTGGGTGAATAACTGATATTGTCTGAATGCATTAGGCATAACATGTGCACAAAATATGCTAAAATAACCCCTTGCTTGGACAACATTTAACTATTTAACCAGTTTGTTGGTTGAGAAATTGGATTGAACCTGCCTAGAACTCTGAAGCTAAACATTTAATGTGCAAACCTTTCAGGTTACTTCTGTTACAGGAATAATAATGTGTGTAAATACAGGCATCCAAAGTTACCTGTGCAGGCATATGACAGATACACAAGCAACTAATATATGGTTCAGCAGTTAAACTGATGGCAACACAATTGTACCTATTATAGCAAAAAGGTATTTATTACTAGTTTACTTAATCCTACATTATATTACGACATCTGGTGGGAGGATACATTAGGACAATATGGCAACTACAGAGTGAAGTACTCCGTGTCATTTTATGAAAAACACAATATTATGTTACTAATACTGTATGACTAATATTACCAAAGCTAAATGATGTCATGTTGTAAACATTTATGAGTGTACCATGTAAGTAGAGCTAGAGTGATTTAAATATAATGATACAACATTATAAAAGTGGTAGCAACTCAATTTCCACTATTTTCAAACAATGTCCCGAAAAACTTTGCTGATAAAAGAATGTGTGTAAGCCTTGTACTAACTAAGTGTAGCGCTGGTAGATTTTTCAATCTACCGCTTATAGGTAAATTTAGTGGGTTACCTGTCAGATTTAGCCTCTGTTCCAGTTTGGCTGTGTTGCATGTAGTTTCACACTGTGCCTGTGGGTGTCATTGTCGCCATGGGTTGGTGTTGGAAAGGCAACACGTTAAAGTGTATAAGTGTTCCTCTGTCCCGGAGATAACTCGGTGGAGGTGGTCCTCCGAGTTACATTCTGGGAGAGGGTATTTATGGGACAGAAGCCATGTTTTAGGGTCTTTCGTTCCACCTGCTGGCCCTCCTGGCCGACAGGTATGTGTTAGGAGTACTACCTCGTGGTCCTCCGACCGGGAGGACCACATTGCTGCAGCGTGTGGGTGGGCCCAGAAGCGTGTCTGGGGCCTACCACAGCAGCGAAGGGATGGTCCTGTGCTGTCTGTCCTACGGGAAGTTAGACAACTGAGAAGATCCCAGGGGAGGACCCGTCATGGAAGGATCATGCAGAGTGCTGGTCTAGAGAGGGGCCTGGTGACTCAGTTGGAGGACGCATCCTAAAGTTAACCTACCGCATAGTACTGCCGGGTCAGCTTAAAGGTTTTAGTGCTTTGTTTACTATTCATCGTAAACCATTACATCCTGTGGCAGGGTATCGTACGGGTTTCTATTACATTCAAGTCTGTGGCAGAGACTTTTGTTCGTGCTGCGTATCGGCTGCTTGGTTAGTGAGAGAAACCTATCCAGACGGGCAAAGATTCAACTCTAAAAGGAGAGTACATTCATCTACAAGATTCCAATTCCTGATACTACACTAAGAAAAGGTATTTGAACTTCCCTGCAACTCTTCTTCTACCTCTTTCCTGCTACTTCCTTCAGTTACTCTTTATTAAAACCCTGGAAAAGATACTCAAGTGTCCAGTGCCTACATTGTCTGGTATTAAGCTCAACGGGACCCTGTTCTGGTGAAATTGAGGTAACAAAGGTGACGGTAACAGCCCGCTTTAAACCAGCAGCTCCACCGTGAGTTATTGCTACATAAGCTTGGTACTAACAATCACAAAAATATCATTGGAGACCCTGCTGTACTATTTTATACTGTACATGTATTAATTTATCTGATTAATTGCACCTTTTCCAACAAGGTATATAAGAGCAGATATGGAATGATGGCATTCTCAATTTTACCTCCTACAGAGATTTTCCAACTTGTGGGACAACAATCTAAGTGTCAGCTGACTGACAGTGATTGTCACTGGGGATTAGTTAACTCCAAAATTAACCCTTTACACAGTGCCGTCTTTAACCACCTCAATACAGGGCACTTTCACCCCATTCCTGCCCAAGCCATTTTTCAGCTTTCAGCACTGTCGCACTTTGAATGACAATTGCGCGGTCATGCAACGCTGCACCCTAATGACATTTTTATCATTTTCCCCACAAATAGAGCTTTCTTTTGGTGGTATTTGATCACCTTTGCGGTTTTTATTTATTGCGCTATAAACAAAAGAAGAGAGACAAGTTTGAAAAAACACAATATTTTTTACTTTTTGCTATAATAAATATCCAATTTTTTTTTGTAAACAAATTTTTTCCTCAGTTTAGGCTGATATGTATTCTTCTACATATTTTTGGTAAAAAAAATTGCAATAAGCGTATATTGATTGATTTGCGCAAAAGTTATAGCGTCTACAAAATAGGGGATAGATTTATAGGATTTTTTTTTTTTTTACTAGTCATGGCGGCGATCTGCGATTTTTATTGTGACTGCGCTATTGAGGCGGACATATCGGACACTTTTGACACATTTTTGGGACCATGCACATTTATACAGCAATCCGTGCTATAAAAATGCATTGTTTACTGTATAAATGTGACTGGCAGGGAAGGGGTTAACACTAGGGGGTGATCGAGGGGTTAAATATGTGTCCTAGGGAGGTGATTCTAACTGAGGGGGGAGGGGACTGACTGGGGAAAATGATCGATCGGTGTCCCTATGTACAAGGGACACACCATCGGTCTCCTCTCCTCTGACAGGACGTGGATCTGTGTGTGTTTTACACACACAGATCCATGGTCCTGCTCAGTTACTGGGCAATCGTGGGTGCCCGGCGGACATCACGTCCCCAGTGACGTGGCGGGCACGCGCTCGCCCCCCTAGTTGCTCGGGAAGGTGATCACGTCATATTTGACGTCCGCCCAGAATGAGAGCTGCCCCGTCCCACCATCATATGACAGTGGGCAGGCGGCTAGTGGTTAATATTGATTGGACCCTGGACAAAAATTTTCTTGGGGCCCCTCCCATGCAATTTCACTCTCCGCCTGCTCTGAGACAATAAATAGCAGCTAGACTCAAAATCAGTTTACTGTATCAGATCAGGCAGCGATTGCGATTGGTTGCCAGAGGTTACAGCATATCATTACCGCTCACTGACTGGTTGCTAGAGATTACAACACACATTACGCCTCACTGATTAGTTGCTAGAGGTTACAGTACATGGTTTCTGCATGTTGATTGGTTGCTAGAGATTACTATACAATAATACTGCTCATTGATTGGTTGCTAGAGGTTACAGCACATCATCTCCTCACTGTCTGCACTCCATGGACTGGGGAAGCGAGCGGACCCATTAATAGACAGAAAACTCCTAGGGATCTTAGGACTCCTGGGATCAGTGGCAGTGCTGGGGGGAGGGGAGGGTGTGATCAATGGCAATGCTGATTTTTTTACCGACTACCAATATAAAGAGGAGTTTCAACATTAGCCACCAATGTAATAGGGGTTTACACTGACCACTAATGTAATACAAGCATTCACAGTAACCACCAATGTAAGGAGGGATTTACAGTGACCACTAATGTAAGGTGAACATTCACACTGGCCACTAGTGTGAATGAAAGGATTCTACACCAAGCACCAATATAATGAGAAGATTTACATATGTTAGGCTTAATGACCACAGCTGCAGGCAGGACTTTCAAGCATGCCCCTTTATCTCCCCAGTGGGCAGCATTCAGTATAGGTGATGGTGGATATGACCTCAGGGAGGCATGATATTCATATGAATGCTGCCTTAATTTACATATCAATGTTGCTGGCTGCCACTATTTGCATATGAATGCCACCACTATTTACATATGAATGCTGGTTATTTACATGTAAACACAGGGTCTGCAGGTGAGTCATCCATACATAACAATAGGGCAGAGCTGGGCAGCATTAGTAGCAGCACTTCTCACTGAGATATTGGGACACAGCACAAGACTAAAACTTCAAGGGACAAGGGAATTTAAACCAGGATAGTTGGCAAGTATGAGGCAGCTGCTTTGGGCCCCACAACAATGACAGGTCCCAAGGCAGCTGCCCCTTTTGCCCTGCCTTAAAGACAGCCCTGCCTTTACACACACAAAAAAGAGCTGCTACCAACGTGATCCAATGGGTACAAGCACTGTTCACAATATCTGCTGTGACAATCCTGACCTTTAGGAAATGTCTGTGACAACTGGTCTGTTCAATCTTATTATTTTTTTAGTGGAATTATGAATTTTGAGTATGTCACTGTTCCCCACTTAGTATGTGGTCTTTAAACCTCAGTATCATGAGGTTGCACAGAAGAAATGCAAGTTCCTTTCCAACTTGACTACCTTCTGCTGGCTCTGCATGGGGCGACAACTCGTCCGCATTTACATAGGTACTCTCCTTTTTGTGCTGTATAGTAAAATCATATTGCTAAGTAATCAATCTCTATCTAAGTAGTTTGACATTCTCCCCAGCAACAAGGTTTAACCAAGTGGGTTGTGGTTGGTGACCAAATGATAGCAAGAGACTGCTTCTCAATGATGGCATATGCTTCCTCTCTGGAAAGTATCTTTCAACTCAGGCAGAGGACGGGATGCTCCACTTCTGACTGATCCACCTGGGCACTGCCCTAGGGAACCTATACCAATGCAAAAATATTTTTTTATATTTCTGTTCAGTGGACAGCAGCATTTTTAACCACCTGTGGACCACTCACAGTAAATATACTGCAAGCAGGTTGCAGGTGTAGGCTCAGCAACTCAGCAACACAGCATGAGTTTGGCAGCAGATTTCAGCCAATGATTTTGGCTGACCTTCTGATCAGCTTTATCCAATCACACACAGAGTTCTGTGTTTACGAACACTCAAAACTCTGTGTATAGAGAACGGCGATCTGTCTGTTTCTTCTCCCTGAAAAACAGGGAGAAAATACATCCAGATTAGTAAGTAAAGGCAACACACATTACACATTGTTAGGCACACAGTTAAATCTTTGATTGCCCCTAGATGTTAACCCTTTCCCAGATGTTAACCCTTTCTCATTAGTACAGTGCACAGTGAACAGTATAATCACTGATCGCTGTTTTAGTGTCACTAGCGATGTCAGTGTCAGTAAGTCAGTTAGTGTCCCTCCCAGACAGTTTCTGTTAGCGTCAGATTGCCCACCACACTATCACAGTCCCACTATAAGTTGCTGATCATCGCCATTACAGTATAGCTTCTAAACCTGCATAAATTTCCCTTATACAGTATATACCATAATTTGTAAATGCTATAACTTTTGCACAAATCAGGTAATATAAACTTATTGGGATTTCTTTTTTTACCAAAGACATGTAGCAGAATACAATTTGGCCTAAATATAAGAAGACATTATTTTTGTATAAATTTTGTTATTGAATATGCTTTATAACAGAAAGTAGAATATTTTTTAGTTTAAATGATAAAAAAATAAAAATAACCCAGTGGCGATCAAATACCCCCAAAAGAAAACTCTTTTTGTGTGGAAAAAAATGCTTCCCACCCCGCCCATTATCATATGACGTCCACAGGAAGGATCTCTCATCCTGGGCGGGTGTCAAATGATGTTCTGGGCTTCCTGGCCACCTGGGGGGCGTGCGCGTGCCACCAGCGGCACACACGCGCCCCCGCCGCATCACTCGGAAGCAGATGCGGGTGCCCGGTGGCCGCAATCATGTCCTGTTAGGTGAAAGGAGACCGATGGTTTGTTCGCAGTACAGAGGAACACCGATCGGTCTCCTCCCCTTGTGAGTCCTCTCCCCCTACAGTTAAAATCACTCCCTAGGTAACACAATTAACCCCTTGATCGCCCCCTAGTGTTAACCCCTTCCCTGCCAGAATGGTGTCAAAAGTGTCCGATATGTCCGCCGCAATGTCGCAGTCACGATAAAAATCGGAGATCGCCGCCATTACTAGTAAAAAAAAAAAAAATTATAAAAATGCCATAAAACTATCCCCTATTTTGTAGACACTATAACTTCTGTGCAAACCAATCAATATACGCTTATTGCAATTTTTTTTACCAAAAATATGTAGAAGAATACATATCGGCCTAAACTGAGGAAAAAATTTGTTTAAAAAAAAAAAAAATGGGATATTTATTATAGCAAAAGGTAAAAATATTGTGTTTTTTTTTTTTCAAACTTGTTGCTCTTCTTTTGTTTATAGCGCAAAGGAAAAAAAACGCAAAGATGATCACATAACAGAAAAAAGAAAGCTCTATTTGTGGGGAAAAAATGATAAAAATTTAATTTGGGTACAGTGTTGCATGACCGTGCAATTGTCATTCAAATTGTGACAGCACTGAAAACTGAAAATTGGCTTGGGCAGGAAGGGGGTTAAAATGCACTGTATTGAAGTGGGTAAAGCAGCACAATGCTGGATACCAAAACATGGTAAATCCGTTTGGTGGTCAAGTGGTAATAGTACCCAAAGGAAGATGTTAAAAATGCCAAATTCCTTCAATTGATATGCTTGAGGGATACCCTAAACCTGATTGTGAAACGGTATACAATATATACAATGTACTACAGCAAAAGTGACATTTAGAAGGAAAAAAAACATTTAAATTGTTGGTAAATGACACTTCACAGTTGCTGCATTCTGTTTGTAAATGGCTGAAGATTACCTCCCATCACAGTATGCCCTATCCTTATTCTAGATAAGGGTGTGGTATAGATGTTAATAGAGCACCTCATGCAAAAATAAATGAAAAAATAATGGTAACAAGGGGTGTTACATAGGCAGGCTAATTTTAATCAGGACTCAAAAGAATGTAAACATTTACTGAAAACATTATTAGTGCTGTGTGCACAGTGAGGGCAGTGTGCAATACATACAAAATAGAATACAATTATATACAGAACTTACAAATTTCCATTACACAATGTAGGGAGACACTACACCAACAGTACAATTCAAAACAAGAGGGTTCGAGGGTTAGTGTATTTTATGTGTGGTCCAAGACAATTCCTCGACTTCCAATGTGGCCCAGAAACGTCAGAAGGTTGGACACCCCTGCTTCATATTCCTCATAGCCTCATAATCATCTTTCTCATTGGATGGCAACTCCACATGGGCCTCCAGGACTTTGCCTCTTAGCTCTGGCATCAGATACCTGGCCCACTGTACTACCACTCTGTGGCAAGTGGTACTGACATAATGCTTTTTCAAAGGATAGCAGGGAGGGATGCACTAAAACCATTGCTGATACTTTTTTTTTTAGTTCTCGCCAATACCAATTACCAATACCCACTGCAACTGTTTTGTTTACGTTTTAGCTTTCAGCAATGGTACAAAGCATTGAAAAGTTATTTACAGATAAAATACATATCTTTTTTTAAAATTTTGCTCTTCTTTCAATGTGAAGCTTGTAAATATATGTTAAAGGTGTAAAAGTATTAATGAACAAAGCAAACAAAAAAGTTTTATTATTATTATTAGTATTTTTTTATTATTGTTTATAAAATAGAAGTGAACAAAAATAAATAAATTAACAGGAAAATAATAATTAAATGGAGAAAGAGAATATGAGTAATAGGAGTTAATTAAGGCTGATTAGAGTAAATTAAAGGTTAGTAAGGGATTAAACAGAGGAACATTTAATAAAAAATATATTTTTTTTTACTTGATAGGTTGCTTTAAACTGACATCATCTGCAGATCGAAGTTCATCTCTTTGATCTGTAGATGAATAAACAGAAAGATACAAAAATAAATAATGTTTCTTTTCATCTTTCAGTTTGTGTTGATAAACATTGCCTGGCTGCTTTTTTTTTCTTCTTTTGACTGCTCCAATTTCAGAGACTTCACTTATACTTCAGCTGTCAATGGGGGAACCCCACTGACAGCTGAATGAGTCATCAGTTGTTAAGGTCGCAGCAGCCCCTCTCCTAACAACCGATAATTGCCAGCTTTTTTTTACATTTCAGCTGTCAGTGGCGGAATCCCGCTGACAGCTGAAAGAACCAAGCCTAGAAGTATCAGGTTCAGGCATCGAAGCATTTGCACGAGTACCATTACTCGTGCAAATGCTTAGTATCCGCACCAATACAGATATACTGTCTTTCTCCATGACTGGAAACTTGGCTGCATGGCATACAGCCAAAGGTGCTTCCCAGAGCTTAGGGGTATGATCCTGCCACAGTTGCTGGGGCTTGGAGATCTCCAGTTCATGCCAACAGGTAGCCTCCCTCTCTCCCTGGCACTCATGAAACTGCAGGTACCCCATAGGATCCACTATCTGTTGCAGTGCTTCCTGCAGTTGAGGAGGATCAGCCTTCCAGCAATCTTGCTGGTCACATACTCGTCAAATCATCTTTGTGCATTTTATTGCACTCTGCCAGACCAGGCATGTTTGCAAAATAAAAGAAAGAATAGAAAAACAAAAGATAGGGAGGGAACTATTGCTATATGTCTCTTTATAGTTAAAAAATATATTATGCCCTTGCTTATCTCTAGACAGTGAATGATAGTATCTGCAGGCTTCGAGTCAGTCCCAAGGAAAAAAAATCCAGATTTAGGTAATTCTTAAGGTACGAGAGCATCTACAGTATCAGGTGGCAAAGAACACAAACGACTAGAGGAAAACTGGAGAGAGATGCAGTGTGAGTAAATCATAAGATGTGTTCTTTTTGTTGTTCATGGTAGCTGAAGCACCTTCCAAAATACTAAGATGGCTCAGTTATACATTGAAGTTTGGCCAAGGATTTATACCCTGAGGAGTTAAGAAATGCATCTAAATTAGATTTTTCTGTTTTCTGGAAGATCTTGTCTAGTATGCCCTGAAGGAACTTAGGGTGGCCTATCACCAGGGTCATGGGTGAAAAGAATCGGTCTGTGAGTATATCTCCTCTTTCAGTTAGAAGGAGTTGGGCCATATAACCTACCACGGGATGAAACTTGATAGGAGTGGGAAGAGCAGCCTTAAGTCACGGGACACCGCATAATGGAATGTAGACTGCTCTATTTGGATCCAATGTTTATTACTGTCACAATTTATTATTGTGAGTACACCAATCTAAAATTCTCATGAGATAGACCGCTCTATGGTACTCCAATGGGTCCAGAAAGCCCAAGCCACCATGTTGTTTGGGAAGAGACAGTAAAGTATGATTTAGCATATGGTAATTTTGGACACATAAAAATGAACTGAACTCTCCACGCATTTGATTGAGAAATGTTTTTGGAATCCTTATTGGGAGGGTTTGTAGCAAATACAACAATCTTGGGAGAATATTCATCCTAAAGTACAACTAAAGGCAATGTTTTGTTTTTTGTTTTGGATAGAGTGGGGAGGGAATAGAACACCTGTCAGTTCTTATTGCTGTCTGTGCCCCCAATAGGTAGATTCATGCGCTCTATTTGTCCTGTTTACCATTATCGTTCAAAGTGAAAGTAAAAGAAAATACCAAATTGTGTATTGTCCCCAGAAAAATAAAGTAATAGAGGCAAAATCTTCCAATGGGGACACTAGTTCTGGTGACCTGGTGGTCCCCAGGGGATTCCCTAAATTTGAAGGGATTCGCTGAGTGCTGATGCAGACACTGCAATGGTCAGGAATCCCAACCCAGCAATCGTCTTTCCTGCGCAGATTCAAACAGGAAAGCCGGATTTTGAGTCCACTCAAGGTTCTCAATTTTAACTGATGTTTCTTCCACACATGCATAATCCCGGGCAAAATTAGAGGGGATAGGAGGACCACCAAATTGGGAAAACATCCCTGTATGCTTTAATACAAGCAGCAATAAGGTGAGAGTCCAGAGAGCACAGTGATGTCACAGTAGCATATTAGAGAAGACACAGAAGTTGATTTTTTTCACACCAAGGTGACGGGATATATATATTACAAAAGACTGGCACAAGGACACATGAACTGTATGAAGAACTAACCATAACGGAGTATTAGCGATAAACATAAGAGTTAGTTCATTATATTCACTCTGTTTTCAGAATACAGCAATTGTATGATTTGATATGCATATTTCAATATCAATAATTAATGTCTGTCCAATTACGCATTGTTAGTCATTGCACCAACTTCAGAAGGTTTATATATGTTTATTGATTTCTTTGCAAATTTGCACAATTTATTATTGCTTGTCTTGCACTACTTTTTGGTAGTGTTTCTTTGCACAGATACAGACATTTTGGTTTTGCACAATATATACAGCGATTTTTGCACATACTATAGCATTTATTACATAATTTATGCACTTTATTAGCTGTGAGTAGCTACCAGGTGCCTGCAGCAGCTTGTTCTTAATGCTTAGTATTGCACCTATTAGAAGTGATAGCAGGGGAGCAATGGTGCTTGCTGTTATGTATGCCAATAAATCCTTTACTAAAAACCTATTGAAACAGAAAATGTCAAATTAGGGTTGCTGATACTGGCAAAATGGAACAGATACAGATAGAGTATCAGATTCAAGTTACTACATAGAAGTGTCAGAATCAGAAGGAAATTTTGTTTTTAGTGATTGACTTTATCAACCACTGTAACATTTTGTCTATTGCAGCAGAAGATTCCATGAGATATATTATACACACCATAAAAATACTGGTCTAGGCAATTCTCTAGAATGCCAGCAATTTTGTAATGAAATCTGTCAAGAGCAGATCTACTACCATTATTTCCCCAGGCTGCCATAAGGTTAATTATGGCAGCATATTACAGAAGTTAAACAATGTGTATATATAGGCACTGGATGAGTATATGGAACCAGTTTTATTATGGAACCTAACTCCCCACAGAGTATAGTAAACATTAATCTGACATGCACATAATTGATAATGTCCATTTTGTGCAGCATCTGGGATAGCTGAGCTATGATACGTGTTTTGGAAACAGCTCTGAGTGCTATGACTACAGGAAGCAAATGAAAATATTTTATTTGTTTTTTTTTGTTGTCCAGGGCAGATGGATTAGAGATGAAGTACACTGGGGTTATAATGGACATAGGAGAATTAAAGCATCTCCTATTAAAGGCTGTGACAATGAGGCATTACTCATTAATCGGCTGGATGCAGGGAAATGGAATAAAAGCTCATAAATGTGTTCATGATCTGTTTTAGCCAAAAGTTGACTACAGAGGTATGTATAAATAAATATTTCAAATGGCTTTTCAAAGAGGGAAATTTAAAGAGGGAATGTGGACAAACATTAAAAAACCTTAATTTGCAATTTATATATTAAATGAAAGGGCTTAAGCTTTTTTTAAAGCTGAATTCCAGGCAAATAGCTAAATGCTTAGTATAAAGACTCATACTGTAAATATTTTACTATGATTTTGTAATTCTTCTCAGCCAGTTTTATCACCCAGGAATCCTTGCCAGGTAGGAGCCCTCCCTTCATGCACTGAGGTTATTTGATACAGCTTGGTCACTCTGACCCAATAGTCCCAAGCTTGTTAATCAGACAATGGAGGAGTATCACTGTACGGATGAGGCCAATAGGTTATCACTCTATTCATGCTACTCTCTCCTGTTAGCAAACTTCCAGTGTTAGTTTGACATCACTGCAAAATGCAGTAAGTCCTGATAGGCTTCTTCTTCTACAATGCTTCTTCTTTAAGTCCTACTGTGCAGGGATTAAAGAAAGCTAACATAAAATAAAATACAGGTATGTATACAATTACATATACATGTTAATATTTTTATTTAACGCATACCTGGATTAAATGGTGTTTTTATATCTGTCTGAATTTAACTTTAACTTATGCCAGTGTGGGGTATCTTGGGTGAGAGGTCTCTGTCTCAGTCTGGTATTAGTCCACCTGACACCTGGTCATGAGAAGCAGTGCAAAGACCAAAGCATGCAAAAAGATTTTGGGGTCTAGCTTCTGGAAGTTTTCTCTTAGGTGGGTAGCAAGGAAGACGAGGCATAGGAAATAGTAGGACTACTCACATCCCTTTGGCATGGAATGTAGGACTCTGGCAAGCCCCTAAATGTATGAAAAGCTCCTTGACACTTATTTCTCATGCTCTCTCTCTATCTGTTGGCAGCTAAGGAATGTACCATCATCATTGGGATGATTGAAAGCATGTGCATATGTAAATAAACTATGTTTTGGCAAAAGAGTTAAAAAAAGGCTTCCATTGTGTGGACTCTTCCTTCTCCTCTTCCTAAGATGGGAACATCCTCTGGAAATGAACAGGTGTTTGGTAAAGTTATTGGGGTCCATTGCTGTAAGGCCTGAGGAGGTATGGGATGGGCTACTGGGTAGTGCTGGTTTATGCCATTATGAGGGCCTCTTGAGGATGTTACTTTATTGGCACTCAGGGGAGGACCCTTAACCCCGAATGCCTCAGTGAGTTTAGGTGGATCAACCTATGCAGGGCTGAAATAGGTTAAAGAGTGTACATGCACCCCACTACACAGCTGTACACATGGAGGGAATTCAGCCCAGCATGCGGTTAGGTTATGACACAGCATGTTTTATTCCCTTTACTTGGTGTTAAATGAACTCACCATGTTTCTAAATTATGTTTCTTTTTTCTAGGTGTATATAGTACTTAGTAAATGAATTCACAATCATTTATTTAAACAAACTATTAGTACCTCACATTTTAGCATAATAAAGTCTACACTACAAAGCCCAATATCACATACAAATATGAACACTCTAGAAACAACTATTGTCCTCTCATGTCTGCCAAAGATAGTTTTCATCTTCATGTTGTCTTCTGCCTTAAGGCCCCTTGCAGACAAGGCGGACAAGCGGATCCTCCTGCTCAGCGAGGGATCTGTCCGGTGATCCCCGCTGAGCAGGCGGATGACAGGTCTGTGTCCACTCCACTATGCAGAGTGGGCACAGACACAGCCCGCTCTTCTCCATGAGGCGGTCGGATAGAAACAAACTGATTCTCCATTTCCATCTGACTGTCATCCAATCTGATCCACAGGATGGGTGGAGTATTGATCCCCATGTTTTTAACAAATCGGATGCCGGCGGGTGTCAGTGGACACATATCTGCTGATATCCGCCGCTCCATAGAGAGCTATGGACGGTCTGATCGAGTCCGCCTGAAAAACTGACAGGTGTACCCAATCGGTCCGTCAGTGTGAAAGGTGCCTTAATCAGAAAAGTAAAAACAGAAGGCAATACTTATGACATGAGTGTTGCCTGTTCCCATCAATTTTAGATAGAATGGGCATGGATATTAAGTGTATAGGTAGACACATCTAGGTGAAGAAAGCAGTTTCACCTTTTGGGAAAATGAGTTCCACTGTCATTGTTTCTTCTCGGATAAGCTGATGTTGGGACTGCCTGTAAAGCGTCTGCCCCCCTTGTCCCTGGTCTTCTATGTAGACATAACACAAACATTCTGCTCCATTACATCATCAATATAATCAGTAAAAACTGAGAAAACACATAATTCAATGACTCACACTAATTTATTCAAATAATCAATCTATATTCTGAAACTTTAAAGTACTACACTGCACAGCAATTATCACATTCAACAATAGACACTATAGAAAGATTCTCTTCATATAGGGGGCCTTGTCAAAACATCATCTCTACCTCCAGCTGAACAATTGTGTTTACGCACACAGCGGCCACATATTTTGCCTGAGGGCTGTTGAATGCTGGCTGTATATCTTACTGCCCTCAGAAGCCTGTGGCCCTGTGGATAGCTCTATATTATACATTCTAGTATATGTGATATTACCTGCAGGACAGCAAAATGCCAAAACACTACCTCAGACTTTTAACTACACAGAAAACTTTGCATTTTTTTCAGCAGTAGATAAAACAATGTTATGCTTGCATCATAGAGTTTAGGTATCCCTGTGTTAATACAAAGGTCTGCAATGCGTCAAAAGGAAGAGCAGAATTTACACCAGCAAAGGTGTATGTAAACCCTAATAATGAACTTCTATTTGCTATCTTTTGTTCTGGTAATTATACCATTGAAAGAGTTTTGCTATATCTGTTTAATGGTGGCAAAAAAAAGGAGATAATAAACAAAAATATGTGTAGCGCCAAAACAACATTAAGCAACATTGAGCAGTAAGTGAACAAAAACAGATCCAAAATATTGATAATAAAGTCCCCTCTGCTGTGCATAAAGAGAACTCAAAATTTCATAGCAAATCAATCATTCAAGAAAGTCCTGTGCAGGTAAAGGGTGTAGGCTAATACATCCTATAGTGAAAAAAGGTGATCCAACAAAGTGCTCCAAAGTCAAATAACAGCAAAAAAGAGATTGAGCTAATATAGCCTTATGTGAAAGAAAAGTGATCCAACAAAGTGCTTCAAAGTCATTTGGCACACCCCAGTGAAGTGAACACTCACTAGAACAGATGGCTGCCGTTACAGCAGCAAACTCGCATTGGGTGTAAATCTGTCATCCCATTAGATGAAGCTGTCCAGCAGCACTCCTTGTATGGATAGGGCTTCAATAAATAAAGCTCACAAAGAGCCAGAGATAATCCTCGTAGTGCAGTATCTTTATTGCAAATGTATGCACACATAAAAAAAATTGAAGCACAGAAAAATCCTTACATTAGAAGCCACTGTTGACCCAGAATCAGACAGCGGCATGACATCAGCACTAGTATCTCCTTCCCGATGCGTTTCGTCCAACATAACCGCCTTCAATCACTTCAAACAGAAGATTGATACAATTTGCGTGGCGATCTCTACTGTTCCGATACCCTCCACGCTTTACACTTCATGCCCACAGGCACAATCATTACTTCCCTCTTTCAACCCCACCACTACAGATGAAGTTGCTAAACTACTTGCTAATGTCCACCTTACCACCTGCCCTCTGAATCCTGTTCCCTCACAAATGCTACGTTCACCCTCTGGCCCTATGCTACACTCTCTTACCCACATCGTCAATCTCTCCCTCTCTTCTGGCATCTTCCCCAACTCTCTAAAACATGAACTTGTCAGACCCATACTTAAAAAGCCCTCACTGGACCCATCCAATCTTAACAACCTACGCCCCATCTCCTTGCTCCCCTTCTTATCCAAACTCCTCAAACGTCTGGTCTACAACCGACTGAGCAACCACCTTGCTGATAATAACCTTCTTGATCCCCTTCAGTCTGGATTTCGTCCTCAACACTCCACAGAAACTGCTCTCCTAAAACTAACAAACAATCTACTAATGGCCAAAACCAATCAACACTATTCTGTACTCATACTCCTGGACCTCTCTGCTGCCTTTGATACGGTTGACCACCCCCTCCTCCTCAAAAAACTACAAGCTTTTGGTCTCCATGACTGTACACTTCGCTGGTTCTTTTTCCTACTTATCCAACCGCACCTAAAAAACTACAAGCCTTTGGTCTCCGTGACTGTACACTTCGCTGGTTCTTTTCCTACTTATCCAACCGCACCTTTAAAGTTTCTTACAACTCTACTTCCTCCTCTCCTCTTCCTTTCTCTGTTGGGGTCCCCCAGGGTTCAGTTCTTGGACCTCTCCTATTTTCAATCTACACCGCCTCCCTGGGTCAACTGATAGCCTCCCATGGCTTCCAATACCACCTCTACGCTGACGACACCCAAATCTATTTCTCTACCCCTCAGCTCACTCCCTCTGTCTCCTCACGTATCACTAATTTACTATCAGATATATCAGTCTGGATGTCACACCACTTCCTCAAACTCAATCTATCCAAAACCGAACTTTTAATTTTTCCTCCTCCACAACGCCCCTTCCCCTGATCCCCTGTAGTTGATGGCACAACTACAGTAAGGTCCATAAATATTGGGACATTGACACAATTTAAATCTTTTTGGCTGTATACACCAAAACAATGGATTTGAAATGAACAAGATATGCTTTAACTGCAGACTTTCAGCTTTAATCTTAGGGTATTTACATCCAAATCAGGTGAACGGTGTAGGAATTGCAACAGTTTGTATATGTGCCTCCTACTTTTCAAGGGACCAAAAGTAATGGGATAGATTAACAATCATCCATCAAACGTTCACTTTTTAATACTTGTTTATAAATCCTTTGCAGTCAATTACAGGCTGAAGTCTGGAATGCATAGACATCACCAGATGTTGGGTTTCATCCCTGGTGATGCTCTGCCAGGCCTCTACTGCAACTGTCTTCAGTTCCTGCTTGTTCTTGGGGCATTTTCCCTTCAGTTTTGTCTTCAGCAATTGAAATGCATGCTTAATCGGATTCAGGTCAGATGATTGCCTTCGCCATTGCATAACATTCCACTTCTTTCCCTTAAAAAATTCTTTGGTTGCTTTCGCAGTATGCTTCGGGCCATTGTCCATCTGCACTGTGAAGCGCCGTCCAATAAGTTCTGAAGCATTTTGCTGAATATGAGCAGATAATATTGCCTGAAACACTTCAGAATTCATCCTGCTGCTTTTGTCAGCAGTCACATCATCAATAAATACAAGAGAACCAGTTCTATTGGCAGCCATACATGCCCACACCATGACACTACCACCACCATGCTTCACCGATGAGGTGGTATGCTTTGGATCATGAGCAGTTTCTTTCCTTCTCCATACTCTTCTCTTCCCATCACTCTGGTACAAGTTGATCTTGGTCACATCTGTCCATAGGATGTTGTTCCAGAACTGTGAAGGCTTATTTAGATGTTGTTTGGCAAACTCTAATCTGGCCTTCCTGTTTTTGAGGCTCACCAATAGTTTACATCTTGTGATGAACCCTCTGTATTCACTCTGGTAAAGTCTTCTCTTAATTGTTGACTTTGACACACATACACCTACCTCCTGGTGAGGGTTCTTGATCTGGCCAACTGTTGTGAAGGGTGTTTTCTTCACCAGGGAAAGAATTCTTCAGTCATCCACCACAGTTGTTTTCCGTGGTCTTCTGGGTCTTTTGGTGTTGCTGAGCTCACCCGTGCGTTCTTTCTTTTTAAGGATGATCCAAACAGTTGATATGGCCACACTTAATGTTTTTGCTATCTCTCTAATGGGTTTGTTTTGTTTTTTCAGCCTAATGATGGCTTGCTTCACTGATAGTGACAGCTCTTTGGGTCTCCTATTGAGAGTTGACAGCAACAGATTCCAAATGCAAATTGCACACTTGAAATGAACTCTGGACCTTTTATCTGCTCCTTGTAAATGGAATAATGAGGGAATAACACACACCTGGCCATGGAGCAGCTGAGCAGCCAATTGTCCCATTACTTTTGGTCCCTTAAAAAGTGGGAGGCACATATACAAACTGTTGTAATTCCTACACCATTCACCTGATTTGGATGTAAATACCCTCAAATTAAAGCTGAAAGTCTGCAGTTAAAGCACATCTTGTTTGTTTCATTTCAAATCCATTGTGGTGGTGTATAGAGCCAAAAAGATTAGAATTGTGTCGATGTCCCAATACTTATGGACCTGACTGTATAAGCCCATCCCCACATGCCAAGGTTCTAGGTGTAGTCCTAGACTCTGAACTCTCCTTCAAGCAACACATCCAATCACTATCCAAATCCTGTCACCTCAACCTCCGCAACATCACCAAAATACGCCCCTTTTTTAACCAATGACACAATAAAGCTCTTAATTCACACGCTGGTCATCTCTCGCCTCGACTACTGCAACTCCCTTCTCATACATAGTCTATCACCTCTTCAATCCATCATGAATGCTGCTGCCAAACTCATCCACCTTACCAATCGCTCTGTGTCTGCCACTCCTCTCTGTCAATCCCTCCACTGACTTCCGCTCGGCCAAAGAATTAAATTCAAAATTCTAACAATTACGTACAAAGCCATCCACAATTTTGTCCCCAGCTACATCACTAGCTTAGTCTCTAAATACCAACCTACTAGTTCTCTTCGTTCCTCTCAAGGTTGCATTCCTCTCAAGGTTCAGGATGCATTAGCCTACACCCTTTACCTGCACAGGACTTTCTTGAATGATTCATTTTCCACTATGGAATTTTGTGTAAGACTTCTCTTTATTCACTGCAGAGAGGACTTTATTATCAATTAGTGGCCATTATACTACAGTGCAAAGATAATTTTTTACATGTTGTAGAGATAGGACAGTGGAAAAGTTTGAGTTTCACAAAAGACAACTGGGCAGGTCTGACACCCACAAAAATGCTGTCTATTGTCAGCTCACAACAGAGTAAAGAATTTAAGTGCATTTCTGATAGATCAACAGATATTTTTGCAGGGTCTTTAATATCTTCAATACCGGACACTTTTACCTCCTTACTGCTCAGGCCAATTTTCATCTTCCAGCGCTGTCACACTTTAAATTACATTGGCGCGGTCATACAACACTGAATTCATGTAAAAACTTTAAAAAAAAATTTTTACCTAAATAGAGCCTTCTTTCAAACGTATTTAATCACTGCTGGGTTTTTTATTTTTATGAAAATAGTTAAAAAAAAGACCAAAAAGTTCTTTGCAGTTCTGTTAAAAAAATTTTGCAAATAAAAAATTTAGGTATAGTGCTACATTTCCTTTGTGAAAATAAACCAAATCAGTATATATTACCGTATTTATCGGCGTATAACACGCGCCGGCGTATAACACGCACCCCAAGTTTAGGAGAGAATTTTAAGGAAAAAAACTTTTACGAGGGAAGTTTAAGGAAAAGAAACTTACATTAAAATGCCCATCAATGCAGCCTCATCAGTGTTCATCTGCAGCCTTGTTAGTGTCATTGCAGCCTTTTCAGTGTCAGTGCAGCCTTGTTAGTGCAGCTTTGCCCCAGTGCAGCCTTGTCAGTGCAGCTTTGCCCCAGTGCAGCCTTGTCAGTGCAGCTTTGCCCCAGTGTAGCCTTGTCAGTGCAGCTTTGCCCCAGTGCAGTCTTGTCAGTGCAGCCTTGCCCCAGTGCAGTCTTGTCAGTGCAGCCTTGCCCCAGTGCAGCCTTGTCAGTGCAGTCTTGTTAGTGCAGCTTTGACCCAGTGCAGCCTTGCCTCAGTGCAGCCTTGTCCCCAGTGCAGCCTTGTCCCCAGTGTCCATGCCTACCGCCTGCCGCCGCCGCCATACACATGCATGTAGTTTTAAATATGGCGCCGCGGAGTTCGGAGGGACTCGGCGCCGGCGGAACTGAGCGAACGCCGCAGAGATACACATAGTCGAGTGTATTCAGCTCTTTTCGGCACCGCTCACAGTCCCGCCCAGTCCCGCCCTATGATGGACATAACACAGGTCCAATGGCGGAAAGAGCCGAATGCATTAGCCTACACCCTTTACCTGCACAGGACTTTCTTGAATGATTCATTTTCCACTATGGAATTTTGTGTAAGACTTCTCTTTATTCACTGCAGAGAGGACTTTATTATCAATTAGCGGCCATTATACTACAGTGCAAAGATAATTTTTTACATGTTGTAGAGATAGGACAGTGGAAAAGTTTGAGTTTCACAAAAGACAACTGGGCAGGTCTGACACCCACAAAAATGCTGTCTATTGTCAGCTCACAACAGAGTAAAGAATTTAAGTGCATTTCTGATAGATCAACAGATATTTTTGCAGGGTCTTTAATAGCTTCAATACCGGACACTTTTACCTCCTTACTGCTCAGGCCAATTTTCATCTTCCAGCGCTGTCACACTTTAAATTACATTGGCGCGGTCATACAACACTGAATTCATGTAAAAACTTTAAAAAAATTTTTTTACCTAAATAGAGCCTTCTTTCAAACGTATTTAATCACTGCTGGGTTTTTTATTTTTATGAAAATAGTTAAAAAAAAGACCAAAAAGTTCTTTGCAGTTCTGTTAAAAAAATTTTGCAAATAAAAAATTTAGGTATAGTGCTACATTTCCTTTGTGAAAATAAACCAAATCAGTATATATTACCGTATTTATCGGCGTATAACACGCGCCGGCGTATAACACGCACCCCAAGTTTAGGAGAGAATTTTAAGGAAAAAAACTTTTACGAGGGAAGTTTAAGGAAAAGAAACTTACATTAAAATGCCCATCAATGCAGCCTCATCAGTGTTCATCTGCAGCCTTGTTAGTGTCATTGCAGCCTTTTCAGTGTCAGTGCAGCCTTGTTAGTGCAGCTTTGCCCCAGTGCAGCCTTGTCAGTGCAGCTTTGCCCCAGTGCAGCCTTGTCAGTGCAGCTTTGCCCCAGTGTAGCCTTGTCAGTGCAGCTTTGCCCCAGTGCAGTCTTGTCAGTGCAGCCTTGCCCCAGTGCAGTCTTGTCAGTGCAGCCTTGCCCCAGTGCAGCCTTGTCAGTGCAGTCTTGTTAGTGCAGCTTTGACCCAGTGCAGCCTTGCCTCAGTGCAGCCTTGTCCCCAGTGCAGCCTTGTCCCCAGTGTCCATGCCTACCGCCTGCCGCCGCCGCCATACACATGCATGTAGTTTTAAATATGGCGCCGCGGAGTTCGGAGGGACTCGGCGCCGGCGGAACTGAGCGAACGCCGCAGAGATACACATAGTCGAGTGTATTCAGCTCTTTTCGGCACCGCTCACAGTCCCGCCCAGTCCCGCCCTATGATGGACATAACACAGGTCCAATGGCGGAAAGAGCCGAATACACTCAACTATGTGTATCTCGGCTCTGTGATTTCGGCGGCGCTCGTTCAGCTCCACCGAGTCCCTCCGAACTCCTCGGCGCCATATTTAAAACTACTCGCTATGTGAATGTCAGCGGCAATCGCTGCCGATAGCTCACAATTAGCGGGTATTGGCGTATAACACGCACCCACGACTTCCCCCTGATTTTAAGGGGAAAAAGGTGCGTGTTATACGCCGATAAATACGGTATTTAGTCTGTAGGAAAGTTATAGAGTCCACAATCTATGATATAATGATGGCCTATCTAATTTAGTGAGGCCTGAAAATACCAAGACAGTACAAATATCCTCCAAATGACCCCTTTTTAGAAAGTAGACAGTTCAAAGTATTTAGTGAGGCACAGTGAGTTTTTTGAAGTTGTAAATTTTTGTCACAATTTCTTTGGGAATTAAAGAAATTAAAAAATAAATATGTTCACAATTTTAATAACTGGTGTGGTGATGATCAGGGACACTAACTGGTGACAGTATGTAAAAAAAAAATATATAATTCTTTTTCAATTTTTAAAATATTATCTTTTTTAGTACATTTTTTCTTTTCTTTTTTTTTACAATTTTTTTTACATACAGTGACCAGAGTAATACAATGTTACCACAGTAATGCCCTGTACACACGATCAGACATTGATCGGACATTCCGACAACAAAATCCCTGAATTTTTTCCGACGGATGTTGGCTCAAACTTGTTTTGCGTACACACGGTCGCACAAAGTTGTTGGAAATTCAGATCGCCAAGAATGCGGTGACGTACACCACGTACAACGAGACTAGAAAAGGCCATTTCAGAACCAAGCGCGGCACCCTTTGGGCTCCTTTTGCTAATCTCGTGTTAGTAAAAGTTTGGTGAGAGACGATTCGCGCTTTTTCAGACTCGTGGTTTCCAGATCGTTTTCTGCTATTCAGTTTGTGCTTGTGGGTTTGTATCTGCTCTTCAGTGCGTGCAGCAAGTGACGCGTGACTCTTGTCATTCTGTTCTTGTTCGATTGTTACTGTTTTTCAGGTCACTCTTCACAGGCCTTGCTGTTCTTCAGTGCGTTCTGTTACTTCGTTCTGAGCAGCCGACCGGTTTCCAGCCATGTTGCGTATATGTACTCCTCGTAGAGTTTGTGCTGTGTGGGGGCTTGGTGTTGGGGTCCTGACCTTGACACAAGTCCAGTCCATGAACAGGGTGGGGAGGAGTTCATGGACCAAGAATTGGTTGCTTCAGCGTGACCAGTTCTGTCATATGCCTTTGCTCCGTGAGATCCGTGAGAATAATCCTGATGATTTCAGGAACTTTCTCCGGATGATGGACCCCGTATTTCACCGTTTGTTGGATTTGCTGACCTCTTATATTAGCAGGCAGGATACCTGCATGAGGAAAGCCATCACTCCGGAGCAGAGGCTAGTCGCCACCCTGCGGTACTTGGCGACGGGGAGAAGCCTGCAGGACTTAAAGTTCTCGACAGGCATCTCCCCCCAGACTCTGGGGATCATTTTCCCAGAGACCTGTTCTGCCATCATACAGGTCCTGCAGAAGGAGTATATGAAGGTAAGATTTTTATCCTTTAATATCACATTTTATTGTATTTAATGTTTGCTAATATATTGTATTTCTTTCCTCATTCCCTAATTACCATGATTGTAATATGCTGTGACTGTCCCCTTTGTCCTCATGTGTGCTGGCTTTTTAGGTAATTATTTTTTTCTCCTTCATACATATTTGCCTTAACTTAGCTCCCCAGCATGGTCTCCTGCCCCTATATTCACCTCATGTAGTCACTTAATCAATGTATTTTATCAGCTCCATAGTAGTGCTTTACCCCAAACACCCCCTAAAATGTTTAAAATGTGATTTGTGCGGAGGGGCAATTGATGGGAAACACGTCCACATCATCCCACCACCCAACTCGGGGTCGTACTATTATAATTATAAGTGGTTCCATAGTATTGTGATGTTGGCGGTGGAGTCGGCTACTTATGAGTTCCTGTGTGTGGACTTGGGGAAGAATGGCCAGATGTCCGATGGTGGAGTCATTGCCCAGACGGAGTTCTACAGGCGTCTCCAGAATGGCAGCTTGGACTTGCCACCTCCAGAAGACAATGTGGAAGGACTCCCATTCATCTTTGTTGCAGATGAAGCATTTGCACTGGGGGACCATCTTATGCAGCCATTCCCGATGAGGACCCTCACCCCGGACCAGAGGGTTTTTAATTACCGGTTCCGCATATTTCTTACACCCATACATATGGCGGAGTATAAACTGAATCATATAATCCTGGCGTGCTGTGTTCTACACAACTTTTTACGGCAACATTCTGCCAACTATGCTGGCTCAGTTGGGCCTGAGGCTGGAATTCCAAATGAAACAAATGAAACAACCCTGACGGCGCTTGAAAGTGGCCATCCTGGCTTGCCCCCCCAAGTGCCCATGATGTCCGGCTAAGATACCTTGAATACTTTGCGGGTAGGGGGGCTATCAATATGCCAGACAATGTCTGAAACCTTTTTCAAATAAAAAAAAACAAATAACTACTCAAATCTTTGGTGACATTTACTGCTTGTGTTTGTTTTAGCTGACCCTGACAGAAATGTGATGAGTCCTGAAAATGGCGTGATTGTGTAACCTTACAAAGCACTGGTGGGTGTTATTTACTAAAGGCAAAGACACTTTGCACTATAAGTGCACTTGAAACTGCACTTGTAGTGCAAAGTGGATTTGCCCTTAGGAAATAACACCTATTGTCACAGAAAACACCAATTAGAGCACCACAAAAGTGTTGTAGCATTGAGACAATACTCCACACATTCTTGATTAACAATCTTTTTAATACCAGCACAATCACATGTGCATTTAGAAAAGGTTTTTAAAACAAGCCAACATGTTTGTTGTAGAACAATTTTTGGGGTCACATTAGAAAAAGTAGAAATGTCCATTTAAGATAAAACAGGCATTTTTAAAACCAACAAGAAAGACACAAATCTTGAACTTACAAAGTTCACTTTTGGTAGAACTTGAAGGCAATATCAGACATGAGTATTTACAAACTGTGTTTGATATTGCGTTCAGATGGGGTGAAGTCACCCCAGGAAAAGCCAAATTTTAAAGATGCACACAAATTTACGAATGTCAACATGTGCTACCTGCCATCACGGGGGATCAAGGGACGTGTTTTGGGGGTGCAACCCCTTCCTCACAGCTACTTTATTATTGAGGAAGGGGTTGCACCCCCTAAATGGGTCCATTGATGGCAGATAGCACATGTTGACACACTGTGTGCCTCTTCAAAATTTGGCTTTTCTCAAATTTGTCAAAAAATTAAAAAAATTTGTAGCACACAAAAAAACAAAGGGATTTGGAGGGGTTTTAAACTCTCCCTAAAACATCAGTGATGTTCTTCATTTTTTGAATAACATCATTGATGTTTTTCTTGATGTTTTCCAAGTCCCTATTATACCCCATGATCTCCTCGATCAGGATTTGTGCACTTTCCAAGGTGAAAGGATCTAGATCCAAAACATCACGATCACCTAAAATGATAGAAACCAAAAAACACCATGTATTATAAATATGCCGGCATCGATCTCTTACCTGAGCCTGTGGTCGCAGACACTCACCTATTGTGGTGCCAATTTCCACCACGTCTTCCTCCTCCTGCTCTGCTTGTCCTAGGTGGATTTCTCCTTCTTCCAGAGGTGGGGGGTCTCTGGTCTCCTCGGATGAGGGGTATCTTCTGAGTCTTTTCTCCCCTATGTAAAAAAAATAGGTCTGCTTAGCACACAGATATTCGATGGCAGAACTATAAATATGAAACATTGCTTGGAAGTGGGGTACAATTGTCTGTTTTGGCAGAGTTCCAAGATGTTGCATTTTTCTTGTCCTTTGTGAAGCTTCAATACTTACCTGTTTTGTACATGCTTCACAGATGGAGTCACCCCTATAGTATACACTGGAGCACCTGTGTGGGCCCCCTAATAAAAAGGGTGTTCTTGTGTCCCACACTAGTGCTCCAGCGTATAGATGTGTAAACAGCTGCTGAGTGTCCTCTCCTTACACAGAATCTAGTTTGCATTTCATTCTAGTAACAAACCCATCTACACAACCAAATTAGTTTCACACAACTAGGCCCTAAAAATGTGGGCAAATGCATATGGCCAAAACAATGGTGTTTTATAGGCCGAAAGAAAAATGTTTGATACAAATGAATAATGGGCCCATGAACATGAAAGTTGACATTTTAAACTGGATAACAGTTAAGAAAAGCACATGGAGCAGCATGAATGTAATAAACATAAAAAGAATAGGAACACAGGACAACTGCTTACTTTTTTACAGCACTCTCCGGATCTTTCTGTACTGCTCATGCTCTCTTAATTTTAGGTCCGACCACCGCTTCCTGAGCTGATCTTTCGATCGTCGTACCCCGAAATTCCGGTGCAGACTTTTGACCACTTTCACCATGATCTTGGCCTTTCGGACATTGGGGTTGTTGTAAGGTCCATACTTTCCATCATAGTCGGCCTTCTTCAGGATGTCGACCATCTCCAACATCTCCCCAAAGGACATATTTGATGCCTTAAATCGTCTTCTGGATCGGGACGTTTCTGCCTCCGGGCTTTCCTCCTCCTCGTTGCTGTAATTAGCACACACCTGCTATGACTCCGCCATATGCTCTTCCCCACTGCGACGAATGAGAAGGGGCGGGGAATAGACTAGAAAGAACGTCAGGGGCGGGCGGAGTTTGACGCATGCGCAGTGTCTATAAAGCGTAACACGCGTGCTTAGTACATACGATCTGTGAGCAGAGGAAGGAGTAACGGAGGCGCCGATCGTGATTGTGAAGGTAAGATTTAACATTGGGCCTATACTGCTTCTAGATTGAGGCCTGTATTTGCACAAGTTTAGAAGACTTTAGGCTGACATTAGGGTTTGTTTTGTGTTGTGTCTTGCAGTGAAAATGGATATCTTGAAAGATATGCCAATCTTCATTGATATGTTCAGGGAGCTGCCCTGTCTATGGGAGATAAACCACCCTGAATATAAGAACCAAACAAAGAGGAAGGCAGCGCTCGATAATTCGTTGGAATTTGTGAAGACGGTGATCCCCACAGCAGACATCACCTATTTGAAGATCCTAATTGGCGGCCTGAGGAGCACTTATCTAAGGGAGCACAAGAAGGTCCAAGATTCCCAGAGATCAGGAGCTGCAGATGATATTTATGTCCCCAAGCTGTGGTACTATGACAGGCTGCATTTTCTGTCAGGTCAGACTGAACCCAGTCCAGCACTCTCCAATCTTCCTTCCCCCCCAGCTAAGGCTTCTGACGCCCAACCTGGGCCTTCCAGGCAGCAACATGTGGAGGAGCCCAGCTTGAGCCAGGTATAGCATTCTTCTAAATTTTCATGGTTGTCCAATCAATGATGTTAACTAGATGTTAGTTTGGAGTACTAATTTATGATTGTGATTGATGATGCAAAATCTAAAATCATGTCCCTTTTTCATACACCGGGAAGTCTCAGCCAGGAGGTGGCCGGGCCAAGCAGGCTGCCTGATACCCAGGTCCCTCCCCTACACCTTCAAAGACAAAGTGGCAGGAAGAGGACCAACCTGGAGGAGGCTGCCATAGGCCTCTTTTGGAAGGCTACAGAGGCCCTGAGAACCCCCCACAGTGTGGAGGAGGACTTTGCTGGCATAACTGCCTGAAAAATGATGCAGATGGAGGAGGGCCAACGACTCCTGTGTGAGTCCTTAATTTTGGAAGCTCTCAATAAGGGGTTGAGGGGCCAAATAACATGTGCTACCCACATTTGTAACCTCACACATAGTCCTCCTCCTCCTCCAGGTCCTACTACTCCTCCTCCTCCAGGTCCTATTCCTCCTCCTGCCACATCTCCAACACCAGAGCCACAGCCAGGAAGGAAGCGTGGAAAGAAGACCAGAGAGTGATGACCCTGGGTCCAGTCTGGTCTGGCAAAAGATGCAGGCTCTTGTAGTACCACAGCCTGGGGACATAGATGTCATCTGCTGCTTTCCGGATCTCTGGGACTTCTGGACCAGACTGCACTCCCTTAGATAAGGACTCCACAGGCCACCAATTTTGCAGTAAAATAATTAATGTGTGCCCTGGGGGTCCAAGGCTTCGCCAATTTATGATGTTTATCCAGCTTTGCTTCCCTTTTTCTTTGGTTCTGAGCCCTTAATAAAGGAATTTTTGTTTCAATTTTACTCGCCTATGTGTGTTTTCCTTCAAAAAGGACAGTTTGTTTGTGAGGAGGCAGGTACATTTCAAAAATTCAATGTGAAATTAACAAGGGACACCAACACCAAACAATCTCCTTGAGATTAAATAATACAAGATATCAATGGTGTTGTGGTAACTTGACACACAAAACACACACAAAAATATTATGGAGTAAAACTAAAAATGAAATAAAACAAAGATCAGCCTTGAAAAAAATACAAATCCCCCCCCCCAAAAAAAAACAACCTTGAAAAAAACAAAAACAAAAATAAAACAACAAAAAAGAAATTTGGTCAGATGTGACAAATCAAAATATATTGAGGGAATCTTGATAAATAATAAAGAAAGAAGTTTGTGAGAACTCTGTGTAAATATCAGCAGCAAAACTACTTTATTCTTCTCACATTATAAAGAAGAAGAGAGTGCGCTGTATTAAACCATTTTTTACATTGTAGCGTGACAAAAGTGCTGTATCCATTCCGAACGCTAATTTTACCAGATGTTCCGTCTCGGAATTTCTTCTGAGCATGCGCAGCACTTTATGCGTCGGAATTGTCCACACACGAATTGACGTGATCGGATTTTGTTGTCGAAAAATTTTATAGCCTGCTCTCAAACTTTGTGTGTTGGAAAATCCGATGGAAAATGTCCGATGGAGCCCACACACGGTCGGAATTTCTGACAACACGCTCCTAACACATTTTCCGTCGGAAAATCTGACCGTGTGTACGGCGCATAACACTGTACTACTCTTGTGAGGTGATCAGGATTTTTTAAAATATTTTAATTATTTTATGATTGCTTATAACTATGAATTTTACAGTCATAAGCAACCATTTTTTCTGAATGAAAACTACATTTCTGAATGAAAACTAACAAAAAGAGTGTTTACTATTGTGATTAGCTGTAATTGGCCACAGATAATCACATGGTACAGATGGGCTGTGATTGGCCCTATCTGTACCATGTAATGACTGTGACCAATCACAGAGCTCATCACAAAAGTACACAATGAAAGACATGAATCAAAGCTTTTCATTTTGTACAACTGTCATGTGATTGCTGGCCACAGCGATCACATGGTATTGGCAGCGGGTCAGTACAGTGATCTATCATCGGCCCTGTCCGGTGACATGGCCGATGACAGATCACAGCCCACAAGGTGCGCCAGGCACAATCCTGGGAGGATGTCATATGATGTCCTCCCAGAACAACAGTGCTCCCATCCTGCTGTCATTTTACAATAGGCCAGAGGGGAATGGGTTAAAGGGAATAACATGGATAAAAATATATAGTAATTTTCACAGGCCCAGAAGGACATAATTCTTTGCTTCGTCCACAAGGTGGTACGCCAGACCTCACTTTTTTACAACATTGGGAACAAGATCTACATACAGTATAACCTTTTCACAGGTCCAGAGGGAAAGAATTCTTCTCTTCGCCCACAAGGCCTCTCTAGCAAGCAGATATCAGGAGGGAGTTTACAAACTGCACAGTGATACAGAACCCCAGTTAAATTACATTGCTTGTTTCCCTAGGCCCCTAACACCCGTCGGTGTTGTGGGGAGTCGGAGGGAACCCTTTTTCATATCTTTTGGGAATGCCCAAAATTAAAGTCGAGACTACAATTAAGACCCTAATGGCAGTGGCCCTTAATAAGAACCAGCTGCATATCTGTTAAATGATACTCCATTATCTAACAAGAAATTTAAAAATTCCTTACTCAAACACTGGATCACAGTGGCTAAGGCCTGCATTCCATCATTATGGAAAAGTACAAGCCATCCTACAACAGCTCACTGGTGGGCAAGGATTGCAGAAATCCATGAAATGGAAAACCTTACCATGATCCTAAAGATACAAGAGGACAAGTATTGGAAGATCAGGACTCCTTACTTCTTTTACGGAGACCAGACTCTGCTTGTCTCTCAGTCTTAACCTGTCTCCTGAGCAAGTTATGGTGTGCCAGGACCTATGAATGGAATTCTCCAAGAGGGAGATAGATCTATTTTCCAGTCCCCCCCGCCTTTATTTTTTTTTTCTTATTTTGTCCCCCCCTCTTTCCTTCCCTCCCCTTCCATATACCCTCTCAACCCTCTCTTTCCTCTGGTCCCTACCCCCTTCCCTCCTCTTATGCTAGTTCCCACCTTTTCTTACTACTATTTCTGTGCACTATGCACCACTGTTGGTCTACTGTACAAAATCTTTAACTTTTTACATATTGAAAAATACTCCTTGGAATATGACATCTGATACCTACGATCGACTTCTTGCTAATACATTTCGCAGCCTATGTTTTTGTGATATGCTCCACTTTCCCCGGACATCAGACTGTTTTGCGCTGTTGGTTATAGTTAGTATACCTATTAGTGTCCTCTGTCTGTTAATCTAGATAATATTTTTTTAGGGCTGTTGTGAACTTGTCCTGATCTGTATTTTATTGGCAAATTCCTTGACAATTAAATAAAGAATTTACAATGTACAGTAAGTCCCCTACTTACAAATGAGTTCCATTCTGGGAGCTCGTTTGTAATTTCAACATGTTTGTAAGTCCAACAAAGACCAGCTCTTGCAGACAAGGGCTGTGAGCACTGATCAGTGTATTCTGGTGGTGGGAGCACAGCAGGGGAGATCGCAGCACTAACATTGCTTGTGTTGGTACAGCGACCTGTCAATTTTTTTCGTTTTTTAACATTGGCATATGCTTTAAAGGTAGAAATAAGTTTACCGATTTAAACAAAATTACTGATTTCCCTGTAGGTGAAATTTTGCTAAACCAGAAAGTTTCACTCATTGAATTTCTTAGTCAAATTGGCTTGGAAAATATATTTTTACTTAATATAAGAGGCGTGTGTTTTTTTTTGGTAATGTATTTCGTTGTTGTATTTTAATCTATGTACAGTAATTTCTAAAAAAATATATATATTTTCTTGCTTTCCAGTTTCTCTTTTCCTTTCTAAAGAACAGGTCCACAATATGCAAAAAAAGCTTTCTTCCTTAATCGGCTATTTAAAGCCCACCACCTAAAAAAAAAAAATGATCCAAGCATTTTGCCAAAATGGTAGAGTTTCACAAAAAAAATCCTGATTTTCACCAAAATGTTGGGAAAATTAAAACTCTTTATTTCATTCATTTATTTCATTCATTGCACAATTCATAGTAAAACAGACAAGCATGGGAGGTCACAGAGGACCAAGGACTGGTTGTGTACAGAAAAAAAAGATTTTACTGTGGATAGTGCCCTTACAATGGCCAAAGAGTCTTCTTTTTGTTTGACTTTAAAGTGATGTGAACTACCAAATATCTGTGATCATGTTTTTCTTTTGCATTTTTCTTTTTTACATTTACATTTTTGGTAGTTACATTACATTTTTGGTAGTATCACACAAGCCTAAAACAAAAGCCATTACACAAAGGTTAGAACACACAAAACACAGTTTTTTCAGCCTTCATAAAAATGTCAGAAAGGGTGGCGTAAAAAATTATTAGCTGCTAACGAGTTCTATGTTCCCACGAAATTAGATATTGATTGTGTCAAGTTAGTATGTACATGTGTCCTAATGGTGCAATGTCCTCTAGGACTGAGAGGCTGTGATATCTCTTAGCTACTTCATAAAAATGAAATTATCTTTTAATTTGTTTTCACTCCCAACCCATTGTCCACCTAATGATGTCAGATACATGGATTCTGGGTTACAGTCCCTGTTTAGGAATTTCAGTATTTTATGTTTATTGTAGAGCACTCCTCTTTTTTTATCAAATATCATTGTCATACCTTTGGCAAAGTATTCACAATATTATGGACAGACTGTAATTGACCAAAAATTTGGTAAATACTATAAATAGGAAAACATCATTGTTATTTAAAAGAAAAAGATCAGGGCCCTTTAAAGAAGTTTTATACCAAACATACTGTACATATTAAAGACACAGGGCACGTTGGCTGACTCCACTTACCAATCAAGCATATGTAAATCAACAGCTATAATTTTCTTTGCACCATGAACAGAGAACAATATTGAAATGGATGGAAATCCAACTCAAGTGATCACATTTGGAAAATCCATCACACACAGATTATACACAGTATATGCACTCATTAGATCTGTCCGTTATGCCACAGTTGTTGAAAGTTGAAAGTATTGATCCAGTTTCCTATAGAAAGAGGAATAAAAGAGTTCTTATTATGCTCTTCTATAATTATTAGCACTGTGTATAATCAAAATTTGCTGCTAAGTGTTCTAAAATAGTTTGGGGCATGAAACAATCTTTTTGTGTATATATATATATATATATATATATATATATATATATATATAAAGCTGTACCCCCGTAGGTGCCGCTGGTAGTTGTGGTCTGTCTGTCACCCTGCCCAGCCAAACACTCACCCTGCCCAGCCAAGCACACAGTTCTCATTCACCCTCAGGCAGAAAACCAGTCCTTAAAGCGGATAAAAAAAAATAAACTTCCACTCATCTGATTCCCCCCCCCTCCAGTGTCACAATTGGCACCTTTCAGGTGTCTACTACAGGTATTTGCACCCACTTCCTGGAATAGACTTCAGTGGGAGTCATACCCCCTCCCGCCCCCCCCTACTGTCTCCTGGGAAACACACAGGTCCCAAGATATAGCGGGGACCACTTAGATAGCGCAGCGCAACTCGCACATGCACAGTAGGGAACCGGGAAGTGAAGCCGCAGCTCTTCACTTCCTGATTCCCTCACAGAGAATGGCAGCGTCAGCAGGCGGGAGCCGAGCGATTGATCGGCTTCGGCTGCTGACATCGCTGGACTCCTGGACAGTAAAAGGAAGTGTCCGTTTATTAAAAGTCAGCAGTTGCAGTATTTGTAGCTGCTGGCTTTTAATATTTTTTTTTAGGTGGACTCCCTCTTTAAAGGAGAGCTCCAGCCTGGGCTCGTTTGGCTGGGCTTCTCCTAAGTGCAATTAGTTTTTCATTTCGTTTTGCACTCATGTGACCCGTTTTCAGTAGAGAGCGGACTGAAGTCTGCTTTCTGCTGATGTCACAGGAATCAGTCCAGGCACTGCATCATCATGACAATGGAATTCGGGATCCACCAGGTGCCTGGACTGACACCCGACTGACACCCGTCTCAGACTCTCAGCGAGCCACTGAGAGCCTGAGATGGCCGCTCCCCACCCCTCCACAGCTCAGCGCTCCAGTGAGCATGGAGGAGCAGAGCAGAGAGATGCTGATCGACAGTCAGCAGCTCTCTGCTCGGGAGATGTGAGAACTGAGCCATCGGTGATGTTCGATTGCTTGGTTCTCCGTGTAGAGGCGCTGGGGGACAGATGTATCCACCTAGGTAAGTATGATGGGGGAAAAACCCAAACCCATACTTCTCTTTTAAACTTTGTTTTTTGTATTTTTATTGAGGGGATTTAACATTGATGGGGATAGGATAATCATGAGATGCCAAGCTGATTCCAAAAAAGGTATACATGACTAAACTATATACACCTCTGGTATATACATCTTCCTCACTTCCAGCTGCAGCACAACTCTTAAACTCATTTTATAGGTAGGCCTGAAACTGGCTCAGCCAGGTCCAAAGCAAATGCCCTTTACAGGCAGGGACCATGGTCTCCTTTGGTGTAGCAAAATGTAGGTAGTCCCAGTACTAGTTATCCACGTGGCTACTGATCCCAGTTCCACATATTCAGGCCCTGCTAGCCCTCCTGGCTGCAGCTGTCTCTCTTCCATGCCACCACAGTCCACTCCACTGGCGCTGCACCCATCCCAGACTGCAATCTCCCAGTCCTCTCAGGCATGCCTCCCCAGTCCTTCCTGACTGTGTGTCACTCACCAGCCCTCTTGGCTACGACCTGTTGTTCCTCCCTGGAGACTTGCCTGTCAATGCTCTTTCCTGCTGTCCTCTCCTTGCTCCCAGGCCTCCTGTCCAGGATACCTCCACATGTTCTCAGAGGGCACTGTCCGCATCCGAGCTCAGGCCCACGGTCACCTCCCCAGACTGGCGAGCTCCCTTAAAGGCCATGACAGTCTAGCACTCTATCTCCAGCTTCCACATCAAACAACTCAATCCCAGCTGAGCTGACTGTGAGTATTTAAGGAGGCATACCCTCTGCCAATCCAAGTTGGGGATTGGTCAGGGCTCCCCAGACCACCCCCAGGCAGCTCCTCTCCTTCTTCTCCTCCTTCCTTTCCAGAAGATTCTAGAATGTTCAAGAAAGAAGTGGGAGGTCTCAGTGATGCTGCCTGTGAGTCACCAAACTCTGCCTGAGTCACTCCCAAACCCAGATCAAAACAAACATCCAGGATTGGCTGCCAGCCAAGCCTGGAAATTTACCTATACAATTAAAAACTCTGTACACAAGGGTAAGCATATGAATGTCACTATGCAGTGTTGAGTATAATACAGTTGGAGGCTTAGTAAAGTATATTTGTCCAATGCTCACCCCTTGCAAACTCACTGAACATTACATTTCCCAAGAATTACACAACAGGCATGGGAATAAAAGTGACTATTTTGCAATAGCTACTTGGCATCTGTTTCAAAGATGAGGGTTGCAGAGTTGATTAAGGGCCCTTTCACACTGATACGTTTTGCCTTACAAGAAAAATGTTTCCCTTTAAATTCTATGGGACTTTTCATATCACTGCATTACAGGTGCAGTGCGTTTTGAAAAGTCCTGTATGCTGCATCTTTGGTGCAGTTTCAAAAACTGCACCAAAAATGCAGCTTCCCATTAAAATGAATGGCAATCGTGGCAAAATCGTGGTAAGACGCATTGTGATTTTGCATTTTTGCTGCGTTTTTCAGTCACATGTCTATTTTTCACAGGTGCAGGCAACCCAAAAACGCATCAGAAACGCACAGCAAACGCACCTGAAGCAGAACAAAATTTTGCTACAGAGCAGTGTGAAAGTTCCCCTTCTGCCATCTTCACTCTTCAACTGAACAGCAACAAACAAGCTGTCAATAACTTGAGTCATCTGCTACATTGCAGCTGAGAGTGGTAGCATTGTTTGTTAGTCCAGCTCTAATAGGCATCCTCCAAGGAATGTTCTTACATTGTGACCTAGCACTGCAGCATTCTGTTTTCTTGACATGCATGCACATCTCTGTGTGGCCACCTCCACAGTGGCCTCTTTAAATTTCCATGTTTCATCTTTGTTGACATTACCTGTACATCCAATTAATCCTTGTGTTGCTTGATATCACTGTTGGGGAGTAGAGATGGGCCGAACACCCCCCTGTTCAGTTCGCAGCAGAACTCCCGAACAGGGAAAAAGTTCTAACCCAAACAGCAAACCTCACTGAAGTCTATGGGAGCCTTATGCCCCGTACACACGGTCAGATTTTCCGACGGAAAATGTGCGATCTGAGCGAGCTTGTGTTGTCGGAAATTCCGACCGTGTGTGGGCTCCATCTGACTTTTTCCATCGGATTTTCCGACACACAAAGTTTGAGAGCAGGCTATAAAATTTTCCGACAACAATAGCCGTCGGAATTTCCGTTTGTGTGTACACAAATCCGACGCACAAAGTGCCACGCATGCTCAGAATAAATAAAGAGATGAAGGCTATTGGCTACTGCCCCGTTTATAGTCCCGACGTACGTGTTTTATGTCACCGCGTTCAGATTGATCGAATTTTCTGACAACTTTGTGTGACCGTGTGTATGCAAGACAAGTTTGAGCGAACATCCGTCGGAAAAAATTGTAGGATTTTGTTGTCGGAATGTCCGATCAATGTCCGACCGTGTGTGCGGGCCATAACAGGAAGAATAAAAAATGACCATTTTGAAGGCTTATATGCAAGTAATTGGCCATAAAAGGGATATGGGGGTCCTCGTAGTCTCCTGGAGGACATGTATCAATGCAACATTTTTTTAAAAACAATTGTTTTTTCAGGAGCAGTGATTTCAATGATGCCTAAAGTGCAGCAATAAAAATGAAAAATTCTTTTAAATATAGTGTGTGGGGGGTCCCCTTAGTCTACTGTAAAGTGGCGCGTTTAAAAAATAAAGATATCAGTGTCTGCTGATGTAAATCCATCGTCAATCACACTGCCTGCCACATCCGAAAAAAGAAAAAACACTCCCCCCAATGACACCTGGTGGCACTGCCCCCCCCTTGTGATGTCACAGACCGGTGCATGCTGGGTTTTCATTCACTTTATATTGCTGAAACTGCTCTAGCAATTACTAAAAATATTAGCTGAGTGGGCTGATTCTTTAGTAGCATAAAACTGTTGTGTAATGTTGGTCTGCCTCATGTTGAGCAGCATGATCACCACCTGTACTCACTAACTCATTCATGCACGAATGTTCCCCTAAGCATACTGAGTTACATTTGTCCTGGGCTTCTCAAAAGGTATCTAGGGTCTATGAGAGTTCCTGCGGCATATGAGTCCAACAGCAGCCCGCACTTGTTACCAGGAGACGTTCCTCTCCAGGAGAGTCCAGAAGCCTTGAAAGCCTTTTTAACACTTTATTTAATTTTCCAGCATCAATGTTTGTCATCCTGGCCACACATCTTCAGTTGCAAACAACAGCAGTTAATAGTTAAAGAGAGACAGTGTGTGTTGAGAAGTAGCCCCTACTTTGCAGGTATTGCCCAGAGTCTGTATCCCTAGACAGGGATCTGCATAGTCCATAACGATAATCAAATTAGTGAAAACTGACTTCTGTGAGTAATTGCATTTTATTAGTTGATTATCAATAAAGAAGAGCAACAATATTTAGTGAAAGTTACAGAAAACATGGAAGCACATTTTGGAGTAATGTCTTCAGGTTACCAATACATAAAATGAGGTTTTCACATAATACAAGCAGCTGTGGGGGAATCGTTCAACATTTTATTACATATGGATAGCAGATTGCAGCTTTGTGAATCTGGTACTGGCACAGCAAGAAGTCCAGCAGGCTGGAAAGTTTTAGGGGATTAATCATTCGTTAGCAAAGATTAATTTTATTTTTACTTATTTTACAGTATATAGCTCAAGTAGATGTCAGTGTATGACAGAGTACAGAAAATATTCACATTAGTCCCGCTACTCCATAGACACATAAATGCCACAAGAATAATATTGTTGGTGGGAATTAACCTAGTCCTGGCAAAAGGCAAACTACTAATCAAGAAGTAAATCACCACTTTAGGATACTGCCCTTATACAATCATTGGGAATAGCCTGAAAGTAGATAAACACATAGCTTCACATGTAAATAAGGCTCCTCAATATGCAACCATATAAGTATATGATACTGCTATTATCTTTGGTCAGTTATATGAACATTTCCCTGCATTCTCCAGTTCTAGAAATACCGCAGGACCAATGTTTCTTCTACATTCTAACTACTTCAAAACCTAGTCAATTCTGACATTTCTCACATACATGTAAAAATCTGCATTTTTTGCTAGAAAATTACTTGGAACCCTCCAAACAAAATACAGCATATTTTCTGAAAGCAAAGTCCCTGGAGAATAAATTGGGTGTTGCGATTTTTAATGTCACACAATATTTGCGCAGTGGTTTTGAATTAAATTTTTCAGGAAAAAATACACTTTAATGTATTTTAGTGCATGCAAAAACAAAATTAAACCTATTTTTTGGAGTCTTGTAAAATCAGGCAGCTTTGCGACTTTGCGGCTCCGCACCGATTCCCAAAAGTCATTTCTGTACTACTTTTGGTGACTCCGGGTGCAATTTCAATAGACATCTATGCTCCCAAATTACCCATTGCACTCTGAAATTGCCCCCAAAGTTGGACTGACATGCGGGTATGAAATCATGCGAGTTTGCACGATTTCAATCCCCCTGTCAGTGTGAACCTGGGCTTACAAGAAAAGGCATCTGGACAATAGCTGCAGTTATTGGTGAAGATAATCCAGATTACTTTTCTTGCAATCATTTTCATATTCGTAGTGATTTGTTAATACTTGTGTAATGTTTTAATAGTCAGTGTTGTGTTAATGATTTTTCCTGTTCCTGTAGGTTCTGCCTCCTCTCTGTGGTAAACTTAATTTATAATATACATAAGAAAACATAAATCTCTCTTAGATCATAAGCTCTTATAAGCAGGGCTCTCTTAACCCTCTTGTATTTTATTGTATTGTAACTGTACTGTCTCCCTATTATATTGTAAAGTGTTTGTATATATACTGTATAATCCTGAATAATAATAATAATAATAATAATAATAATAATAATAAACAATCAAACATGCAGATCAAAATCTTATAAATCAAGGTGCAATAATGAATAGTTAATCTTGTACGTTTAATAATTGCAGAAGTGAAGAATAAATATGGTAGAGTGTAACGTGAACCAGTACTTTGTCCATACACTCTGGAGCATGAACAGTATTGATTTAGCTTCCACTCCAATAATATGACCCACATTTAGGTCTCTCTCTGCTTGTAGACATGACATTGCTGCTTTGCTACAAAACAGTGTATTGTGTGTCTGAGAGGTCAATCACTAGGCACTCCCATGATGGGAGTGTGCAAAACCTGGAGACTTGGAATGTAAAGGTTCTGATGGTTCTGGTAAGGTTCTGATTCTAATAGGGTTTTTATAGGTTGAACACTATTATTTAAAATCCAGTAAAATTCACATGATTTTAGCCAGATATTTTTTATGTGCAGCAAAGAGGTAAATGGCAAATGTCTTATTAACGTCACATCCCTTTCCCCAGGTGGCAGTCTGCAGTAAAGGACCAATGCTATATGTGTAGCACCCTGATGTTTAGGCAGGGTTGCTAGTCAATTTACCTGCCAAGTTTAGCTGCCTTGGCCGATTTATAGGAGATCAATTGATTCCACCCTGATTCTGGAATTGCTGCACTTCTCTCTTCTGTCACTAGATAGCCGGGTATCTGGTGGCATTAGATAAGACAAAGGGAGTGCAAGGACAGATTAGGAATAGATGGGGTGTCACAGCCAATGAGTAGGGATCTTCTTGGGTCCCTTGACCTGTTGGGAGAGCCTGTTTATTTGGGTGAGGTCAGGGGATCGGGGTTCTGTGCCACCTGGATGGCTGTCTGGGTGGATGTGTGTTATACTTCCCCGGGCTGCTAGGCCAGAGCCTGAGGCCTATCCCGGGGACATCTGGCTGCTAGGCTGTCCGAGGGCCTATCCAAAAGCAAGAGAGCAGCACAGGATTGGGACTTCGGCTTGCAGTCCAACCAAAGTGATGGTTCTGCCGGCTGGAGAACCTGTCATGGTTGGAGGTAGAGGGGAAGCTGTCGCCACTAAGGGACCATCCACCGTGTTACCAGGGACCACAGCGAGGAGCTGAAGCAAGTACCAGAGCAGTATTCTCACCAACAGGGGATAGTGAAGCATTGGGAAACTTCTGCAGGTGTCAAGCCAGGGACCCAGCCAGCGGAGGTGAGGCTTGCAGAGCAGTCTTTGTGCCAAGCCAGGGACCGAGCAGACCAGTGGGGTGACGCTTGAGGAGTATCTGTGAGTGCCAAGCTAGGGACCCAGCGTGTGTGATGCTTGAGGAAGATACTCAGTGAGAAGATTGGAAGAGCTCAGGAGATCCTGTGGCAGTGGATCAGCAGGTCTAAGTGATAGACTGGGAGCTCAGTTGAGTGAAGATCTAAAAAGGAGATTGTGGAGGAAATTAAAGAGTTCATTACAACCTGTGTTAGAAACTGTTCAAGATTGTTGCCATAGGAGACAGCGTGTCTACACATGCAGACTTAGTGTCCAGCTGGGTGCCTTTCCCTCCATGGCTGTCTACCTATAGAAGTCTCAGAGTCTGACAATTAACATTGCATGTACTTAAGGTTGTCCTGGTTCCAACCCTCTCTCCCACAATTCTGTTTAAGAGAAAATAAATCTCTTTGCATTCAAGAAGTGTCTGGAGCCCATTAATCTATCTTGCATTGCGGCAACCATGCCTCGTAACCCACTCTACACAGAAGGATGTCAGCTGTCTCTAACTCTGGAGGTCACCATTAGGCCTGGAGAGGCTAGGGACTTGGCTACATATGTATGTTAGCAACAGTCTCTGTGAAACTGCCTCGCATATCCCCTGCCCCACTCACAGCACATATAACAAAATCTAAATAGGCACTATAACTTTTGTAACTGTACTGTCTCTCTTTTATACTGTAAAGTGCTGCATAAATTGTATAATTCTGAATAATAATAATAAACAATCAAACATGCAGATTAAAATCTTATAAATCAAAGTGCAAAATGAATAGTAGTTAAATTTGTAAGTTTCAAGTAATTGAAAAGTCAATTTTTTTTATCTATAAAAATAACAAACATGTTATACTTACCTGCTCTGTTGCAGTTGATTTGCACAGAGCAGCCCTGATCATCCTCTTCCCAGTCCCTCCTCTGTGCTCCTTGCCCCTCCCTCATGTTCAGTGCCCCCACAGCAAGCAGCTTGTTATGGGGTCACTTGAGCTGAGCTGCAGCTTCATGTGTTCATTCAGACACGAAGCTGCGGTTCAGCCCTGCCCCCTCTCTCTCATGATTGGCTAACTGACTTTGATTCACAGCAGTGAGAGCCAATGGCACCGCTGCTGTGTCTCAGCCAATCCGGAGGGAGAGTCCCAGAAGACAGAGACACTGGCGGACATCGCTGGACAGAGATGGGGCTCAGGTAAGTATTAGGGGGGTTGAGGGGGGGGTGATGCACACAGAAAGTTTCTTATCTTAATGCCTAGAATGCATTAAGATAAACAACCTTCTGACTTTACAACTCCTTTAATAATTGCAGAAGTGAAGAATAAATGTGGGAGAGTGTAACGTGAACCTGTACTTTGTCCATACAATCTGGAGCATGAACAGCATTGATTTAGCTACCACGCTCTACTCCAATAATCTGACCCACCTTCAGGTCTCTGGTTGTAGATGTGACATTGCTGCTTCCCTACTATACAGTGTATTGCGTGTCTGAGATGCCAATCACGAGGCAAGAGTGCTGTCACATGATGGGAGTGTGCAAAACCTTGGAGACTTGGGATGCAAAGGTTCTGATGGTTCTGGTAAGGTTTTGCTAGTTGAACACTGTTATTTAAAGTTTAATAAAATTATCATGATTTTAGCCAAATATAATTAATGTGCAGCAAAGAGGTAAATGGCAAATGACTTATTATCCTCATAGCTCTAGATGAGCTCTCTCCCAAGGTGGTATTCTGCAGTAAATGCTATATGTATGATAGCAACAGCCTCTCTGCAACTGCCTTGCATATCCCCTCCCACTCACAGCACATATAACAAAACCTACAGTAACTAGGCACTATAGCTTTAGTTGCTTTTACTGCACCAAGTTGAATTTAAAGTATATCTAGAGGCAACACATTTTATTTTGTGTTAGATAGAGTTATAGGAGGTTAGTACCTCTGTTGGAGTTGTGTCCCTTATAGGGAAATTAAATCTCCTTATTTGTTCTGGTGATCACTGTCACAGTGGCTAAAAGTGAGGGAAAATCGAGAATTTTTAATTTGTCACAAGAACAGGAATAAAGGGGTATTTTCCAATGGGGGCAACTGTATAAGAGGTAATTTCCCTCATTTCGAAGACAGAAAGTGAAGGTAAATCTCCCCAGTGGCACACAGATGACAAAAACCCTGACAATTGTATTTTTGCCATTCCCTCCGTACCGCGTACCGCTCCGACGTACGTTTCGTAGTGAACGTCTTCAGGGAAGCGTCACGCTTCCCTGAAGGCGTTCACTAAGAAACGTATGTCGGAGCGGTACGTGGTCACATGTCCTATCACCCAACAACATCCGGATCCTTTGGCTGCCCCCCTGTGTAAGCTGGAACGCACGCCAGCGTGGAGGAGACATGAAAGGCTTTTTCTGACTGCGGAGTCACCCTGACATGCAAGCAGCCCCAGTGCCAGGTGGGCACCCACCAATGTAAGCGGTCATTTGGCTTTTTAATTTGTTTACTTTTTTAATAAATGGTTTTACGCTATGGAGACTGTTTTTGTTTCCTATGTATCCTTATCCTATCTTGAATGAGCTTGACGGGAACGATCCATGCCTATAATACCAACCACAGTCCGGCCATCCATGTGAGCAGGCACAACCCTGCACAAGCGCTAGTGACTCTCTTTTTAACTAAAGGAGTCATTGGTATCTGGTAAGCAGATATCTACTACTTCGAGGTGTTTTCCTTTTCTTATTTTCCTTTGGTGATGGAAAACCTTTTGTTTACAGCAACAAGATTGGGATAATATTGCAAGATATCACTTCAACTACTTCAAACACTTTTTTATGTGGACAATCAATCACTATATATGTTTTCACTATTGTGGGCACTTCAATGTGTAATCTAATTATGATTTGTCAATATTATGATTTTCATTTTTCTGGTAATGCAGGAGATATATTTATTTAGAGCACTTGAATAGTATGGTATCTAGCGCCCCCTAGCTTTTCTTACATTTCCATTTTGGTAATGCAGGAGATATATTTATTTGGAGCACTTGACTATTATGGTATCTAGCGCCCCCTATCTTTCTTACATTCCTTTTTTTGATTATCTATTTTTTTTGATTATTCAAAAATTGGGGAGCAGCTTACACTGTTTGTTTATATATTTCCACAAATTTTCTTTATTGTTGGGAATGGTTTCTTACTAGATGTACCACCAGTATATGTAATTCATATATATTATCTGCTATCGACACCACTGGCGCGAAGGTTTCTATTATTTTCCAATATTTCTAGGTCAAAATAATATATTATCCGGAACTGCCCATGTAGTCTCTATGTTTTTGTAGAACATACACACTAATCAATTTACACATTTTTTTGTAGTTTTTGTATTTTAGGAAAAAAAACATTTCTCTGTAAGGCAATCCTTTTAGGAATTTTTGTCAAATGAAATAAGTATCTGTACAAACTTTGAGCTAATGGTTATTTACTTTGTCTACAGTACCAAAGACATCCTGCTGATGGTAAAAATAATTACCCAGTTTGCTATTTTTCAAACCAAATTTTTAAATTAGATTATTATGATTGTCCAGAAGTGCTCTTCAGACATCCTGTAAACCATAAAAGACATTAATATGTACTAATTGAGGTTAGATTTTTACTTTCATTGCTTAGTTTTACAATAATGTAATTATTGTGTTTTAATTCACAATCAGTAGCATGGCTAATCTAAGCTTTCAGGAATGGCCCCAATTTTTTTATATACTACCAAGTATATTAAATTCATCAGCTGTCAGACATGTACACCACCTATGAACCAGAGCATTTATTTACATTTCTGCTATGGGCATATTGATTCCGCAATAGGGATGAGCTTGGTTAATTCCATACTCAGTTCGGCAAAACCACACATGATCACATCCCTGCTGGCCCAATCAGTTGTAGCTAGAGTATTCCCTGCCCTGCAGTTTCGTGTATGCGAGGGTGCTTGTGATGTCATTGACCTACAGTATAAGCATCCTTGTACATATATATTATTATTATTATTATTCACGATTTATATAGCACCAACAGTTTACGCAGTGCTTTACAATGTAGAGGGGGGGGGGGGGCACAAAAGGCTTTCTTTTGGTGTTATTGTCTAATACATACATTTTTCTACATTAATCAGTGTTGATTTAACAAAAATTACTCTAGATATAAAAATGTACATTTTTTTCTATCATTTGCATCATATAAAATTACATTAAATTATGATTCTGGTACAAAACATTGCAACGTTATTTACAATTGAAATAAAGGGGTTTCCCCCCATTTTGTGCCTTTTTAATGCAGGAAACTAACAAACAGAACTAATAAAAATGAAAAAAAAAAGTTTAAATATCAATGGTTAGAATAAAAGAAATATAGAAAAAGAAAAACAAAAGCAGGATGGTGATCACTTTGTTCACTAACATTAAGGGGTTCATAGATCAAATGGTGGTCGAAATTTCCAGGTAGAAAATGAATGACCCATGGTTTCCAAGTCTCATTGATTTTTATTATGGTGTCTGGGAGCATTTCTGTCAGTTTTTCTTTTGAGAATGTCCAGTTGAGTTTAGTTTTTGACCTCAGCCAATGTGTGTGTGTGTATTGAACAATCATGCTTTCACTAAGGTTTGTTTAATGGCTGTTAAGGGGTTCATCAAAGTAAATTTGTATTTCATAATGCTTTTTGGTTTTAGATTGAGAAGTGTTTCACACTGATTCTTGCAGATAGGGTTACATAGCAATGTATGGTGCATTTTGTAGACTTTCATCCATAGCTGATTCTCACACATTATGAAAGGGTTTCATGCTATCTGTTGTGAGGAGTTGGTCAGAGTGGGTAATACCAAACCTGATCCATTGTTAAATCCATTTGCTGCTTTAAGTTTGCCCAATCAGCTCCACACACACTGGAAGGTGCCGGCCTTTGGTGAGTTACAAGCCTTACCTTTAATCAGTGGCCAATTTACCTTTGGGAGGCTGATTCTGTGCTGCATTCAACATATATGTTAATTCATTGAGGTATTACAGAGGTAGCACCCTGGTGTTTAGGCAGGGTTGCTAGTAAATTTAGTTTGCCAGACAGTAGTTGCCCTGATTAATTGTTAGTAGATTCACTGATTCCTCTCTAGTTCTGGACTTTCTGCACCTTCTTTCTTCTGTCGCTAGATGGCATTATGCTGTTGACATTAGATAAACAAAGGATTAGTAAGCTCTACGAATGGATGGGGTATCTCAGCGAATGGGCAGGGGTTTCTTTAATCCCCTTGGCCTGCTAGGAGATTCTATGTATTTGGGTGGAGTCAGGTGATCGTGGTTCTGTGCCATCTGGACAGCTGTCTGGGTGGATGTGTTTTATGCTGCCCTGGGCTGCTAGGCCAGAATCCTGAGGCCTATCCTGGGGACATCTGGCTGTTAGGCTGTCTGAGGGCCTATGCAGAAGCAGGAGAAGCAGCGCAGGGTTGGGACTGCAGGATTGGAGTCTAACCGAGAGTAAAGGTTCAGCCGGACGGAGAACCAGTTGTGGACAGAGGTAGAGGGGAAGCTGTCACCACTAAGGGACCATCCACCTTGTTACCGGAGGCTAGGGATTAGCCAAACCCCCCCCCGGTTCGGTTCGCACCAGAACCTACGAACGGAATGAAAATTTGCACGAACTTTAGAACCCCATTGAAGTTTAAGGGACTCAAACGTTCAAAATCAAAAGTGCTAATTTTAAAGGCTAATTTGCATGGTATTGTCCTAAAAAGGGTTTGGAGACCCGGGTCCTGCCCCAGGGACATGTATCAATGCAAAAAAAAGTTTTAAAAACGGCCGTTTTTTCGGTAGCGGTGATTTTATTGATGCTTAAAGTGAAAAAATAAAGGTGAAATATTCCTTTAAATATCGTACCTGGGGGGTGTCTATAGTATGCCTGTAAAGTGGCACGTGTTTCCCGTGCTTAAAACAGTCCCTGCACAAAATGACATTTTTAAAGGAATAAAAGTAATTTAAAACTGCTTGAGGCTGTAATGTAATGTCGGGACATATGGATAAAAATCAGTGAGACAAATGGCATGGGTACCCCCCCAGTCCATTACCAGGCCCTTTGGGTCTAGTATGGAAATTAAGGGGAACCCCGCACCCAAATTAAAAAAAGGAAAGGCGTGGGGCCCCCAGGCCCTATATACTCTGAACAGCAGTATACAGGCGGTGCAAACAAGAAAGGGACTGTAGGTTTGTTAAGTAGAATCTGTTTGTAATTTTGAATTGGTACATTTTTAAAGTGTAGCTCCAGTCAAAAAATCTATTTTAAGCGTTTTGGAAAACATAGGGAAGGGTTATCACCCCTGTGACATTTGTTTTGCTGTCTGTGCACCTCTTCAGAAGATTTCACCTCACTTTCTGTCCCAATGACAAATGTTTTTTGACAATTTGGGTTTTTTAGTGAAACAAGGATTGTTGATAAAGCATCAGTGGAGAGGAGACACATTTTTCCCATATTAACTCTTAAAGGAGAGAATTTCCCTTCCTAGGGGTAGATTTCATCTCACTTCCTGTTGTCTCCTTCCGTTTGCAAGTAGGAGTCATTTGTAAGTTGGATGTTTGAAAATAGGGGCCTGCCCTATATACTCTGCAGAAATTGGGGTCTTAGGTGTTGGTGTTGCCACAACACTGTAAGCCCTCACAGTTACTCTTGGTGGGTGCAGGAATGGGCCCTGCTGTGAAATATTAGATCAAGAAGTGTAGTTACATGCCCCTGTTGAACAGGGTCAAAAAAATTGGGCCTTTGGTGGTGGTGGTGCTGCTGCCACAACACTGTAAGTCCTCACAGTTACTCTTGGTGGGCACAGAAACGGGCCCTGCTGTGAAATATTAGATCAAGAATTGTATTTTCATGCACCTGTTGAACAGGGGCAGAAAAATTGGGCCTTTGGTGGTGGTGTTGCCACAACACTGTAAGTCCTCACAGTTACTCTTGGTGGGCGCTGGAACAGGCCCTGCTGTGAAATATTAGATCAAGAATTGTAACTACATGCACCTGTTGAACAGGGGAAGAAAAATTGGGCCTTTAGTAGTGGTGGTGGTGGTGCTGGTGCCACAACACTGTAAGTCCTCACAGTTACTCTTGGTGGGAGCAGAAACGGGCTCTGCTGTGAAATATTAGATCAAGAATTGTAATTACATGTCTCTGTTGAACAGGGGCAGAAGAACTAGTGCTACAACACTGCAACCCTTCACAGATACTATAGTTAGAGCGCAGGAATGAGCCCTCCTGCAAAATATTGCATCAAAAATTGTAATTACACGCCCCTGTTAAACAGGGGCTGAAAAATTGGGCCTTAGGCACTGGTGCCACAACACTGCAACCCCTCACAGATACTCTAGTTGGAGCACAGGAACGAGCCCTGCTGCAAACCATTGCATCAAAAATTGTAATTACATGCCCCTGTTCAACAGGGGCTCAAAAATTGGGCCTTAGGCTCTGGTGCCACAACACTGCAACCCCTCACAGATACTCTAGTTGGAGAACAGGAACGAGCCCTGCTGCAAAGTATTGAATCAAAAATTGTAATTACACGCCCCTGTTAAACAGGGGCTGAAAAATTGGGCCTTATCCACTGGTGGAGGCGCCCAGAACCAAAAATATTCTTACAAGCTATCAGCATGATAATTGAGTAGGAAGAGGATAGTCACTCAGCATAACAGGATAGTCACTCAGCATCAGCATAGGCAGTCTTTAACCACTTGCCGACCGCCTACCGCATATATACTGCGGCAGAGCGGCACGGGCAGGCAAAATCACGTACCCATACGTGATCTGCCTCCCGCGGGCGGGGGGTCCGATCGGACCCCCCCCCGGTGCCATCGGCGGTCGGCATCTGACTGGGAGCGTCGGGAGGCGAGGGGGAGACCATCCGATCGTGGCCCCCCCCTCGCGATCGCTCCCAGCCAATGGGAATGCTCCTCTGCCTGTGTGTCGTTTCACACAGGCAGAGGATGTGATGTCATCTCTCCTCGGTCTGGCAGTTTCCGTTCCAGCGCCGAGGGGAGATGACATGTAAGTGCACACAACACTCACACACACAGTAGAACATGCCAGGCATACTTTACACCCCCGATCCCCCCCGATCGCCCCCCGATCCCCCCCCAATCACCCCCCCCCCCCTGTCACAAACTGACATTAGCAGTATTTTTTTTTTTTTTTTTTTCTGATTACTGCATAGTGTCAGTTTGTGACAGTTAGTGTTAGGGCAGTGAGTATTACCCCCCTTTAGGTCTAGGATACCCCCCTAACCCCCCCTAATAAAGTTTTAACCCCTTGATCACCCCCCCTCACCAGTGTCGCTAAGCGATCATTTTTCTGATCGCTGTATTAGTGTCGCTGGTGACGCTAGTTAGGAACGTAAATATTTAGGTTCGCCGTCAGCATTTTATAGCGACAGGGACCCCCATATACTACCTAATAAATGTTTTAACCCCTTGATTGCCCCCTAGTTAACCCTTTCACCACTGATCACCGTATAACTGTTACGGGTGACGCTGGTTAGTTTGTTTATTTTTTATAGTGTCAGGGCACCCGCCGTTTATTACCGAATAAAGGTTTAGCCCCCCGATCGCCCGGCGGTGATATGCGTCGCCCCAGGCAGCGTCAGATTAGCGCCAGTACCGCTAACACCCACGCACGCAGCATACGCCTCCCTTAGTGGTATAGTATCTGAACGGATCAATATCTGATCCGATCAGATCTATACTAGCGTCCCCAGCAGTTTAGGGTTCCCAAAAACACAGTGTTAGCGGGATCAGCCCAGATACCCGCTAGCACCTGCGTTTTGCCCCTCCGCCCAGCCCACCCAAGTGCAGTATCGATCGATCACTGTCACTTACAAAACACTAAACGCATAACTGCAGCGTTCGCAGAGTCAGGCCTGATCCCTGCGATCGCTAACAGTTTTTTTGGTAGCGTTTTGGTGAACTGGCAAGCACCAGCCCCAGGCAGCGTCAGGTTAGTGCCAGTACCGCTAACACCCACGCACGCACCATACACCTCCCTTAGTGGTATAGTATCTGAACGGATCAATATCTGATCCGATCAGATCTATACTAGCGTCCCCAGCAGTTTAGGGTTCCCAAAAACGCAGTGTTAGCGGGATCAGCCCAGATACCTGCTAGCACCTGCGTTTTGCCCCTCCGCCCGGCCCAGCCCACCCAAGTGCAGTATCGATCGATCACTGTCACTTACAAAACACTAAACGCATAACTGCAGCGTTCGCAGAGTCAGGCCTGATCCCTGCGATCGCTAACAGTTTTTTTGGTAGCGTTTTGGTGAACTGGCAAGCACCAGCCCCAGGCAGCGTCAGATTAGCGCCAGTACCGCTAACACCCACGCACGCACCGTACGCCTCCCTTAGTGGTATAGTATCTGATCGGATCAATATCTGATGCGATTAGATCTATACTAGTGTCCCCAGCAGTTTAGGGTTCCCAAAAACGCAGTGTTAGCGGGATCAGCCCAGATACCTGCTAGCACCTGCGTTTTGCCCCTCCGCCCAGCCCGGCCCAGCCCACCCAAGTGCAGTATCGATCGATCACTGTCACTTACAAAATACTAAACGCATAACTGCAGCGTTCGCAGAGTCAGGCCTGATCCCTGCGATCGCTAACAGTTTTTTTGGTAGCGTTTTGGTGAACTGGCAAGCGCCAGCGGCCTAGTACACCCCGGTCGTAGTCAAACCAGCACTGCAGTAACACGTGGTGACGTGGCGAGTCCCATAAGTGCAGTTCAAGCTGGTGAGGTGGCAAGCACAAGTAGTGTCCCGCTGCCACCAAAAAGACAAACACAGGCCCGTCGTGCCCATAGTGCCCTTCCTGCTGCATTCGCCAATCCTAATTGGGAACCCACCGCTTCTGCAGCGCCCGTACTTCCCCCATTCACATCCCCAACCAAATGCAGTCGGCTGCATGAGAGGCATTTTTATGTCCTCCCGAGTACCCCTACCCAGCGAACCCCCCAAAAAAAGATGTTGTGTCTGCAGCAAGCGCGGATATAGACGTGACACCCGCTATTATTGTCCCTCCTGTCCTGACAATCCTGGTCTTTGCATTGGTGAATGTTTTGAACGCTACCATGCACTAGTTGACTATTAGCGTAGGGTACAGCATTGCACAGACTAGGCACACTTTCACAGGGTCTCCCAAGATGCCATCGCATTTTGAGAGACCCGAACCTGGAACCGGTTACCGTTATAAAAGTTAGTTACAAAAAAAGTGTAAAAAAAAAAAAAATATATGAAATAAAAAAAATAGTTGTTGTTTTATTGTTCTCTCTCTCTCTATTCTCTCTCTCTATTGTTCTGCTCTTTTTTACTGTATTCTATTCTGCAATGTTTTATTGTTATTGTTATTGTTATTATGTTTTATCATGTTTGTTTTTCAGGTGTGTAATTATTTACACTTTACTGTGCTTTATTGTTAACCATTGTTAACCATTTTTTTGTCTTCAGGTACGCCATTCACGACTTTGAGTGGTTATACCAGAATGATGCCTGCAGCTTTAGGTATCATCTTGGTATCATTCTTTTCAGCCAGCGGTCGGCTTTCATGTAAAAGCAATCCTAGTGGCTAATTAGCCTCTAGACTGTTTTTACAAGCAGTGGGAGGGAATGCCCCCCCCCCCCCAACATCTTCCGTGTTTTTCTCTGGCTCTCCTGTCTCAACAGGGAACCTGAAAATGCAGCCGGTGATTCAGCCAGCTGACCATAGAGCTGATCAGAGACCAGAGTGGCTCCAAACATCTCTATGACCTAAGAAACCGGAAGCTACGAGCATTTTATGACGTAGATTTCGCCGGATGTAAACAGCGCCATTGGGAAATTGGGAAAGCATTTTATCACACCGATCTTGGTGTGATCAGATGCTTTGAGGGCAGAGGAGAAATCTAGGGTCTAATAGACCCCAATTTTTGCAAAAAAGAGTACCTGTCACTACCTATTGCTATCATAGGGGATATTTATATTCCCTGAGATAACAATAAAAATGATTTAAAAAAAAAAAAATGAAAGGAACAGTTTAAAAATAAGATAAAAAAATAATAATAATAATAAAGAAAAAAAAAAAAAAAAAAAAAAAAGCACCCCTGTCCCCCCTGCTCTCGCGCTAAGGTGAACGCAAGCGTTGGTCTGGCGTCAAATGTAAACAGCAATTGCACCATGCATGTGAGGTATCGCCGCGAAGGTCAGATCGAGGGCAGTAAGTTTAGCAGTAGACCTCCTCTGTAAATCTAAAGTGGTAACCTGTAAAGGCTTTTAAAGGCTTTTAAAAATGTATTTAGTTTGTCGCCACTGCACGTTTGTGCGCAATTTTAAAGCATGTCATGTTTGGTATCCATGTACTCGGCCTAAGATCATCTTTTTTATCTCATCAAACATTTTGGCAATATAGTGTGTTTTAGTGCATTAAAATGTAAAAAAGTGTGTTTTTTCCCCAAAAAATGCGTTTGAAAAATCGCTGCGCAAATACTGTGTGAAAAAAAAAAATGAAACACCCACCATTTTAATCTGTAGGGCATTTGCTTTAAAAAAAATATATAATGTTTGGGGGTTCAAAGTAATTTTCTTGCAAAAAAAAATTATTTTTTTATGTAAACAATAAGTGTCAGAAAGGGCTTTGTCTTCAAGTGGTTAGAAGAGTGGGTGATGTGTGACATAAGCTTCTAGATGTTGTGCATAAAATGCCAGGACAGTTCAAACCCCCCCCAAATGACCCCATTTTGGAAAGTAGACACCCCAAGCTATTTGCTGAGAGTCATGTTGAGTCCATGGAATAATTTATATTGTGACACAAGTTGCGGGAAAGAGACAATTTTTTATTTTTTTTATTTTTTTTTGCGCAAAGTTGTCACTAAATGATATATTGCTCAAACATGCCATGGGAATATGTGAAATTACACCCCAAAATACATTCTGTTGCTTCTCCTGAGTACGGGGATACCACATGTGTGGGACTTTTTGGGAGCCTAGCCACGTACGGGACCCCGAAAACCAAGCACCGCCTTCAGGCTTTCTAAGGCCGTAAATTTTTGATTTCACTCTTCACTGCCTATCACAGTTTCGGAGGCCATGGAATGCCCAGGTGGCACAAAACCCCCCCAAATGACCCCATTTTGGAAAGTAGACACCCCAAGCTTTTTGATGAGAGGTATAGTGAGTATTTTGCAGACCTCACTTTTTGTCACAAAGTTTTGAAAATTGAAAAAAGAAAAAAAAAATTTTTTTTCTCGTCTTTCTTTATTTTCAAAAACAAATGAGAGCTGCAAAATACTCACCATGCCTCTCAGCAAATAGCTTGGGGTGTCTACTTTCCAAAATGGGGTCATTTGGGGGGGGTTTGTGCCACCTGGGCATTCCATGGCCTCCGAAACTGTGATAGGCAGTGAGGAGTAAAATCAAAAATGTACGCCCTTAGAAATCCTGAAGGCGGTGCTTGGTTTTCGGGGTCCCGTACGCGGCTAGGCTCCTAAAAAGTCCCACACATGTGGTATCCCCGTACTCAGGAGAAGCAGCTAAATGTATTTTGGGGTGCAATTCCACATATGCCCATGGCCTGTGTGAGCAATATATCATTTAGTGACAACTTTGTGCAAAAAAAAAAAAAAAAATTTGTCACTTTCCCGCAACTTGTGTCAAAATATAAAACATTCCATGGACTCAACATGCCTCAAAGCAAATAGCTTGGGGTGTCTACTTTCCAAAATGGGGTCATTTGGGGGGGTTTTATGTCATCTGGGCATTTTATGGCCTTCAAAACTGTGATAGGTAGTGAGGAGTAAAATCAAAAATGTACGCCCTTAGAAATCCTGAAGGCGGTGCTTGGTTTTCGGGGCCCCGTACGCGGCTAGGCTCCCAAAAAGTCCCACACATGTGGTATCCCCGTACTCAGGAGAAGCAGCTAAATGTATTTTGGGGTGCAATTCCACATATGCCCATGGCCTGTGTGAGCAATATATCATTTAGTGACAACTTTTTGTAATTTTTTTTTTTTTTTTTTGTCATTATTCAATCACTTGGGACAAAAAAAATGAATATTCAATGGGCTCAACATGCCTCTCAGCAAATTCCTTGGGGTGTCTACTTTCCAAAATGGGGTCATTTGTGGGGGTTTTGTACTGCCCTGCCATTTTAGCACCTCAAGAAACGACATAGGCAGTCATAAATTAAAGGCTGTGTAAATTCCAGAAAATGTACCCTAGTTTGTAGACGCTATAACTTTTGCGCAAACCAATAAATATACACTTATTGACATTTTTTTTACCAAAGACATGTGGCCGAATACATTTTGGCCTAAATGTATGACTAAAATTGAGTTTATTGGATTTTTTTTAGAACAAAAAGTAGAAAATATCATTTTTTTTCAAAATTTTCGGTCTTTTTCCGCGTATAGCGCAAAAAATAAAAACGGCAGAGGTGATCAAATACCATCAAAAGAAAGCTCTATTTGTGGGAAGAAAAGGACGCAAATTTCGTTTGGGTACAGCATTGCATGACCGCGCAATTAGCAGTTAAAGCGACGCAGTGCCGAATTGTAAAAAGTGCTCTGGTCAGGAAGGGGGTAAAACCTTCCGGGGCTGAAGTGGTTAAGGGATCTGAAATTTCAAAAAAAATTATTCGGTTACATCAGCATCAGGTGCTTAGTAGCTGGTGGTGATCCAAGCAGGGCCGGACTGGCCTACCGGGATAGCGGGAAATATCCCAGTAGGCCACCTGCTCCGAGGCCGCTGTCAGCTAGGAGCTCTGGAACTTTTTTTTTTTAAAAGAACAGCTGAGAGAGAAGTGGCAGCGGCTGTGCTGTGAACAGGAGGTGGGGCTGGCTGAGGAAATGTGTAGCAGCGAGGGCCGGAGGAGCAAGGAACCATCGTGCAGCAGACAGTGTACCCCCCTCCCTCTCCAGCCCGCCACATTTAAATGTGCCCAGGTGCTGGATCGGGGATTAATGGGGCCGTCGGGAGGGAGATACACAGTACCTAAAGCTGAGGAGATAGAGAGAAGGTATGACCACAGCCACAGCAAAACGAATCCTGCATACACAGAGCTCTGGCTGAATGGAAACAAGATCGTCTGGAGCAATGTTATGTCATATGTAATGCTGGCCGGCCGGTGTCATCCAGAAATCTCTGCCTTTTGGGCAGTGTGCAGGTTACGATCAGCCTCCCCTCCCTCCTGTCTGGCTCCATATGCTTTGTTTGTTTTGCTTCCTAACCTGCACACTGGTAAGATCTCTGGGAGATGCTGCAGCCAGCCACATTCTGTGTCCAGTGACAGGTCACACATGGCTGGCTGTTAACCATTTCAGCTCAGCTATTTAGCCAGAGCTCCGTGTGTTCTGCACAGTTTGATGTTTTTTGGATGATTTACTGCTGATTCAGGCTAGAAGCTTCAAAGACTCAACTGTTTAAAGTTCTCCACTAATCCTGACCAGTTCACTGTAATGCCCCGTACACACGGTCGGATTTTCCGATGGAAAATGTCCGATCGGAGCGTGTTGTCGGAAATTCCGACCGTGTGTAGGCTCCATCGGACATTTTCCATCGGATTTTCCAACACACAAAGTTTGAGAGCAGGATATAAAATTTTCCGACAACAAAATCCGTTGTTGGAAATTCCGATCGTGTGCAATCCTGTGATCGTGTGTAAAGTGCCACGCATGCTCAGAATAAATAAAGAGATGAAAGCTATTGGCCACTGCCCCGTTTATAGTCCCGACGTACGTGTTTTACGCCACCGCGTTCAGAATGATCGGATTTTCCGACAACTTTGTGTGACCGTGTGTATGCAAGACAAGTTTGAGCCAACATCCGTCTGAAAAAATCCTAGGATTTTGTTGTCGGAATGTCCCAACAAAGTCCGACCGTGTGTACGCCCTATAAGACAATTTGAATTTTGGAAATTGGATTAGTTGCTGTGTTCTGGCACTTAGTTTTACTTTAAAAGAAGGATTACTAACTCGATCTTAAAGAGCTGGTTTAAGTACAGTGGCGCAGCCCTACTACACACTTTTACACTGAGTTCAGCCATACATGCATTCTCTGCCCATCTCCTGTATCATGTCTGCACGTGGGCTGTGCGAACACGCCGGAGCTCCTGCTTAGTTTGCAGTCTCTGACCATCTCCTTATCATATCCGCAGTCTCTGACCATCTCCTCTAATGTGTCTGCAGTCTCTGACCATCTCCTGTATCATGTCTGCAGTCTCTGACCATCTCCTGTATCATGTCTGCAGTCTCTAACCATCCCCTGTATCATATCTGCAGTAAGGAGGAGCTCCGGTGTGTTCGCACAGCCCACGTGCAGAGCCCGCCAGGAAGTCGGCGCTGCGCTAATCACAGTACGTGGCTGCAGAGATCAGGAAATGTCTCACTACCTGTGATTAGCACAGTGCAATGCCGACTTCCTGGCGGGCTCTGCATGTGGGCTGTGCGAACATGCGGAGCTCTTCCTTAGTCTGCAGTCTCTGACCATCTCCTTATCATGTCCGCAGTCTCTGACCATCTTCTCTAATGTGTCTGCAATCTCTGACCATCTCCTGTATCATGTCTGCACTCTCTGACCATGTCCTGTATCATGTCTGCAGTCTCTGACCATCTCCTGTATCATGTCTGCAGTCTCTGATCATCTCCTGTATCATGTCTGCAGTCTCTGACCATCTCTTGTATCATGTCTGCAGTCCCTGACCATCTCCTGTATCATGTCTGCAGTTTCTGACCATCTCCTCTAATGTGTCTGCAGTCTCTGACCATCTCCTGTATCGTGTCTGCAGTCTCTGACCATCTCCTGTATCATGTCTGCAGTCTCTGACCATCTCCTGTATTATGTCTGCAGTCTCTGATCATCTCCTGTATCATGTCTGCAGTCTCTGACCATCTCCTGTATCATGTCTGCAGTCTCTGAACATCTCTTGTATCATGTCTGCAGTCTCTGACCATCTCCTGTATCATGTCTGCAGTCTCTGACCATCTCCTGTATCATGTCTGCAGTCTCTGACCATCTCCTGTATCATGTCTGCAGTCTCTGACCTTCTCCTGTATCATGTCCATAGTTTCTGACCATCTCCTGTATCATGTCTGCAGTCTCTGACCATCTCCTCTAATGTGTCTGCAGTCTCTGACTATCTCCTGTATCATGTCTGCAGTCTCTGACCATCTCCTGTATCATGTCTGCAATCTCTGATCATCTCCTGTATCATGTCTGCAGTCTCTGATCATCTCCTGTATCATGTCTGCAGTCTCTGACCATCTCCTGTATCATGTCTGCAGTCTCTGACCATCTCCAGTATCATGTCTGCAGTCTCTGACCATCTCCTGTATCATGTCTGCAGTCTCTGACCATCTCTTGTATCATGTCTGCAGTCTCTGACCTTCTCCTGTATCATGTCCATAGTTTCTGACCATCTCCTGTATCATGTCTGCAGTCTCTGACCATCTCCTCTAATGTGTCTGCAGTCTCTGACTATCTCCTGTATCATGTCTGCAGTCTCTGACCATCTACTGTATCATGTCTGCAGTCTCTGATCATCTCCTGTATCATGTCTGCAGTCTCTGATCATCTCCTGTATCATGTCTGCAGTCTCTGATCATCTCCTGTATCATGTCTGCAGTCTCTGATCATCTCCTGTATCATGTCTGCAGTCTCTGATCATCTCCTGTATCATGTCTGCAGTCTCTGATCATCTCCTGTATCATGTCTGCAGTCTCTGATCATCTCCTGTATCATGTCTGCAGTCTCTGATCATCTCCTATATCATGTCTGCAGTCTTTGACCATCTCTTGTAGTGTGTCTTACACACATACAAAAATGACATTTAAATCCTGCGAGGCTATTTAAAAACATGTAAAAGGTCCTACACTAGTAAAAGAATGAAAGGTCCTGCGTCTCAACCATGGGATATACACTCCTTTTTTATGGGAGAACTGAAGGGACTCCTCCTATGAACTGGTGGACACTAATAAGAGGTAATGGGGTGAGGTGGAGTTCTCCCATAAAAGAGGAGTGTATCTCCCATGGTTGAGACGCAGGACCTTTCATTCTGTTACTAGTGTAGGACCCACTAATTAAGGGTTACTTTGATGCAGTAAGTGGGCTGCCATATAGTGTGACCAAATCCCCATATTTTTTTAATATGTTCAGGTGTTTTTAAATAGCCTTGCAGGATTTAAATGTCATTTTTGTATGTGTGCACTGTAATATTTTGTATTGTTTGTTGATCTTATCAGCACCATCTTGAATGTAAACGCATTTTTAGGGTGTGCCCCCCAAGTATGATTTGGTTTTTTACACATACAGAACTCACACACGACTAACACTAATGCTAACACTATATATATATATATATATATATATATATATATATATATATATATATATATATATATATATATATATATATATATATATAGTGTTAGCATTTTATGCAATAAATGGGCATGTAGCCATTCACTTTCCGCAAAGAGGGAGAGGGAAGGGGGCAAGAAAGGAAATGAGAGAGGGGAAAAAAAGAGAATGCGTGGAAGAGAGGGGAAAAGAGGGGGAGGAACAAAGAAAAAGGGAGAGACATAATAAGAGAGAGAACAAGAAAGATGGATAGAGAGAGAGAGATGGGGAAAAAACAAGAAATTATGATAGAGAAAAATAAAGGGGAAAGAAAGGAGAACAAAGAGAAGGAGTGGTACATCCTAAAATGTACCATAAGGAGTTTAATACAGTATGAGTGGAAGAGACTCAGGGAGTGCTAAATGTCCGCCGGTTAGGGGTGCAATTTACTTGCCTTACCTTGGGTGCTGACAACCCACACTACGTCCCTGGGGCTGGTATGAAATTATTTCCAGGGCTGATTTTTATTCCCAGTCCGGCCCTGGATCCAAGACTGATTCATTTTTATGAAGGTCAGTCAATCGTCGGTGGACAGGCGCACCCTGTGATTGGTTACAAAGCCTCCAGCAGCACTGAATGTGCATTCCGAAAGAATGCTGGATGCAGGACAGTAGCTCAATTGCATACTGTACAAGCTCTGGCTGAAGCCTCAGCAACACGTTGTCCAGGAACAGGAGTTTGTAACCTCCCAGTCTCTGGGAACGCTTTGCACAGATCTTTCTGCAAGATGTTTCATCCTTTGCTCCCTCTGTGATGGCAAGATAAGGTCCACAACCTTACCTTTGTAACGTGGATCAAGGAGGGTTGCCAGCCAGTAACGATCCCTCTCCTTGATACCACGAATACGAGGATCCTTCCGCAGGCTTTGCAGGATCAGGGAGGCCATGTAGCGTAGGTTTGCTGAGGCATTTGGTCCAGAGTCCTCTGGGTCACTAAGGACAACATAATCCGCAGCCACCTCCTCCCAGCCACGCACAAGTCCATGGGTTTCTTGAGACTGTAAATGATCCCTTGAAGACTGCTGCTGACGCTGAGTGCCAGGCTCCACCTCCATGCTGACACAATCCTCCTCCTTGTCCTCTTCGAGTGTGATCAGCGGGCACGCAGGAACACTGTCTGGATAAAGGGGGCCTTGAGAGCTAAGGAAGTCCTTCTCTTCCTGCCTCTGTTCTGCCTCAAGTGCCCTATTCATTATTATACGCAGCGTGTGCTCCAACAGGTGGACAAGGGGGACAGTGTCACTAATGCATGCACTGTCACTGCTCACCATCCTTGTGGCCTCCTCACATGGTGACAGGACACTGCATGCATTCCTGATCATGGCCCACTGGCGTGGAGAAAAAAAAACAAGCTCCCCTGACCCTGTCCTGGTTCCATAGTCGCACAGGTGCTCATTGATGGCCCTCTGCTGCGTGTGCAGCCGCTGCAGCATGGCCAACATTGAGTTCCATCTGGTGGGCATGTCACAGATTAGGCGGTTCTTGGGCAGGTTAAATTCCTTTTGGAGGTCAGCCAGCTGAGCACTGGCATTATATGACCTTCGGAAATGCACACAGACTTTCCTGGCCTGCCTCAGGACATCCTGTAAGCCCGGGTACCTGCCCAAGAACCGCTGCACCACCAAGGTAAGGATGTGAGCCAAACAGGGCACATGGGTCAGTTGTTCCTGTCTGAGGGCGGAGAGGAGGTTGGTGCCATTGTCGCAAACCACCATTCCTGGCTGAAGCTGGCATGGCATCAAACACCTCTGAGCCTGCCCCTGCAGAGCTGACAGAATTTCTGCTCCAGTGTGGCTCCTGTCCCCCAAACACACCAGCTCAGGCACCGCATGGCATCTTTTGGCCTGTGTACTTGTGTAGCTATGTGTAGTTCCTATGACAACGTCAAATAGGACGAAACGTACGTCGGAAGGCAGACGCGCTGACGTCATCGTTCCCACTCCACAACGAACGGGTGTTTGCAGGCCGGCCGGCTGATTTTGTATATGCTTTTTTAACTGTTTCTTTTGGTAAGTGTGCTACTTTATCCTTTAATAAACTGGTCAAACGGATTCACACTATGGTAGATGTATTTCTTATCTTCTTGGGTCTCCATTACCGAGCCAATCACTACTGATGAATCCCGGGTGATCTCCCCTCCATGCAGAGACAGATGGTGATGTCCTTATTGAGTGGATCTCTGGCATAAGGCTTTATTACAGCTTACCTCTGGTAATCATATACCTTTATAGGTGGTGGATTTTTTTCACAAGATGTCTTTAAAGTCTTCAGTCACTTTGGGTGGAAGATAATCTAATAAGGACTGTTGATAACGGAAGTCACTTTTTTTCACGGACTGTGTTTTTTGTTTTCTTTATCTCTATTTAACAATTTTTATTAATTAATTTTCATATTTTTTGCTTTAATAATTTATTATCTTTATGTGGTTCATAGCGCATTTTTTAATTTTTCACATTAGGTTGCTATTTGAGTTTAGCATTTTCTGATCACTTTATACATTTTCCAATTATTTTGATTATGGTTTGTGTTTAGCGCGGTTCTTTTATACACTTTACTTGTGTAGCTCCTTGAACGCCTATGGAGCACCGCTGGTTCTGAGGACAAAGCACAGGAAGAGGCCATGGAGGAAGAAGAAGAGGAGGGGGTGGAGGAGAGAGGTGTGTCAGAATCACCAGTAGTAGCATTTTGAATGAATGAATGAATGAATGAATGAATGATTTGTAAAGCGCAGCAAATGCGAACTGAATCGCCTCAAGGCGATTTTGGAGGCGTGGTGGCAGAACAACCTCCAACACCACTGCACCTTGTCCTGCATCCTTCCCAGCTGCCAGAAGAGTCACCCAATGCACTGTGAAAGATAGGTAACATCCCTGTCCATGCCTGCTGAACCATGAGTCAGCGGTAATATGCATCTTACCGCTGACCACCCTGTCCGGCGAGGCCAAGACATTGCCTTCCACATGCCAGTAGAGAGCCGGAATCACTTTCCGTGAGAAAAAGTGGTGTTTGGGAAACTGTCACTGAGGAACCACACATCCCACAAACTCACGGAAGGGGGCAGAGTCTACCAACTGAAAAGGCAGCAGTTGAACTGCTAGCAATTTAGCCAAGCTAACATTCAACCGCTGGGCATGTGGATGGCTTGGAGCGAACTTCTTTCAGCGGTGCAGCAGCTGGGGCAGGGAAATATGTCTGGTACAATCTGACGTTGATGTACCGATAGCAGATTGCCCGCAAGTACTTCGCTGTGACACACCTAATTCTACACAGTGCGGGTCTCAGAGAGGACTGAAGGTATAGTGGGGTTTGAGATCCCAGCTGATGAGGAGCAAGGAGAGGTCCTCTTTGTTCTTTGGTGTGGGTCTTTTAGGTACGCTTGCCAATGAACTGCATGACAGGTCAACATATGTCTGGTCATGTGGTGCCCAAGCGGGTGATGTTTTGGCCACGTGAGATATGCTTGAAACAAATGTTGCAAATAGCAGTGGTGGGATCTGATGCACTCATCTCAAAAAAAGGCCACACCAAAGTACTTTTGGAATAATGCGCAGAGACAGCAGTGCCCTGCACATGCGGAGCTCTGCAGTGTGATGCAGTCAGTGTGCTGCCCTTAAGCTGGCCCTGGAGGGCATCCTGCCTCGCTGGTGATGTGCCTCCTCCTACTCCTCTCTCCTATCAGGCACCCATGTGGAGTCAGTGACCTCATCATCCCCTCCCTCCTCATCACTGGAGCAAACCTGGCAGTATGCTGCAGCTGGGGGAACATGACTGCCAGTTTGAAGTCCTTATTGGGCACCCCCTCTGTCTGGGCTCACGTTACTGCCTTCCTATAGCTGAGTACCATCAACGGAGCCTTCAAAACGCTGGGTCCTGGAGCATGTACCCAACACTGTGGTCAAACAGTTTGGGGGACTCCTCAGGAGGACATGGTGGGGCTAGGGAAGGAGTGACTGATGCCATTGAGCCGAGGGAAGAGGCTGCATTGGCAGCTGCTTTGCCAGACAAAGTACCCTGAGCCTGGGTGAGAGAGGATGAGGAGGATGAGGACGGCTTGGTCATCCACTCTACCAAGTCTTCCGCATGCTGCGGCTCAACATGGCCAGCTGCCGAAAAAAAGGACAAGCGTGTCCCACGGCCACGTGCTGATGAGGATGCACTATCTCTATGACCAGCACTGTTGCCTCTAGACACAAAGCCTGCTTGCCCTCTTTTATTTGCTTGTGACTGTCTGCCTCTCCTTGTTGGCCTTCCAGACATACTAATGGCCTGCACTGCAGTGAGATGTAGCTGCACAAAACTGGGATGTATATATATATACTGATTATACAGCAGCTAGCAGAATGCCTGCCTGTGGTATTAATAGGATCAGAAGAAGCACACCAGCACTTGTCTTCAGGTAGCTATAGGTGCAACTGTGCAGGGTACACAGTACACTAACTGTAAATACTTCTAGAGCCTGCCTGTGCTATTAATAGGATCAGAAGAAGCACACAAGCACTTGTCTTCAGTTAGCTATAGGTGCAACTGTGCAGGGTACACAGTACACTAACTGTAAATACTTCAAGAGCCTGCCTGTGCTATTAATAGGATCAGAAGAAGCACACAAGCACTTGTCTTCAGGTAGCTATAGGTGCAACTGTGCAGGGTACACAGTACACTTACTGTAAATACTTCAAGAGCCTGCCTGTGCTATTAATAGGATCAGAAGAAGAACACAAGCACTTGTCTTCAGGTAGCTATAGGTGCAACTGTGCAGGGTACACAGTACACTAACTGTAAATACTTCAAGTGCCTGCCTGTGCTATTAATATGATCAGAAGAAGCACACAAGCACTTTTTTCAGGTAGCTATAGGTGCTACTGTGCAGGGTACACAGTACACTAACTGTAAATACTTCAAGAGCCTGCCTGTGCTATTAATAGGATCAGAAGAAGCACACAAGAACTTGTCTTCAGGTAGCTATACTGTAGGTGCAACTGTGCAAGGTACACAGTACACTAACTGTAAATACTTCAAGAGCCTGCCTGTGCTATTAATAGGATCAGAAGAAGCACACAAGCACTTGTCTTCAGGTAGCTATAGGTGCAACTGTGCAGGGTACACAGTACACTAACTGTAAATACTTCAAGAGCCTGCCTGTGCTATTAATAGGATCAGAAGAAGCACACAAGCACTTGTCTTCAGTTAGCTATAGGTGCAACTGTGCAGGGTACACTGTACACTAACTGTAAATACTTCAAGAGCCTGCCTGTGCTATTAATAGGATCAGAAGAAGAACACAAGCACTTGTCTTCAGGTAGCTATAGGTGCAACTGTGCAGGGTACACAGTACACTAACTGTAAATACTTCAAGTGCCTGCCTGTGCTATTAATATGATCAGAAGAAGCACACAAGCACTTTTTTCAGGTAGCTATAGGTGCTACTGTGCAGGGTACACAGTACACTAACTGTAAATACTTCAAGAGCCTGCCTGTGCTATTAATAGGATCAGAAGGAGCACACAAGAACTTGTCTTCAGGTAGCTATACTGTAGGTGCAACTGTGCAAGGTACACAGTACACTAACTGTAAATACTTCAAGAGCCTGCCTGTGCTATTTATAGGATCAGAAGAAGCACACAAGCACTTGTCTTCAGGTAGCTATAGGTGCAACTGTGCAGGGTACACAGTACACTAACTGTAAATACTTCAAGAGCCTGCCTGTGCTATTAATAGGATCAGAAGAAGAACACAAGCACTTGTCTTCAGGTAGCTATACTGTAGGTGCAACTGTGCAGGGTACACAGTACACTAACTGTAAATACATGTGTCTATGTGTTTGTTATGGGAGTGGTGACCCTATATTTACATAGATTTATGAAGTAAACTGTTTATATTTAAAATTTGAATAGTAATTTTAAATCCATTTAGTCCCGTAACATATATATAATTTTGTTGTTTTATAATAAATATGGTATTTTTAAACATAATTATGTAATTTTAGATTGTCAGTATAGGTAGTTGTTTTGTATGTTATTATGCTTAGCTTATGATAGATTGTAACCGGAGATTGTCTTGTAGGTCTGTGGGTGCTTAGAAAGGATAATACAATAAGTGTAGCGCTATAAAATTAGAGAATGTCAGATATAAAGGCTGTTAGGCCAACAGTTCCAGAAATGTATAGTAAAGAAGGATCATCCGTATATATGGCAATAGGTAGTCTTCAGGAAAACATTTCAAAACAGGGACATATGACATCCAAAATGAAGACAGACACACTCCCACCGAGAGATGAGAAGGCTTACCAAATAGGATGGACCCAAAGGGGCATACGCCGAGTTGGGTCGGATAAGACTTGGGTGGTGAGTGACTGTAAGTGGCCCGGAGAGGCGATGTTTGTGAATGGTCCCACAAATTACTGTATCCCTCAAAGCGGTGCCCGAATCTGGAGGGGTGTGGATGATCCCACAGATGTAGATGGTCCCACGAGTCCCGGAGGGGTGGAGTATATGGAACGATCAACACGTTGTTGTATCCCTCGAGGCGATATTTTAAGAGCCAAAAGATGATGGTAACAAGTAGAAAAAAGGAGGGAATGGCCACATAGTGTGAATCCGTATAAAAAAAGGAATTTTATTAAAATGAAGATATACACTCACATGTAGATCCGTGTAAAAACAGCGCTGTAAAAGAGTGGCGACAGTGGGGTCCTAACCGACGCGTTTCGTCTTCATAAATGAAAAACTTAATAATCTTTTTGAGAAAAAAAAGCAGAGCCTGGTGGGATATGGTAACTTTTGATAGGTACATTGAAAAGGATATAGTACCACAACGCTTAAGATGGGATATTCCACCCGATGATGGGTTGTCGGACAAGCAATCCATGCGTGAGTGGTTTTCCTTTTTTAACACCAAAGGAGTGGAACTCCTGCAATTTCTTTTTAAACGCAAACTAAAATCAGAAACCTTGATGCTCAAATAAAGATCTTAAGGGATAAAGTGGAACCACATAAAGTGGAACCTGATTTTATTAGATTATCAGGAGAATTGAAATTGAGGATAGAAAAAATAGAAAAGGAAACTAAGGATAAGAAAAAGAAAAAAATTTTAAGAGATACGGAGGACTATAAGGAGAAAAAAGTTTTTAGATGGCAGACCACCATTGAGGGACAGGAATTAATTTCACCAATGTCCACCCCTCCTAAACAAGAAGGGACTAATAAATATATGCCTAATACGAAGGCACCTATAGGCCCAGCTCCACAGATGGCACGTAGTTTAACCCCTGGCGGACCAGGACCAAGGGGACCCTCTCAAAATGCACCATCCTATATGGGGCCTTATTGAGCAACAGATCAGGGATATAATCGTCCTTATAACAATTTTATCGGACAAAGAAGGCCGTATTATGGTAATGGGTTCCAAAGAGGAAGTTTTAATAGAGGAGGATTTAATGCGAGAAGACCCTATAGATCAGGACAACAGGCATATGGGACATTATCTCCATATTATCCAGTACAATCTAATTATAGAACACCCCATTTTTATGATCGACCCCAACAGGGTTATGATAGACCGCAGGAGGGTTACTATGGATCCCAACAGGAAACAGGATGGCAGAATAGATATGCATCATTAGATGGATATGTGGAAGAAGCTGACCAAGATTTTTTTAGGACAGGGAGGTGCCCCAAGGAGGGGGGTACAAGAGGAAACATACAATGGAAAGACATATGGAGCAGAAGGAAAAGAAGGAGAGGTAAGAGAGCTGGAAGGAAAATCCAAAAAAAGAAAGCACCAATAGGGGAAGGGATTTTCAACTTAAGTGGTGTCCCCCTGTATAGTAATGAAATAAGAGTGTTAGATAAGGGACTCAAATTTGCCCCTACTAAAAATCTTAACAAATTTGACACCTATGTTAACATACAGAAGTATATGAGAAAATTGAATATTAAAAAATATTCTATTTCCAACACTACCAATTTTCCTACCCAAAATTCCATGACTGGTTCAGGATTACGGAACAGATCCATATTTAATCCACCCGTTCCTGATAATAAATTTTACAGAAGTTTTCAAGAATCTGTTAATACATGACCTCGAACAATTAAAAATCCAAAAAGGGTCAGATCCAGAACATATTAAACAAGGGATCCGCACTTTAGAAAAAAAGAAAGAGGTGGTGATCAGACCAGCGGATAAAAGGGGGGGGGGGGGTGTTTGTAATGTCTCGTACATATTATAAGGAAGAAATGGAAAGATTATTGGGTGACACAGATATGTACGAATTACTGCTATCTAAACAATATAGAGACAAGTTGTCCGTGTTGGTAACTAAAGGATTGGACAAAAATATTTTATGTAGAAAAGAGGCTGAATATTTATATCCATCCTCATGTCGTACCCCCATCATATATTTTCTTCCAAAAATACATAAAAAACAATTTGAGACCTCCAGGAAGACCTATAGTAAATGGGGTTTATTCTTTAACCTCCAGATTAGGTCAGTACCTGGATTTCTTTTTACAACCCCTAGTAACTTCTACACCTTCTTATTTAAAGAACACGAAGCATCTATTACAGAATTTAAGTACTATTATTATGGATAATTCTCCTTTATTCTTAGTTACAGCGGACGTAAGTTCGCTATACACTATAATTAAACATAAAGATGCAAAGAAAGCGGTAAAATGGGCGCTAAATAACTGCAAAAAGGAAAAAAAGAATATTGTGTCTCTAAACATTTTAGGGAAGTCCATGATAGAAATCCCAGTCAGTTAAAGTTTTGGGCCATAGAAAAGGTAAAACATCACTGGAGGGGGGGTAATTTCATAAGACAATTAAGCCAACGTGAATCAGCTTGGATATATGAGACCCAGGTTTTAACGCCCAGGGGGCTCAATATTGATTTTGATCTGAACTGTTTCATCTATAATGGGTGATTTTAGGTAACCCTTCATGACTTGTACACAACTTTGTAGGAAATATAGGAGATTTTTTTTTCTTCTTTTTTTTTTTTTCTTTTACTGCAAGTTAGCAGTGAGAATGACACACTTCCTGATATATTGGTATTTGTATGTCCTGGAGACACAGGCAGAGGGAAGTTCTTTCTGCACTGCAGACTGAGCTGTGGCGACGCCCGGATGGTTGCTATAGCAACGATACACTACAAATGAGCTTAGTTTTGTCTTTTTGTTTTTTATATAGGATATATATTTTTTAAAATATTTTTTAAATATTTTGATATATATTTGTGTATGTGTGTATGTATATGTGTGTGTATATGTATATGTATATGTATATTTTTTTTTTTTCATTTTATTTACATGTGTCTATGTGTTTGTTATGGGAGTGGTGACCCTATATATACATAGACATATGAAGTATGCTGTTTATATTTAAAATTTGAATAGTAATTTTAAATCAATTTAGTCCCATAACATATATATAATTTTGTTGTTTTATAATAAATATGGTATTTTTAAACATAATTATGTAATTTTAGATTGTTAGTATAGGTAGTTGTTTTGTATGTTATTATGCTTAGCTTATGATAGATTGTAACCGGAGATTGTCATGTAGGTCTGCGGGTGCTTAGAAAGGGTTAGATCTTACTGCAATTTAGCAGTGAGAGAGACACACACTTCCTGGTCTTGGTATTTGTGTGTCCTGGAGACACAGGCAGAGGGAGATTCTTTCTGCACCGCAGATTGAGCTGTGGCGACGCCCGGAGGGTTGCTATAGCAACGATACACTACAAATTAGCTTAGAGGGATCAGCCCACCCATCTACTGAGGAAGGCCTGTGATTGGCCGATACGTGTCTAGAAGGGAGGAGCTGATAGTCACGTCCAGCCAAGCACTACTGTGTATGTGGACACGGTGGTGCTACTCTGGAGGGTTTTATGTGATTTTAAAGTTTTTATTTTGTAAGTGCAACTTGTCTATTTGGGGGCTTTGAATAAATTTGTATACGGAGAACACTATGGTCTCTATACTTATTATTTACATGTCCTGAACTCATGGAATCTTGAGCCAAGCTGGGAGATGATCCGCTTCTTTGGATATTAATGAGCTGAGTTACCATTAAGAAAAGAGCCATCTGGATTACCCAACATTGATTGGGAAGAGGAAGTAAGAGCAAAGAGCTCGTGGGGAGATCTGCATATGAGTTTTGACTCATCTGGGAGGTGAGCGTGCATTTTTACTGGTGGTGGTGTGCACTCCTTTTGAGGACGAACAATCACTGTGGTGGAATTGTGTGGATACACTGAACAAGAAGAGTTTTTCATGTTTTATCTCTTCATTTTTTCATTTTATGGACTATTCATTTATATGTAGGATTTATTTATTTTAGAGATTTGCATTTTATAATTATAATTTTACACATAGCGCTACATTTATTATTTACTATCCATTTTGAAATTTGTGTGTACTAAACCCCCTGAGCCATAATTGGACAAAGCAAACCTGGCTTTGGCCAATTACAGCTCTCTGTGCAGACAGCGCTGTGATTAGCCTAGCATGCGGGTCATAGTGCATGCTTGGCCAATCATCAGCCAGCAATGCACTGTAATGCCGCAGTGAATTATGGGCCGTGATGCGCCACTCGAATTTGGTGCGAACGGCCCATATCGTTCGCAATTCGACGAACAACCTTGTCATTCGTCGTTTTCCCACAACTCCTTCCTCTTAAATCACAATCCCATTCTTTCATCAGATCCTCTGTCCACCTCCAGCATATCACAATTCCCCCTTCACCTCACAGTTTCCCCATACATAGCAATGTCCTTAGCCCCTAAGCCAGGGACCTAGCGGTAGAGTTGCCACCTCATCCCTTTAAACCCGAACACATATTAATTACACAGGTTATGTGGCTGATTGAGGTGGTAATTAAACTCTCTTGGTGCCCCTATGTGCAATAAAATAAGCCTCAGAACTTGTGTAATTCATATGTGTTCGGGTTTAAAGGAATGAGGTGGCAACCCTACCTAGCGGGTCAGCAGAGGTGACGCTTGAAGGGCATTTGTGAGAGCCAAGCCAGGGAACCAGCAGGGAAGCGGGGGTAACGCTTGAGGAAGATACAAGTGACGCTTGATGGTGTGTACTTAAACTCTTAGTTTCTGCCCCTTTTAGGTCTCAAACCCTCGCCAAATATACACATAGCACAGAGGGTCCACTATCCAGTTTGTATGTGATGAAACCCAACCTGGTGGGGCAGGAAACCTGATTATTTTTACTGCAGTTAGGTAACACTTACAGGACTTGTCCCTCCTTAAAGTGGTTGTAACCATCGCATACTAGCACATTATGAAATACTTACCTTAAATCAAAGCTGTTGCAGCGGTCCCCGTACACCGATGTGACCGGCGACATGTCTCCCGGAGTTATTTCCGGGTTCGCAGGCTCCGTTGCTGTGATTGGCCAGAGCCACGATGACGGTCACGGCACAGCTACTGAAGAAAGAGGGCACGAGCAAGCAGCTTCATTCAGTGTGCATGTGCCGATGACATTGGCACATGCGGATACAGTAAATATCTGCTAAACTCTGCAAGTTTAGGAGATATTCACAGTACCTACAGGTAAGACTTGTTATAGGCTTACCTGTAGGTAAAAGTGGTAGTACAGGGTTTACAACAACTGCAACCTGTGACTGGACAGTGAAGGGAGAAAAAGCAAGCTGAAAAGCTGCAGTTTTGCAGCATTTGCCACTCATATTTTCACATGGCAAAATGTGTGTTTACTTCTGTCTTTGGTGTGCCATTAACAATTAATGGCACTGAAAGCACAACTAGTTCATTTTAGGTGTATAAAGATGGCCACATTATGCAATCTGTTTGTACAATCTCTGTACAGTTTGCTTTAGATTTTCCAGAACTATATAATAGGAGGACACACCCATCTATCCATCACTCTATATGTAATCAGGCAGGCCCTTGCAAAACATAGTTGATGGTAGATCTAAAGGAGATTGTACAATCAAATTGTATAGTATATGGTGAGCTTTACAGAACCCAGAACACATTTCTTCTGTTTTCAATACTACAGCTCTACCCACATAAGCGGTTATTTGATCACTCAGCAAAATCTACTGAATGAACAATCTATGCAAGATGAAAGTTAGGGTAGAAAAAAAGTGATGCCTGTGTATATCATGAGAACGGTGATCACTGATTGATTGCATTTCATTAAAAATGTGAACCTGGCACTGGGTGGAAGGTAGGAGGATAGATGCAGCATGCGTGCTAATGAGATCATCTGGTCAACTCCTTCCTGTGTCATGACCGAAAGTCTGTCCAGGAAGTAAGGCAGAAGTAATGAAGAGGTGTTTTTTAAACAGCCATGAGGACAGTTACGTAATAGTGTGTAGAATAAATCAAAAGCTTTTTGTTTCTGCAAAAGTACATTAATACTATATTGGTACATAGGGGTGAACTTAGCCTATAAAGTAATCCTGTTGCTTTGACTTGGAACAAGTATTAAGATAAGTACATTGTTAGTACAACATGTAAGCCAGATGTGCTGATCTGTATATTTTTTTTCTAGGGCAAAGTAATAAAAGTAATAAAGCAAGCGGGTCAGCATGACTGCCAGGCATACTGTATAGCATTTGCACAATGATCAGTCAACAATGGCAGCCTCCATGTTTCTTATAGGAAAGGTTGCCTTTAACCTTTTTACTGCATTGGGTTGCTCAACCCCAACCTTGGTAAGGAGGGGGGGGGGGGATTTCCCAGGTTTCCTGCTCACATCAATTACTATCCAGTTGCCTACCTTGGGCTCTTACAAACATCCATAAAACCCCCTCCTCTGTACACAGGACCTGTCTTGTACACCTTGCATCTTATCTTTTCTTATCTCCTTCTGCTCTGCTAATGTGCACAGCCCATGAGATCCTACAACTGGGAGCTTGTCAGAAATCTTCCTCACTGAATGATCACTCTGACAGACAATGTCAGTGAGAATTCAATGTAACATTTTAAGCTAAGACAACAACAAACAAGTAACATAGTAGCTATCTTATCTCTTGCATTCCCTGTCAGACAAATTTGTGAGTGAGAAAGCTGCAACTGACAGAGGAAAATTTTTATTGTGTGCACAGGGAGTTAAAGCGGAGGTCCACCCTAAAATAAAAAAATTACGTTAACATTTTTTTAACTTTTACCAGAAATGTCTGTTACTAGGCAGTCTTCCTAATCTGCCTCTTCCTATTCCGTGGCGCTGTTCTGTCACTTCCTCCTCTTTGGCGAGCTGCCCCGTTGTCTTCTGGGACCTGTGTGTGTCCCAGAAATTGACAGGGCCATTCACAAAGCGCCTCGCGACTCGCTCATGCGCAGTAGGAAACTGGCAGGCTCCACTGCTAGTTTCCCTTCATTAAGATGGCGGCGCCGGCACCCAATCCCATGGATGGATCAGGCTCAGGGGGCTGACATCGCGGGCTCCCTGGACAGGTAAGTGTGCTTATTAAAAGTCAGCAGCTATAGTGTTTGTAGCTGCTGACTTTAAAAAAAAAAAAAAATTGCGGCTGAAACACTGCTTTAACTTTTAATTAACCAGGACATGCTCTTTTTTTTTTACTACTTAACCCTTTAATTTCAACCTGTATAATCACTATTTAACAGTTTAATTTCCTGTTCCATGTTTCTATTTTGAATTATTTGCTGGAAACATTTTTAATAAAGCACATATATACGTTGTTATCGTTAAGGATTTACTGTTAAAAATACGTAGCTTAGGGTATATCTGTTTTATTTTAAACTAGAACTATACATTACCGATGCATTATGAGAAAAATGAAATGTATTAAAAAAAAAAAGTAATTTTTTTGTAAATAACTTTAACATGCTTTGTACCAAACATGTAATTTTAATGTTGCAGTAAATAGAACAAACAGCAGTATAAAATGGATATGTTCAAAATATTACTGATCAAACTTGAAAAATATTTTTTTTTTTTAAGATTTATACTCTTTTTCTCATTCAAATGCAAATAAAGTAAAAAAAAAAAAAATTCAGACTTTAGGGTCACGAAAAAGCCCAGTTTTTGTCTCCCAAAAGACAATATATGTATCAATTCTTTATCATAAGTAATTACAAAGTTATAGACTCATGAACAGACAAATAGCAGAAATGTGAAATATGGTCTGGTCCATAGGGGGTAAACAGGTGTGAGAGTCAAAGTGGTTAAATTACATATCGCAGCTCCCATATTTGTATTTCGATAGGTTCCCTTTAAATAAAATTATATTGTGTTTATCTGGCTTCTATAAGCCAATTAACAAAATCAACATTGCTTGTGCTCACATTATAAACAAGTGAGCGTCACCCTGACCTGTCTGGGTCAATGACACCACTATTAATGTACGATAAACATTTAATGTATATACAGTATGACCAGGCTGCATTCCTCTTGCATGGCATAATGCAAAGATGTTTAATTAATTGATGTAGGGGGCCTCCAGTGTCATCCCTGACATCACTACATAATATCCAATGAAAGTAATGCTACAGAAAACTCTCAGATAATTGTAGATACAGTTGTGCTTTTAAATTTACATACCCTGGCAGAATTTATGATTTCTTGGTCATTTTTCAGGGAATATGAATGATAACACATGATTAGTGTTTGGCTGAAGCCATTTATTATCTATGTTTACTCTTTTTAAATCATAATGGCAACAGAAACTACCCAAATGACCCTGATCAAAAAGATTTTATTGAAAGAGAATTCCATACAGAATTATAACAATAGTAGTAAGATCGTTTTACAAAGTAATTTGAGTGAGCCATGTAATCCAGGGTATGTGTACATGTGTACATGGGTGGGTTGACGACAGGAGTAAGATACAACAAATCAAGACACTAACTACCATATAGAGGTACCTGGATGGATCTGTTATGGAGGTTCCCAAGGACTACAAGGTGGAACAAAAGAAAAGGGAGGGATGGTGAGAAGGGGGGGGGGGTGCACCAAGTTCTTGCTGAGCAGGTAAGAGAAAAGGAGGCACCAAGGATGTGGGTAAAGTATTATGCGGGGTACTCTCTGTCATGATGTTGATGGAGAGGGTGAAGTTGATGGAGTGGTGGGGGTCCTGGTGGACGTTTTGCAGCAAGTTAGGGTCCACTGGTTGTGGGTTAATCAGCAGCGGAGGTCGGGAGTATAGGGAGATTCCCATAGTATGATAAAAAGTACTTTCCAAAGTTGTCAGGGTCCTTTGGAGATAATATTGAGTCCATGAAGGCTTGCCATCTGGAGTAGAAGCGTGCTTTGGATTCTTCGTGTTTGAGGTCGGTGTTGAGTCTGTCCTTGAACAGTAGATGTAGAAGTTCTCATTAAAGATGTGAGATCTTAGGGCAGAGGGTGGAAGTCCAATTTTTCAATATGGATCTTCTGGTGATTAGGAGACAAATCAAAGACCAGTCCTTGTATGGGGAATGGGTATTGAGGGACCAAGGTAATAGTTGAGAGTCCCAATGCCCGAAGATGAGGAGCAGGGGGTCTTTGGGCAGTTTCAGCAGGGTTACATCAAAAGTGTAGGATATGACCTGATCAAAGAAAGTGGAGATGTAGGAGCATGCCTTGATCCTTTTTGGTTGAGAGGAAGGGTATGTAGGCACGATGGATGAGCTTTAGTTGGGTTTCTCTCCATGTTTCCATGAGAATGTTTCAGCTATGGTTGAGAAGTTGAGAGGGCGTCCTGTTTCCACATCACATAGGGTGGAGAATTTTGTGAGGCCTTTCCGTTGCTAGATGACGAATGGTTTATGCTCCATTCCTGGGGGGAAACTTGGGTTCCCTTGTATCAGAAGGTGACTGGATATGAAGGGAGAAAGTTTGAGGCTTTTTCTGAGTTCTCTCCAGGCTATGGCCATGTCCCGCAACAGGAGGTTGTGTTGAAGTAAAGGTGGGAAAGATTTCCACTTGCAGTGAAGGAGGGCCACTAAGGAGTAGGGGTGGGCCATTGCGGATTCCATGGAGTCGTTTGAATAGCGGGAAGATTGGGATATCCAATCCAGGCTTGTCCTCAGTAGACATGCTAAATTATAAGCGCTGACATGTGGAAGACTAATACCCCCATCGAGTCTGGGAAGACATAGTTTCGTAAAAGCAATGCGTGGTCGTTTGTTTTGCCAGATGAATTTGGAGATGGCTTTGTTGAGGGTTTTTGTATCTTTATGGTGTAGAAGTAGTGGAATAGTTTGAAGTGGGTAAAGTAAATGTGCAAAACTGAGCATTTTCACTAGGTGACATCTTCCCAGGAGAGAGAGGGGCAGATCCATCCAGTTACCCAATTCTTGGGAAATTTTTGTGACCGGAGGAGGGTAATTGAGGTGGTATATAGAGGAAGGTAGTTTCCCTATTTTGATTCCTAGGTAGGTTATGTGAGATTTAGCAACCGTGAAGAGTGAATGGTGGGCCCAGGGTTGGTTGGAGAGGGTGCCTATGGGGAGAATTTCACTCTTACTATAATTTATGCGGAGACCCAAACATAATCTGAATTAGTCGAATATCATTTTGATAGTGTGCATGTCGGAGGAGGGGTCCGCTGAGAATATAAGAACATCATCAGCAAAGAGGGATGTGTATAGTTCATGTTTGCCAATATTTATGCCATGTAGAGGGTTGAGATTTTTGAGATAGGTCTTTTGAGATAGGTACCTGGACAAGGGCTCTAATGCAATGTTAAAAAGAAGCAGGATAGGGGGTAAACTTGTCTTGTTCTCTTGTGGAGGCGGAATTTGTCCGAAAGGAGGCCTGCCGTCACCAGCCTAGCCACAGGGGATGTGTACATGGCGTTAATGAGGTGGGTGAAGGGGCCAGTAAATCCCATTTTAGACATGGCCATGCAGAGCCAATCGAAGTTAACGTTATCGAAGGCTTTCTCCGCGTCCAGGGAGATGATGGCTTATTCCCCTTCAGGTTTGTATTTATTTTTTGTTTACAAAAGTTTTGTTTGGAAGCTTAGGTAATATACATACGGTATAGTTAACATTATTGTATTATGTTGGTACAGAAGTAAAAGGGATATAGAAAATACAAAACATAAGTTATATAACTTTGAGTTACAAAAGCTGTGATAGTGATAGAGATATTTCAATATGCTTATATTATAAGGTAAAACATTATGTTAGCAATAAGAAATAGGTAGTTATGGTACTAGTATATTAACCAATTTAGGTTGGTTTCCAATAGGCCCATTTCTTCTGGTGAATATGAATAGTGTCATTAAGGGTATGATAAATCCACTCAGAGAGTTTGAGGAGCTCCATTCTATTAATTACTTGTTGCCATGACAGATTTGAGGATTTCCAGTTAAATGCTGTCATCCAGTGTATTGAACTACATAGGGAGTGGAATAGTCTCATACATGGGAGAGGAATGTCAGGAATACCAGCGTATAGCAAGCAAATCTGAGGAGAAGGAGTAATCTTTTGATTAGAAAGTTGTTCTATTAAATTGATTGCCTTAAGCCATATGTGGTTAATATGTTTGCAGCTCCAAAAAATGTGTAAGAGGGAGCCAGATTCCGGACATCCTCTGAAACAATTAGGAGAGATGGAAGGGTAGAAGGTATGGAGTTTTGAAGGGGTGAGGTACCATCTAGAGAAAATTTTAATGGGGGTCTCTCTGAAGGAGATAGCTTTGTTACTTTTACAGAGGTTTTCTGACATGGAGCTCCACTCCTCAATAGTAAGCGAGACATTCACATCTGCCTCCCATTGGAGCATCTGTGTAGATTTATCGGGAACACCAACACCATTGATATAACTATACATCCTAGATATGAGGCCTCTGTCTCTAGAGGATAAAATACAAATATGTTCAAATGTAGTGTATGATGGATGAGTATTGAGTGCAAAATATTTAGCGTAGAAGGTTCTAATTTGATGGTAACGTTGGAGTTCATTTGTATCTAAATTATGTGTGGCTTGTAGATCTGAAAATGGGATAAATTCCCATTTTTGTTGAAGGGATCTCAAGGTAGTCAGGTTTTTGTCAATCCAAATGGAAAAATCTTGTACGTTATTATAGGCATATTCAAATCTATGGTCTCCTATGAAGGAAGCCAGGGGGGGAATGTCTGATGAGAGTTTGTATATGTCTTTATATTTAGACCATAATTGGTAAAATTGAGCTATAATGAAGTTGTGTTTCATAAGTTTGTTGTAAGTGGTAGTGTTGGACCAAAGGATACCCTGCAGATGGAGTGGGAGAATTGAGATGGATTCAAACATTTTCCATGGGGAGTTAATTGAGGGAGTGTACCACTGGGTGAGTTGTGTGAGTCTTGAAGCCAAATAGTAGAGCCAAATATTTGGGAGGCCTAGGCCGCCTGAAGATTGTGGCCTGTGCATGAGGGCGTAGCTGCATCTTGGTTTTCTCTCGGCCCATATAAATTTGTTTATTTCTCTCTGAAGAGAGGTCAATTTGGATTTAGGAACATTAATAGGTAGGGCGCGAAAAAAGTATAATAGTTTTGGGAGGATTGTCATTTTAATAGCACATATTCTACCTAAGAAGGAGATATGAAATGAGGACCATCACTTTAAAAGAGATATGATATGTGAGAATAATGGGATATAATTGGATTTATATAAAAGAGTGTGTGTGGAGGTTATTGTGACGCCTAAGTATTTGAATGATTTAGGACACCATATAAATGGGAAATTTTGTGATAGTAAGGATTGGGTGTTATGAGGGTAATTAATTGGAATAGCAGAACATTTATTAGTGTTAATTTTGAGGCCTGAAATATTTTGAAAAGATTTCAGTGTACTTAAAAGGGATGGGATAGAAGTGAGGGGGTTTGTGATGAAAAGGAGAGCATCATCCGCATATAGGCTGAGTTTAAATTCTTTGTCCCCTTTTGTATATCCTTTTATGTCAATACTGTTCCTAATCTTTTGAGCTAAGGGTTCAATTGCTAAAGCAAATAGTAATGGTGACAGCGGGCAGCCCTGTCTGGTGCCTCTACTAAGAGAGAAAAAGTCCGAGTTGTGTCCAGGGATTTTAATTCTAGTTTGGGGGTTATGATAAAGAGCGTTAAAACCCTGTAGAAATTTATCTGAGATTCCATATTTAGGAAGTAAGTGGTTTAGATATGACCAGCTAACGCTATCGAACGCTTTATGGATGTCTAAGCTGAGTAGGCATAGTTGTTGGGAGGTTAAGTTGGCATCTTGGATAATATTAGTGACTAACCTGACATTATCCACTATCTGTCGGCCTGGAATGAAGCCGGTTTGGTCTACATGGATTAAATTTGTAATTACTGCAGCTAGTCTATCTGATAGTAACCTACCAAAAATTTTTAGATCATTGTTAAGGACAGATATAGGTCGGTAATTTTGAGGAAGGGAGTGATCTTTTAGTGGTTTGGGGATAAGGGAAAGATTAGCCAAGAGCATTTCATCTGGAAAATGACCACCGTTAAGAATGTGATTGAAAAGTTTGGTTAAGTGTGGGGTTAAAAGAGGGGCGTATTTTTTATAGTATGATGTAGAGAAACCGTCTGGGCCAGGGGCCGTAGATGTTTTGAGAGATTTGATAATTTTTGTAATTTCTGTATGCGTGCAAGGTGCATTAAGGGATTCTATTTGGGTGGCATTTAGAGTAGGTAGTTGAATATCATCTAACCATGATTTAGAGAGTTGGTCAGGAGGGATTTGAGGGCTACAAAGTAGGTCTTTATAAAATGAGGAGAAGATCTCAAGAACACCTTGAGGGTGAGTGATCATGTTCCCAGCTCGATCTCTAAGTTTATATGTATGAGATGGTTTATGATCATGGTTAAGTTTTTTAGCAAACATAGCTGATGGGGAATTGCTGTGTAGTAAAAATTTAGCTTTTGAGAATCTCAAGGATTTTTCGGTGTTCGCTGATAATATAAGGTCCAGGGCTTTACGTTTGTCTTGGATTTGTTTGGTGATCTCTTGGGAGGGGTCGTGTTGTAGTTTATGATAAAGTAGATTTAAGTCTTTGGTGAGATTTTTAATGTTTGTAAGTTTTTCTTTATTTCTTTTAGCAGCTATGCTAATTAGATGTCCACGAAGGACTGCTTTATGTGCTATCCATATAGTAGAGGGAGAGATATCATCTATAGCATTTTCGGTGAAGTAATTTTCAATATGTGATGATATGGTTTGAGATATTGAGGGATCTGTTAGAAGTGAGTTATTTAGTCTCCAATTGTAAGGGGAAGGGGAGAGTCCTATGTGGGACGTTTCGAAGTAAGTAATATCATGATCAGACCAGGGGCAAGGATGGATCTGCGCATCCGAGGAGTTAGCTAGCATAATAGGAGTACAAAAAATATAGTCAAGCCTAGCGTGTACATCATGGGGGTATGAGTAATGAGTATAGCCTCTGATTCCTACATTGTGAGATCTCCATGTGTCAATAAGTTGAAAATTATTTAGAAAGCGGTTCGTGGATTTAGAGAAGGCTTTTGATGAAGAGGAAGTTTTACTTCTATCAAGTGTTGCGTGTGCTGTCATGTTAAAGTCTCCTCCTACAATAATATGAGGTGAGCTGTATTGGTCAAGTTTGTCGAAGAAATTTGTGAAAAAGGTAGATTGAGATTCGTTGGGGGCATAAATTGAGGCTATTGTTATAGCTTTATTGTTAATAAATCCCTTGATGATAATATATCTACTGTCAGCATCTTTGAAAATATTTTGTATATCCATAATAATGGTGTTGCGTATAAAAATAGCCACACCACGGGTTTTATTATGAAATGTAGTATAATAAAATTGGTTGAATGACTTATCAAAATAATTGGGATGGTTGGAGGAAGCAAAATGTGTTTCCTGCATGAGGATAATATCTGCTCCTAGCCTTTTATAGTGTTGAAAAGCTTTTTTACGTTTATGAGGTGAGTTGAAACCTTGGACATTATGTGAGATAATTCTAAATACCATTATATAAAGATAAGGTAATAAGTTTATGAATAAAATCAAACATATATGCAGAGTATGCCATAGGTAGGAATATATGTTTTGTAAAATAAGCATAATTGGTGATAATATTTACTGAGGTGAGGTAGTGGTTATATAAAAGGTAAATATGGAGCTTAATTAGTTGTATGTAGTACCATGTGATTAACATACCATATTGAATGAATTTAAACCAAGATATATACCATAGTATCTGTGGGATATCAAGAAAACTTCCATTTTTAAAGTATAACGTAACATTTGCCCGAGGGGCGACCAACAAGTGTAAAACAGTTATGTAAAGTAGTACCAAAGGGACAAGAAACGTCTTGTCACTAACAAGTAAGTTAACTTCGAGAGGACAAAAAAGTCCTAGTCCTACCAGTGCGGTCGGGTGCGACAACCCCACGGTTGGGAGCGTCGCAGTCAACGGCAACGGCAGGATGGGGGACAATCCAGCGGTGGCGGATGTCACAGGTCTAAGGTAAGCATATTAAAAGGTTTCAGAATGAAAATTAGTGAAACTATGTATAAAGTAACCAGGGGGGAGGATTTAACAAGTTAGTGGGAAAGGGGAGGGGGGTGGGAAGGGGGGAGGTAGAGGTAGGGAAGGAGAGGGTAGGAGGGTCATCAGGGAATGGAATATGGAGGGAGTATTACCATCTCTCATTGCGTTATAATGGCAGTATAGTAGCCATAGAGTTGTAGTTCTGTTGCAGATAGATTGTTATAGACAAAAAAAAAAAAAAAAAAAAAAAAAAAAAAAGGGTGGGGGGGGGGTGGGGGGGATTGGTATGAGAGAGTCTCTATCTTCTTTCTTCATCCCTCTTCTTCCTTTTCAACTCTTAGTAAAGAAACAATGTCCATGTCCTGGTCATGCGGTTAGTCGGCGTTGTCTCGCAGAGGTTGACGCCATCTTCTTTGACTGTTTGTGTTACGCCTGGAGGAGGGGGTGGACCATATTGGAGAAGATCTTGGGGTTACAGGAAAACGGTTGGGTGGTTCAGGTTCAAGCAGGCCCAGTTTCACAAGTAGTTCTTTGCCTTCAATTATGTTGTATACTGTGTATGTGGATCCATTGTAGGGGATAGTGAGTTTAAATGGGAAGCCCCATCTGTATTTTATTCTTGCTGCTTGTAGGATGTTGGTGACTTCTTTCATCCTGCATCTTCTATCCAATGTGGCAGGGGAGATGTCTGGATATATTTGCAGCTTTTTGCCTTCCAGGGAGATGTTGGGGGAGTTTCTTGCTGCGCGCATGATGTCCTCTTTAACCAGAAAATCTTTCATGCACATGATAATATCCCTGGGTGGTTTATCAGGGGTAGGTTTAGGACGAAGAGCCCTGTGGATTCTGTCACAAGTGAATGCAGATGGAGGCCTATCTGGTAAGAGATTATGAAAGATTTTGGAAACCGTTGGCATGAGGTCAGTAACCGTCTCTGGGACGCCACGCAGTCTGATGTTATGACGTCTGTTTCGATTATCGAGATCTTCAACTTGAGCCTGCATAAATGCAAAGCTGTCAGCAAGTGTCTCATAATCTTTCCTTAGGTCGTTATGGGCTAGTGAAAGTTCATCATGTTTAGTTTCCAATATGTCTGTGCGATTGCCAATGCTGGCTATCTCTTGTGATAAGGCCGTGGTGGACTTATGAACTTCACTTTCGATTTTATCCACTAGTTTCTCAAAAATGGTAGTTAGACTATTATCTAAATCTGCTTTAGAGAGGGGAGAGGGGTACTCACTGATCCCTGCATTAGTTGTGAGGACGGATGGCATGGATGCAGATTTCCTAGAGGCAGTCTGTGTGCTGGCGCCGGCGCCATCTTGGGTCATCTTTCTGCTCCTTCTGTCTGCAGCGTCCAGCAAAAAGTGAGTTAAGTTGTGCTGGGAGCGTTTTGAGAGACCGGAATCTCTTCCAGGCATGGACCGGGTGGTTCTCTAGGCGGTGAGGGTACTTTCGCCGGGATGTGAGCGGTATGGCCCTGGTTGTTGTGCCTGTGATGTCCGGGACCGACGGAGCTGTGGTTACTCACGTCCTTCCCGCATCGCGCCGCGCATGCGCCCCTCAGGTTTGTATTTAGCATGTTCTAGGGCCATCATTACCTTTCGGATGTTTAGGCTGTTCTTACTTTCACGAAGCATGATTGGGCGGGGTGTATCAGGGAGGGGATGATGGCGGCTAGTCTAGTGGAAATAATTTTGGAGAGGATTTTGACATCTAGGTTTAGTAGTGAAATGGGTCTGTAGGAGCTTGGGTCTTGGGGGGCTTTACCCTTTTTAGATAGTAGTTTGATGATGGCCTGGTTCCCCGTAGGTAGGTAAGGGCCCCCAAACCATATACTACAATAAACCTCATGAAGGGTGGGTTCAATTATTGTTTTTATGGATTTATAGAATTCGCCAGTGAACCCATCAGGGCCTGGGGCTTTAGAGGGGGATAGGTTGTGAATGGTGGTATATATTTCGGGGAAAGAGATGGGTGCAATGAGGGCCTCCAGTTGGGAGGGGGTGACCATAGGTATGTCTAATTTCTCAAGGAAGGAGTGTGCTGTCATCTTGTATGTGGGGTCTGGAGTGTATAGTGAGGAGTAGCATTGTAGCATGACTCTGTTTATGTCCTGTTGTGAGGTGTTAATGTTGCTCGAGGTGTCTCGTAGAGAGGTGATGTGCGTCGGGCGGAAGGGTCCCTTACAAAGCTTTGCTAGCAATTTGCCTGCTTTGTTGCCAAATTTGTAGATGGTGGCATCCATGTGTGCCCTTTTCGTCAGTTCGAGAGTGTCTGCCCAAGTGCCAAATGCCCTCTTAGCTGTCTGCCAATTTCTTCCTATTGTCAGGTGAGTCAGTGGTGTACAGGGAGCGTTGTGCCTGGTGGAGTCGGGAGCTGGCCGTCTTGTAGTTCACTAAGGTGTTTCTTTTGAAATGGGGCCGCATAGGAAATGATCCGGCCTCTAAGAAAGGCTTTGCCAGGTTCCCAGAAAAGGTTCGGGTTGTCAGAGTGTGATGCATTGGCTGTAGAAAATGTAGTCCATGCTTTCTCCATGTACTGTTGGAAGTCAGAATTGTTTTGGAGGTAGGATGGAAAACAGCATAGCTTGGGGTTAGGGTGTAGGTCAGGATGTCTAGCGTCGCCGAGATGGGAGCGTGGTCAGAAATGACAATGTCATGGATGTCTGCACCTGATAGCATTGGGACTAGGTTGTCTGAGCAGAAGAGGTAGTCAATTCTGATGAAGACATTGTGTAGGTTAGAATACAATGTGAATTCTCTGTCAGCTGGGTGTAGAAAGTGCCATAGGTCTTGAAAGCAAAGGGAGTCCATAGTGGATGCGAAGTGTGTTGGATCACTAGGATCAGACACAGCTCGGAGGCATTTGGGAGAGGATCTGTCATCTATCGGGTGTAGAGTGGTGTTGAAGTCACCTCTAACTAGGAAGGTGTGGGTTGTGGAGTAACCATGTAGACAGTTCACTAAAGAATTGTTACTGGGCTGTTGGGAGCGTATAAGTTTGATACCACTAGATCTCTAGTCCCTATTCGGATATGGGCTGATAGGAAATGCTGTCTAAATCAACGGACAAGACCGTGCAGGGGAGGTTTTTGTGTATCAGCATGAGAACCCCTGCTTTACAACCATTGGCACCAGAGCCTAGGACTGTGCCACCCAGAGCTTTTTCATGCGATGAAAATTGGGGGTCGATAGGTGAGTTTCCTGGAGTAGGGCAATGTCGGTTTTGATTCTTTTAATATACCAGAGGATTTTTAGTCCCTTATTGGGGGATCTAAGTCCTTTCACGTTCCAGGAGATGATTTTCATAGTGGGGGGGAGCCATTTGGGAGGTTTGAGCCGGTATTGTAGTAGTGGCTCATTTTAGTTTGTAGTGAGGGGCCGTTGCTACAATTTGGGTCAGGGTGCTATTCTCACGATAGGTAGGTGATGTCTGAGTGCCTGGTGCTGTACGTGTGCCATAGAGTAAAGGTAAGGGAGCGGGGGGGGATTTAGAGGGGTGAGAACATGAAATAAAAGCAACACAACATATCTGAAGAACTTTGCTTTTTTCCGCATGGAGTCACTGTGTAAGCTAGCTCCCAGTACTGACCCAAGTATTGCTGCGTATGTGAGCTCATTTCTAGAAAAAAGTTAAGTCAAGCCAGCTCGGGTCGTGTATGGGGAAAGATGGAGGCTGTATGCAGTGAGGCCATATGGGGTAGTGTATGACAATGAAACGGTTCAACAGTAGTTATATCATAACATTATAACAAAGCAACAGAAAACCTGGCCTACCATAAAGATGGAGGTTATATTGTCTAAACAAGAGAGAAAAAAATAGGTAAGACATGGATCAACCTGGGTTAACCTGTGAGGCAGCGTATATGCGCCTGTAGAGGAGATAAGTATGGTGTTGCGTCTACCGTCTCAGCGAGGAGTAGAACAATGGTGATCAGGGCCAGAGAACCTGAAGCGCTTTGGAGAGTCTTTTTGCGGGCTCCTTTGGTCCAGAGAGCGATTGATTGGAGCAGCCCTGAATGACTGGCTGAGGTGCAAGCCTGCGTGGAGAATACGCAGGAAGGCTTCCGCTTCAGACAGAGGGGTCTTGGAAGGAGAGCTGGTCTCCATTGGGGGCCTTGAGATGGAGGGTGGCAGGAAAATCCAAAGTGAATTTAATTTGTTGTTGATAAAGTTCCATGCAGATATGTTTTTTTGGATACTTTAATGGAATAAACCGCAAAGATCAGGACCCGCATTCCATCAATTTGGAGAGACCTGGATTGTCTGAATTTCTGTAGTATAAAGGCTTTGTCTGAGTAATTCAGGTATTTGGCAATCATCGATCGAAGAGATTTATGGTCAGTGTTAAAGGCTCCCATGTCGTGGGCCCGTTCCACTGTGCAGGGGCCTGGGAGGTCTAAAGCTTCTGTGATGTGCCTAGAATTCTGTGAGGGCTGATGCTTGTAAGGATTCTGGGATGCTTACGAATCGCAGATTGCTCCTTTTGAATCTATTCTCTAAATCGTCCAATTTTTGTTTGATGTATTCGTTCGTTTTGTCTTGGGCCTGTTCAGTGGCTTGTAGCCGATACAACTCCTCTTCCACGTTAGATAGGCGGTGTTCCATGTCGTTCAGTCTGGTGGCGTGTTCCCCCAGTTGGGCCTTGATCCTTTTCATCCCAGCGTTAACTGCCTTTTCCACAGAGGCAGCTATCATAGGGGTTAGGAGAGCTGCTACAGCCTGCGCTATGTGCTCCGTGTTGTGGTCCCCACTGTGGGGTGGTGAGGAGGTATGCTGAGAGGAGGGGGAGGCCGAGCAGCCGCTTACATCCATGTCTGGCTTCAGCGTGCCTGCTGAGGGATCTGTGTAGGCCGAGACCGGGGCCTCGATTTGCGATTGGGCCGGCTGCGCCGATGAGGCCATTTGAGATCCGGAGCCGTTTTTTTCCACAAACCGGTTCATGGGGGTGCGGGGGTCACCCAGGGAGGCTGCTGGTGTTTGGGGTGTGTCAGGTGGGTTTTCCAGGCTGGTTTTTAGGTCGCGGCTGCAGGAGCTGAGGAGAGAGGCAGCTACTTCATACAGGGCCGGAACCGGAAGTCTCTACCCCAGTTCTTAATACTGAATACTGTGTATTTCCCCCTTTAACATCAATGACAGCTTGAAGTCTTTTGTGGTATTTGTGGATGAGGATCTTTATCTTCTCAAATGGTAAAGCTGCCCATTCCTCTTTGGCAAAAAGCCTCCAGTTCCTGTAAATTCTTGGGCTGTCTTGCATGAACTGCACGTTTTGAGATCTCCCCAGAGTGGCTCAATGATATTGAGGTCAGGAGACTGAGATGGCCACCCCAGAACCTTCACTTTTTTTCTGCTGTACCCATTGACTGGTCGACTTGGCCTTGTGTTTTAGATCATTGTCATGTTGGAATGTCCACGTACGTCCCATGATCAGATTCCTGGCTGATTAATGCAAATGATTTTTTGATAACATACTGCATTCATCTTGCCATCAGTTTTGACCAAATTTCCTGTGCCTTTGTATCTCAAACATCCCCAGAACATCAGCGATTCACCTCCTTGTTTCACAGTGGGAATTGTGTACCTTTCATCATAGGTCTTGTTGACTCCTCTCCAAATGTAGCTTTTATGGTGGTGACCAAAAAGCTAAATTTTGGTCTCATCACTCCAAATGACTTTGTGCCAGAAGGTTTGAGGCTTGTCTCTGTGCTGTTTGGTGTATTGTAAGCGGGATACTTTGTGGCATTTGTGTAGTAATGGCTTTTTTTTGGCAACTCAACCATGCAGTCCATCTTTCTTCAGGTGCCTCCTTATTGTGCATCTTTAAACAGTTATTTGTGGGTTTCTCTTTGCATCCCGAACAGTTTTCCTGGCAATTGTGGCTGAAATTTTAGTTGGTCTACCTGACCGTAGTTTGGTTTCAACAGAACCCCTAATTTTCCACTTCTTGATTAATTTGAACACTGTTGATTGGCATTCTCATTTCCTTGGATATCTTTTTATATCCCTTTCCTGTTTTATACAGTTCAACTACCTTTTCTCGCAGATCCTTTGACAATTCTTTTGCTTTCCCCATGACTCAGAATCCAGAAACATCAGTGCAGCACTGGATGAAAGATGCAAGGGTCTGTCAGGAGTCCAGAAACTCATTGACCTTTTATACGCTCACACTAATTACAAGCAAACAGATCACAGGTGAGGATGGTTACCTTTTAATAGCCATTTAAACCCCTTTGTGTCCACTTGTGTGCATGTTATCAGGCCAAAATCACCAGGGTATGTCAACTTTTGATCAGGGTCATTTGGGTAATTTCTGTTGCCGTTATGATTTAAAAAAAGTATACACAGTTGATCGATAATAAATTGCTTCAGCCAAACACTAACCAAGAGTGAAAGAAACGTGTTTGTGTTATTATTCATATTCTCTGAAAAATGGCCAAGAAATCATAAATTCTGCCAGGGTATATAAACTTATGAGCACAACTGTATACAGTTAGATATGTTCAGTAGGGATGAACCGAACACCCCCGGTTCGGTTTGCACCAGAACCGGCTAATTTTAAAGGCTAATTTGCATGGTATTGTCCTAAAAAAGTTTTGTGGACCCGGGTCCTGCCCCAGGGGACATGTATCAATGCAAAAAAAACTTTTAAAAATGGCCGTTTGTTCGGGAGCAGTGATTTAATGTTACTGATGTTTAATGTAATGATGCTTAACCACTTGCCGCCCGCCATATAGCAGAATGACGGCGGCAAAGTGGTTTCAATAACCTGACTGGGAGTCATATGACGTCCTCAGGATATTGAGCTGCTGAGCGCCCCGGGGGTGCGCATCGCGGCGATCGTTGTTGCGGGGTGTCAGTCTGACACCCCGCAACAACGATCTAGGTAAAGAGTCTCTGGTGGAGACTCTTTACCACATGATCAGCCGTGTCCAATCACGGCTGATCACGATGTAAATAGGAAGAGCCGGTGATTGGCTTTACCTCACTCGCGTCTGACAGACGCGAATAGAGGAGAGCCGATCGGCTGGTCTCCTGACAGGGGGGTCTGTGCTGATTGTTTATCAGCACAGCCCCCCCTCAGATCCTACCCAGGACCACCAGGGAAGCCGCCCAGGACCACCAGGGAAACCAGCCACACTGGACCACCAGGTATGCCCCCTAGACCCCCAGGGAAAAACTAATCAGTGCAAAGGCAGTTGCCAATCAATGCCCAGGCAGCTGCCAATCAGTGCCCACTCCAATGCCTACCACTGCCAGTGCCACCAGGGATGCATATCAGTGCCGCATATCAGTGCTGCGTATCAGTGCCACGTATCAGTGCCGCCTATCAGTGCCCATCAGTGCCCAGCAGTTTGGGTGCAGTGTTGTATGACCACGCAATTGTCATTCAAACTGTGACAGCACTGAAAGCTGAAAATTGGTCTGGGCAGGAAGGTGTATAAGTGCCCTGTATAGAAGTGGTTAAAGTAAAAAAAAAAAGTGAAATATTCCTTTAAATATCGTACCTGGGGGGTTTCTATAGTATGCCTGTAAAGAGGCGCGTGTTTCCCGTGCTTAGAACAGTCCCTGTACAAAATGTCATTTTTAAAGGAAGAAAAGTCATTTAAAACTGCTTGCGGTTTTAATGTAATGTCGGGTCCTGGCAATATGGATGAAAATCAGTGAGACAAACAGCATGGGTACCCCCCAGTCCATTACCAGGCCCTTTGGGTCTTGTATGGATATTAAGGGGAACCCTGCACCTAAATTAAAAAAAGGAAAGGTGCGGGGCCACCAGGCCCTATATACTCTGAACAGCATTATACAGGCGGTGCAAACAAGACAGGGACTGTAGGTTTGTTGTTAAGTAGAATCTGTTTAATTTTGAACTGGTACATTTTGAACATGTTTAGCTCCAGCCAAAAAATCTATTTTAAGGTTTTTGGAAAACATAGGGAAGGGTTATCACCCCTGTAACATTTGTTTTGCTGTCTGTGCTCCTCTTCAGAAGATTTCACCTCATTTTTTGTCCCAATGACAATGTTTTTCAAAATATTTTTTTTTTTTTTGTGAAACAAGGATTGTTGATAAAGCATCAGTGGAAAGGAGGAAAGTTTTTCCCATATTAACTCTTACAGGAGAGAATTTCCCTTCCTAGGGGTAGATTTCATCTCACTTCCTGTTATCTCCTTCCGTTTGCAGTAGGAGTCGTTTGTAAGTTGGATGTTTGAAAGTAGGGGCCTGCCCTATATACTCAGCATAAATTTGGGCCTTAGGTGTTGTTGTGGCCACAACACTGTAAGCCCTCACAGGGCCCTGCTGTGAAATATTAGATCAAGAATTATAATTACATGCCCCTGTTGAACAGGGGCAGAAAAATTGGGCCTTTGGTGGTGGTGGTGCTGGTGCCACAACACTGTAAGTCCTCACTTGCTCTTGGTGGGTGCAGAAATGGGCCCTGCTGTGAAATATTAGATCAAGAATTGTAATTACATGCCCCTGTTGAACAGGGGCTGAAAAATTGGGCTTTAGGTACTGGTGCTGGTGCCACAACACTGCAACCCCTCACAGATACTCTAGTTGGAACGCAGAAACGAGCCCTGCTGCAAAGTATTGTTAAACAGGGGCTGAAAAATTGGGCCTTAGGCACTGGTGGTGGCTCCCAGAACCAAAAATGTTCTTACAAGCTATCAGCGTGATCATTGAGGAGGAAGAGGATAATTACTAAGGATAGTCACTCAGCATCAGCATAGGCAGTCTTTGAAGGGATCTGAGATTTCAAACAAAATTATTCGGTTACATCAGCATCAGGTGCTTGGTAGCTGGTGGTGATCCAAGATTGATTCATTTTTATGAGGGTCAGTCGATCGACCGAGTCGGTGGACAGAAGCACCCTGTGATCAGTTACAAAGCCTCCAGCAGCACTAAATGTGCGTTCCGAAAGAACGCTGGATGCAGGACAGGCCAGTAGCTCAATTGCATGCTGTGCAAGCTCTGGCCAGTGATCCATCCTCAAGACCCAGTAACCCAGAGGATTTTCGGTGGGAAAGGTGTCCAAGTCTGATCTTGCCCCTAGGTATTCCTGCGCCATGTAAAACAGACGCTGGTGATGGTTGCTGGAACCAATCATACCTTGGGGCTGTGGACCAAAAAATTGTCTGAACGCATCGGTCAGACGGCCACCTTCTCCACCGCTCCTTCTTTGACTGACCGAAGCCTCAGCAACATGTTGTCCAGAAACAGGAGTTTGTAACCTCCCAGTCTCTGGGAACGCGTTGCACAGACCTTTCTGCAAGGCCTCCCGAAGATGTTTCATCCTTTGCTCCCTCTGCATTGGCAAGATACAGTCTGCAACCTTACCCTTGTAACGTGGATCAAGGAGGGTTGCCAGCCAGTACTGGTCCTTCTCTTTGATACCACGAATATGAGGATCCTTACGCAGGCTTTGCAGGATCAGGGAGGCCATGCAGCGTAGGTTTGCTGAGGCATTCGGTCTGGAGTCCTCTGGGTCACTAAGGACGACATGGTCCGCAGCCACCTCCTCCCAGCCACGTACAAGTCCATGTGTTTCTTGGAACTGATTCCTTAAAGACTGCTGCTGATGCTGAGTGCCAGACTCCACCTCCATACTGACACAATCCTCCTCCTCTTCCTGTGTGATCGGCGCGCACGCAGGAACACTGTCTGGATAAAAGGGGTCTTGAGAGCTAAGGAAGTCCTCCTCTTCCTGCCTCTGTTCTGCCTCAAGTGCCCTGTCCATTATTCCACGCAGCGTGTGCTCCAGCAGGTGGACAAGGGGGACAGTGTCACCGATGCATGCACTGTCACTGCTCACCATCCTCGTGGGCTCCTCAAATGGTGACAGGACAGTGCATGCATCCCTGATCATGGCCCACTAGCGTGGGGAAAAAAAACAAGCTCCCCTGACCCTGTCCTGGTGCCATAGTCGCACAGGTACTCATTGATGGCCCTCTGCTGCGTGTGCAGCCGCTGTAGCATGGCCAACATTGAGTTCCACCTGGTGGGCATATCACAGATTAGGCGGTTCTTGGGCAGGTTAAACTCCTTTTTGGAGGTCTGCCAGTCGATCACTGGCATTATGTAACCGGCGGAAATGCACACAGACTTTCCTGGCCTGCCTCAGGACATCCTGTAAGCCCGGGTACCTGCCCAAGAACGGCTGAACCACCAAGTTAAGGACATGAGCCAAACACGGGAACATGGGTCATTTGTCCCTGTCGGAGGGCAGAGAGGAGGTTGGTGCCATTGTCGCAAACCACCATTCCTGCCTTAAGTTGGCGTGGGGTCAACCACCTCTGAACCTGCCCCTGCAGAGCTGACAGAACCTCTGCCCCAGTGTGGCTCCTGTCCCCCAAGCACACCAGCTCAAGCGCCGCATGGCATCTTTTGGCCTGCATACTTGCATAGCCCCTTGAACGGCTACGGAGCACCGCTGGTTCTGAGCACAAAGCACAGGAAGAGGCCATGGAGGAAGAAGAAGAGGAGGGGGTGGAGAAGAGAGGTGTGTCACAATCATTAGTAGTGGCATTTTGGAGGTGTGGTGGCGGAACAACCTCCAACACTACTGCACCTTGTCCTGCATCCTTCCCAGCTGCCAGCAGAGTCACCCAATGCGCGGTGAAACTTAGGTAACGTCCCTGTCCATGCCTGCTGGATCATGAGTCAGCAGTAGTATGCACCTTACCGCTGACAGCCCTGTCCAGCGAGGCCAAGACATTGCCTTCCACATGCCGGTAGAGAGCCGGAATCGCCTTCCATGAGAAAAAGTGGCGTTTGGGTACCTGCCACTGAGGAACCGCACATTCCACAAACTCACGGAAGGGGGCAGAGTCTATGAACTGAAAAGGCAGCAGTTGAAGTGCTAGCAATTTTGCCAAGCTAGCATTCAACCGCTGGGCATGTGGATGGCTGGGAGCGAACTTCTTTTGGCGGTGAAGCAGCTGGGGCAGGGAAATTTGCCTGGTACAATCTGACATTGGTGTACTGAAAGCAGATTGCCCACAAGTACTTAGCTGTGACACACCTAATTCTACACTTTCATTCCTCTCAGTGCAGGTCTCAGAGAGGACTGAAGGTATAGTGGGGTTGGAGATCTCAGCTGATGAGGAGAAAGAAGAGGTCCTCTTTGTTCTTTGGTGTGGGTCTTTTAGATACACTTGCTAACGAACTGCATGGCAGGTCAACATATGTCTGGTCAAGCATGTGGTGCCAAAGTGGGAGATATTTTGGTCATGCGAGATACGCCTGAGACATATGTTGCAAAAAGCAGCGGTGCGATCTGATGCACTCGTATCCAAAAAGGCCAACACCAAAGAACTTTTTGAATAACGCGCAGAGACTGCAGTGCCCTGCACATGCGGAGCTTTGGGGTGTGATGAAGTCAGTGTGCTGCCCTTAGGCTGGCCTCTGGAGGGCATCCTGCCTCGTTGGTGATGTGCCGCCTCCTCCTTCTCTCTCCTATCAGGCACTCACGTTAAGTCAGTGACCTCATCATCCCCTCCCTCCTCATCACTGGAGCAAAGTATGCTGCAGCAGGGGGAGCATGACTGCCAGATTGCTGCCCTTCTTGGGCACCCCCTCTGTCTCACGTTACTGCCTTCATCTAGCTCAGTATCATCATCAGAGCCTTCCAAATGCTGGGCATCCTCCTGGAGCATGTACCCAACACTGTGGTCAAACAGTTCGAGGGACTCCTCAGGAGGACATGGTGGGGCTAGGGAAGGAGTCACTGATGACATTGAGCCGAGGGAAGAGGTCGCTGCTTTGCCAGACAAAGTACCCTGAGCATGGGTGAGAGAGGATGAGGAGGATGAGGACGGCTTGGTCATCCACTCAACCAAGTCTTCCGTATGTTGCGGCTCAACACGGCCAGCTACCGAAAAAAAGGCCAAGCGTGTCCCACGGCCACGTGCTGATGAGGATGCACCGTCTCCATGACCAGCACTGTTGCCTCTAGACACAGAGCCTGCTTGCCCTCCTTTATTGGCTTGTGACTGTCTGCCTCTCCTTGTTGGCCTTCCAGACATACTAATGGCCTGCTGCACTAAGCTGGGATATATATATATATATATATATATATATATATATATATATATATATATATATATATTATACATACATACATACATTTATATATGTACTGATACTGCAGCTAGGAAAATCAACTGCCTGCCTGTAGTATGAGAACACCACCAACCTTCTACAGGTAGCTTTAGCTTAACACTGTGCAGAGCTCACAAAAAACTAACTTGTAGCTTATTTAGCTGCCTGCGGTAGTGATAGGATCAGGAAAACACCACCAACCTTCTACAGGTAGCTTTAGGTGAACACTGTCCAGAGCTCGCACTACACTAACTTGTAGCTTATTTGGCTGCCTGCGGTAGTGATAGGATCAGGAAAACACCACCAACCTTCTACAGGTAGTTTTAGGTGAACACTGTGCAGAGCTCGCACTACACTAACTTGTAGCTTATTTGGCTGCCTACGGTAGTGATAGGATCAGGAAAACACCACCAACCTTCTACAGGTAGCTTTAGCTGAACACTGTGCAGAGCTCACAAAAAAATAACTTGTAGGTTTAGCTGAACACTGTGAGGAGGACGCACTACACAAACTTGTAGCTTTAGCTGAACACTGTGCAGAGGTCACACTACACTAACTTGTAGTTTTAGCTGAACACTGTGAGGAGGACGCACTACACTAACTTGTAGCTTTAGCTGAACACTGTGCAGAGGTCGCACTACACTAACTTGTAGTTTTAGCTGAACACTGTGAGCAGGATGCACTACACTAACTTGTAACTTTAGCTGAACACTGTGCAGAGGTCTCACTACACTAACTTGTAGTTTTAGCTGAACACTGTGAGGAGAACGCACTACACTAACTTGTAGCTTTAGCTGAACACTGTGCAGAGGTTGCACTACACTAACTTGTAGTTTTCGCTGAACACTGTGAGGAGGACACACTACACCAACTTGTAGCTTTAGCTGAACATTCTGAGGAGGACGCACTACCCTAACTTGTAGCTTTAGCTGAACACTGTGCAGAGGTCACACTAAACTAACTTGTAGCTTTAGCTGAATACTGTGAGGAAGACGCACTACACTAACTTGTAGTTTTAGCTGAACACTGTGAGCAGGATGCACTACACTAACTTGTAGCTATAGCTGAACACTGTGCAGAGGTCGCACTACACTAACTTCTAGTTTTAGCTGAACACTGTGAGCAGGATGCACTACACTAACTTGTAGCTATAGCTGAACACTGTGCAGAGGTCTCACTACACTAACTTGTAGTTTTAGCTGAACACTGTGAGGAGGACGCACTACACTAACTTGTAGCTTTAGCTGAACACTGTGCAGAGGTCACACTACATTAACCTGTAGTTTTAGCTGAACACTGTGAGGAGGACGTACTACACTAACTTGTAGCTTTAGCTGAACACTGTGCAGAGGTCGCACTACACTAACTTGTAGTTTTCGCTGAACACTGTGAGGAGGACACACTACACCAACTTGTAGCTTTAGCTGAACACTGTGAGGAGGACACACTACACTAACTTGTAGCTTTAGCTGAACACTGTGCAGAGGTCACACTAAACTAACTTGTAGCTTTAGCTGAATACTGTGAGGAGGACGCACTACACTAACTTGTAGCTTTAGCTGAACACTGTACAGAGGTCTCACAAATAGGGATGAGCCGAACACCCCCCCGTTCGGCTCGCCTTAGAACATGCGAACAGGAAAAAAGTTTGTTCGAACACGCGAACACCGTTAAAGTCTATGGGACACGAACACGAATAATCAAAAGTGCTAATTTTAAAGGCTTATATGCAAGTTATTGTCATAAAAAGTGTTTGGGGACCTGGGTCCTGCCCCAGGGGACATGGATCAATGCAAAAAAAAGTTTTAAAAACGGCCGTTTTTTTCAGGAGCAGTGATTTTAATAATGCTTAAAGTCAAACAATAAAAGTGTAATATCCCTTTTAAATTTCGTAGCTGAGGGGTGTCTATAGTATGCCTGTAAAGGGGCGCATGTTTCCTGTGTTTAGAACAGTCTGACAGCAAAATGATATTTCGAAGGAAAAAAACCCATTTAAAATTACTTGCGGCTATTGCATTGCCGGTCTGACAATACACATAGAAGTTCATTGATAAAAACGGCATGGGAATTCCCCACAGGGGAACCCTGAACCACAATTTAAAAAAAAATGACTTGGGGTCCCCCTAAATTTCATACCAGACCCTTCAGGTCTGGTATGGATTTTAAGGGGAACCCCACGCCAAAAAAAAAACCGCGTGGGGTCCCCCAAAAATCCATACCAGACCCTTATCCGAGCACGCAACCTGGCAGGCTGCAGGAAAAGAGGGGGGACGAGAGAGCGCCCCCCCTCCTGAACCATACCAGGCCACATGCCCTCAACATTGGGAGGGTGCTTTGGGGTAGCCCCCCAAAACACCTTGTCCCCATGTTGATGAGGACAAGGGCCTCATCCCCACAACCCTGGCCGGTAGTTGTGGGGGTCTGCGGGCGGGGGGCTTATCGGAATCTGGAAGCCCCCTTTAACAAGGGGACCCCCAGATCCCGGCCCTCCCCCCTGTGTGAAATGGTAAGGGGGTACTTACCCCTACCATTTCACTAAAAAACTGTCAAAAATGTTAAAAATGACGAGACAGTTTTTGACAATTCCTTTATTTAAATGCTTCTTCTTTCTTCTATCTTCCTTCATCTTCTTCTTCTGGTTCTTCTGGCTCTTCTGGTTCTTCCTCCGGCGTTCTCGTCCAGCATCTCCTCCACGGCATCTTCTATCTTCTTCTCCTCGGGCCACTCCACACCCATGGAATGGGGGGAGGCTCCCGCTCTTCTCTTCATCTTCTTAATCTTCTTCTCTTCTCTTCTTCTCTTCTTCATTTTGTTCTCCGGGCCGCTTCGCATCCATGCTGGCATGGAGGGAGGCTTCCACTGTGTGACGGCGTCTCCTCGTCTGACGGTTCTTAAATAGTGGGGGGCGGGGCCACCCGGTGACCCCGCCCCCTCTGACGCACGGTGACTTGACGAGACTTCACTGTGACGTCACGGGGAATGCCACAGTGAAGTCCCATCATGTCCCGTGCGTCAGAGGGGGGCGGGGTCACCGGGTGGCCCCCGCTCCCGTTATTTAAGAACGGTCAGACGAGGAGACGCGGTCACACAGCGGGAGCCTCCCTCCATGCCAGCATGGATGCGGAGCGGCCCGGAGAAGAAGAGAAGAAGAGAAGAAGATGAAGAAGTAGATGATGAAGAGAAGAGCAGGAGCCTCCCCCCATGCCATGGGTGCGGAGCGGCCCGAGGAGAAGAAGATGATAGAAGATGCCGCGGAGGAGATGCTGGACGAGAACGCCGCAGGAAGAACCAGAAGAACCCAGAAGAAGAAGAAGATGAAGGAAGATAGAAGAAAGAAGAAGCATTTAAATAAAGGAATTGTCAAAAACTGTCTCTTGTCATTTTTGACAGTTTTTTAGTGAAATGGTAAGGGTAAGTACCCCCTTACCATTTCACACAGGGGGTGGTGGGATCTGGGGGTCCCCTTGTTAAAGGGGGCTTCCAGATTCCGATAAGCCCCCCGCCCGCAGACCCCCACAACTACCGGCCAGGGTTGTGGGGATGAGGCCCTTGTCCTCATCAACATGGGGACAAGGTGTTTTGGGGGGCTACCCCAAAGCACCCTCCCAATGTTGAGGGCATGTGGCCTGGTACGGTTCAGGAGGGGGGGCGCACTCTCATCCCCCCTCTTTTCCTGTGGCCTGCCAGGTTTCCTGCTCGGATAAGGGTCTGGTATGGATTTTTGAGGGGACCCCATGACGTTTTTTTTTTTTTTTCGGCGCGGGGTTCCCCTTAAAATTCTTACCAGACTTGAAGGGTCTGGTATGAAATTTAGGGGGACCCCACATCATTTTTTTTTAAATTTTGGCCGGGGTTCTCCTTAATATCCATACCAGACCTGAAGGGCCTGGTATGGAGTTTAGGGGGACCCCCACGTCATTTTTTTTTTAAAATTTTGGTTCAGGGTTCCCCTGTGGGGAAATCCCATGCCGTTTTTATCAATGAACTTCTATGTGTATTGTCGGACCGGCAATGAAATAGCCGCGAGTAGTTTTAAATGTTTTTTTTCCTTCAAAATGTCATTTTGCTGTCAGACTGTTCTAAACACAGGAAACATGCGCCCCTTTACAGGCATACTATAGACACCCCCCAGGTACGAAATTTAAAGGGATATTACACTTTTATTGTTTGACTTTAAGCATTATTAAAATCACTGCTCCTGAAAAAACGGCCTTTTTAAAACTTTTTTTTGCATTGATCCATGTCTCCTGGGGCAGGACCCAGATCCCCAAACACTTTTTATGACAATACCTTGCATATAAACCTTTAAAATTAGCACTTTTGATTCCTCCCATAGACTTTTAAAGGGTGTTCCGCGGCATTCAAATTTTCCGCGAACACCCCAAATTGTTCGCTGTTCGGCGAACTTGCGAACAGCCAATGTTCGAGTCGAACATGAGTTCGACTCGAAGTCGAAGCTCATCCCTACTCACAAACTAACTTGTAGTTTTAGCTGAACACTATGAGGAGGACACACTACACTAACTTGTAGCTTTAGCTGAACACTGTGCAGAGGTCTCACTACACTAACTTGTAGCTTTAGCTGAACACTGTGCAGAGGTCTCACTACACTAACTTGTAGTTTTAGCTGAACACTGTGAGGAGGACGCACTACACTAACTTGTGGCTTTAGCTGAACACTGTGCAGATGTTGCACTACACTAATTTGTAGTTTTCGCTGAACACTGTGAGGAGGACACACTACACCAACTTGTAGCTTTAGCTGAACATTCTGAGGAGGTCACACTAAACTAACTTGTAGCTTTAGCTGAACACTGTGAGGAGGATGCACTACACTAACTTGTAGCTTTAGCTGAACACTGTACAGAGGTCTCACAAACTAACTTGTAGTTTTAGCTGAACACTATGAGGAGGACGTACTACACTAACTTGTAGCTTTAGCTGAACACTGTGCAGAGGTCTCACTACACTAACTTGTAGTTTTCGCTGAACATTGTGAGGAGGACACACTACACCAACGTGTAGCTTTAGCTGAACACTGTGAGGAGGACGCACTACCCTAACTTGTAGCTTTAACTGAACACTGTGAGGAGGACGCACTACCCTAACTTGTAGCTTTAGCTGAACACTGTGCAGAGTCACACTAAACTAACTTGTAGCTTTAGCTGAACACTGTGAGGAGGACGCACTACACTAACTTGTAGCTTTAGCTGAACACTGTGCAGATGTCACACTACACTAACTTGTAGTTTTAGCTGAACACTGTGAGAAGGACACACTACACCAACTTGTAGCTTTAGCTGAACACTGTGAGGAGGACGCACTACACTAACTTGTAGCTTTAGCTGAACACTGTGCAGAGGTCACACTACACTAACTTGTAGTTTTAGCTGAACACTATGAGGAGGATGCACTACACTAACTTGTAGCTTTAGCTGAACACTGTGCAGAGGTCGTAGTACACTAACTTGTAGTTTTAGCTGAACACTGTGAGCAGGACGCACTACACTAACTTGTAGCTTTAGCTGAACACTGTGCAGAGGTCACACTACACTAACTTGTAGTTTTAGCTGAACACTGTGAGGACGCACTACCCTAACTTGTAGCTGTAGCTGAACACTGTGCAGTGGTCACACTAAATTAACTTGTAGCTGTAGCTGAACACTGTGAGGAGGATGCACTACACTAACTGTAAATAGTCTAGCTGCCTGACTGTGGTACTAATAGGATCAAAAGAACACCTGTAATTTTCTTCAGGTAGCTTTACATACTGTAACCAGACAAGCCTGCCTGTCAGTAGGAAGATAACAGGAACGGATCTAGCTAAACTGAATACAGTGTGTATGTATGTGTATGTATATATATGTATATATATATATGTGTGTGTGTGTGTGTGTGTGTGTGTGTGTGTGTGTGTGTATGTATATATATATATATATATATAACACCTGGGATGCATATATATATACACAATACACTGTAAGTGCAGCTAACTCTCTGACTGTCCTGCCTAATCTAGCTAACTCAAATGAAATGACACTGTCTCTCTCTCTATCTCTCAACACGCCGGAAAACACTACACAGGGCCGCCGTGCAGGCGGCCTTATATAGTGTGGGGTGTGTTCTAAACCCCCTGAGCCATAACAGCTCTCTCTACCAACGGCGCTGTGATTGGCCAAGCATGCGGGTCATAGAGCATGCTTGGCCAATCATCAGCCAGCAATGCACTGCGATGCCGCAGTGAATAATGGGCCATGACGCGCCACACGAATTTGGCGCGAACGGCCCATAACGTTCGCAGTTTGGCGAACGATCGAACAGCCGATGTTTGAGTTGAACATGGGTTCGACTCTAACGCGAAGCTCATCCCTAATGGTCAGTGACTATGTGTGTACTACAAGAGATAGTCAGAGACTACAGTCATGGAACAGCAGGTGGTCAGAGACCACACATTACCAAATAAGCTTTAGATGTTCTTGGGGACAGGAGGAGACATGCTTCAAGAAGCAGGCATAGACTGGAGACCCATTACATGAGCCTGCTAAACATCACTGCTGATTTAGACCCTTTAGAAATCAATGCTTCCACATTTGTGCTCCCTACAGCCCCCTTAAAAATTACTTGTGTCACATTTGATATTTATTATAAAAAAAAGTAAAAGGATGAACAACACAGAAAAAGCAAGCTACTGTGAAAAATCTAAGCTTTACTATTTAATGACTGGAATCCAGTGTAAAGAATATTTTTTCTTAACTGCCTTGTGTAATAATTTAGGCAATGAAAACACAGGCTACGGTCCTAAGGTAAGGGACCCACAGTAAGTGCTAAATGGCCACATGAGCTGGTTGGGTATTAGGAATCTAATGGCTGCATTCTCTTTTAGAAATTATGCCTAGAAAAACAGCTGAGTATTTTTTTATACAAGCGATATAGAATTCCTTAGAAAAAAAAAAAAAAGAAAAAGTTTACAGGTAGCTTGTCAGTTGTTAAAAACTCAGGCTTGCAGACACCCAGCTTTTCCTACAAATTACATGGTGAGATTAATGTAATGAAGTTTAACAGAACCATACCATTGCTCATCTTTCATGAGAAGCAATCATTCTTTCTCTGAAATGACTTCATTAGCATTATTCCCAGAATGCACTGCCTTTTTGTTTTCAGAGTGATTAATATGTCAACTAATTGATGTTTGTTTATAACTGTCACTAGCTGTAGGCATCCATTAACCCCTTGCCTGCCATCCATTACTCTTTTTACGAGTTGTACATATGTGCATTTATATTAAATAATAAGCCGCACCCAGATCTGTAAGTGCCAATTTTAAAATAATATTTTAGCCTGAAATATGATTTGCCATCAACCATGACCCACAGATATTATACTCATATTTCAAATGCTGTAGAAAACACTGAATCTGATCTAAACTTTATGTCATAGTGATAAGATTGAGAATACATAAATTCTCATTTATATTTATATAAGAAATCATTAGCATTCACCAAGAATATGGAAGTACTCTTCGACATAAGAACCATTAGAGCTTACAGATCAGATCATCTACTGTAGGATGTTTTTCCCCACACATACAGCCTGAATTCATGTGATGTCTATGTGTTACAAAACTTATTATTTTTTATTTTATTTTATTAGCATGATGAAATAGGCTGGCACTTTACTCTTTCACAGCATTGTTTACACTACAACTCTAGGTTTCTCCACATTAGATATGGTAAGCGAGGGTTGTGCAATAAAAAACGTGTGTGAAAGATATTTCTGTCTGTGACCAATGGGGAATTTTTCACTGGTAGCCATTTGTCTACAGGTGCAAATAGAATGCTATTACACAAAATCATACCCATTCAGTTTATCATTTGTCAATAGGGATGAGCTTCGAGTTCGAGTCGAACTTATGTTCGACTCGAACATTGGCTGTTCGCCTGTTCACCGAACAGCAAACAATTTGGGGTGTTGGCAGCAAATTTGAAAGCCGTGGAACACCCTTTAAAAGTCTATGGGAGAAATCAAAAGTGCTAATTTTAAAGGCTAATATGCAAGTTATTTTCATAAAAAGTGTTTGGGGACCTGGGTCCTGCCCCAGGGGACATGGATCAATGCAAAAAAAGTTTTAAAAACGGCCGTTTTTTCAGGAGCAGTGATTTTAATAATGCTTAAAGTCAAACAATAAAAGTGTAATATCCTTTAAATTTCGTACCTGGGGGTGTCTATAGTATGCCTGTAAAGGGGCGCATGTTTCCTGTGTTTAGAACAGTCTGACAGCAAAATGACATTTCAAAGGAAAAAAAGTCATTTAAAACTACTTTACAATACACATAAGTTCATTGATAAAAATGGCATGGGAATTCCCCGCAGGGGAACCCCGAACCACAATTTTAAAAAAAAATGACGTGGGGGATCCTCCTAAATGCCAGGTCCCTTCAGGTCTGGTATGGATATTAAGGGGAACCCCGGCCAAAATTAAAAAAAAAAAATGGCGTGGGGTCCCCCTAAAAATCCATACCACACCTTTTTCCGGCAACCTGGCAGGCTGCAGGAAAAGAGGAGGGGGGGACGAGAGAGCGGGCCCCCCCTCCTGAACCCTTGCCCGGTGGTTGTGGGGGTCTGTGGGCGGGGGGCTTATCAGAATTTGGAAGCCCCCTTTAACAAGGGGACCCCCAGATCCTGGCCCTCCCCCCTGTGTGAAATGGTAAGGCGGTATGTACCCCTACCATTTCACAAAAAAACTGACAAAAATGTTAAAAATGACAAGAGACAGTTTTTAACAAGTACTTTATTTAAATGCTTCTTCTTTCTTCTATCTTTTGGTTTCTTCCTCCATCTTCTTCTGGTTCTTCCTCCGGTGTTCTCGTCCTGCATCTTCATTCGCTGCGTCCTGCATCTTATCCGTGGTTATGTAACGGCTACCTGTTACGTAACCCCGCCTCCTTCTGACATCACAGGAATGCCACAGGGAAGTCCCGTCAAGTCCCCGCGTGTCAGATGGGGCGGGGTCACCGGGTGGATCCGCCCCCCGTTATTTAAGAACTGTCAGAAGAGGAGAAGCGTCACACAGCGGGAGCCTCCCTCCATAACATCATGGATGCGGAGTGGCCCGAGGAGAAGAAGATAAGAAAACGCCGCGGAGGAAGATGCAGGACGAGAACACCAGAACCAGAAGAAGAAGAAGATGGAGGAGGAAACCGAAGGAAGAGAGAAGATAGAAGAAAGAAGAAAGAAGAAGCATTTAAATAAAGGAATTGTCAAAAACTGTCTCTTGTCATTTTTAACATTTTTGAAATTTTTTTTGTGAAATGTAGGAGTACTTTTGTACCCCCTTACCATTTCACACAGGGGGGAGGACCGGGATCTGGGGGTCCCCTTGTTAAAGGGAGCTTCCAGATTCTGATAAAATCTTCGGGTCTGGTATAGATTTTGAGGGGGACCCCACGCCATTTTTTTTTTTTTTGGCCGGGGTTCCCCTTAATATCCATACCAGACCTGAAGGGCCTGTTATAGAATTAAGGGTGACCCCCCCACGTCGTTTTTTTTTTTTAATTTTGGTTCGGGGTTCCCCTGTGGGTGATTCCCATGCCGTTTTTATCAATTAACTTTTATGTGTATTGTCAGACCGGCAGTTCATTAATAGCCGCAAGTAGTTTTAAATGACTTTTTTTCCTTTGAAATGTCATTTTGCTGTCAGACTGTTCTAAACACGGGAAACATGCACCCCTTTACAGGCATACTATAGACACCCCTCAGGTACGAAATTTAAAGGAATATAACACTTTTATTGTTTCATTTTAAGCATTGTTAAAATCGCTGCTCCTGAAAAAACTGCCATTTTTAAACCTTTTTTTTGCATTGATCCATGTCCCCTGGGGCAAGACCCAGGTCCCCAAACACTTTTTATGACAATAACTTGCATGTAAGCCTTTAAAATTAGCACTTTTGATTATTCATGTTCGTGTCCCATAGACTTTAACGGTGTTCACATGTTCAAACAAATTTTTTGCCTGTTTGCAAGTCCTGGTGCGAACCGAACAGGGGGGTGTTTGGCTCATAGCTATTTGTCAAACAGTTCTGTGCTTATTCAACAAGCCAAGAGTGTATGGTCTAAAAAGTACCAGTAACCACACTATCCTACTCCAGTTAATTATCAACTGCTGTAAATGATAGCTGGAGATTAGGGATGAGCCGAACACCCCCCGGTTCGGTTCGCACCAGAACCTGCGAACGGACCGAAAGTTCGCACGAACGTTAGAACCCCATTGACGTCTATGGGACTTGAACGTTCGAAATTAAAAGTGCTAAATTTAAAGGCTAATTTGCATGGTATTGTCCTAAAAAGGGTTTGGGGACCCGGGTCCTACCCCAGGGGACATGTATCAATGCAAAAAAAACTTTTAAAAACGTCCGTTTTTTCGGGAGCAGTGATTTTAATGATGCTTAAAGTAAAAAAAAAAAGTGAAATATTCCTTTAAATATCGTACCTGGGGGGTGTCTATAGTATGCCTGTAAAGTGACGCGTGTTTCCCGTGTTTAGAACAGTCCCTGCACCAAATGTCATTTTTAAAGGAAAAAATCTCATTTAAAACTGCTTGCGGGTTTAATGTAATGTCGGGTCATGGCAATATGGATGAAAATCAGTGAGACAAACGGCGTGGGTACCCCCCAGTCCATTACCAGGCCCTTTGGGTCTTGTATGGATATTAAGGGGAACCCCGCACCCAAATTAAAATAAGGAAAGGTGTGGGGCCACCAGGCCCTATATACTCTGAACAGCAGTATACAGGCGGTGCAAACAAGACAGGGACTGTAGGTTTGTTGTTAAGTAGAATCTCTTTGTAATTTTGAACGGGTACATTTGTAACGTGTTTAGCTCCAGCCAAAAAATCTTTTTTAAGCTTTTTGGAAAACATAGGGAAGGGTTATCACCCCTGTGACATTTGTTTTGCTGTCTTTCCTCCTCTTCAGAAGATTTCACCTCACTTTTTGTCCCAATGAAAAATGTTTTTTGAAAATTTGGGTTTTTTTGTGGAACAAGGATTGGAAAGCATCAGTGGAAAGGAGAATTTTTTTTCCCATATTAACTCTTACAGGAGAGAATTTCCCTTCCTAGGGGTAGATTTCATCTCACTTCCTGTTGTCTCCTTCCGTTTGTAGGTAGGAGTCGTTTGTAAGTTAGATGTTTGAAAGTAGGGTCCTGCCCTATATACTCAGCAGAAATTTGGGCCTTAGGTGTTGCTGTGGCCACAACACTGTAAGCCCTCACAGGGCCCTGCTGTGAAATATTAGATCAAGAATTGTAATTACACGCCCCTGTTAGACAGGAGAAGAAAAATTGGGCCTTGGGCACTGGTGCTGGTGCCACAACACTGCAACCCCTCACAGACACTCTAGTTGGAATGCAGGAACGAGCCCTGCTGCAAAGTATTGCATCAAAAATTGTAATTACACGCCCCTGTTAAACAGGGGCTGAAAAATTGTGCCTTAGGCACTGGTGGTGGCGCCCAGAACCAAAAATGTTCTTACAAGCTATCAGCGTGATGATTGAGGAGGAAGAGGATAATTACTCAGGGATAGTCACTCAGCATCAGCATAGGCAGTCTTTGAAGGGATCTGAGATTTCAAAAAAAATTATTCGGTTACATCAGCATCAGGTGCTTGGTAGCTGGTGGTGATCCAAGACTGATTCATTTTTATGAAGGTCAGTCGATCGACCAAGTCGGTGGACAGACGCACCCTGTGATCGGTTACCACGCCTCCAGCAGCACTGAATGTGCGTTCCGAAAGAACGCTGGATGCAGGACAGGCCAGTAGCTCAATTGCATACTGTGCAAGCTCTGGCCAGTGATCCATCCTCAAGACCCAGTAACCCAGAGGATTTTCGGTGGGAAAGGTGTCCAAGTCTGATCTTGCCCCTAGGTATTCCTGTACCATGTAAAACAGACGCTGGCGATGGTTGCTGGAACCGATCATACCTTGGGGCTGCGGACCAAAAAATTGTCTGAACGCATCGGTCAGACGGCCACCTTCTCCACCGCTCCTTCTTTGACTGACCGAAGCCTCAGCAACACGTTGTCCAGAAACAGGAGTTTGTAACCTCCCAGTCTCTGGGAACGCGTTGCACAGACCTTTCTGCAAGGCCTCCCGAAGATGTTTCATCCTCTGCTCCCTCTGCGATGGCAAGATAAGGTCCGCAACCTTACCCTTGTAACGTGGATCAAGGAGGGTTGCCAGCCAGTATTGGTCCTTCTCCTTGATACCACGAATACGAGGATCCTTACGCAGGCTTTGCAGGATCAGGGAGGCCATGCAGCGTAGGTTTGCTGAGGCATTCGGTCCGGAGTCCTCTGGGTCACTAAGGACGACATGGTCCGCAGCCACCTCCTCCCAGCCACGTACAAGTCCATGTGTTTCTTGGGACTGATCCCTTAAAGACTGCTGCTGATGCTGAGTGCCAGGCTCCACCTCCATACTGACACAATCTTCCTCCTCCTCCTCCTCCTCGTCCTCGTCCTCTTCCTGTGTGATCGGCGGGCACGCAGGAACACTGTCTGGATAAAGGGGGCCTTGAGAGCTAAGGAAGTCCTCCTCTTCCTGCCTCTGTTCTGCCTCAAGTGCCCTGTCCATTATTCCACGCAGCGTGTGCTCCAACAGGTGGACAAGGGGGACAGTGTCACTGATGCATGCACTGTCACTGCTCACCATCCTCGTGGCCTCCTCAAATGGTGACAGGACAGTGCATGCATCCCTGATCATGGCCCACTGGCGTGGGGAAAAAAAACCAAGCTCCCCTGACCCTGTCCTGGTGCCATAGTCGCACAGGTACTCATTGATGGCCCTCTGCTGCGTGTGAAGCCGCTGCAGCATGGCCAACGTTGAGTTCCACCTGGTGGGTATGTCACAGATTAGGCGGTTCTTGGGCAGGTTAAACTCCTTTTGGAGGTCCGTCAGCCGAGCACTGGCATTATATGACCGGCGGAAATGCACACAGACTTTCCTGGCCTGCCTCAGGACATCCTGTAAGCCCGGGTACCTGCCCAAGAACCGCTGCACCACCAAGTTAAAGACGTGAGCCAAACAGGGCACATGGGTCATTTGTCCCTGTCGGAGGGCAGAGAGGAGGTTGGTGCCACTGTCGCAAACCACCATTCCTGCCTTAAGTTGGCGTGGCGTCAACCACCTCTGAACCTGCCCCTGCAGAGCTGACAGAACCTCTGCCCCAGTGTGGCTCCTGTCCCCCAAGCACACCAGCTCAAGCACCGCATGGCATCTTTTGGCCTGCGTACTTGCGTAGCCCCTTGAACGACTACGGAGCACCGCTGGTTCCGAGGACAAAGCACAGGAAGAGGCCATGGAGGAAGAAGAAGAGGAGGGGGTTGAGGAGAGAGGTGTGTCACAATCATTAGTAGTGGCATTTTGGAGGCGTGGTGGCGGAACAACCTCCAACACTACTGCACCTTATCCTGCATCCTTCCCAGCTGCCAGCAGAGTCACCCAATGCGCCGTGAAACTTAGGTAACGTCCCTGTCCATGCCTGCTGGACCATGAGTCAGCGGTAATATGCACCTTACCGCTGACCGCCCCGTCCAGCGAGGCATGGACATTGCCTTCCACATGCCGGTAGAGAGCCGGAATCGCCTTCCGTGAGAAAAAGTGGCGTTTGGGTACCTGCCACTGAGGAACCGCACATTCTACAAACTCACGGAAGGGGGCAGAGTCTATGAACTGAAAAGGCAGCAGTTGAAGTGCCAGCAATTTTGCCAAGCTAGCATTCAACCGCTGGGCATGTGGATGGCTGGGAGCAAACTTCTTTCGGCGGTGCAGCAGCTGGGGCAGGGAAATTTGCCTGGTACAATCTGACGTCGGTGTACCAAAAGCAGATTGCCCACAAGTACTTGGCTGTGACACACCTAATTCTACACCTTCATTCCTCTCAGTGCAGGTCTCAGAGAGGACTGAAGGTCTAGTGGGGTTGGAAATCTCAGCTGATGAGGAGCAAGGAGAGGTCCTCTTTGTTCTTTGGTGTGGGTCTTTTAGATGCGCTTGCCAACGAACTGCATGGCAGGTCAACATATGTCTGGTCAAGCATGTGGTACCCAAGCGGGAGATGTTTTGGCCACGTGAGGTATCTCAGGGCCACTTGATGCTAGGAACCCCAGCTTTGGATATGTTATGGTACCAGTTCCACTGGGTTTGCACACCAAATTTGGGGTTCCTAGCACCAAGTGGCCCTGAGATATGGGGCCCCAAATTCGGTACAGAAAATGTCAAGCACTTTTCTGCAGCAGAGTATGACATTTTCTGAACCGATTTCGGGGCCCCGTATCTCGGGGCCACTTAGGGCTAGGAACTTCAGCTTTGGATATGTTCTGGTACCAGGTCCACTGGGTTTGCATACCAAATTTGGGGTTTCTAGCACCAAGTGGCCCTGAGATACGGGGCCCCAAAGTTGGTTCGGGAAATGAAATTTTTTGCTGCAGAAAAGTGCTTGACTCGAGTATAAGTCGAGGGGGGCACTTTCAGCACAAAAAAATGTGCTGAAAAATTCGACTTATACTCGAGTATATACGGTATATTCATTTTCAATATACAGTGCTTCTCTAAAAAAATAAAAGTGGTCTATAGATAATGATTGATAAATAAATAAATATTTATATTTACAACAGTGATTAATAGTTCATTTGATGTTTGCAAGCAAATCTTCAATATAGTGATTTGTGCATTTCCTCCAAAAACCACCAAAGTGCACAACAGTCCAAAGTATACATCTTGTGTAGTATATTTACACAATAAAACTGTGCTCTTGCCTTTAACCACTTGACTACTGGGCACTTAAACCCCCTTCCTAACCAGACCAATTTTCAGCTTTTGGTGCTCTCACATTTTGAATGACAATTACTCAGTCATGCAACACTGTACCTATATGAAATTTTTGTCCTTTTTTTCACACAAATAGAGCTTTCTTTTGGTGGTATTAAACACCGCTGGGTTTTTTATTTTTTGCGATATAAAAGAAAAAAAACGACAATTTGGTTAAAAAATGCATTTTTCTTTGTTTCTGTTATAAAATTTTGCAAATTAGTAAATTTTCTTCTCATATTTTGGCCAAAATGTATACCGCTACATATCTTTGGTAAAAATAACCCAAATTGGTGTATATTATTTGGTCTTTGTTAAAGTTATAGAGTCTACAAGCTATGGTGCCAATCACACCTGAAGTACTGACGGCCTATCTCATTTCTTGAGACTCTAACAAGCCAGGAAAGTACAAATACCCCCCAAATGACCCCTTTTTGGAAAGTAGACATTCTAAGGTATTTAGCAAGAGGCATGGTGAGTTTTTTGAAGTTGTAATTTTTTCCTACAATTCTTTGCAAAATCAAGATTTTTTTTTTCTTTTTTTTTCCACAAAATTGTTATATTAGCAGGTTATTTCTCACACACAGCATATACATAGCACAAATTACACCCCAAAACACATTATACTATTCCTCCTGAGTATGGCAATACCACATGTGTGAGACTTTTACACACCGTGGCCACATACAGAGGCCCAACATGCAGGGAGGGCCATCAGGCGTTCTTGGAGCATAAATTACACATATAATTTCTTGAATACCTCTTACACTTTTGAAGGCCCTGAAGAACTAGGACAATGAAAACTCCCCAAAAATTACCCCATTTTGGAAAGAAAACAACCCAATGTATAATCTATGAGGCATATCGAGTCTTTTGAACATGTCATTTTTTTCTACAAGTTTTTGGAAAATGTGTAAAGAAAATGAAAACGCATTTTTTTACACATCGCTGTCCATTTACACAATGTTTCCAACACATAGCATGTACATACCAAAAATTATACCCCAAAATAGATTCTCCTACTCCTCCTGAGTACGGCAATACCACATGTGTGAGACTTTTCCACAGCGTGGCCACCTACAGAGGACCAACATGCAGGGAGCACCATCAGGTGTTCTAGGGACATACTTTCAAATCTAATTTGACTACCTATTACACTTTTGTGAGGCACTGTAGTGGCATGGATGATAACTGATGTGGCATGGATGAGCATGAATGGGGAAGGATGAGCCGTGGATGGGGATGGCTGAGCATGAATGAGTATGGCTGGATACGACTGAGTACGACTGAGTACGGCTGGGTGTGGCTGAGTATAGCTGGGATGGCTGGGTATGGATGGGTACGGCTGAGTATGGTTGGGTATGGCTGAATATTGCTGGGTATTGCTGGGTATGGCTGAGTATGGATGGGTATGGCTAATTATGGTTGGGGGTGGATGGGATGGCTGAGCATGGATGGATGGATGAGTATTGCTGAGGATGGATGGATTTCTGAACATGGATGGATGGATGAGTATGCTGAGTATGGATGGGTGAGCCGGATGGATGGATGAGTATGCTGAGTATGGATGGGTGAGCATGGATGGATGGATGGGTATGCTGAGTATGGATGGCTGAGCATGGATGGATGGGTATGGTGAGTATGGATGGGTATGCTGAGTATGGATGGCTGAGTATGCTGAGTATGGATGGGTATAGGCATGTGCATTTCGTTCCGAATCTAACTTTGGACAAATTTTTCATTATTCGGAAATTCGGATGCATCCGAATTTCCGAATTACAAAAGTAAAGAATTTAAAAGAATCCAAAAAAAACCGAACGAATTCGAAAACATATTCGAATCGAATTCGAAAACATATTCGGATCGAATTTGAAAAAAATTGAAAACGTTTTTCGAAAAAAAACAATAAGATAGAATACAAAATAATAAAGCAATAGAATATATATATATATATATATATATAACATTTTTATTATTCTCTTCTATTGTTTTTTTATGCTTTTCTTTTCTATTATTTTATATTCTATAATAGTCTTTTTAATTCAAATTCATTCTATACGAAATTTGAATTTCGGAACATGGCTTCTGAAGTTTGAATTTCGTATATAATGAATTTGAAGTTGAATAGAAAAGATTAGAACAGAAAATAATAGAAAAGAATAGACTAGAAAAACAATAGAACAGAATAGAAGAAAATATTATATATATATATATATATGTAGGAAGGCCAGTATGGTGGCCTGAATTTATGGGAGGAGCCCGGGGGGTACTTAAGCAGCCCGCTCACCTGTGGTGCTTGTCGGTTTCCTGTGCGCGATACACGTCACTAGGCCGACTATTCGATATACCAGCATCCGCAAGTTCTTGCCTCGCAAAATTCCGTATTCGATACCGTTCTCAAAACTTTCGAAGTCCGCGTTTTTCGTCCGTAGTTTGTACCACGCGGCTGGCTTGGCTGTCGCAGGTAAGGTCCCGTCGGACTTTTCGTTTTCATATCAGGTCACTAAACCGTAATTTCAAAATTTTTCGTTTCACTCGCTTTTTCATAAACTGCAATGTATATCGCATTTTTCGTTTCATGTCATGTCACTAAACCGTACTTTCAAATTTCGTTACTCGCACTTCACTATTGCAATGTATATCGCTCGTACTTTCGATATGTTACCATTTCGACAGCACCGCGACGCAGACGTCGCTTCATTTCTAGCATGTCGGTGTTTAAAAATATGCATCAATAAACAGCCATAGCAAGTCGCAATTTGCAAGTTATCGGATCAAGTCAGTTCGATACCAATCATTTCTCATTTCTGAAACATCCTAGAACTCATTTCTGACGTTTCAAATCATTTCAAAACATTTTCTCATTTCAGTCACCTACTGCGCTCCGATTCGAATCCAGTCGCATCAAAAAGATGCACCGATTCGTTCCGGTGTGCCCCAGTTATTTGGCCTCATTTCTATACATGCTCCAGAGTTACGTTATTGTCTGTCATTAGTACCTCTGTCATGCTTATCATTTCATTTCCACGTATCACGTTCCGACAGGAATCCAGTCGCATGCTAAATGCACCGATTCGTCTCGGCGTGCCCCAGGATTGGCCTCATTTCTATACATGCTCCAGAGTTTCGTTTGTCAGTCATTCGTACCTCTGTCATGGTTATCATTTCATTTCCACCTATCACGTTCCGGCATGAATCCAGTCGCATGGCAATGCACCGATTCGTCTCGGCGTGCCCCAGGATTGGCCTCATTTCTATACATGCTCCAGAGTTACGTTTCCAGTCATTCATACCTCTGTCATGGTTATCATTTCATTTCCACCTATCACGTTCCGACATGAATCCAGTCGCATGGCAATGCACCGATTCGTCTCGGCGTGCCCCAGGACTGGCCTCATTTCTATACATGCTCCAGAGTTACGTTTATCAGTAATTCGTACCTTCTGTCATGGTTATCATTTCATTTCCACCTATCACGTTCTGACATGAATCCAGTCGCATGGCAATGCACCGATTCGTCTCGGCGTGCCCCAGGACTGGCCTCATTTCTATACATGCTCCAGAGTTACGTTTATCAGTAATTCGTACCTTCTGTCATGGTTATCATTTCATTTCCACGTATCACGTTCAGACATGAATCCAGTCGCATGGAAATGCACCGATTCATTACGGCGTACCCCAGGGCTCGGCCTCATTTCTGATACACGCTTCAAAGTCCGGATCATAGCTAGTCGCAGACATCGGGGGATTCATCCATGTCTCTGCCATGCAGTTACTACCATTTCACTCCCACAACGCATCACCGTTCCGGAACCAGTCGCATCTGACATGCACCGATTCTTTACGGAATGCCTTGCTGGTTCCGACAGCATTTCATACCTATACCAGAGCTCGGTTGGTTGCCAGTCGCAAACACGGCACAACCAATTCAAGCCTCGGTCTAATAATCATTTCTCTCATTTCATTTCATACGGAGCTCCGATTCGAATCCAGATGCATCAAACACGCACCAGTTCGTCCCGGGTGCACCAATGTTTTCACTTGCCTCATTTCAATACATGCTCCAGAGCCCGGTTCTCGGTCGAATCAACGATGACGACCAGGCCGGACCTCTGTCATGGAGTCCATTCATAATCAAGGCAAACATTTCGAATCATTTTCATTGTCATACAAATCGTTGCTTCAAAAAATCAGTTGGCAATCCCTTCACGAATTGTCACCTTTTCGTTTTTCTCAGGTCAGTCAAAGTTCAGTAGGTCCACCCTGCACCAGGTTGGACGATATCCCCCCAGGTAAAAAAAAAAAAAAAAAAAAAAAAAGGGGAATGGGAGAATAAGTCGGGTAAGTATGACTCAGCGGATCAAAGAAAAAACTTGAAATTCATGTCACCCCTAATAGGTTACAGTCAACCAGGAAATAAAAGCTCAAGAGAATCCTCACCAGAGCAACCATGTCTCAGACCGGCAGCGAAGACCTCACGGCCCCTCTGTCACCTTCTCCGGTCTCAGAAAGCGGCAGCGTGCAATCCCTTAGGGGATGGACTATCCCCAAACTGACGGCAGAGCTCAGACGCAGAGGTGTCCCCTTCCCCGCCACAGCAAGGAAAGGCGAGCTTTTCAAACTCCTCTTTCCCCCACCAGCAGCAGGACCCAGTACCCAACAGGCATCCCTTCAGTCGATATCATCGGCCATTTCGCAATTACACACGATGGTGTCATCTCTATCCACCTCAGTTGCAGACGTCCAAACCAGGGTTGCACTTCTGGAGGCCCGACCGGCCACGGCTGTCCCCGACCCAACGGCAACTCAAAGCTTGACACCTCTTCCTGCAGGTACCTCAGGCTCGAGCCACATTGTCTACCCCTCCCACCTGGTCCCAACCAGTATCAGGAAGGACATCTTGGACGGCAAGGACGTCAACCTGGCCTCTCTCCTCATCTCCGTGCATGATTTGGCAGAAAATAAAGCCTACTCCTGGGGTGACATATCAGTGGTCCTTAAAGCCAAAGACCCCAGATTGAACCGCAAGCTAACAGTCTCAGAGTTTACCCTGGCCTTTGGCATGCTCAGAGATGTCCTGTGCTCAGCCACCCCTAGCAGGCGGGAAGAGCTGGACCTGTATCTCCATACTGTGGTAGACTTGGGCCACAAGTACGGAGGTTTTGCCTTTTACGATTACCATCGTTCCTTTTCAGCCAAGGCCGCGGCCAGACTCATACAGTTCCAGATCACGACAGATTGGAGTCTCATGGACACAGAGCTCTTCTGCCGCCACTTTGCCGGCTTACGCTCACCTCTGTGTGCGATTTGCCAGTCTTCCACCCACACTGCCACCTGGTGCGCCAATACGGCAATCAGACGGCCCTTCGAGTTTCCCTCTACCTCAGGTTCAGTACAGGGTCAGCCGATCCCTGAACCAACGCCTCAGGTGGACAAACTCGGACGCCCAGTCCGAACCGTGGGAGGGGCAGCCATCTGTAATAACTTTAATCATGGGTCCTGCAACTTCAGCCAGTGCCGTCTACTTCACCTCTGCACCTTATGTCATAGAGCACACCCTAGGATTTTGTGTGAAGTCAAGCAACACAAGAAGGCGTGACTAAGCCGGATCAACCTCTTATGGTTAGGATGGTATCTCACTTCACATCCCACCCCTTCCCTGGCCACCTTCCTTATCCAAGGCTTCACAGCAGGCTTTCACACCGGCCTCATTTCACTACCCCACACTACTCACGAATGTGCCAATCTTCGTTCGGCAGCCATTGACGAACAAGCCATAGATCAGCTCTTGCAGGCAGAGGTGGATCGAGGTTACGTGATAGGCCCTTTTAGTTGCCCCCTTTCAGCACATGGAGAGTCAGCCCTATTGGGCTTGTCAAGGGCAAGTTTTCGAATAAATTGCGTTTGGTGTACGACTTGTCTGCGCCTCATTCTTCCCACATACCCAGTCTCAATTCCCTGATCCCCTCCGAGGAGTTTTCCCTAAAATATTCTTCCGTGGACATGGCAATACAAGCGATCATCAAAGCAGGCACAGGCGCCTGGCTCTCCAAAGCCGACATCTCGGATGCTTTCAAGCTCCTGCCCATCCACCCATCCCTTTGGTGCTGGCATGGCATCAAGTGGAAGGAAGCATATTATTTTGCTACAAAGCTCACCTTCGGTTCGAAGAGTAGCCCGTGGCTCTTCGACACGTTCGCCCAGTCCCTCGGTTGGATACTATTACACAAGGGTCAATGCCATGCAGTCATCCATTATCTAGATGACTTCCTACTGATAGAACCACCCAGCAAATCCCAGGAGATCTCGACAAACTTAGGGTAATTTTTGGAAACCTCAATGTTCCTATTGCCGAGCACAAAGTCGATGGCCCAGCAAATAGCATCACTTTTCTCGGGGTCAGCTTGGATACCTGCGCAATGCAAGCCAGTCTCCCCCTCGACAAACTAACACGCATTAGGGCAGTCCTTCACGAGTTTACACACACCAAGGACTGTACCAAAAAACAGTTGCAGTCCCTCCTGGGTATGCTCAACTTCGCTATGCGAATTATTCCACAAGGCCGCACATTTGTATCACGCCTACTCAGATTTCTGTCGGAAACTCAAGACCCTGACCAGATTTTGAATTTAGACTCCGCAGCCATAGCGGACCTATCCATGTGGGAGGAATTCTTGTCCGCCTGGAATGGCATATCTCTATTCATACCTATAGTTTCGGTCCATTCACCCCAGGTGGTAACGGACGCCGCAGCCTCCACAGGTTTCGCGGCAATTTTTGGCCATCATTGGTTTTCAGGACCATGGCCTCAACAGATACTAATGATACCCGGCTTTTCCCAAACATCTGCCCTCTTTGAGCTTTACCCCATAGTGGCAGCCGCACAACTCTGGGGCCACCACTGGACAGGACAAACTGTAGTCTTTAGCACCGACAACCAGGCCACGGCAGACATCATCAACAAAGGCAGGTCCAAGTCCCTAGCAGTCATGTCCTTCCTGCGCAGGTTGGTACAACTGTCTTTACAACATCAGTTCAATATACACTGTGCATTTATTCCCGGCAGATACAACTCAGCAGCTGACGCACTGTCACGTTTCAATTATTCCTCCTTTTTCAAGCAGGTTCCCGATGCCGATCCGATGTCGGCCCCTATCCCTGTCTGGTCACAACTGACCCTGGACTAGTTCAACATTTACACGGAGCTACACAACTCATAAATCATTCCCTCTCCTACAACACACTTAAAGCCTACCAGACAGCTTGGAAGGCCTTTAACAAATTCCTCACGTCCTGCCGTAAAGGACCAACAGGTATCAAGCAGGTACTGGCCTTCACTGCACACTGCCACACACAGCTGGCCTTATCCTACAACACCATCCGGCTATACCTAGCCGGCATTCAACATTTTATGGCGCTTGAAGACCCCACGAAACCTTCACTATTCTCATCTCACGCTATACGAGCCGTTCTAAGGGGAATTCAGAAACAACAACCAGTCATCAGCACTAAGCGCTTGCCCATTACGGGACCCATCTTTAGGGACATGTCAACTATTCTGGCTACCTCGCCATTCGGTCTGCTCCGCAGCATTGTCTTACAAGCAGCGATATATCTAGCGTACTATGGGTTCTTGCGCCCTGGAGAATTCACCTCTAACAAATCCACAGACCGAGTACTATGCAGACGACACTTACTTAGATACCAAGACCACTTCATCCTGCACCTCGAGGTCTCTAAAACCCAGCAAACGGGCTCAGGAGCGAACATTCACCTCTACAAAACCGACAACAGCTGGTGTCCAGTCGCCGTACTCAACCGGCTCCTGTCACTCCTGCCTGAACAACCAGACAGCAGTCCCCTTCTACCGTTCCCAGTTAAACCCTTAAACGCCTCTCAGTTTGTGGAACACATAAGAATACTTCTCCGCAATCTTCATCTTAACCCTAGTCAGTATTCCGGACACTCTTTTCGCATCGGAGCAGCCTCCGCGGCGTCCCGCCACGGAGTTCCAGACCACATCATTAAAAGACTGGGCAGGTGGAAGTCAGCCTGCTTCGCCCGGTATATCCCCAATCCACAAACAGAGATGGCACAGGCATTCTCCAAATTGGCTCAATAAATAATTGAAAATCAATAAAATCATAACCCTACCTGAATGTTTTTGCCCCCTTATTTTGGCATACCGGCCATTAGACCAAGGCACACTTTCAGGTCCATTTCATATGGTAAGTCCACACTTTCGGGTCTATTTCCGATGGTAAGTCCTATCTTTACTGTAAGTGGTATCCATGTACATACCGGACATAGGGCTCCAACCATAAGTAGGAAGGCCAGTATGGTGGCCTGAATTTATGGGAGGAGCCCGGGGGGTACTTAAGCAGCCCGCTCACCTGTGGTGCTTGTCGGTTTCCTGTGCGCGATACCCACCCTCCCATCCCCGTTTCACAGCATTTCTCAAACTATTCATTTCATTCATTTCTCTTACAGAATAATCATTTCTTAAACCAGGGTATGCCCCCTTATTTTGGCATACCGGCCATTAGACCAAGGCACACTTTCAGGTCCATTTCATATGGTAAGTCCACACTTTCGGGTCTATTTCCGATGGTAAGTCCTATCTTTACTGTAAGTGGTATCCATGTACATACCGGACATAGGGCTCCAACCATAAATATATATATATATATATATATATATATATATATATATATATATATATATATATATATATATATATATATATAATATATATATATATATAATATATATAATATTCTATTCTATTCTAGTCTTTTCTGTTCTACTGTTCTATTGTTCTATTGTTTTTCTATTCTATTCTTTTCTATTAGAATTTGATTTCATTCTATTTCTATATAACCATTTTCCGAAATTCGAATTTTGTATAGAATGAATTTGAATTCAAATAGAAAAGATTAGAATATAATAGAAAATAATAGAAAAACAATAGAACAGAATAGAAAAAATATAATATATATATGTTTTTCTAGTCTTTTCTGTTCTACTGTTCTATTGTTTTTCTATTCTATTCTTTTCTATTAGAATTTGTTCTAATCTTTTCTATTCAACTTCAAATTCATTCTATACGAAATTCAAACTTCAGAAGCCATGTTCCGAAATTCGAATTTCGTATAGAATGAATTTGAATAGAAAAGATTAGAATAGAGTAGAAAGAATAGACTAGAAAAACAATAGAACAGAATAGAATAAGATATAATATATATATTATATTTTATTTTGTTCTGTTCTATTGTTTTTCTAGTCTATTCTTTTCTATTATTTTCTATTCAAATTCGAATTCATTCTATACGAAATTCGAATTTCAGAAGCCATCTTCCGAAATTCGAATTTAGTATAGAATGAATTTAAATTCGAATAGAAAAGTTTAGAATAGAATAAAAAAGAATAGCATAGAAAAACAATGAAACAGAATAGAAAAAAATATAATATATATAGTATATTTTATTCTCTTATGTTATATTGTTTTTCTAGTCTATTCTATTTCTATTATTTTCCTTGTCAAAAGAAGTTTATTGAGTATACAATATTATAAAGATACATAAAGTAAGTTTACAAGGATCTATAAAGTAAGCTCATTGTTTTACAGTAGGGTTTATATAGGTAATTATCATGAAATTTCAAATATTAAACATTGGGTTCACGTAAACCTAAATGAAAGATATATATCATTTCCTTAGTTACTTTTGTAGGTATTTAAATGATTTATACCTACTATACATATTGTTTACAAGTAGAGTGTATATAGGTCAAATAAATTCTGATAATGAGCTTTAATCGTAAGGTGGAGAAAAGGAAAGAGAAAGGGTTGAAAGGTAGAGGTATGGTCCACAAGGTTGTCCCGCTCGTCCGTTTATTATTCTTTTTAGTTCTCTTTGAAGCCTTAGAATGGGTGTCTCTGTAAGTCATTTCATCTGTTACCATGGCAACAGGACAGAGTCATTGAAGTTTGACAGGAACTGTTGTTTTATCCAAGGGTGCCAAAGTTTTTCAAATTTTGGAATTTGATTTTGATCGATGGCTACCATCTTAGCATGGGACATTGTATTATTCATTCTGTGAATTGTTTCTGCTAGTACCAATGTAGGAGATTTCCATGCCTTGGCCACTGTTTGTTTTGCAGCCGTTATTAGTTGGATCATAAATATGAATTGAGATAGTGTTAACCATTCCGGTTTTAGATTAAGTAAAGTTAAATATGGATCTGGTTGTATTATTTTTTAAAATATTTTAGATGCAATCATGAAGACTTCCTTCCAGAAGGTTTGGATTACTGGGCACGTCCACCATATGTGTAAATATGTGCCTATTTCTGGGCATCCTCGAAAACAAAGAGCTGAGGTATTAGGTGAATATTTTGCCACTCTAGCGGGTACAAGGTACCCGCGAGTTAGGACTTTATAATTTGTCTCCAGTGCTAAGATGTTGGGTGAAGATGACTTAGATGTGAGCCATATGTTAGACCAGTCCGTGTCTTCTAAAGTTCGTCCCAGGTCCTCCTCCCACCTCTAAACGTAAGAGGGTCTATTAAGATTTGCTACTCCATATAATTGATTATAAAGTGATGAAATTGTACCTTTAGCAAATGGATCTTTTGTACAGATTGATTCAAAAATGGATAATTGGGATAATGGTGTATCCCCCTTTAGGAATGGTGTATAGAAATTTTTGATTTGGAGATATCTAAATATCTCAGAGTTTGGTAGATCATATTTTTCTCTAAGCAATGGGAATGAAAGGAATGATTTAGATGCTATGAAGTCATTTAGTGTCTGAATGTCTGATGTTGTCCAAGCTTTAAAAGAATTTGGGTAGATCCATGCCGGATAAAAGGCCGGATTTCTGATAAAAGAAAGGAGAGGATTGTGTGGAGATTGTAACTGATATTTGGTTTTTAGTTTATCCCAGAGAGATAAGAAGTGTTTAGTTATGGGATTATGAATTTTAAAGCGGTCTTTAGGATCAAGCCATAATAAATTTGATATTAATAGAGGGTCATTTTCTGAAGCCTCTATAAATACCCATAATGGGATTTCCTGTTTTGCATGGTATTTGGACAGACTGGCCAAATGTGCTGCTCTGTAGTAGTTAGTAAAATTAGGGTATCCCAGGCCTCCTTTATTTTTGGGAAGATGTAGTGTGTGTGTATAGGTATACGTGGTTTAGAAGAGCCCCATATAAACGAAGTTGCTCTTTTTTGTACTATTCTCAAAAAATAGGAAGGAATTGGAATAGGGAGGACTCTTAATAGATAAAGCAATTTGGGTAGAATAGTCATTTTGATTGCATTAATCTTCCCTATCCAGGATAAAGGAAGTTGCGACCATTGTTTTATTAGATTTGTGATCTGTCTTAATACAGGAGGATAATTGGTTGAGAATAAGTCAGAATGAGATGCTGTTAAATGAATTCCAAGATATGGGATTGATTTTTCTGCCCATGTGAATGGGAGTGCAGCCCTAGCCGGGATCAATTCCATGTTTGTGAGTGAAATATTAAGCACTAGGCATTTCTTAGGATTAATCATAAGGCCGGATAGGGCTGCAAATCCATCAAGAGCTGGTATTAAGTTAGGACCAGAGACCTGTGGTGATGATAGAAAAAGTAATATATCGTCTGCAAATATACATAATTTGTGTATAATAACTCCTTCTTCAATGCCAGTTATAGTTTGGTTTGTTCTGATGTATTGGGCCATGGGTTCGAGTATAAGGGCAAATAATAAGGGAGATAATGGGCAACCCTGTCGGGTACCTCTTTCAATATTAAAGGCATCAGATTTGTATCCAGCATATTTTATATAGGTTAAATGTTAAATGTTAAAAAGCGGGGTCCAAAACCCCATTTTTGTAATGAATATTGCATATATTGCCAGGATACTGTGTCAAATGCCCTCTTAATATCGAGAGATAGAAAACATAAAGGGATTTTCCGTTTTTTAGCAATATGTGCCAATAACACTGCCCTGCGTATATTATCGCCTGCCTGTCTATTTGGCATGAAGCCTACTTGATCTCTATGTATTAATTTTCCTATAATGCTATTGAGGCGTTTTGCTATTATTTTTGCTAATAATTTAATATCGAGGTTTAACAGAGAGATAGGCCAATAATTCACACAGGAAGTATCATCAGAAAGGGGTTTTGGGATCATACAAACAATTGCCATTAGTGTTTCTTGCCGAAAAGAATGTCCATCTAGAAGTTTGTTAAAAGTTTCAGTGAGAATGGGAGAGAGTATTTCTGAGAATGTTTTATAGTATAAAGCCGAGTAGCCGTCTGGGCCTGGTCTTTTGTTAAGTTTTAGGTCTTTTATGGCGTTAGCAACTTCATCTATAGTTATAGGCTCATCCAAACTGCTTTTTTGATTCTGAGATAACTCAGGTAAGGTTATTTTTGAGAAGAAGGATTCAGCCTCTGTAGGATTAAATTCATTGTTTGTCTTGTATAAAGTTGCGAGATGTGAGTGAAATTTATGGACTATTTTAACTGGATTACAAGTGTAAACATTTTTTGATAATTTCAAACGTATTGGTTTGAAAGATTTGTTAGTTGAATTTAATGCCCGAGCCAAATATGTACCTGGTTTGTTTGTATTCATGTAGAAATTGTGTTTGGAGCGTTTGAGGGATTTATCAACTGACTCAGTGAGAAATAGATCATATTCCAATCTAGATTTTTCCAGATGAGATTTTGTACTCTGAGATGGATTATCTTGAAATGATATGTAGGCTGCATTAAAATTGAGTTATAGTTTTTTTGCTAGATTTTTGCGTTCCCGTTTAAATAGTGCCATTTGTCTTTGTATTGTACCACGCAAGACAGGCTTATGAGCTTCCCACAGTGTTATTGGGGAGATGTCTGTTGTATTATTAATTGATATGTATTCCTTTAAAGCTTGTTCAATGGCCATCTGATGTAGTGGGTGTTTGAGCATTATGTCCGGTAAGTACCTCGTTGGGTCATGCACTTTTGGTATGGCTAAGGCTATAGTAGTGTATACTGCGTTATGGTCAGACCACGGAATCGGAATTATATCTGATGCAATTATTTCTGGTATCATTCCTATTGTTAGAAAAATATGATCTATTCTGGTGAAGGTTTGATGAGGGTGCGAGAAATAAGTGAATTTCTTTTTCATTGGGTTACTTTCTCTCCACGAATCTACCAGATTGTATTTGGAAAGAAGTTGAGAAAAAGGTAATCTAGAGGTTATTTTGGATGGTGTAAAAGGTGATTTATCTAGAAATGGGAGGAGGACCTGGTTTGAATCCCCACACATTATCACTGTTGCTATTTTGTGTGTATTAATCACTTGTAATATATGTGAGAGGAATGGTGTAGGTTGTTTGTTAGGAGCCTAGTAGGAAATCACCGTGATTGCTGTATCCATTATATAACCCATGAGTATCAGGTATCTACCTTCTGGGTCTTTAATTTCTGATGATAAGGTGAATGGTGTGGATCGGTGAAATGCAATTAGAGTTCCCCTTTGCTTGGTACAGGCAGAAGCCGTGTAAATTTGTTGATAAAAAGGAGAAATATATTTTGGAGTAGAATCTTTGGTGAAGTGTGTTTCTTGGAGGCATACTATGTGAGCCTTCTTGTTATGAAAAGTACAGAAGGCTTTGGTCCTTTTTTGAGGGACATTTATTCCCTGAACATTCAGGGAAAGTATATTCAGTGGTGCCATGGCAACAGATCAAATAGTTTTGACTTACTTTTTGTTATGCAGAGCTGACTGCGCAGTTCAACCTGTGTGGACTGAAGAGATGAATAGATAGAAAAGAAACCAGTGAATTCTGGAGTAAAGAGTAAACAAAAAACATATGAGATTAGATGATACATTGTATAAATTATTTTTTGCAAGTAATCACAATTTACCTGTGAAAGAGAATAAATATCTCTCTCAGGGGAATAAGTGCCTTCGTCACACTCCCACATAATATGGTTGGGAGAATGAGGAGGGCTAATGGGGGTACACGGATCTTCCGCTTACAGGAGAGAAGTGCTATGTCAAAAGACATCAAAATGATGTTTCATTAATTGGAGTGCAGAATATAGTTTTTGTTGAAATTATTTATTCCAGGGTGGTTGTATATGGTTAGTCTTGCCCTAGGCTAAATATTTCAGTTAGAAAGGTACTGTTAATTACTTTGGTATTGATGAAGATAGTTTGAATTATTTTGGGATTTTAACCCTTTTAGAGTAAACAATTACATATTTTATTCATATGTAACTGTTTAGATATGTTAACTCATAAAATTGAGGTTGTATTGCTTCAGATTAGAATACCGTATATACTCGAGTATAAGTCGAATTTTTCACTTTTGTGCTGAAAGTGCCCCCCTCGACTTATACTCGAGTCAAGCACTTTTCTGCAGCAAAAAATTTCATTTTCCAAACCGACTTTGGGGCCCCGTATCTTTGGTGTTCAAACCCAGTGGTACTGTTACCACAACATATCCAAAGCTGACATTCCTAGCCCTAAGTGGCCCCGAGATACGGGGCCCCAAATCGGTTCGGAAAATGTCATTCTCTGCTGCAGAAAAGTGCTTGACATTTTCTGAACCGATTTTGGGGCCCCATATCTCAGGGCCACTTGGTGCTAGGAACCCCAAATTTGGTGTGCAAACCCACTGGAACAGGTACCATAACATATCCAAAGCTGGGGTTCCTAGCACCAAGTGGCCCTGAGATACGGGGCCCCAAACCCGGTTCAGAAAATGTCATTCTCTGCTGCAGAAAAGTGCTTGACATTTTCTGAACTGATTTTTGGGGCCCTGTATCTCGGGGCCACTTGGGGCTAGAAACCCCAGCTTTGGAAATTTTATATATATTAGGGATGAGCCGAACACCCCCCTGTTCGGTTCGCATCAGAACATGTGAACAGGAAAAAAGTTCGTGCGAACACCGTTAAAGTCTATGGGACACGAACATGAATAATCAAAAAAGCTAATTTTAAAGGCTAATATGCAAGTTATTTTCATAAAAAGTGTTTGGGGACCTGGGTCCTGCCCCAGGGGACATGGATCAATGCAAAAAAAAAAGTTTTAAAAACGGCCGTTTTTTCAGGAGCAGTGATTTTAATAATGCTTAAAGTCAAACAATAAAAGTGTAATATCCCTTTAAATTTCGTACCTGGGCGGTATCTATAGTATGCCTGTAAAGGGGCGCATGTTTCCTGTGTTTAGAACAGTCTGACAGCAAAATGACATTTTGAAGGAAAAAACTCATTTAAAACTACCCGCGGCTATTGCATTGCCGACAATACACATAGAAGTTCATTGATAAAAACGGCATGGGAATTCCCCAAAGGGGAACTTCGAACCAAAATTAAAAAAAAAAAAAAGACGTGGGAGTCCTCCTAAATTCCATACCAGGCCCTTCAGGTCTGGTATGGATATTAAGGGGAACCCCGGCCAAAATTTTAAAAAAAAAATGACATGGGGTTCCCCCTAAATTCCATACCAGACCCTTCAGGTCTGGTATGGATTTTAAGGGGAACCCCGCGCCAAAAAAAAAAAAAAAAACGGCATGGGGTCCCCCCAAAAATCCATACCAGACCCTTATCCGAGCACGCAACCTGGCAGGCCGCAGGAAAAGAGGGGGGACGAGAGTGCGCCCCCCCTCCTGAACCGTACACATGCCCTCAACATTGGGAGGGTGCTTTGGGGTAGCCCCCCAAAACACCTTGTCCCCATGTTGATGAGGTCAAGGGCCTCATCCCCACAACCCTGGCCGGTGGTTGTGGGGGTCTGCGGGCGGGGGGCTTATCGGAATCTGGAAGCCCCCTTTAACAAGGGAACCCCCAGATCCCGCCCCCCCTGTGTGAAATGGTAAGGGGGTACTTACCCCTACCATTTCACTAAAAAAAACTGTCAAAAATGTTAAAAATGACAAGAGACAGTTTTTGACAATTCCTTTATTTAAATGCTTCTTCTTTCTTCTATCTTCCTTCATCTTCTGGTTCTTCTGGTTCTTCCTCTGGCGTTCTCGTCCAGCATCTCCTCCGCGGTGTCTTCTATCTTCTTCTCCTCGGGCCGCTCCGCACCCATGGCATGGGGGGGAGGCTCCCGCTCTTCTCTTCTTCTTTTCTTCTCTTCTTCTCTTCATTTTCTTCTCCGGGCCGCTCCGCAACCCATGCTGGCATGGAGGGAGGCTCCCGCTGTGTGACGGCACTCCTCGTCTGACAGTTCTTAAATAACGGGGGGCGGGGCCACCCGGTGACTTGACGGGACTTCCCTGTGACATCACGGGGAATGCCACAGGGAAGTTCCGTCATGTCCCGTGAGGGGGCGGGGTCATCGGGTGGCCCCGCCCCCGTTATACTTGGTTTATATCAGAAGAAGGGATGGGCCGAACACACACCCCCCCATTTGGTTCGCATCCAGAACATGCAAACAGGCAAAAACTTTGTTTGAACACGCGAACACCGTTAAAGTCTATGGGACACGAACATGAAAAATCAAAAGTGCTAATTTGAAAGGCTTATATGCAAGTTATTGTCAAAAAAGTGTTTGGGGACCTGGGTCCTACCCCAGGGGACATGTATCAGTGCAAAAAAAAGTTTTAAAAACGTCAGTTTTTTCGGGAGCAGTGATTTTAATAATGCTTAAAGTGAAACAATAAAAGTGTAATATTCCTTTAAATTTCATACCTGGGGGGTGTCTATAGTATGCCTGTAAAGTGGCGCATGTTTCCCGTGTTTAGAACAGTCTGAGTGCAAAATTACATTTCTAAAGGAAAAAAAGTCATTTAATAGTACTAACGCCAGCGCCGGCTATAATGAATTGTCGTTCCAGCAATACACATAAAAGTTCAATGATAAAAATGGCATGGGATTTCCCTAAAGGGGAACCCCGAACCAAAATAAAAAATGCGTGGGGGTCCCCCCAAATTCCATACCAGGCCCTTCAGGTCTGTTATGGATATTAAGGGGAACTCCATGCCAAATTTTTTAAAAACAATGGTGTGGGGTCCCCCTTAAAATCCATACCAGACCTGAAGGAACCCTGTGCCAAAATTAAAAAGAAATTGGCGTGGGGTCCCCCTAAAAATCCATACCAGACCCTTATCTGAGCATGCAACCTGGCAGGCTGCAGGAAAAGAGGGGGGATGAGAGAGCCCCCCCTCCTGAACTGTACCAGGCCTCCATCTTCTTCTTCCCTGGCTTCTTCCTCCAGTCCTCTCGTCCTGCATCTTCCTCCGGCTTCTTCTCCGCTTTGTCCTCCGCACGATCCGCCTCAGTGGGAGTCTTCCGCTGTGTGACGCTTCTGTTCAGGTGACAGTTCACCTGGTGACCCCGCCCCCTCTGACGTGTGCGGAGGACAAAGCGCAGAAGAAGCCGGAGGAAGATGCCGGACGAGAAGACTGGAGGAAGAAGCGGAGGAAGAAGCAGGGGAAGAAGAAGATGGAGGAAGAAGAAGAACACCGAAGGAAGACCAGAAGAAAGAAGATGGAAAAAGAAGCAGGGACAGAGCAAGAAATTATTAAAGGAATTGTCAAAAACCGTCTCTTGTCTTTTTTAACCTTTTTGACGCTTTTTTTCTGAAATGGTAGGGGTACATTTGTACCCCATTACCAATTCACACAGGGGGGGCCAGGATCTGGGGGTCCCCTTGGTAAAGTGGGCTTCCAGATTCCAATAAGCCCCCCACCCGCAGACCCCCACAACCACCGGACAAGGGTTGTGGGGATGAGGCCCTTCTCCCCATCAACATGGGGACAAGGTGCTTTGGGGGGGCCGCTACCCCAAAGCACCCTCCCAATGTTGAGGGCATGTGGCCTGGTATGGGTCAGGAGGGGGAGGCGCTCTCTCACCCCCCCATCTTTTCCTGTGGCCTGCCAGGTTGCGTGCTCGCATAAGGTTCTGGTATGAAATTTTGGGGGGACCCCACGGCATTTTTTTTTTTAAATTGGCACGGGGTTCCCCTTAATAACCATGCCAGACCTGAAGGGCCTGGTATGGAATTTGGGGGGACCCCCACGCATTTTTTAAAAAAAATTTGGTTCGGGGTTCCCCTGTGGGGAAATCTAATGCCGTTTTTATCAATTAACTTTTCTGTGTATTGCCGGACTGACAATTCATTATAGCCGTTGCTAGCGCTAGTACTTTTAAATGACTTTTTTTCCTTTAGAAATGTCATTTTGCACTAGGACTGTTCTAAACATGGGAAACACGTGACACTTTACAGGCATACTATAGACACCCCCAGGTACGTAATTTAACCACCTCAAAACAGGGCACTTAAACCCCCTTCCTGCCCAGACCAATTTTCAGCTTTTGGTGCTCTCACACTTTGAATGACCATTACTCAGTCATGCAACACTGTACCCAAATTAAATTTGTGTCCTTTTTTTCCACACAAATAGAGCTTTCTTTTGGTGGTATTTAATCACTAATGGGTTTTTTATTTTTTGTGCTATAAATAAAAAAAATGTAAATTTTGTGAAAAATTGCTTTTTTCTTTGTTTTTGTCATAAATAAATAAAAAACAAAAATTTAGCAAATTAGTCATTTTTCTTCATAAATTTTGGCCAAAATTTATACTGCTATATATCTTTGGTAAAAATAACCCAAATTCGTGTATATTATTTGGTCTTTGTGAAAGTTATAGATTCTACAAACTATGGTGCTGAAAATCACTGAAAATTGAAAACATCTGATCAGGCCTTCAGTACATCAGGTGAATCTAATTTCTTGAGGTACTAAAAAGTCAGAAAAGTACAAATACCCCCCAAATGACCCCTTTTTAGAAAGTAGACATTCCAAGGTATTAAGGAAATAGCATGGTGAGTTTTTCTCCATTGTTTTGGCTCATTTCTTGAAACAGAAATGACATTCTCAAAACAACATGGACAAATCTCCAAACCACTTGGCAATTGTTCACAACTGAATTGAATTTCTCATTCATTTCATCAAAATTGCAAATGTCTCAGTACATGTCTCAATGTCTCAGTACATCTTTCAAATGATTAAGTACAAGTATCCTACATTTAGCACAATTTCCAAGTGAATAGATCTTGTTGATCTAAACTGATTGTCAATTCTCAGTCTAATGCCGCGTACACACGGTCGGACTTTTCAGCTACAAAAGTCCAACGGACGCTGACGGACTAAAGCTGGCTGGTAATCCGATCGTGTGTGGGCTTCTCCGGACTTTCAACGTACTTTTTTAGCCTCAAATCCGACGTACTTTAGATTTGAAACATGCTTCAAATCTTTACGTCGTAACTACGACGGACCCCGAAGTCCGCTCGTCTGTATGCTAGTCCTACGGACAAAAACCCACGCTAGGGCAGCTATTGGCTACTGGCTATCAACTTCCTTATTTTAGTCCGGTGTACGTCATCACGTACGAATCCGTCGGACTTTTGTGTGGTCGTGTGTAGGCAAGTCTGTTCGTTAGAAAGTCTGCCGCAAGTCCGCCGCAAGTCCGCCGAAAGTCCGCCGAAAGTCTGTCGGACAGGCTGTCGGACTTTTGTAGATGAAAAGTCCGACCGTGTGTACGCGGCATAACGGTTGTTCTCTCCAAAACGTGTCAGCATCATTTCATTGTTTAAGTCATCACATGCACAATAGTCTGTTCAATTGTCAAAATTATTCAGGAACATAATACCATAAATACCATATATAAATCTCTTGGAACATTTGATAAAATGATTACAGCAATTGACAGTCAGGTGCAACTAGAACTTGACTAACGAAGGAGGAGTCGGAGTTGGTCTCAGATGACCAATCAAACCGTATGTTTAGTTACCTGACAGGTGCTGTCCATGATTGTAAATGCTGCCAAACATGTATATATAGAGCTTGACCGTGCAGGACCAGTACAATTTCTGAACATGGAGGCACCTGGCCAAGTAGATGAACAAGGGCAACTGCCTGCTCGAGGAAGAGGAAGAGGAAGAAGAAGAGGAGGAGGAGTAAGGGTGTGTGGTGGTGGAATAGGGGGAAGAGGCCGAGGAGCATGAAGACACCATGCTGTCCCTGATGAAATTCGGGCCACAATGATAGATCATGTCATCAACCATGGCCTCACAATGGCGGAGGAAGGTCGCCGAGTGCAGCCTAATGTGCCTCGCTCTACAGTCTCCTCTATCATCCAAACCTTTCACAGGGAAAACAGGTATGTAGTCAGTCAATGATGGAATTATATAATGTATAGGACAGGACACTGTGCATAGAGCAACAAATATGTTTATTTACTCATTTACGTATTCATTTAGTGTGTGTGTGTGGTGTGTGTGTGTGTGTGTGTGTGTGTGTGATAGGCCTACAGTATTACAGTATATTACCTAGTGGGATGTTACGTATGATACTAACAATGACAAGAAGAATATTGTAGAACATAAACTATGGAATAGTATGTAATAGTTTATTTTCTACAATACTGATGATACAGTTTACAGTAGTATTCCAGTCACTGTGCAGTGATGCATTAGAATTGTGGTAAAGTTACTGTAAATAAAACAACAATACGATTACATTGGTAACTCATTCTGTACGGAATACATAAGGTATAAATTACGAATGAAGTGTTGTGTTGTCCTTTGAATTCTATGTCTAGGATTGGACGACAACCTGGCACGGGTGGCCGAAGAAAACTTCTCAATGAACAACAAGAACAAGAGATCTGTAACATGGTGCTTGCAAATAATGCCATCACATTGAGACAGATCCGCACTGCAATCCTACAAGACAATGCCATATTCCAAAATGTCAACTCTATAAGCATCTCCACAATAGCCCGCATATTGAAGAAGCATCAGATGACAATGAAGCAAATTTACAGGGTACCGTTTGAGAGGAAATCTGACAGAGTGAAAGAGCTGCGGTACCAGTATGTACATGTAAGTCGGTCACTGGTTGTCCATCAAGATAACCTTTTTACAAGGTTAAGTGGTTCCCGAAATGTATTGGTTTCAGTACCCACTTTACCTGATTTCTGAATCCAGGTAATCCAGGTATGAAAATATTTGATTTACGTATCTGATTTATAAACATTTTGCCTAAAAACTGCAGCTTACTGTATGATGCAATTATCATTATAATCCTTATTTTGAAGAATATAACATATAATACAGTAAGAAAAAGGGTCAAAGAGCTGCAATTACAGTAGTGCCTCCCATGTAAATCTATCCAATACTGTGGGTTTTACTGTGACATTTCAGTAAGTCTACTCATTGATAATTTTTCCCCTCCCCTTTCTGTTAAATACCCCCTGTAGTACCTCTTCTTAGGGTACATGTACCCCAGGTTTGGAACCACTGGAATACTGGCCAGTAGTATATTGAACTTGTGTAGAACATAGAACATTCCTATTAGGGTTGTCCTGATATCACTCTTTTAGGACCGAGTACAAGTACCGATACTTTTTTTCAAGTACTCGCCGATACCGATACTTTTTTTTTACAGTAATGTCACGTGACAGTGTTTTTTTTTTTTTTTTTTACAGTTTTTCTCCATTGCTTTGGCTCATTTCTTGAAACAGAAATTACATTCTCAAAACAACATGGACAAATCTCCAAACCACTTGGCAATTGTTCACAACTGAATTGAATTTCTCATTCATTTCATCAAAATTGCAAATGTCTCAGTACATGTCTCAATGTCTCAGTACATCTTTGAAATGATTAAGTACAAGTAGCCTACATTTAGCACAATTTCCAAGTGAATAGATCTTGTTGATCTAAACTGATTGTCAATTCTCAGTCTAACGGTTGTTCTCTCCAAAACGTGTCAGCGTCATTTCATTGTTTAAGTCATCACATGCACAATAGTCTGTTCAATTGTCAAAATTATTCAGGAACATAATACCATGAATACCATATATTAATCTCTTGAAACATTTGATAAAATGATTACAGCAATTGACAGTCAGGTGCAACTAGAACTTGACTAACAAAGGAGGAGTTGGAGTTGGTCTCAGATGACCAATCAAACAGTATGTTTAGTTACCTGACAGGTGCTGTCCATGATTGTAAATGCTGCCAAACATGTATATATAGAGCTTGACCATGCAGGGCCAGTACAATTTCTGATCATGGAGGCACCTGGCCAAGTAAATGAACAAGGGAAACTGCCTGCTCAAGGAAGAGGAAGAAGAAGAGGAAGAGGAGTAAGGGTGAGTGGTGGTGGAATAGGGGGAAGAGGCCGAAGAGCATGAAGACACTATGCTGTCCCTGATGAAATTCGGGCCACAATTATAGATCATGTCATCAACCATGGCCTCACAATGGCGGAGGAAGGTCACCGAGTGCAACCTAATGTGCCTCGCTCTACAGTCTTCTCTATCATCCAAACCTTTCGCAGGGAAAACAGATATGTAGTCAGTCAATGATGGAATTATATAATGTATAGGACAGAATACTGTGCATAGAGCAACAAATATGTTTATTTACTCATTTATGTATTCATTTAGTGTGTGTGTGTGTGTGATAGGCCTACAGTATTACAGTATCTTACCTCAGTGGGATGTTACGTATGATACTAAAAATGACAAGAAAAATATTGTAGAAAATAAACTATGGAATAGTATGGAATGATACAGTTTACAGTAGTATTCCAGTGACTGCAGTGATGCATTGGAATTGTGGTAAAGTTACTGTAAGTAAAACAACAATACGATTACATTGGTAACTCATTCTGTACAGAATACATAAGGTATAAATTACGAATGGAGTGTTGTCCTTTGAATTCTATGTCTAGGATTGGACGACAACCTGGCACGGGTGGCCGAGGAAAACTTCTCAATAAACAACAAGATCAAGAGATCTGTAACATGGTGTTTGCAAATAATGCCATCACATTGAGACAAATCCGCACTGCAAGACAATGTCATATTCCAAAATGTCAACTCTATAAGCATCTCCACAATAGCCCGCATATTGAAGAAGCATCAGATGACAATGAAGCAAATTTACAGGGTACCGTTTGAGAGGAAATCTGACAGAGTGAAAGAGCTGCGGTACCAGTATGTACATGTAAGTCGGTCACTGGTTGTCCATCAAGATAACCTTTTTACAAGGTTAAGTGGTTCCCGAAATGTATTGGTTTCAGTACCCACTTTACCTGATTTCTGAATCCAGGTAATCCAGGTATGAAAATATTTGATTTACGTATCTGATTTATAAACATTTTGCCTAAAAACTGCAGCTTACTGTATGATGCAATTATCATTATAATCCTTATTTTGAAGAATATAACATATAATACAGTAAGAAAAAGGGTCAAAGAGCTGCAATTACAGTAGTGCCTCCCATGTAAATCTATCCAATACTGTGGGTTTTACTGTGACATTTCAGTAAGTCTACTCATTGATAATTTTTCCCCTCCCCTTTCTGTTAAATACCCTCTGTAGTACCTCTTCTTAGGGTACATGTACCCCAGGTTTGGAACCACTGGAATACTGGCCAGTAGTATATTGAACTTGTGTAGAACATAGAACATTCCTATTAGGGTTGTCCTGATATCACTCTTTTAGGACCGAGTACAAGTACCGATACTTTTTTTCAAGTACTCGCCGATACCGATACTTTTTTTTTACAGTAATGTCACGTGACAGTGTTTTTTTTTTTTTTTTTTTACAGTTTTTCTCCATTGCTTTGGCTCATTTCTTGAAACAGAAATTACATTCTCAAAACAACATGGACAAATCTCCAAACCACTTGGCAATTGTTCACAACTGAATTGAATTTCTCATTCATTTCATCAAAATTGCAAATGTCTCAGTACATGTCTCAATGTCTCAGTACATCTTTGAAATGATTAAGTACAAGTAGCCTACATTTAGCACAATTTCCAAGTGAATAGATCTTGTTGATCTAAACTGATTGTCAATTCTCAGTCTAACGGTTGTTCTCTCCAAAACGTGTCAGCGTCATTTCATTGTTTAAGTCATCACATGCACAATAGTCTGTTCAATTGTCAAAATTATTCAGGAACATAATACCATGAATACCATATATTAATCTCTTGAAACATTTGATAAAATGATTACAGCAATTGACAGTCAGGTGCAACTAGAACTTGACTAACAAAGGAGGAGTTGGAGTTGGTCTCAGATGACCAATCAAACAGTATGTTTAGTTACCTGACAGGTGCTGTCCATGATTGTAAATGCTGCCAAACATGTATATATAGAGCTTGACCATGCAGGGCCAGTACAATTTCTGATCATTGAGGCACCTGGCCAAGTAAATGAACAAGGGAAACTGCCTGCTCAAGGAAGAGGAAGAAGAAGAGGAAGAGGAGTAAGGGTGAGTGGTGGTGGAATAGGGGGAAGAGGCCGAAGAGCATGAAGACACTATGCTGTCCCTGATGAAATTCGGGCCACAATTATAGATCATGTCATCAACCATGGCCTCACAATGGCGGAGGAAGGTCACCGAGTGCAACCTAATGTGCCTCGCTCTACAGTCTTCTCTATCATCCAAACCTTTCGCAGGGAAAACAGATATGTAGTCAGTCAATGATGGAATTATATAATGTATAGGACAAACTACTGTGCATAGAACAACAAATATGTTTATTTACTCATTTATGTATTCATTTAGTGTGTGTGTGTGTGTGTGTGATAGGCCTACAGTATTACAGTATCTTACCTCAGTGGGATGTTACGTATGATACTAAAAATGACAAGAAAAATATTGTAGAAAATAAACTATGGAATAGTATGGAATGATACAGTTTACAGTAGTATTCCAGTGACTGCAGTGATGCATTGGAATTGTGGTAAAGTTACTGTAAGTAAAACAACAATACGATTACATTGGTAACTCATTCTGTACAGAATACATAAGGTATAAATTACGAATGGAGTGTTGTCCTTTGAATTCTATGTCTAGGATTGGACGACAACCTGGCACGGGTGGCCGAGGAAAACTTCTCAATAAACAACAAGATCAAGAGATCTGTAACATGGTGTTTGCAAATAATGCCATCACATTGAGACAAATCCGCACTGCAAGACAATGTCATATTCCAAAATGTCAACTCTATAAGCATCTCCACAATAGCCCGCATATTGAAGAAGCATCAGATGACAATGAAGCAAATTTACAGGTTACAATTTGAGAGGAAATCTGACAGAGTGAAAGAGCTGCGGTACCAGTATGTACATGTAAGTCAGTCACTGGTTGTCCATCAAGATAACCTTTTTACAAGTACCACAAGCAGTGGTTCCCGAAATGTATTGGTTTCAGTACCCACTTTACCTGATTTCTGAATCTAGGTAATCCAGGTATGAAAGTATTTGATTTACGTATCTGATTTATAAACATTTTGTCTAAAAACTGCAGCTTACTGTATGATGCAATTATCATTATAATCCTTATTTCCCCCTTCGTCTTTCAGGACAGCCACCATGAGAGATAGTCTCCTCCTCTTCCTCTAGGAAACACTGCGCCAGCCCATAAATTCTTACTTCCCCCTGCCAGACCTCAGTATTAGTGTTTCCTCCGGTGGGGAGACACTGTGCAAGGAACCGGGCCATTCAGTCAGGGGGACTGTGGCTGTTGTTTGTTTTTGAGCCTGTAATAGGAGCAGGGGCTTCCTAGGGGCATGGGGGGGACTTACCCCTCGTTCGGTTGCCACCACTTCCTAGCTGAGCGCAGCTTCAGGCTGTGGGGGTTCCCTATCGCGGCTACAGGGTTGCAGCAGGCTGGCGTCCGCCCTTCCTGTATACTTTACAGGCCGCTCTTTTTTGGAACTAGGCGGGCCGGACGACGGGCGACGTCATTTCCGGTGGAAGGGCGAAGGCTTGCCTTTGACCCGCGGCTTCCGGTTCCGGGTCGCGGTGCTGATAGGGAAGCCAGGCACAGGCTGGAGACGAGTCTGGGACGCGCACAGGCAGCGTAGGACTCGGTAGTAGCAACCACCTGCAAGTCATGTCGGAAGCGGATGCACAGCCAACGGACACTACCTCCAGCCTTCCTAAGGTAAGAGTGCCTTGGGGAAAAGTACTCTTTACCTAGGATTGTCCCTCCATGTATGGTTCCTGTCATGGGGGGGCAGATACCCTGGGTGGTCAGGGGAGGGAGGCTCAGATCCCCACAGATTAGGAGGGTCTAGTGCACTCCCAGGGTTGTATCCTTGTTTTTTTTAAAAAAAAAAAAAAGTGACAAAATGTTTGTTTTTTCCCTTTCATGTATTTCAGAAAGCTACAGAAAAGTCTAAGTCTACGCATAGCTCTAAGAGGAGGTGTGCCTCTTGCAGGGACACATTAGGGGAAGCATGGACAAAGGTCTTGTGTAGGGAGTGCATAGACTCCCTTGTTAAAGAGAGGGACTCTGAACAGGAGTCAGGACTTGCAGCCTCAGTAAAGGAGCTCTCGTCCACCTTTTCTTCATTTAAAGCCTTATTTGAAAGGTTTCAGCCTCCCATTAGTCCAGCTCCCCAGGATACAACCCCGCCTCAGGCGCAGGGCTCTGCTCCTGCCCAACCTGCATCTTCAGTTAGGGCAGAGGAAGCTCCAGGGCCTTGCGGAGTGGAACAAAGACAGCCAGACAGTTCCTCCTCCGATTCCCAGGATGGTTCAGAGGGGGAGGACCAGGACGGGGAGTCCAGGAGATCCTCCAGATATAAATTATCCCTGGAAGAGGTAGAGGACCTCTTAGGGGCTATTTATACAACCCTCGGTATTCAGGAGGACAGGAAACCCCTGACCCTTCATGACCAGATGTACAGGGGCTTGGGGGAACAAAGGAGAAAGGTTTTTCCAGTTCACGAAGTACTGGTTGAAACTATTAAAAAGGAGTGGCAAGATCCCGAAAGGAAACCCTTTTTTTCTAGATCCTTAAAAAGGAGATTTCCGTTCTCGGATGATCCTACATCTATCTGGAATAAAAATCCCAAGTTAGATGCCGCTTTCTCCCAGGTTTCCAGACACACAGACCTGGCATTTGAGGACATGGGGGCCCTGGTGGATGTCATGGATAAGAGAATAGACTCTCTCCTTAAAAAGACTTGGGATTCAACAGTTGGTAACTTGAAACCTGAGTTGGCTGTCACAGTAGTGGCTCGCAATCTGGAGCACTGGCTCTCTAAGATTCAAGAGCATATTGAAGCGGGAACGGCAAAAGAAACCATTCTGTCTTCTTTCCCTACGATTCTGCGGGGTATCGCCTACATAGCGGATGCCTCGGCGGAGTCAGTACGTATGTCGGCCAGATCAGCAGCTCTGGCCAATTCGGCCAGGAGAGCCCTCTGGCTAAAAACTTGGCCGGGCGATAGCGCCTCTAAAGTCAAATTGTGCGGCATACCATTAACGGGAGACCTTCTCTTCGGCCCAGGGTTAGAGACCGTCTTGGACCGCACAGCAGACAGGAAGAAATCCTTCCCGGTTAAGCGGAAAACCCCTGCACATACAAAGAAGGGGTTTCGGCCGCAAAAGCGTAAAGAGACTCCAAAGCCGGAAGGGCAAAAGACATTTTGGGGTCAGAAAGGCAAGGGCAGAGGAGGGGCGATTTTTCGCCCTCCTGAACAGCCCCGTAAAAGTCAATGACTCCCCAACCATGGTGGGGGGAAGACTGGGGGCCTTCCTCCCACAGTGGGAGGCAATATCCCCCAATCGCTTTATCCTAGGGATCATAAGAAGGGGGTACCATATCGAATTCACAAATCCTCCTCCACGGAGATTTCTGGTCACGCACCTACCCAGGTGTACGGCAAAAGCCGAGGCTCTGTTGGAAGCATTAAGAGATCTGGTAGATCAAAATGTGGTTCTCAGAGTTCCAGAGGCCGAGGAGGGAAAGGGTTTTTTATTCACACATCTTCGTAGTGAAGAAACCCACAGGGAAATTCAGACTGATTCTGAATCTAAAGCCCCTGAACAGGTCAGTGACATACAGGAGATTCCGTATGGAAACAATTTTCACAGTCAGAACCCTGTTGCCCCGCAACTGCTTTATGGTATCTCTGGACCTAAAGGACGCGTATCTACACGTTCCTATAACAGAAGCCTCGCAGAGGTTTCTTCGGCTAGCGGTAGATGTAGGTGGAACAACGGTACATCTACAGTTTCAGGCGCTGCCTTTCGGGCTATCCTCCTCGCCCCGCATCTTCACCAAGGTCTTGGCAGAGGTGATGGCATTTCTTCGGCTCCAGGGAATATCAGTGATAGCTTACCTGGACGACCTGCTCCTGTTTGCAGCGTGTCCACTGCAGTTAGTCAGGGATCTAGAACTTACAAAGAGGGTTCTTACAGGTCTAGGGTGGCTAATGAACTTGGAGAAATCCAGTTTGATTCCCTCCCAGCGCATTACGTACTTGGGCTATCTGTTGGACTCAACGCTACTGAGAGTGTTTCTTCCAACAGAAAAAGTACAAAAACTGGACAGGGCAGTGGCTGGTCTCCAGTGCAGCAGTCAGGTCTCCATAAGAGTTCTGATGTCGGCCCTGGGACTGTTGACCGCTACCCTCCCAGCAGTGCAATGGGCAGGTCTGCACTTTCGTCCCTTACAGTCCTTTGTCCTAAGGGTGTGGGATCACAGCTAGAGAAATCTGGACACCTTGGTTCAGGTCCCACCCCAAGTAAAGATATCCCTCTGGTGGTGGAGGAGGGTCTCAAACTTGTCGCAGGGTCGTCTGTGGTTCATCCCAGTTTCTCAAGTGGTAACCACAGACGCAAGCGGCAAGGGTTGGGGGGCGCATCTGGGTTCCCTTGTAGCACAGGGCACCTGGGAGGGAGACGAACTCAGAAGGTCGTCCAATTGGAAGGAGCTGAGGGCAATCGGGCTAGCGCTCAGGTTCTTCAAAAAGGAGCTACAGGGCCACCATGTTCAGGTGCAGTCGAACAACTCGTCCGCCGTAGCTTATGTAAACAAACAGGGCGGCACGAAAAGCGGAGTCCTCTTGGCATTGGCATCAGACATTCTGAGCTGGGCCGAGACTCACACTCTCTCACTCTCAGCAGTCTTCCTGAGAGGAGAAAAGAATGTGATAGCAGACTTTCTCAGCCGAACCAAACTGAGAGAGGGCGATTGGATCCTCAACCAGGAGGTTTTCAATCTCATCTCAGAGAAGTGGGGTCCTCCAGAGGTAGATCTGTTCGCGTCAAGAAGCAACGCGAAAGCCCCTTGTTTTTTCTCCCTAAACAGAGGGGAGGGAGCGCGAGGGGTCGACGCATTGATCCAGGACTGGCATTTCAGAATCTGCTATGCCTTCCCGCCCCCAGCGTTATTACCAGCAGTTCTCAGGAAGTTCCAGATGGAAAACACGTCCCTGATTCTGGTAGCACCACATTGGCCAAAGAGGGCTTGGTTCTCAGTACTCAAGCAGCTAGCGGTCGAACCTCCCTTATTCCTGCCACCTCGAGAGGATCTCCTCTCACAGGGCCCAGTCCTCTGTCCACAGGTTCACCAATGGCAGTTAGCGGCCTGGCTACTGAGGAGGGTATGCTAAGAGCTAGGGGTTTTTCTGAGAATTTAATCTCCACCCTCCTCAATAGCAGGAAGAAGGAAACACGCCAGATTTATAAAAAAGTCTGGGTACGTTTCAATGAATGGTGTGCAGAAGGTTCCTTTGCGGTACATAGTCCCACAGCTGTTTTGGAATTCCTTCAGTGCGGGGCAGACAGGGGATTATCCATAAGTACCCTTAAGGGTCAGGTGTCAGCACTCAGTGCTTATTTAGAAAAGCATCTGGCCACCAACCCATGGGTGGTCAGATTCTTTAAGGCTTTGTCCAGACAGAGACCGGTTCTAGGCCCCCCCCTTTCCCAAGTGGGACCTATCTTTAGTTTTACAGGGCCTGACGGGAACCCCCTTTGAACCTTTTAGAAGGATGTCTACTAAGGGATCTTACATTAAAAACAGTTTTTTTAGTAGCAGTGACAACTGCCAGGAGAGTCAGTGAGATTGAGGCCTTATCTGTTAGACCTCCTTTTTGCGTTATTTTTCCAGATCGGATCATCTTTAAGACCGATCCAGCATTTTTACCTAAGGTTGCTTCTGGTTTTCACAGAAGTCAGGAGGTAGTTCTACCCTCATTTTGTCCCAACCCCTCGGGGGAAAGGGAAATAAAATTTCATTCTTTGGATGTAAGGAGATGTATCCTTCAGTACCTAGAGCTGACCAAGATGTTTAGAAAGTCAGACTCTTTATTTGTTTTGTTTTCTGGGGCCAGAAAAGGATGCAAAGCGTCTTGACGCACTATTGCCAGATGGCTTAGAGTAACCATTGGCCAGGCCTATACATTAGCAGGGAAAGAAATCCCAACGGGTATAAGGGCACACTCTACCAGAGCTATGGCAGCTTCTCAGGCAGAAAAGGCTGGAGCAATGCCAGAGCAAATATGCAAGGCTGCAACATGGTCCAGCTATTCCACTTTCGTAAGGCACTACAGAGTGGACCTGGTGTCGGCTAGTGAGCAAGCCTTTGGGCGAAAGGTATTGCAAGCTGTAGTCCCACCCTAACTGGTAAGTGCTCGTTCATCCTCTCATGGTGGCTGTCCTGAAAGACGAAGGGGGAAAATTAGAGTTACGTACCGGTAACGTCTTTTCCAGTAGTCTTTCAGGACAGCCCTAGTTACCCACCCGAAATTTTGGGGGGGTCTTATAAAAGACCAGAACGCAGCATGATAATGATATGGAATAGTATGTTATTAATGTGTTCTTGTGTCTCCCCAGCTGACCGGAGGTAATCTCGGAATATACTGAGGTCTGGCAGGGGGAAGTAAGAATTTATTGGCTGGCGCAGTGTTTCCTAGAGGAAGAGGAGGAGACTATCTCTCATGGTGGCTGTCCTGAAAGACTACTGGAAAAGACGTTACCGGTACGTAACTCTAATTTTTCTTATTTTGAAGAATATAACATATAATACAGTAAGAAAAAGGGTCAAAGAGCTGCAATTACAGTAGTGCCTCCCATGTAAATCTATCTAATACTGTGGGTTTTACTGTAACATTTCAGTAAGTCTACTCATTGATAATTTTTCCCCTCCCCTTTCTGTCAAATACCCCCTGTAGTACCTCTGCATAGGGTACATGTACCCCAGGTTTGGAACCACTGGAATACTTGCCAGTAATATATTGAACTTGTGTAGAACATTCCTATGTAACTGTCTGTAACTGTAGTGTATGACTCTTCTGTATGACTGATTTGATGTTTTCTTTTTTTACTCTATTGTTGAGAATAATGGCATTGCAAGGAAACGAGACCTCTCACATACTCGTGTATGTGGATGAGGCTGGCTTCAACCTGGCCGAGGGCCGAAGACGTGGTCGTATTTTATTGCCCACCAGGCCACGGTGGATGTCCCAGGCCAGCGAGGGGGCAATATAACTATGTGTGCTGCCATTTCTGAGAATGGTGTGGCCACTCACATCCCCAGTCTTGGCCCATACAATACACAGAAGCTCCTCATCTTCTTGGACATTTGGATTTGATCCCTGAAAATAAGAGAGGTCTCATAGGGCCTCACCTACCACAATATATAATTGTGTGGGACTATGTGAATTTCCACAGTGGCCTGCTTATCAGGGCCTGGTTCACTGCTCATCCAAGGATGGATATGGTGTTCCTACCACCTTACTCTCCTTTCCTCAACCCTATTGAGGAGTTTTTCTCTACTTGGAGGTGGAGAGTGTATGAGCATTGTGCTCAAGATCAGAGGTCCCTGCTCCATGCAATGGATGCTGCCTGTGAGGATATTACAGGAGATCAGTGTAGGGGATGGTTGCGACATGCACACCGTTTCTTCCCTCGTTGCATCGCAAGGGAGGATATATGCTGCGATGTTGATGAGAATCTGTGGCCAGACAGACAGCAGTGTGTGGATGGGCAGGAGGGTGAGGACGGTGGCCAGTGAAGAGATGTTACAGTAGTTGTGAAACTCCAACTTTATTTACAGCATTGTAGGCTAAATGTAATTTTCCTTATTTTATGTTTGTGTGTTTATATTTCCGTATATTATGCTGTATACATTTTCTTTTTACTCTGATGTATGGAAGTTACTTTGTGTGTGAAAGATAATGGTTACAATACTGTAAAGTAATTTTTCCTTGGCAGTATGAGTGCAATGTGTGATGTCAAACCTTGGAGGCTACTCTTACCCTAAAATCTTTTCTTTTTTTTTCAGTTTTATACACAATTGTATTCAGTTAGCTAGACAAAAACTGTACAGTAACCATTGTCAATGAAGGACTGGGCTAAGACTGAAAGGTGGACATGAGGGATATTTCAATGGTCCTCTGCCTTAGAGACAAAACATCTAAACATTTTGACTTGCAGTGCTTACACAATGCCAAAGGGACGAAGCATTTTGGGGGCACTGACTATTTGAATGAGAAAGAAATTTATTTTTGACACATGAGTGAACTGTTTTGGGAAAGATATGAGCTTTTGAAGGTGAACCATGGTGTTGTGCTGAACCATCCAGGTTATTTTGGCAAAAGCACCAAGAGAGTTGAGAACGTCTGGTCTGTTTCAAGAAATGAGCCAAAGCAATTGAGAAGAATCTTTGCCATTTTGGTAGCACTGACTCTTTATATGGGAAAGGAATATGGTTTTGAAGCATGAGTGAACAGTTTTGGGAGAGATATGAGCTTTTGCATGTGAGTTATAGTGTTGTGCTGAACTGTAAGACTGTTTTGTCAAATGAACTTAGAGTTTTGAGAATGTCATTTCTGTTTCAAGAAATGAGCCAAAACAATGGAGAAAAACGGTAACAGTGCTTTCTTTTTTTTTTGGGGGGGGGGGGGGGTGAACGGTGTATGTGTGTGTTTTTTTTTATTATTATTTACAATTTTTATTTTTTACAATAATATTTTTTTTTATTCTTTATTGCAATATGTGTTTTTTTTTTTTTTTTTAATCAGCCCTGTTGGGGGGCTTTGGTGAGATATCATGGGTCTTACGTAACAGACCTCTGATATCTCCCCCTTGAGACAGAGAAAGAGACCGAGGATAGAGATTCCCCACTCCCTTTCTCTGCAGCCTCAGCTGCACTGAGAATGAATGGAGAGAAGACAGCGGCTCCTCTCCATTCATAAACTGACACATCGTAATCACAGGAGGTTACAATGTTTCATCTATGTGAATGGACAGAGTCAGCTGGCTCTGTCCATTCACAAAGGAAGGAGGAGGGGGACAGCGGAGGGGGACAGAGAAGGAGAGGGGAACGGAGGGGACAGTGGAGAGGCACAGCAGAACGGAGGGGACAGCGGAGGGGGACAGAGAAAGAGGGGAACGGCGAAATGGAGGGGGACAGCAGAGAGGCACAGCAGAACGGAGGGGACAGAGAAGGAGAGGGGGATAGCAGAACAGAGGGGACAGCGGAGGGGGACAGAGAAGGAGAGGGGGACGGCGGAACAGAGGGGGACAGCCAGGGGCGTATGGAGGGGGTGGCTAGGGGGGCTGAAGCCCCGAACGTGACCCCAAAAAGCCCCGAGTCTATGGAATGCTGCATTCCATTGTGAGCCCCGAGCGCCGGTGCCGGGACCGATCTGATTGTGAGTGCGGGCCAAAAGTGGCCGAAAGTAGCCGAGTCCCCGAGTGCCATAGCGGCCGAGTGCGGCCGAAAGTAGCCGAGTCCCCGAGTGCCATAGCGGCCGAACGTAGCCGAGTAAGTCCCCGAGTGCCATAGCGGCCGAGTGCGGCCGAAAGTGGCAGAGTGCTGCAGCTCCCGCCTTCTGGAGCGGGACATGTGACGTGACGTCCATCTTAGCCTGCAGGCTCCAGAAGGTGGGAACGCTCGGGCGGGAGGCTTTCCTCTCCTCCTCGGCTCCTCTCTGATGGTGACAAGTGACTAACTGCCTGCTGTGACTGCACACCACGGCTGAGGTAGGTCAGACACGCAATGTGTGTATAGTGGTCAGTGTATATAGGTCAGTGGTCAGTGTATGTAGGTCAGGCAGGTCAGTGTATATAGGTCAGTGGTCAGTGTATGTAGGTCAGTGTATACAGGTCAGTGTATACAGGTCAGTGTATATAGGTCAGTGTATATAGGTCAGGCAGGTCAGTGTATGTAGGTCAGTGTATGTAGGTCAGTGTATGTAGGTCAGTGTATGTAGGTCAGTGTATACAGGTCAGTGTATACAGGTCAGTGTATATAGGTCAGGCAGGTCAGTGTATATAGGTCAGTGTATGTAGGTCAGTGTCAGGCAGGTGTGTTTACTGGTCAGCATTCATTGATAGGCACTGGTAAATCACACAACCCCACCACGCAGCCCAAAAAAAAGCCGCGCCACCCCCCCCCCAGTTTTTGGACTTCGGGCTGAAGCCCCTGGTCTTTTTGCCACCTAGCAACGCCCCTGGGGACAGCGGAGGGGGGCAGAGGAATGGAGGGGAACATGGAGGAGGATGCAGTGACAGTCAGCGGTGACCGATCACCGCTGTATGTCACTAAAGCCGCTGAAAGCCGCTGGGGGAGAATCTTGTAACTCCCCCATGCGCCGATCACAGCTGACTTCCAGGTATCGGCGGAAGCATCGGGAGCATTTGCCCGAGTACAAGTACTTGTACTAGTATCGGTATCGGGACAACCCTAATTCCTATGTAACTGTCTGTAATTGTAGTATACGACGATTCTGTATGACTGATTTGATGTTTTCTTTTTTTACTCTATTGTAGAGAATAATGGCATTGGAAGGAAACGAGACCTCTCACATACTCGTATATGTGGATAAGGCTGGCTTCAACCTGGCCAAGGGCCGAAGACGTGGCCATAATTTTATTGGCCACCGGGCCACGGTGGATGTCCCAGGCCAGCGAGGGGGCAATATAAGCTGCCATTTCTGAGAATGGTGTGGCCACTCACATCCCCAGTCTTGGCCCATACAATACACAGAAGCTCCTCATCTTCTTGGACCTCCTTCATTTGGATTTGATCCCTGAAAATGAGAGAGGTCTCATAGGGCCTCACCTACCACAATATATAATTGTATGGGACAATGTAAATTTCCACTGTGCCCCGCTTATCAGGGCCTGGTTCACTGCTCATCCAAGGATGGATATGGTGTTCCTACCACCTTACTCTCCTTTCCTCAATCCTATTGAGGAGTTTTTCTCTGCTTGGAGGTGGAGAGTGTATGAGCATCAGGCTCAAGATCAGAGGTCCCTGCTCCATGCAATGGATGCTGCCTGTGAGGATATTACAGGAGATCAGTGTAGGGGATGGTTGCGACATGCACGCCGTTTCTTCCCTCGTTGCATCGCAAGGGAGGATATACGCTGCAATGTTGACGAGAATCTGTGGCCAGACAGACAGCAGCGTGTGGATGGGCAGGAGGGTGAGGACGGTGGCCAGTGAAGAGATGTTACAGTAGTTGTGAAACTCCAGCTTTATTTACAGCATTGTGGGCTAAATGTAATTTTCCTTGTTTTTTGTTTGTGTGTTTATATTTTCGTATATTACTGTATAATAAATTTTCTTTTTACTCTAATGTATGGACTTACTGTAACTTTGTGTGTAAATGATAATGGTTACAATACTGTAAAGTGATTTTTCCTTGGCAGTATGAGTGCAATCTGTGATGTCAAACCTTGGAGGCTACTCTTAGCCTAAAATCTTTTCTTTTTTTTCAGTTTTATACACAATTGTATTCAGTTAGCTAGACAAAAACTGTACAGTAATCATTGTCAATGAAGGACTGGGCTAAGACTGAAAGGTGGACATGAGGGATATTTCAATGGTCCTCTGCCTTAGGCTAGGTTCACACTGCTGCGGTGCGGGAACGCAGCGAATTTACTGTGGGCTCCCGCATCGCACCAACTTGCACGGCAGTTCACACTGCCATATGCAAACTGCTGGGGAGTGTCATACAATGTTAACGACACCCCCAGTTCAGCTCGCATATCGCACTGCGAACTGACAATTCGGACATGTATCGGATCGCATAGGTGTGAACACCCATGCGATCCAATTCTGGTCCGAACAAAAAAAAGGGTCCTGTGCGAGTTTGGACCGAATGCGGTGCAATATCAGCCATACTATCTGTATGGCTGATATCGCACAGCACAGACATCGCATGTGATGTGAACAGCAGTGCGCTGCGAATCACATATGATGTCTGCCACCGCAGCAGTGTGAACCCAGCCTTAGAGACAAAACATCTAAACATTTTGACTTGCAGTGCTTACACAATGCCAAAGGGACGAAGCATTTTGGGGGCACTGACTATTTGAATGAGAAAGAAATTTATTTTTGACACATGAGTGAACTGTTTTTGGAAAGATATGAGCTTTTGAAGGTGAACCATGGTGTTGTGCTGAACCATCCAGGTTATTTTGGCAAAAGCACCAAGAGAGTTGAGAACGTCTGGTCTGTTTCAAGAAATGAGCCAAAGCAATTGAGAAGAATCTTTGCCATTTTGGTAGCACCGACTCTTTATATGGAAAAGGAATATGGTTTTGAAGCATAAGTGAACAGTTTTGGGAGAGAAATGAGCTTTTGCACGTGAGTTATAGAGTTGTGCTGAACTGTAAGACTGTTTTGCCAAATGAACTTAGAGTTTTGAGAATGTCATTTCTGTTTCAAGAAATTAGCTAAAACAATGGAGAAAAACTGTAAGTAAGTAGCATGGTGAGTTTTTTTAAGTTGTAATTTTTTCCCACAATTCTTTGCAAAAGGAAGATTTGTTTTTGTTTTTTGTTTTTTGTTTTTTCAAAATTGTCATATTAACTGGTTATTTCTCTCACAGAGCATATGCATACAACAAATTACACCCCAAAACACATTCTACTACTCTTACCGAGTATGGTGATACCACATGTGTGGGACTTTTACACAGCCTGGCCACATACAAAGGCCCAACATTTAAGTAGCACCATCAGGCGATCTACGAGCATAAATTGCACATCTCATGTCTCAACCACCTATTACACTTTTGAAGGCCCTGGAGCACCAGGACAAAGGAATTGCCCACAAAATGACCCCATTTTGGAAAGCAAACACCCCAACGTATAATCTATGAGGCATAATGAGTCTTTTGAACGGTTATTTTTTTTCCAGATGTTTTTGGAAAATGTGGGAAAAAAATGAAACCGCTTTTTTTTTTACACAAAGTTGTCCATTTATAAGATATTTCCAACACATAGCAAATACATAGCAAAAAATGACACCCCAAAATACATTCTGCTACTCCTCCTGAGTATGGCGATACCACATGTGTGGGACTTTTACACAGCCTGGCCACATACAAAGGCCCAACATTGAAGTAGCACCATCAGGCGATCTACGAGCATAAATTGCACATCTCATTTCTCAACCACCTATTACACTTTTGAAGGCCCTGGAGCACCAGGACAATGGAATTGCCCACAAAATGACCCCATTTTGGAAAGCAAACACCCCAACGTATAATCTAAGGCATAATGAGTCTTTTGAACGGTTATTTTTTTTCCAGAAGTTTTTGGAAAATGTGGAAAAAAAATAAAAATGCATTTTTTTACACAAAGTTGTCCATTTATAAGATATTTCCAACACATAGCAAAAATGACACCCCAAAATACATTCTGCTCCACCTCCTGAGTATGGGGATACCACATGTGTGAGACTTTTACACAGCTTGGCCACATACAGAGGCCCAACATCCATGTAGCACCATCAGGCATTCTAGGAGCATACATTACATAGATAATTTCCTGGCAACCTATCATTTTGAAGGCCCTTCATACCTCTAACACATAGCATGTACATACCAAGAATTACAATCCAAAATAAATTCTATTGCGGAAAGAATAAAAAAAAAGTATTACCTGTGCTTTTAGTAGTGTCCACAGAAGAGAGCACTGGTCCAGGCAGCAGTCAGGGATGTGCTTAGTGACAACAATAGTAATTATTCAGGCAGCAGGCAGGAATATTGTCTATAGTCCGCACAAAGATATTGTCAGCACAGCCAAAGCATTTGTCCATAGAAATTGTCCAGGCAGAGACAGCCAGCACAGCCATAATATTGGTCCTGGTACACTGTTACCTGCAGACACTCATTATTGTACCACTCTCCAGCCCTTCATAAACATACTGCCTCTTGCTACAGCAAATTATTTGCATAGTCCAGGTAGCATGCAGAGGTGTGGTCCGTTCATGCGGCAGGCAAAGGCATGATGGCAGTAAGTCAGCAGAAGGCTGAGGGCCGCAATCGGGTAAGACCTGTGCACAGGGGCACAGGGGTAGAGGCTTCGACCCACCCAAATCTCTATGAAGCCTCCGGATTTCAGACCCTAATCCGGAAATTACAAAACCCAGAGAAAACAAAAAAAATTGTCATCTCCATCCGAAAAAACTATTCTGGAGCCCCTCACATTTGTGAGACCCCTGTGTACTATAGTAGCAGGGCAACAGATCAGTCCAAGCTGTAGGCAAAAGCATAGTCCATAAAACAGGCCAGGGTCAGTTAACGTGCAAGCAGTCCAAGCCGTAGGCAGAAGCATAGTCACAAAACAGGCCAGGGTCAGTTCACGAGCAAGCAGTCCAAACGGTGGGCAGGGGCATAGTCAAAACAGGCCAGGGACAGTTCATGTGGAAGCAGTCCAAACAGTAGGCAGAGGCATAGTCAAAAAGCAGGCCAGGGTCAGTTCACATTGAAGGCAGTGGCATGGTTATTTGGGGAAGCATGGAAAATGATCAGCGAAAATGGGGAAAATATGGGCTAATAATCTAGGGATGTATGATACAGTTTGAAGCATTCACCAATGCAAAGGCCAGGTTGGGAGGGACACTGGGGACAATGGAAGCTGGTATCTTTTCGAAAACCTCTTCTGCTGCACACGCGACATCTTTTTTGCCGTCTTCGGCCTGCTTCCAATGGTGGAATGTTGTACGGGAAGTGGTGTTCATGAAGTCGGCTAACAGCATCAGAACAAAGTCCTTCTGGGGGGGTCTTTGTTGATAGATGAGGGACGTGACTACTACTTCTAGGAATTTTAGGAAGGGGGCGGGGCTTTCTGTGGATTTTGTGTAGACTATGTAGGAATTGTAAATGGCCAAATGGATTAGATAAATTGCTACCTTCTTGTACCAGAATCGGGACCTCCTTATTGACAAATAGGGCTGAATCATTTGGTCATTGAAATCCACCCCCCCATGTAGAGATTATAGTCTTTGACACATGTCGGTTTTTCAATGGGACCTCGTCTTCGCTGAACTACAACTGTAGTGTCATCATGAATGGTGGACATCATGTGCATGTTCCTGTTATCCTTCCACCTCAAGGCCAGCACTTCATTGCATCTCAGTGTTGCTCTTTCCCCCCTTTGCAGCTTTTTGTTCACTATGGATTGTGGGAAGCCTTGCTATTTTTGACTCCGTATTTGGCAGTTGTGCTAGGAATATATTGTTTTATTCCTAGCCGGCCTGAAAATGGTACCAGGGACTCATCCACACATATATTCTTCTCGGGGACATAGAGTTCTGCAAATCGTTGGGAAAATAAATTTGTCAGTGGGCGAATCTTGTATAGCTTATCGAAATTTGGATGATTGCGGGGAGGGCACTGGGTGTTGTCATTAAAATGAAAGAATCTCATAATCATCTCATATCGGGACCTGGACATTGCGGCAGAATACATGGGCATGTGGTGGATGGGGTTGGTGGACCAATAGGTATGTCCATTTTTTTTTGTAAGCCCCATATTTAGGGTGAGGTCCAAAAACAATTTGAATTCCTCCAAATTCAAATCTCTCCACTCAAACGGACGGGCATAAGATGATTGGGGGTTGCTGGCAATATACTATTGGGCATACAAATTTGTCTGGTCCACAATGAACTGCAGCAAAGTGTCGGGCAAAAACAGGTGAAAAAAATTGATCTCTGTGAAATTTTGGGTGTTGGCCTGCACACCTGGCTGTGCTGTGAAAGGGGGAATAATTGGTGATCCTGAGTTGGAAGGCAGCCATGTTGGGTTGGCAAGACCATCTGGCATGTATGTAGCAGCCCTGGCTCTTGGGGGACGTGACACTCCAGTAGTTGGGGGAGTTGAATTTCCTGTGCTGGTACTCAGGTGTGATGTGGCAGCACTGGTACTGGGCATTTGTGTGCGGGGCCTATCTCTGGTGGCAGCACTGGTACTGGGCCTTTGTTCCTGGGGCCTATTGCTGGCGGCAGCACTGGTACTGGGCCTTTCTTCCTGGGGCCTATTTCTGGCGGCAGAGCTGGTACTGAGCCTGGGAATATAATCCTGGTTGCTGGCGGCTTCCTGGTTTCCAGAGTGTCGTGCCCTTTTAGGAGGGACCCATTCTTCATCCGAATCATTGCTAATCTCGATCGGTTCAAATGCCGAATTTGATTCGGAATCAGAATTGGACTCTGATGAGAACTCCCCGGTGCTCTTATCAGTCATAGAAAGGATCTGGAACGCCTCCTCACTAGTATATCCTCTTTTGGACATGGCTGTGTGGTGGGTAGCTATGCGACGGGTGACAGATGGGTGGCAGGTGATGGTCACTGATGGGCTGTGCGATGGGTGGCAGGTGACGTTCACTGAGAGGTGATGGTGTGATGGGCGATGGTCACTGATGGGTGACAGGCAATGGTCACTGATGGGTGACAGGCCATGGACGGTGACGAGTAATGGTCACAGATAGGCGACGGTCACTGATGGGTGACAGGTGCACCGCTGATGGTCACTGATGGGTGATGGGTGATAGTCACAGATTCTTGACAGGTGACGGTCACTTACAGGCGACGGTCACTGATAGGTGATGGGTGCACCGCTGATGGTCACTGATGGGTGACGGGTGACAGGATACGGTCACTGGTGGGTGACAGGGCAGGTCACTGATGGGTGACGGGTGACAGGGCACGGTCACTGGTGGGTGACGGGTGACAGGGCAGGTCACTGATGTGCGACGGTTGCACCGCTGATGGTCACTGATGGCAGTCTCTTATGTGACAGGTGCACTTTTATGGGGTGACTGTTGGGTGACAGATGACAATTGGGGGGGGGGGGCGATGGGACAGGTGTGGTGTTGGTGCAGACACTACAATACATAGATCTGTAACTCACTGCTCCTGGCTCTTCTCTCCTCACACTGGAAACGGTGTGTGAGGAGAGAAGGGCTAGTAACAGCTAGTGACGGCTCTTTGTTTACAGTTAGTGATCGGCTGTGAATGGATCACAGCCAATCACATGGTACACAGCCCTGGCCAATGGCTGTGTACTATCGTCGGTGACGAGCAGTGTTCCCGGGAACACGCCGCCACCGACGTGCACGCGCAGCGCGCTCACGATCGCACGCATGCGCCGTGCAATGCGGGGATGTACCATTAGTGATCGGCCGTGACTTCATCATGGCCGATCACGTGGTAAACAGCCATGCCCAGTGGCTGTTCACCCCTGTCGGTGACAAGCTGTGTCTCTGTGACACGCCGCCACCGACAGTACAGGGCTGCGCGCTCACGATCACGCGCATGCCCTGTTTAAACGGGCTCACGTCATATGATGTCCACCCAGAACAAGAGGCTTACCGTCCCGCCGTCATATGACGGTGGGCGGTAGGCTAGTGGTTAAAGGAATATTACACTTTTATTGTTTCACTTTGAACATTATTAAAATCACTGCTCCCGAAAAAACGGCCATTTTTGAAACTTTTTTTGCACTGAAAGATGTCCCCTGGGGCAGGACCCAGGTCCCCAAACACTTTTTATGATAATAACTTGCATATTAACCCTTAAAATTAGCACTATTGATTTCTCCCATAGACAATTCACTATAGTCGACAATTCACTACAGCAGTTATTACTTCATGACTTTTTTTTTCCCTTTAGAAATGTCATTTTGCTGTCAGACTATTCTCAACACAGGAAAAAAGCGCCACTTTACAGGCATACTATAGACACCCTCCCGGTACGAAATTTAAAGGAGTATTTCACTTTTATTGTTTCACTTTAAGCTTTATTAAAATCACTGCTCCCCAAAAAACATCAATTTTTAAAACTTTTTTTTGCACTGATACTTGTCCCCTGGGGCAGGACCCAGGTCCCCAAACACTTTTTATGACAATAACTTGCATATAAGCCTTTAAAATTAGCACTTTTGATTTCTCCCATAGACTTTTAAAGGTTGTTCCGCGGCTTTCAAATTTGCCGCAAACACCCCAAATTGTTCGCTAATCGTTGAATAGGCGAACAGCCAATGTTCGAGTCGAACTCACGTTCGACCCAAACATAAAGCCCATGCCTAATTGGAAGCTACCAATACACTTCATCCCGCTCCTCCAGAAGCCTCCAATATGTTGCATAGAAAGAACAGAAAGCAGAGGAATCTTCAGAATCAAATTGCACTGACAGAAATTGCTCCCCAGCCCAATACTCAGGATCAATAGCATAATCATACATGGGAACCATGCCACTAGCACTCTGGAGGGATGACATCATGTGCCTATACTCCACCCAAAATGTTTCATTTTCCAAGACATCATCAGAAGCAGTAAAGAAACCCAAACTACTCGGTATGCTTAAATTAATTCATTATGTGTCTAATAATCCAGTTCCCCTTGTGAATATACTGATATTAACCCTTTATATCATCTACGGTCTATTTCCTTTTATGTTACCTCAATACTACTTTTAAAACCTAACCTTTTTTAGTCTCAATAACCTATATAGCTCCCAATAAAAATATAACACAATTTAAAATCCGTATAAATTAGGACCTAACTGCCAAATAATAATTAGTTACAAAACTATTTGAATCTATGCCTTTACCAAACCCATCTGACTCAAGGTTTCTGGTTCATATATCAATTTTAAAAAACTTTAAAAAACTGTGTGCACATTTTTGCCGCATACACACGAGCGGACTTTATGGCAGACTTGGTCCGATGATCTTTCCGACGGACTTTGTAGCGTAGGTGCTCCGGACTTACAAACGGACGGACTTGGACACACACCATCACTCCAAAAGTCCGATGGTTTTGGACGCGGTGACGTACAGCATGTACGACGGGGCTAGAAAAAGGAAGTTCAAGCCCCATTATGCCACCCTTTGGGCTCCTTCTGCTAATCTCGTGTTTACCACATGTTAGTAGAAGTTTGGTTAGAGACGATTCACGCTTTTCAGACTTCAGCTTATTTTGATCGTTTTCTGCGGTTCAGTTTGTGCTTGTAAGGTTTGTATCTGGTTTTCAGTGCGTGTTGGTCAGTTCGTAACCTGTATAGCAGGCCGTTCTGGTCCGCTTGTTCCTGATCTTCAGGTCACTCTTCATAGGCCTTGCTGTTCTTCAGTGCGTTTGTTTTAAGTTTGTTTGTTTGACCAGCTGACCGTTTTGAAGCCATGGTGCGTGGACGTACTGGTTCTCGAGTTAATGCTGCGTGGGGGCTTGGTGTTGTGTTCATACTTTGACTCAAGCCCAGTCCATGAACAGGTTTTGTGTGTACAATCACTTTTTTTCTCTCACAAACTAACATTATTATGAGGAAGGGGTTGCAATCACAAAACAGGTACATTGAGATCCCCTGATGGCAGATAGCACATGATGACACATCGTGTGCATCTGCTAAATTTTGCTATTACTACTTCACAATTTTAAAAAATTACAAAATATAAAATATTACAATGAAATGAAGAACATGATTGATGTTTTTAGGCAAAAACTGATTAGATTCTGCCCAAAACATCAATCATGTTCTTCATTTCCTGTTGCATGCTGTCCAGCCGATTTCTCATGCTGTCAATTTGTTCTCGCATTTGATCAATTTGGCCATTCCACACTATTATCTGCCCAATTAGTCTTTGTGCACTGTCTGTGCTAAATTACTCCGCCGCTTGGCCTTTCACAACCAGAACATCACCTAAAATGTGTGGAGAAAAATGTATTTAGTAATATGCACGCCTAAATAGATTACCTCAAGCTGGGGTGTCAGTCACTCACTTGATGGGGTGCAAATCTCACCCACTTCCTCTACCTCTCCTTCCTCGAGATCATTGGGTGGGTGTGGTCTTGGGCTGGGGCTTGGGGTAATTCCAGATTCAGGTTGGTGACTTGGGGGGGTCCTGGGATCCTTTGACTGTTGTCCGAGTCTTTTCTCCCCTATGAGAATGAAACAAAAGGTATACTTAACACAGTGATATTTCTGGCCAGAAATAGGAATATGAAACCTTGCTTTGAAGTGGTGGACAATTGTCTGTTTGTTTAAAAAAAAAATTTAAGACAGGATTCAAATTTACTTTTACCTAAACTGCAATACTTAACATTTTTATGCAAGTTTTACAGTTGGAGACACCTCAAGTATCCCCTGCAGCCCCTGTGTGGATTACCCTAAAAAATGTTGTCTGGTGTCACACAGTACACTAGTCCTTGTGAGTCCAGATGTGGAAACAGCTGCGGTGTCCTGTCCTTACATTACACTGAATCTTTTTTAAAAAACATTCTAGTTTCAAACACATCTAAATAACATCCGAAACTTATTTTAATATGACAAATAATCAATACCTAAATGTATGTACAACCCTGTACCATCGTATTTCTTGCAAAACAAACGCCATATTATTATAATCATATGTAGTTTCAAAAGAACGATCTTTACAAACGATGCTGTATAAACAAAAAGCATATGGATCAGCATGCAAGTTAAGTATCTCAATATAAACACACAACAAGTACTTACTTTTTTAAAGCACCTTCTTGATTTGCCAATATTGTCCAGGCTCCCTAGTTTTTAGGTCAGACCAGCGCTTCCTCAATTGTTCTTTAGCCCGTTTAATTCCAAATTTTTCCTCAATAGGGGTGACAACTGAGGACATTATTTTATCCTTCCGCATAATGGGTCTGGTGTACGGTCCTTTTTTGCCATCATAGTCCTCCCTCCTCAATATGGCCACCATCTCCACCATCTCTTCAAAGGGCATGTTGGTGGCCTTATATCTCCTCCTGGATCTGGATGTTTGTGGCTCCGGGCTTTCCTCCGCGCTAGTTTCAGATAATCTCTACACCATCTTTCTCTATATACTCCCACTGCGCAACGAACAGTGAAGGGGTGGGGAAAAATCGTCCTAAAGAACATCAGGGGCGGGCACGCAGGCAGAGCATGACACATGCGCAGTGCATATAAAGCTAGTACGCTGGCCTACGTATGTCCAAACGGAAGTAGCGAGCGTCATAAACGAAGGTAAAGATTGAACGTGGGTGTGTGTTTTGTGTATGTGTTTGGTGTGTGTGTGTGTGTGTGTGTGTGTGTGTGCACCCTATATTCTGTAAAAAATAATACTGGGAGTTTGGACTGACATTACAGTTTTTATCTTGTGTCTTGTCTTTCAGATAAAATGAATCCCTTTTAAGGAGGAGGATTTTTTTCACTCAGTTTATTGACCTCTATCAAGAGAACCTGTGGGAGGTTAAGCCCCCCTTGTATTTTAATAAGCAAGCAAGGCAGGCAACACTGGGGAGACTTCTGGAGTTTGTAAAGACTCGAGTCCCCCAGGCAGACATTAAGTTAGTGGAAAATAAAATTGGGAACTTGCGGAGTATGTACAGGAGCAGCAGCCGACAAGGTTTATGTCCCCAAGCTGTGGTACTACCCCAAACTGAGATTTCTGGATGACCAGACAGAAGCAAGGCAATCACTTTCAACCCTTCCCTCCACCCTTCCCTTCACCCTTCCCTCCACCTCCACCCTTCCCTCCACCCTTCCCTCCATCCCAGCTGAGGCATCCCAGGAAGAACCGGGCCCTTTCCTCCTTGATGAAGTGGATGCGCCCAGCTGCAGACAGGTATACTTTTTTGGGGAATTTTGGATTGTGTAAATATTAATGATGTAAATTAAAATGTTTGAATTGCTTCAAAATCAATGATTTACTCACAATTATTATTATGTATACATATCACTAGACAGTAGTGGCCAAAAATGTACTATTTGTTTATAATTATATTTGAAAGTCATGAGCTGAAAATTGTGTGTGATTGAGGAAGCAAAAATTACAACTATGTCCCTTTTTTATACACAGAATGAGCTCAGCCAGGAAAAGTCCGTGCCCAGTGGTAGAGAGGAGGAGGCCTTGCCTAGTGGTAGAGAGGAGGAGGACATGCCCAGTGGCAGGCAGGAGGTGGCTGGGCCCAGTAGAAGCCTCACCGAATGCCAGATGCCTCCCCTCTGCATTACCACCAATAGGCCCAGGAAGATGACCCGAACAGAGGAGGAACCACTTGCCCTCATTCTGGAAGCCAGCCAAATGAGTAACCCCCCCAATGCTGAAGAGGCCTATGGTAATTATTTGGCCACCAGGTTAATGGAACTTGAGAAAGGGCAACGCCTTCTCTGTGAGGGGATTTTTTATGAGGCCCTTTAGAAGGGGTTGAGGGGCCAGTTTACTCAAACAAGCCATATTTCGGATGAAGCCCCTCCTCCTCCTGCCACAAGTACACCACCAGAGGCACAGCCTCCAAGTAAGGCTGCAGAGAAGCGTGGAGGGAAGGCTTCAGGGCAGCGTGCAGGGAAGGCTCCATGGAAGAGTCGAAAGTGATTGCCTGACTTCAGTCTGGTCTGACAGAAGACGCAGATTGCGCTCCCTATTTTATGGACTCCCAATTTTGATTTCCACTGACTTGATGTGTGCCCTGGGGGACAAAAGGCTTCACACATTCCAAAAGTGTCTTCTGTGTTGCCTTCCTCATTTATGTTTTCCGCAGAATAAATGGCTATTTTATTTACCTAAAATTATTTACTATGTGTTTTTATTCAAAAAGGACAATTTGTTTGTGAGTAGGCAGGTACATGTCAAAAAGACTATTGAGGTTATTTACAAAAGGCAAAATCATTTTGCAATTCAAGTGCAAAGTGCACTTTATAAATTGCAATAGAAGTGCACTTGTTGGAAGTGCAGTCGCTGTAAATGTGAGGGGAAGATCTCAAATGAGGGGAAGCTCTGCTGAGTTTATCATCCAATCATGTGCAAGATAAAATGATTTATTTTTGGTTTCCTTGCATGTGCCCCTCGGATCCACAGTGCAATTTCAAGTGCAGTTTGCACCTGTACTGTTAAAAGAATTTGCCTTTTGAAAATAACCCCCCTATGTCAAATTAACAAGGGACACCAATCTCATTAAGGTTTATTACCAATACAAAATAATAAGGTTATTGTGGTAACTTGAAACTCCATAAAAAAATTAAACATTTAAATCAATAGATTTTTGAGAATTTATCACAAATTGTAAAATAGATATTGATGAAATATAAAAGTTAAAAAGATGAGTAAAACAATATTTTGCTACATTATTAATGGAGATCTGACTTTTAAAAACTATAATATTAGTCATGACATGAGGATAAATAATGAAGAAAGTAGTTTGTGAGAACTCTGTGTGAATATAAGCAGCAAAACAACTAATCAGCCAAACCTCTTGCTCTGACCCTGGTTTGGCTGGCTACTCTCTGATCCTCTGCACTCTGTGTATGACCTGGTTTGTTGCTGTACTTCTCTCGGACTGTCTTCTGGTATCTGATCCATGGCCTGGCTGCGGACCTTGTTTCCGGTTTATCCTGATGTTCCTTACTCAAGATTTCTCTCCGCATGGCTGCCACAACGCACTCCAGCTACCTACTGCCAACCAGCTTGCCTGCAGCTGCCCTGGCAACCCGTGCACCTTTGGGCATCGCCTTTGAACCCTGAGTTCCCATTCCTGAGCGATTCTCCGGAGACCGGAAAAAGTTCAGATCCTTCAGGACTGCCTGTCTATTGTACCTAGCCCTGCAGCCCCGGACTTTTGCTTTAGAAACTGTTAATGTCGGGTTTCTCATTTCTTTACTGTCCGATGAACCTCAGGCCTGGGCCCACAGTTTATGGGAACAAAAGAGTCCAGTCATTAGCACGGTGGACGCATTTCTGGTGGCTATGGCATCCTTGGGGGGGGCACTGTCAGGGAAATGGCCGTGTTATGGGCAATGTCGCCAGTGACCGTCATGGTTGCACCAGACGAGTTTTCGTGCGCCTGCACGCACACAGATGCACGACAGCCAGTCCACAGCAGTCTGCTTGCACTGGTGCGCATGCGAGCGCGCATGTCCTGACCTTGTAGACACACCCCTGGCCTATTTAAACCCGCCACTGACACTTGCAGTTTGCTGGATTATCAAACAGCAAAATTTCCTGAGCTGAAAAGTACAATCCAACAGGGAATCCAAAGTTCATGAACTGTAAAACGGTGATAATATGAGACACCAAATCCTCTTGTTAGCATACAAACTCCTATGCTCTCTAAAACCCACCACATGAAACAGATGCACACACTGCTCACCTTCTAGTTAGATCCTCAAAATGATAAGAGATCTAACCGTGCTTTGTTTTAAAGAGACATTCACTTCTCACATCTAGCTCCATATAATGTCCTAAGTCAAGGTCCAAGAAGGCGATGGTAGCTGGGTCAGTAGCAGATGTGAATGAAAAACATTGGGGTATCCTACACCAAGATACTCATCTAAAAGCATTACTTTCCGTCCGCCCAAAATTCATTTACCGTAGAGCTCCCAATTTGAAAAACAAGATTGCACCTAGTAAATTCAAATCTGTTTCAACTATGGCCTAAGTTGTCCCTGCGGCCTAATCTATGTAGGCCAGACAATTAGGGCCTTGAGACAGAGGTTTGGCGAACATAGAAGACTTGTTGAAGGAGGTACAGACCCCCACAGTGTCCCAAAACACTTTGCTATGGCCCACCAGAGCTCTACGGTGGGCCTTAGGGTCTGGGTTATTGAACAGATTCCTAGGTCACTCCCGGCTGCCGAGAGATTTAAGAGGCTCTGCGCTCGTGAGACCTACTGGATCTGCACCTTGGATGTACTTTCGCCAGGGGGTATAAACGAGAGGATGGAGAATGCTACCATCTTATGAGTATACCATCTAGTACTGCTTTTTTTAACTTTATTCTCCAGCCCTGTTCCCACATATCCTAACTATCTAATCTGTATCCACAGGTTGTTCCTTTCTTTGATTCTCCCTTTATATGTGGGTGGTGGGTTGGTGTAAGTATAGACCATATATTGCCCCCTACAGTCCCAATTGACCTTGCGTTTTTTAATAGTTTTCCCCTTTATTTATTGCATTGCCAATATAAGTCTGAATTACAATTCATATATGACCCTTACGCACATACTGGACCTTTTAAAATGAGCACTTCCATGTCTCCTGTGTGTATATATGCATAGGTTGTACATGGAGGCGACTCACTATGTATGTATATATGTATGTGTTCTTCTCATATTGTTGATCTTGACCATACTGCTGAGCCTTTTATTATTGCCGTTTTAATAATTTTTTATTGATAATGATTTTATTGAAATATATGCATGTACAGATATATTTTTTATTTTCTATATTGGTGTGTCTATATTAGCATTTAGTATTTCCAAATATATGACCATTTTTTAAATACTTCCCAGACGTGTGTATACGAAACCTGACCAGTTATAGTGTTTTAACTTTGGCCACCCCCCTCCCCCGGCCTTTTTAAGCTAGCATCACGATCCATCTGTAGCTTGATGAAGGAGCGCGGTTACCGTGACATCATAGCCCGTACGCTCAGGAAACGCATTGCTTACCAGTGACGTCACAACTCCGCGCCTGCCCTCCATCTGTATTCCTGGCCTCACTTTGAATCTCATCACCACCGCGGCCAGCTTCAGCGGTGTACAGCAAGCCACACGCTCAGCAAGCCAGCAGAGGTTATTGTGACTGACCTGACGGACTGTTCTTATGATGGATCATCCCCTCACTCTACTACATGCTGTTTTTTGATCATCCAAATGTGAGTTGTTTGCACATTGGCTTTTAATAAATTTGTTTTATACTACACCCAGAGGCACCTTTCCCCTTGTGTTTTTCCTTCAGATCCTGGAGCTCGGTTTCAGTTCTTTTGGAAGGCAGCCCTGGTTGTGGATTCCATACTATTATTTTGTTCCCCTATGTTTCCTACATGGACTGTCATGGACTAATATATCATTCCCCTCCCCTCTAATATAGTATCATATATATACCAACAGTATTTGTGTTTAACATCTGCCAACCATGATGGTTTTACATTCTTCCAGTTTTTGCGCCTTTATTTGTGGACTCTGCTGTGAGATGCTGATTAGTGATGAGTGATTGAGCCTAAGTTTAGTTCACGGGCCATTTAGTGAGCCCATTGTAAATTCCAAAATTTGTGAACTTTTATCTGAACCTCATTAAAGTTTATGGGGGGGAGGTGAGTATTGGAAATCATTTATGGCCATTTCCAAATCTTATTGGCAAGGTAATATAAAGCGATTAATAAATCATTTCAAAATTTACAAAAATACCATACACCAAGGAAATAGCCCTCTTTTTTATGCAACTTCCAGGGTGGCATCATTCAGGGTGACATACATGCTTAGGAGATGTCTTATTTTTCTTAATTTTACATTTAATTTAGCTTAAATACAGCAGCAGTGCCCCAATATGATTAATTTTAGCTTAAAAATGTTTTTTTGTTAGTTTTGGCTGCAATAACGTTTTTTTTTTCTTTTATCCAGCAGGAATGGGCCTGATTTAATTGGTGGAAGTAGCAGTCACAACAGATCTAAAAGTTATTGGAATGTTTACAGTTAAAAAATAGGGCTAAAGCTCTCAACATATGAATTGACCAGAGGCTAAACACTCGCATAGAAAATCTGTAATCTTTTTGTTTGGTACCACACTGTATTGTTTTAAATGTTTAATAATGTGTAAAACTAGAGTCTACATTTAACACTTTAAAATCACAGCTCCACCTTTCAAAGACAAAGCAATTTTTATCCTGAAATAAAAATTAGAATGCTATATTTCAGAGACAATAGCCCATATGTAGCACAGTGGCTGGAAAGTATGTAAGCAGCTTGGCAGTGCAACAGGGAGAAATGAGACCATTTTTATCATGAGAAAATGAGTATACTATTTCAGAGAGTATATTATTTCAAGCACAACTTCTAGAAATATTGTACAAACATGCTGAATATCGTGTAAGCAGTTTTCTAGATTGCAATTTTAGAAGGAATGATGGAGCAGGTTTTATTGCCAAATAAAGTGCAATATTTCTAAGATAAAAAACAAAAATTCTGTACAGACTTTGTGTACACTATGTCAGCCTTTTTATTAGGCTGCAATTTCAGAGTCAGAGACCTATCAGCTTTTATCATGAAATGAACATAAATAAAAATGATTGTTTCTTAGAAAACAGTCAGAAATATTGTGCAGATTTCTTCTTCAGCATGTAAACAATTTCAGTAGGTCGACATTTCAGTGGGAAACATCAGGATGCTTTAATCAAGAAATCAAGAAAAGTCTGTGAAAAAGTCAGCAATATTGTACAGAATGCACTCCATGTAAACACTTTTAGTAGCCAACAGTTTCACAAACCGGGCAGGTTGTAATAAAGAAATCAAAATTGGAGTGTACTACTTTATAGAAAAATCCATAGACATTGTACAGACTCAGTGAACAATATTTAAGCAATTTTATTAGGCCACATTTTCAAAGGAGACACTGGGCAGCTTTTAAACAAGAAATTAAAATTAGAGCATATTATTTTTCATTAAAAAAAAAGATTGTACTGACTCGATGCACAGTATGGACGAATGAGGTCAAAGTTACACAGGGAGAGACCAGGCAGGTTTATAATCAAGAAATCAAAATAAGAGTGTGTTATGTCACAGAAAAAGCCAGAAATGTTGCATTGGCTCAGTGCACACAATGTAAGCAGCCTCCAGGATCCAGTTTTTATAGCATGCAGCTTCAATAAGTTACATTTTCAGAGAGAGATACAAGGCAGCTTGTATTTAAAAATTCATAATTATAGTATATTATTTCACAGAATTAAAAAAACAGCAATATTGTACAGACTCCACAAACTTTATGTAAACACTTTTATGCCAAAGGCGGGTTGTAATCAAGATGTAAATACTATATATATATATATATATATATATATATATATATATATATATATATATATATATATATATATATATACTATTTTACAGAAAAGGCCAGAAATATTGTACAAATTCCATGAACAGTATTTAAGCACTTTTATTAGGCTGCATTTTCAGAGGGAGACACCAGGCAGCTTACAGTGTATTATTTTACAAAAAAAAAAGAAAAGTGTGTAAATACTTTTACTAGGCCTCAGTTTCACAGAGACCAGCAATGTTTATAATCCAGACATTAAAATTAGAGTGTATTAATTTACAGAAAATTAAATATTGAGTTGCCGCAGTTTCCTAAAAAAACACCAGGCACCAGTAAAAAAAAAAAAAAATCTAAATTAGAGTATATTATATGAAAGAAAAATAGCTGGTATTCTCTTGTGCTTAGAATCCAAATTCTGGTACTGTCTGGCTATTAGAATTAATAGCACCATAAACTAATCCAAATATTGATACCCCCCTTCATATTTTATCATGAAACTAGTAGGTTAATGTCAAATGACTTGTCTTCACACCAACATGCTTGTACAGATGTTTTTATGATTTTATGACTTCACTGCATGGGATGGGAGTTATCGGTTTTTACCCTTTCTCGTTTTTTTTGAAAATTGCAATGCTGTCAGGGAACAAGCTGGAGAAGACTCCCTCAAAGATCTGGCATGTTAGCCAATACCCAATATGGCCACACCCGTTGGCACAGAGATGCGCGCACATGTAATGGGAATAAACTGGCGAATGCACATGCGCACGCCACCTACGCTAGATTCTGGCACCCTCTGGCCTTTAAAAGAATGCCCGATGCTCATATACACCGCTTTCTGATTACCCGTTACCGACCCGGCTTGCCCTTGTATACCTCATGTTTCTCTCCTGGCTTTGACCTCGGATTGCCCATGGATCTGCTCTTGTTTCCTGTCCTGTGTATGACCTTGGCTTGCCAGACCACATCTCTGATCTCTTGTCTGCTGACCATAGGCTCACTGACCTCTGCAACTGTCCCTGACCTTCTGCCTTGCCCTATCTCCTGTGATCCACCTTGGTACCTACCTGCAGTACCCAGCTTGCTGTACCTACCTACAATACTTACCTGTTCCTCCAGCTTACAGTACTTACCTGCTGTATCCAGCCTGCTGCACTTACCACTGCAACCTGCTTCCTACTGTGTACAGCCTGCACAACCATGTACTCCTCAGGGTCCTACTGCTCACCTCATCTGGTATCTACCTGCACAGAGATCTCCTCACCTATATTTCTCATCTGTGGTACAGCCGGCAATCCCTTCTTCTTTGGCTTTGTGTTCCCTGAGCACTCAGCCACAAGGAAAGCCCTCTCAGCATTTCAGCTTTAGAACCAGGTACCTGGCAAGTGCACACATCTGTTTCAAAACACCACACACACTGTGATTACGTGGGATGTGGATACCTAACTGATGTTCAGTGAGAAGCACACTGTTGTAAAAGCATTCAACATAAGCATTTGGCTGCCCCTTATCACTGTATTGCTAATGATTTGCATATCCTCAATTAACTCACCCTGTGTTGTTAGAAGATACACACTTTAAATTAACCTTCTCTAGGCTGTGATGTTAAAATTTTTTGTAACCATAAGAAAAAAATATTATGCAAATATTATACAACTGGACACCCTCTTTGGGTAATATCACGACAATTTCACAGAAAAAAAGGCATACAAATTTTATAAACTTGATGCACATTATATAAGCAGCTTAATGGGCCACAGTTTCTGAGGTAGACAACCAGGCACGGTTTAAACAAGAAATCAAGTTAGAATGTATTATAACCAAGAAAACCCAGATGTATTGTACAGATGAGTATAAAGTATACAGTATACAAAGCAGTATTACCCTTACAGACCACTTTTACCTACAGGTAAGCCCATAATAAGGCTTACCTGTAGGTATCTGTAAATATTTCCTAAACCTGCATGGTTTAGGAGATATTTAACATATACAACGTGTATGGCGACATATACGGCTCATGCGCACTAAAGAAAGGGCACCATCGCGCAGTTTCTATAGTGCCCGTGCTGTGACGTCACGCGACTCCAGCCTGTCACAGAGCCAGAGTCCACGGAGGCCACCAGCGGGAACATCGCTGACATTGCTGTCTTCGTTTGCGGGTAAGTGGCACATAATGGGCTAGTATGCAACACATACTAGCTCATTCTGCTTTTACTTTGCAGGGCAATAAAGAGGAAGTAAAATCCATCAGGGTTTAATTCTTCTTTACACCCAAAACCAAAAATGTAATATGAGGCCGTTTACCAATCCTTAGATGTGGTGGCTGCAGTAGTTTTCTTTTTCTGCGCATCCCCCCCCCATTTTCACCTGGTTATCGGGCCAGTAACACAACTCCTATATTAGAGAGCCCCCAGTTTGGATGGAGGAGCACAGAGGCACCTCTGGACAGTAGCATTGTCAATCTGGGGGAAGGGGAATGTAGATGTACTAGCAGATTTAGATACATTTACACATTGAAGCCGAAAGCCAGCTCATACTGCAGTTACACAAGCAGTTACAGAAAAAAATGTTTTTTTTTTTTTTCTTTTGGGATAAAATGAAAGCTAATTGTTGTAAGCCCCCTGTCAGTGGTAAATGGTTTGTCTCAAAACTGTAACTGCTACATTTGCAGTTGAGCTTGTTCTGTTGAAAAACAGACTTACTGGATGAATTACCAAAAGGAAAATAAAGGAAATAAAACCTAAAAAAGAAAATGAATGCAACCATCATATCTAAGAATTGGTAAGCTGTAATATAATAAATATTTGCTTTTAGATTTAATACCACGTTAAACACTTTTACATGGCCATACTTCCAGAGTGAAGAACCAGTCACATTTTATTATTAAAGCGGAGTTCCACCCAGAAATGGAACCTATGCTTATTTGTCTCCTCCCCTCCTCTGGTGCAACATTTGGCACCTTTTGGGGGGGAGCGGATAACTGTCTTTGACACGTACACTATCCCCACTTGCTGGAGACCAGGTCGTTGCGCATTACGTCAGCAGCTCAGCTCCCTCCTCCTCCCTCCTCCTTCCCCCAACTCCGGGCAAGTAGGAGAGCGCAGCGGTGCCTCGCAAATGCGTGAAGCCGCAATGCTTCGCTACCAGGTTCATTTACCGGCAATGGCTGCGGCAGCACCCAACAGCTGATGGAAACATCAGATGCAGTGCTGACATCGCTGGACTCCTGAACAGATGGGTGTCCTATTATTAAAAGTCAGCAGCTGCAGTATTTGTAGCTGCTGTCTTTTAATTTTTGCAGGGGTGGGTGGACCTCCACTTTAAATAAACATAAGAGCTTACTGTGCAAGCTTTGGCAAATGGTCCATCCATTAATCTATCAGAACCTCACTTCACAGAACCTCACAAGTAACTCATATGGTTTATTGTGGCCAACGATAAATGCTTAGGGGCCCCCACTCAGGCTGACAAGGTCAGATGAGTTGAATGCCACTGACTAGTGAGGGTGCGGACTGGGAAAATGTTTGTCCAGTCCAAAAGCACGCTGTAAAAATAGAAAGAGGTTAGCGGGTACTGTAAAAACAGCCTCCAGTGAGTAAATTGGCTGCTCACCTTTTACATATGGCCATATGATCACACAGCACTCACAGAATATATTTTTCTCCAGGGTTCAATATCCAGCTGGATTGATGTATCCACGAATAGTAATCCTTCTGCTGAATTAGCCTGGATCCACTCCACTCACCTCCAGTTTACTCAAATATATTAAAGAAAGAGCTTATAGCACAATATTGCTAAAATATATATACTTTTTAATAAGATAAAACTATGCACTTACAATAAAATCACTTCAAAATGGCATATTTATAATACTTAGAACTCGGCAGAATGCCCCCTCACGACTTCTGGGTACTGGAGACACAGGATGTGACATCACAGGCTGCGCCCGACATGTTGCATCATTTGTCACGTGACTTCCTCAGGGTAGTCTACTAGAAGTGGATGTCGTTGGTCTTAGAGAATTATCTGCATACAATGGAGCGAGGGAAGGAACAGCTTGGGTGAGCACATTGCTGAATCCTGGGACAGGTGAGTGTGTGTTTATTAAAAGTCAGCATCTTCCGTTTTTGTAGCTGCTGACTTTTAATAAACACAAAAATGACTGGGGGTCATCTTTAATATTGATAGTGGGCTTCTACTCTAAATGTTGAACTTCACCTGCTTCCAGCTTGCATAACTACGCCGGTTTTTGAGTCATCATTTGGGTACAAAATGCTGTAGTAGGATAGCAGAGATTGGGTCTGAAAAAGTGGGTGTGTTTCTAATACACATTATAGCACTGGCACACAAGATGGAAGCAGGTGGAGCGTTGTAGCAGTTACAAGCACATCACTTTCAGCACAGGTAGCCCCCATGGATTCACGGGACCTCGACTTCTGCCCAAATCAAGACTAAACTCTGCGCCATCCAGCAAAGTCCCACCAGCATAGGAGACAGGACTGCCTTTCCAGAAGGTACATAATCTCAACTTGAATTGCATATAACTTGAAAACCCAAGTGCAGCCTGAGTCTAAAATCCTATGGGCTTTACAAGGAAATAACTATTCTCTTCTTTGCAGATGTACAAAGATTTCCTCTTTCATGCTGATTGACACCCAGCGTCATCAATCTGCCCTGGGCTTACTAGAGAATATCGCAGGGAATAACATCAATGTCGGTACATAAACCCTGTTCTTTGCATCACTGAGAACCATCCACTGTCACTCTAGGACACTCATAAGAAAAATATTCTTGCATTATGGGATGAATAAAGCAAAATGGTTGTTTTAGGGTATTACAATTTCATATACAAAATTAATATATTTGCTCAATGGCTTTTCACACATAATGACAAAATATGTTAACATATATGGCACAGATCAAAATCCACTTATCATATACAGTACATGGCCTCATACCACATTTTACTGTCACACAATATTAAGCAATTATGGCCTAGCAAACATTTAGTCATCTGTTATATTCCAGGAGTTAAATCTAATAGAAGTCGCTCCTATTGGTAAATATATTTTAAGTGCCTCTTAATCTGCTTAGCCTGTATCATGTAATGTACACAATAACTGTCCATCTGTCATATTTCATTATATCTGCTCTGTTTTCATAGCCCACTATCTACCTGTATCTGCCTTCAAAAATACATATATCATCTTGATTATTCATATAGCAAAAACAGTTTATACTGGACATGGCATATACATTTTCCACTTCAGTAAGTTTAGTTTTGATGTCCGAGGAACAACAATATAAAATAACTTGCCAAAAGAAACCAATAGTCAAGCTAAGCTCAAGATTTAAAGGGCAGTATTTTTTTCTTACCCTCTAATCCTCTAATGTTATAAAAAAAGAGCTGTTCCAAAGCCTAGCACACACTAGTAGTTTTTTTTTTTTTGTTCAACCCAGCAGGGGTAACTGACAGCTCAGGGGTAGGATAGTTAGTACAGCGATCTCCTTTCCTGTTCTATTGTGTTCGGACAGGGGGACGGCACCCCAACCAGAACACTCCAGTCAGCGATCTCAGACATTGGCAGATCAGGAGCCAGTCTAGAGACCTTTTTCGGTCATGCTCCTGTCAACAGAAGCTGGCCAAATGGCCAGCTTCTGTCGGATCGCAGTCAGCTGGTTTCCATTGAACCACCTGATGCAGTCTGACATTTGGCCCATGAGCACTAGGCTTAGGATTGCACACTTCTGTGTTTGTTTTATCTTGTGGCTAGCTGGAGTGGAGTCCTACAATTTCTGAAAGGAACTGCAGAAAGTGTATTCTGATGAAAATGGATTGTCCTAGTCAACTCTTTCAAAAAACAGTACCTGCAATGTATCACTAAAACTAGGTTGCAGATCTTAGGAGGCATCCCATAACCCCATTCAGCTTGGGTATCACCGTTATACCCAGCTATTCCCAGCCGCTCAACACTGGCTCGGGGACAAACCCATTTCACTTTTTTAATCCCATGAGTAAGTCGTTATGACTTAACGTCGGGACGTGGCTGTACGGCAACCAGTTTTTTACGCATGCTCAGAGGATCATGATCGTTCGCTGGTGAGATTCAGTTCACCTATGCTGTGTCCGCTGAGACCACATTACATCAGTACTTGCTGCTGTAAATGGATGCCTCTAGGCTTCATTGATTTGAGCTTATGTGAGTTCAATGTTTGAAGCTGTTTTGAAAGAATACATTTTTACAACGATACTGAACTGTTGGAGCACTTTGTTTCATTATATATGGAGAGTCCATGATATCGGGTGTCATATCTGAATATCAGTGGATATTTAACCCTGTAAGGGTTGATACTGTTTTGCCGAGCATGAGAGTGCAAGGCATCGCCATTCGGTGAGTGCTTAACCAAAGGGGAGTAGAAACACTGAGTACACGTGGTGTGGTGAAAATTTTGAAGATTTCACATCAGGATATATTAAGCTTTCCTTGTTTGAGACAATCCAGTCTCATGTATGGACTATTTTTGCACAAACTTTATTTTTAACTGTTTATTTATGTATTTGTGTTGATCACTATCACCTGTCACTGGGTTTATTTATTTATACTACTATTTACTTTAGTTTGTACTGTAAATGCTTATTTACCCCAGATACAGTGTATAACCATCCCCATACCGCTCCTAAACATTCCCAAACTTTGTATATATAAATGAAACTTGACACTGAACTGGAGAAAAGTGGCCGTTTGCCATTTTATTAACAAATAAATATTAAAATCTCTTTAACATCAATAATCAAAAACCAGTACCCGTAATGTATCACTAGAACTAGGTTGCAGATCTTAGGAGGCATAACCCCATTCAGCTTGGGTATCACCGTTATACTCAATTATCCCCGCTGCACAACACCGGCTCGGGGACATACTCATTTCACTGCACTATCCCCAGGCGCGCAACACCGGCTTGGGAACAAACATTACAGCTCCAAATTGTTAATGCCTCCACAGACCCCAACCGCCACAGCACACAGTTGTAAAGCCTTACAACTGTGGGCCCCTCCACACATGCAATGCTCTCTGCACCCCTTCCTGAATATCCAAGGCCCACAAGTCAGTACCAACGGCATTCAAGTTGACCCTGTCCCTCCACAGGTAGCGAAGTGTCCACCTCCAGCCCACAGTGTCACACCACAAAACCTCTATTATGTGAAATAAAATGACTCACCTCCTTGTTAACGTTTATAGCTGCCTTATTCAACCTCTCTATAAACCTAGCCAAGCGCGAAGCAGAGCGGTAATGTCAGACGACACCACCAACAGATTAGGGAAGGCCGTTCGCAGCCTAAGGAAGTCAAATTTTATATCCCACGCACGGTGACGCATGGACCGGACACCCAGGTTGTTGTCCCAGACATGCACCACTAGTATTTTGGGAACCTTGTCCAACTGGGCAAGATGGTGTACTTCCAGAAGGACCCTACACCATAACATGCCCGGGATACCAAATCACCTAACAGTGGCCACCTCCCTCGGGAAACCCCACTGGTGACCATTAAGTTGAACTTCAGCATGCTGTGCCCCCCAATAAATGAAAGAGTGCCCCAGTATCCACACAAGACATGGATCCGATCCTGTAAAGAAAGATGACAAGAAAAACACGTCAGAAATCAGCCCATCACCACACCAAGACAAGAAATAAAGGACATGTTAAACCAAGTCAGGACGCACATAAATCTTAAAGCGATCAGATTCCCATCTGCTGATACACTTCAAAATGGGCTCATCCAACCCCCACCGAGCAGCTTCAATAGCTGCCCCGATGCGGAAGGAGCAGGAGGAGTAATCAGGATGCGATCAAGCAACGCAAAAATACAGATACAAACTGAAATTTCGACAGGGCCGATCCATTGAGATGCATAACAAAAGAACCCTCCTGCTGCGGGCGGACATGCACAAATGCCTCCACAACCGATACTGGACAAATGTGCAAACCCCACACTCTGTAAAGGTGCAAATACGTACCTCTGCCCAACTGGTTGGTCTTGGAGTGCTGAATAAATAAATCTACGGAAGAATTAGAGCAACTTACCTCATTCGCCAACAGCCCACCTTGCACCGTTTTGGACAGACTGACCAACTCACTAACCCGAAGAGCCCTGAAATAGGTTAGGACAAAAGTCATCTGGAACAAAAGTGACTCGTACTCAGAGACACATGCTGAGCCTGTCTGAGCCCATAAGTCCTGCAACATAGAACAAGTAACTGGACGATGAACGTCCCGCTTCAGAAACCCCTCCTATAGCCCTTTAGGGCCTGCCAAACACAGAAAAGTCTTTGTAAAATCTTGTACACCCCATGTTTTGAACAGGAACGCCAGATCTGCCAATTTACGGTTGATGGCTGAGACCGACACTCCCTGTTCAAAATTTAAACAGATAAAATGCAACAATAGAGCAGGATATGCCATACTGACTGCCTCAACGCCCACCCAAGCTAAAATATCCTGCCACTCCTTCCACACCTTGGAAGATGCCAACCATGTAGCTGCACTCAAGGCGTTACCTAGCAATTTGGCTGTGTCTGCAATGCAATGCTCCACAGCTCCCGCTGAGAAGGAACTTCGTGTTGCTCCACAGCCGGTGTTAATGAACCTATCCAGCTGTAAATGAGACATAGAATCAGCCAAAGTGTTAGTCGCCCCAGGAAGGTGCATAGCATATAAAAACGCATTCAACTGTAGGCAGCGCAACACCAGATGCCGTAATAAATGGACAACCGGCATTAAAGCGGCTGACAGTCAGTTGTACTTCTACCACTGCCATATTGTCATAGTGCAAACAAATTTTCTTGTCCCAAAAACAATCCCCCCAAATTTCTATTGCAACAATAACTGGAAAAAGTTCCAACAGGACCAGGTTCCACAAAAACCCAGCCTCCCTCCATGTCTCCAGCCAACTTTCTGTGCTCCACCGCCCCCCAAGGAATGCACCATAGCCCACGGAGCCCGCCGCATCCGTGTAGAGGTCAATATAATAATTACTAAACGGGCCCCGTTGCCATTGGTTATGACCATTAAAGACATCGAGGAAGGCATGCCAAACCTTCAAGTCCTCCCTAAGCTCAGCAGTTAGCGTAACAAATTTCCATGGGGAAGTAATGCTAGCTGTAGCTGCCGATAAGCGACGACTAAAAATCCTGCCCATTGGCAGAATGTGATAAGCAAAATTTACCTTGCCAAGGAGGGACTGCAGCTGTCACAGTTGGACTTTCCATTTACGAACCAGCAAAAAAATCTCTGCCTGGAGAGCTAACAGTTTGTCCTCAGACAAGGGACATTCTGTAGCCACCAAATCTATGACAATCCCTAAGAAATTAATTGTGGAAATTGGGCCTTCCGTTTTATCCGCTGCCAATGGGATACCAAAACGCTCAGCTACATGTTGAATGGTGGCCAGCAGAATGCCGCATAGGTTAGATGAGGGAGGGCCCACACACAAAAAGTCATCCAAATAATGAATGACCGAATGGACCCCCGATACCTCCCAGACCACCCTTTCAACAAAGGAGCTAAACGTTTTGAAAAAAAGCTAGAACAACCCATTGGTAAACATTGGTCAACATAAAACAAATCTAACCACCTTGCAACCCAAAAAAACTCAGATGCAGATGCATCGGCAATATACCGAAAGCCGCTTCAATATTGGTTTTAGCCAATAGAGCGCCTTACCTAAAGATCGCTGCATCAAACAAAGTGTAAGATACCACACAGGACTCTGGATCAATCTCATCATTGACCGGGCTGCTCTTGGGAAAGGACAGGTGATGAATAAGATGGAACTTCCCAGATTCCTTTTTGGGAACCAAACCCAGAGGAGACAATACCAAATTAGTAAGGAGGGGTTGAGCGAAAGGCCCTGCCATATGACCTAACGCCACTTCTTTGGCCAGTTTGTCAGAAACCACCTCGGGATAAGTCCTAGTGGAATGCAAATTGTCAGCTAATGGGGAAATGCATGAAAGAGAGCACGGGATAGCAAAACCCACCGAAACCCCTCCTCCAACAACCGAGCAGATCGATCCAGATACCTACCTAGGAAAGACTGCATCCTTTCCACGTCACTGGTGTTGTCCCTCTGACCTGAAGTATCCCCGGCATGGCCCTTGCCTTGTTTGGGGCAGTGGGAAACGGCGTGTGCACCTCCACAAGTCGAGCACTCGTGCTTGTAGCAGGACGCGGAACCAAAACGGCACATACCCTCATTGAACTGCCAGCAAGACCCCAGATGCTTACCGTCCGACTGTCCAGGGGTGTTTGGACTTCCGGCCCGGATCAGAAAAAAGGTGGACCCATCGTGCACCGAAGTCATGAGGCGCATCCATAAACTTATGTCTTTGTGATCCCAGCGAAGAGAAGGTCGAATGAACTTACATTAACAAAATTATTTGTCATAATGAAGCCATGCCACCCCTCCATAAACCCAGTGAGCTTCGCTTATCGAGTCCAGATAGCAGAAGAGAGCCAAACTATTTTCCGGATGCTTCTCCCCTATCACACCGGCCAGGATTGCAAAGGCCTGCAACCAATTGCTAAAGGTGCCCGGAATCAAAAGAAACTGATGCTTCTCCTCATCTTCTTTTTTTGGACTCCTCAGGCTTCAACCTATCCAGGTTGAACTTTTCCAGAGGGAGTAATGTAAATAATTCCATGTACTCATCTTTCCAAATTTTTTCACGCACCTCTGGCTTGAGGTGCGCCCCAAGAGGCCCTCAAAGCTAACATAAACCTCACATTTAGCAGAGTCAGCCAAGCGGACCAAATCTCTGGACTTACCTCCAGGAGAAACCATGGGCCTTGGCACAGACGTAGCAGCCACACTGCTCACTGATGCCATCGTGGCAGTAGAGGACGAAACTGCGGTCCCTGGAGGTGCCACTAACACAGAGGCCGAATCCAAGCACTGCAGCAAAGTCCGCAAACCCGCTGCTAACTCTGGGATGCCTGCCACGGACCTGGACACAGCAGGCCCTGCATCCGCTACCTGAGGGGCTGAGGCCGCATGTGATGTCCCCAGTGACCCCCCTACACTAGCAGGCTGACCCTGGTCGAACCCCACATTAAAAGCATCCCGCAAAACAGAAATTAAGGCATTATTAGAAATGTTAGAGGACTTACCAGGCTCCACAGGGAGAGGCCCTGCAGGTCCTGAATCCACAGCTGGTAGGGGCCCCCGGGTCTCCGCCACCATCAGAGCTAAATAGCTTGCCTTCCGACCTGCCAGTCGCCACAATCTGGCCTTCCTGGGTAGTGGAGGGTGTCCTCCTTGTTTGTCTTACATGGGTGGTGATGTAGAGAAAACAAACTCTTTTTTTTCTCAGAATTAGACTTTAAAACATTGAAGAGCTTCTGGTGGAAAAGAGACTCCATCCCTAGGTCCACAACTCTTTTTCACTCTGCGGTGTGAGTCCACTGCTGTGTGACCAGGCTTACTGCTGACAGGACACTAAGGATGGTTGCTACCTGTTTGTTTTTCCCTGGGGAAATTTCCCTTCAGAAGTGAGCGTAAATCTCTCCAACCTGAAGAGAAATCTGATCTATGACAGCTCTCAAGGAACAGATGTCCCCATTGAAAGATATTCCCTATATGCCTCTGCCAATGACAAGTGTACAGTTTTGAATTTCACCTTACTCTCTGTCTTGGTGATAAGGGTCATCAGGATAGACAGTGAGAGCCAATTTACCCATTGAGAATCCACAAAGTATTAAACATTGACAGAGATTCTAAATCATCTGCTATCGTTCCAAAACTAAAAAAAAAAACTTAGTTTTGTCTGGAGTTCTGCTCTAAAAAGCCAAAGAAATATCAAGCAGTCTACTGATTTAATCAAAACTCACAGCTAGTTAAAATGTATCTGTACACAAAAGTCCCTGTCCCTTATGATGAAATCCACAGTTCAATCCAAGAGGGAAGTAAAATGTAAATGCATACGTGTATACCCTGGGAGAGACAACCATTATACTTATTCTATTGCTTTATATTAGCATTATTAGTAGAAAGTCTGGTTAAAAGCTATGGGAAATTAGACTAATGCACATGAATGTCATAATATATGCCTTTTCTTCTGAACATATTTCCCTGTACTGTGTGGCCTAGAACTGGCTTAAATTATAGAATGTAAAATCAGGTGCTTAAATGTCCTGAAGTTTAGTGACGTGGCTGACTGTCTCTCAGTGAGACATGAATCAAACAGTTCATTAATTGAATGTTTCCCTAACTGTGACTTTGTCTTTGTGATAGAGAAATGGCTGTTGAATGACAATATTTACTTAAGTGATAAATCTAAGTGCTGATTAATTACGGTCATTGTAAACTAACTAGGCATTAAAATTTTAATTATATCCTTTTAAGCAAGTCAAACCTATGCCACTGTATAAGAGGCATTTCGGAAACAATGGAACTGCAACACGACCAATTAAATAATATAATATGACACTAAATTAATACTTAAAATGATCAGAACTCTTGATATATGTCATGCACCAATTTTATAATTACCCTCCCTTATCTACATTAGGGTTGGATTTCTATTACTGTAACTTGTTGGGAAACAACCTTTAGTACCCAAAGCAACCCATTTCTTCTAGGATCATCCTTTTTACACAGAACATATATTTGTATTTTCCCAAAACAAATACCCTGTAAAAGATTATTATAAATACTTACATCTTCTGCTGCCTATTCCGCTGTGCACTGAGCTTTGGTTATGAGAAATCATCCTCAAAAATTTGCTGGAAGCCAACCCTTCTGGGAGTGTTGATATCCTGGGTCACCTAGACCTCTTACTAACCTCCATGTCACACTACTTTTTTCTGTAGTGTCTACCTTTTAACATGAAGCAAATATTAATTATTAAAAATCTTGGTTGTATTAAGAGATAAATGTAAAGTTACTAGTTATAAGAAAAAAATGTGAAAATGGCCATTTCCTTGTCTCTAGACATGATCTACAGTGATGATAATTGTAATATTCTTCTTTCATATTGTTTATGGGTTTATATCGCTAGAGACACTGGTACCAAAAATAACCTGTCGGTAGTTTTTCCCTCAAAAGTTTCCTAACACCACCTCTGTTTGAGAGAGCTCCCCTTAAAGAGGAAGTCCAGCCCCCCCAACAAAAAAAATAAAAGTCAGCAGCTACAAATACTGTAGCTGCTGACTTTTAATATTAGGACACTTACCAGTCCTGGAATCCAGCAATGTTGGCACCCCAGCCGATGTTTCCATCAGATCTCAGGTGTTGCCACTGCCATTGTCTGTAAGGAAAACCGGCAGTGAAGCCTTGCAGCTTCACAGCCCGTCCCCTACTGCACATGCGTGCTGCGCTTTGTGAATGGCCCGGTGGCAAGGGAAGGAGGAGGGGGGCTGATCTTCCGGGGGACCTTGCCGCATCTCATTGCAGCCAGGTCTCCTGGAAGTGGGGATGGGTACCTGTCAAAAACAGGTACCCATTTCCCTTTCCCCCCTGAAAGGTGCCAAATGTGGCACTGGAGGAGGGGAGGAAACAGATAGGCGGAGCTTCCACTTTTGGGTGTAACAGAAAGTTATAGGAAACTTCCACAATAGAAGACAGAGAGAAATGGAAACCAATTAGATGGCAGACTTTTTTAGATAAATACAATATTGTAGGTCCTCATGCACACTGGACAATTTTCAGGGGAGTACCTAGAGCATTTGGCACCCGGGGTGGATCCTATACCTGTTTTCAAGAATATTTATTTCACAAATTTCACAGCCCCCCATCACATCGCCCCTTGCAGTCTGCCCGCCCCCCCCACCCCACGTCTCTCTAATCACAGTGCCTCCTTTTACTCTCTGCCTCCCATATACAGTCCTACCTTCAGCATAAACAGATAGCTAATACGATTAGCAATGTGTTTAAGTTTAAGTAAGAGATTGCAGAGATAATACAGGCTATGATTAAAGACTGAGGACATGATACAGGAAATGGTCAGAAACTGCAGACATGATACAGGAGATGGTTAGAGACCGAAGACATGATACGGGAGATGGTCAGAGACTGAGGACATGATACAAGAGATGGTCAGAGACTGCAGACATGATACAAAAGATGGTCATAGACTGCAAACTTGATACAAGAGATAGTCATCAAAGACTGCAGACATACTACAGGAGATGGTCAGAGACTGCAAACATGATACAAGACATAGTCAGAGACTGTGGATGTGATATAAGAGAGAGTTAGAGACTACATACATACTACAGGAGATGGTCAGAGACTGCAGACATCATACAAGAGATGGCTAGAGACTGCAGACATGATACAAGAGATAGAAAGAAAGAGTGCAGCGCTGGACAAATACCACAAGTGGTGTGTGTGATATAGCAATGAATCAATAACATACAGAAATAACTGATAATATCTAATAAATTCAAATAAATGATTAATAATAGCATCAGATGAAATAATAGATAATAACATCTAATAAAAAATAATCAATTGGTGGTGCAGATAAAAATATCACAAAAACATAATTAACCACTTCCCGCCCGCCCTATGGCGGATTGATGTCCGGAAAGTGGTTCTGTTATCCTGACTGGACGTCATATGACGTCCAGCAGGATACCATGCCGCGGCGCGCCCTCGGTGGCGCGCATCGCGGCGATCGGTGGAGCAGTGTGTCAGTCTGACACACCGCTACACCGATCTTGGTAAAGAGCCTTCGGAGGAGGCTCTTTACCACGTGATCAGCCGTGTCCAATCACGGCTGATCACGCTGTCAATAGGAAGAGCCGTTGATCGGCTCTTCCTCACTCGCGTCTGACAGACGCGAGTAGAGGAGAGCCGATCGGCGGCTCTCCTGGCAGGGGGGGTCTGCACTGATTGTTTATCAGCGCAGCCCCCCCGCAGATCACCACACTGGACCACCAGGGATCGCCACTAGGACCACCAGGGAAGGGGCAACATTTGGATGCCCAGGTATGTACCCCATGGCCATCCACATGTGCCCAGTGTGCCAAATCTGTGCCAATCAGTGCCCACAAATGGGCACTGATTGACACCATTATGTTGCAGTGATGCCCAGCAATGCCACCCTTAGGGGCATCACTGCAAACAAGCAGTGCCATCAGTGCCACCCATCAGTGTCCATTCATGCCACCTGTCAGTGCCCATCCGTGCCCATCAGTGCCCATCTATCAGTACCCATCCATGCCCATCTGTGCCAACTATCAGTGCCCACCATAAGTAACCATTAATGCCACCTACAAGTGCCCATCAATGCCACCTACGAGTGCCCATCAGCGCCGCCTATAAGTGCCCATCCGTGCCACCTATGAGTGCCCATCAGTGCCACATACCAGTGCCACCTATCAGTGCCCATCAGTGCCACCTATCAGTGCCCATCAGTGCCGCCTATCAGTGCCCATCATCAGTGTCCGTCAGTGCCACCTCATCAGTGCCACCTCATTGGTGCCACCTCATCGGTGCCCATCAGTGCCGCCGTATCAGTGCCCGTCAGTGCAGCCATATCAGTGCCCATCATTGAAGAAGAAAACGTACTTATTTACAAAAAGTTTTAACAGAAACAAAGAAAAACGTGTTGCGCAAAAAATAAAAACCGCAGAGGTGATCAAATACCACCAAAAGAAAGCTCTATTTGTGGGAACAAAATGATAAAAAATTTGTTTGGGTACAGTGTAGCATGACCGCGCAATTGTCATTCAAATTGCGACAGCTCTGAAAGCTGAAAATTGGCCTGGGCGGGAAGGTGTCTAAGTGCCTGGTATTGAAGTGGTTAAATAAAAAATATTGTGGAAAACAGTTCATAAAGTGAAATAAAGTCCAAAAGTGAGATGTCCAATGCAAGACCCTGGGTCTATATTTTCACCACTAGTGCTGCCCGCCACCTGACAATAAAGCAATGGAGGCTTACCGGAAAGCCTTTGACCACCCTTATTCAGGGGGGTCAAAACAGGCTTAGTAGAGTAATCGGAGGCCTAGGAAACACTGCTAGAATCATACCAACTTCCTTCATGGATAGCCGATCAGCAGCAACAAGAGGCACCTTAGATGATGCATTCCCAGGAGGCAATTACCACACAGCAATAGGTGTACACTTCCATAGATCCAGCCAAGGCATTCCATGAATTTTCAAAAGAAAAAAAGGAGACTCCAATAGTGCAGAGAATCTTGGCTAGTTTATTCAAACTCTAAAATACAAACACATAAAAAATTCCTAGCAGGGATAAGAAGTAAAAGAAGCTCCACTGCTATTAAAAACACGTTGTGACTCTACGGCCGTTTCGTCACAACTGATGTCATCAGGGGTACGCAACAGCACACGCGCATGCGCCTCATGAGCTCAAACGGCGCGGTAAGGAGCACAGCCGTTGGCTAGCAAACAACAGTGCTGGGAACTGATTAGTCAGAGTACAGATGGCTCTAACCTCCCAAGTTAGGCCAGTCTAACTGACATAGAAATAACTTTCCCCTGACACCTACAGGGTGGCCAAAACAATGTTTATAGATAGAACTAGAATAATAATGAAGAAATAAAAAAACTGAATTCACCCAAAGATAGTAGGGATGAATAGTGGCGTTAGCCCCCAAATAATGGGGAGATGCCAGACACTCCTATATATCCAATGAACTACAGTGGATACAGCAGTGTACCGGGCAATATAATAAAATAATGTACCTGGACTAAGCCACACAACTTCCTTACTTTGGTGGTGTGACATACAAATAAAAGAAGCTCCGATAGTGTATTACCATTTAAAAAGGTTTAATCACACATAAAACACCTTCAGTATACTCACATTTGAAATTAAAACAATAGGCAAATCACTCCATAACATATGGGAACTCTCACAGCACAGCAAGCGATGATAACAGAAAGCACAACAGACGGCCACGGCGGACCCAGGGAGTGTGTAAGCTAGCGTTCGTCTCACCCGTCCGCAGCGCTCGTACCTTCACTAACCCTCCGCTCTGTCACCCTTCACTCCTTTCTTTAGCACTCGTGTAGAATTGCTGTGTAGCCACCCCCCAACATGTTTCATCACAGGGACTTAATCATGGGGTTGGCTACCCGGCAGGTCAATCAGATATTTAACCAAATCGAAACTAGGATGGGCGGGCGCAAATCACTCTGCGCTCACACACTTCCTGTGTCCCCGTATCCCGTAAAGTACAGCCTTTCTCCTCATTTTAAGTCATTAATCAATAGCAAGTACATATAAACCAACATTTAGAAAGCAAGTTCTATGGCAATTTACTGTTAATATTCCTCCGCTTTACATTGAATCTAGAATCCTGTCCATCATATAGAAAAAATCATGTATATCCCAAACAGTTCAGCAATGTCCGATTTTTTAAAATAGTAAATTGCTACTAAACTTCAATATTAAAAACTACTAGTGCAAAAAAATATGGATTTACCATATTAATTGATAAAATTGATAAATCCAATTGGTGGAATGATAATTTTCCCAATAAATCTACGACTCCCTCACCTACAACTTAGTACCGTGGCCCACCATAATAAGTGACCCCCATGTAATATTAATTATCGTAATTCTGTGATAATCACAAATTACAAAGCCATCTTGTTGGTTTCGCTAGTAAAATACTCTATCATTAAATTCAATTATATACAGTTATATTTTTATATGATACTCATGTACAAATGTTAGTATGATTGTACAAATGCTATATTTTAACATCAATAAAAGCTTATTGTTTAAAGTTTATTAAAAATTAATAATAACAATTTAATAAAAAAAAATATATATATATACATATATATATATATACAAAAAAAAATATATATATATATAAAATATAAAATCAAAAAATGTGCGTATATAAATCCTCCCTTTAATATACAAGTGAGGGGTAAAAACTTCAATTATACAGATCTCCAACTTATATATTAAACCCATGTGACTCCTACACCAGTGATAGTGATAGTGAACCCAATTAAAAGAGTCAATCCAGACTATATCATGAATGGCATTAAATCATTAGAAGATAAAAAAGACATCATTGTCTGACAAGGGGGGAGGTGTAGTGATTTTGGAAAAAACCTTTTATCATGATCAATTGGTAGAAATGTTGGGAGATCGTACTACTTACTGTAGACTATCATCGGACCCCACAAACGAATATAGAGCCCAGTTGAGTGCTCTGGTGGAGTGGGGTTATAGTATTGATGCCTTGAATCGTAAAGAGAGATGTTATCTAGTCCCCAGTTCATGTCACATCCCTAATATTTATACGTTGCCGAAGATTCACAAAGATGCAAGGGTGCCACCGGCACGCCCTATTGTGAATGGCATAGGTTCAGTCACAGCCAGATTGGGGGAATTTTTAGATAAGTTCCTCCAACCTAGTGTGAAAGCTACTAGAGATTATCTCAAGGACACAACCGACCTGCTGCGATCTTTGCAGGATGTTAGGTTTGATCCAAACTCAGAAGTGTATCTGTGATGGCCAATGTGGCCTCACTATACACCATTATTCAGCATGAAGATGCGGCATTAGCTTTGAACTGGGCACTGAGTAGAAGAGATGACATCCCTCATGTGCCTCAGGTGTTTGTGGGTCATGCCTTAGATTATTGCATGACCCACAACTATTTCTGGTACGATGGGCACTTCTCACAGAAAGTTGGCGTGGCGATGGGAGCCAAATATGCTCCCAGCCTAGCCAACTTATTTCTGGCGGAGTGGGAGGATAGACGGGTGTTCAATCCAAAGCCCACCCAGTTGCGTCTCTACCGGAGGTTTATTGATGACCTCCTGTTCATCTGGGAGAGGTCAAGGGAATCTGCTATTGAGTTCATATCATTTCTCAATGACAATTCCAATAACATTCGGTTAGATCATGTCATTAGTGACACTGCAGTGAATTTATTGGATGTAACTTTAGTTAAAACTGGCAATACCCTTAGCACAAAGGGCTTTTTTAAAATGACAGACCGGAACAGTTACTTATCCATCAGGAGTGGTCATCATCCTGCTTGGATAAAGAACATACCAAAGGGACAGATGCTTAGAGTCCGACAAAACTTTTCGGACCTGGACACCTATACCATCCAAGCGAAAATATTGAAAGAGAGATTCCTGCAAAAGGGATATGAAAATAATATTTTAAATCGTATCATCCAGGAGGTAGCAAATACTCCCAGGGAACAATGCCTGAAAGAGAAAGATACTGTGACATTGACGAGCCAACACTGGTTTGGATTCATTTCCGATTTCCATCATCCGTATAAGGATGTGGAAATGATTTTTAAGAGACAATGGCACATACTATGTAGGGATAGACATTTGGGGGAGGTTCTACCCAGCCACCCTAAGTTTATCTATAGACGGGCCCCTAATTTTGGTCATAGGGTGGTTAAAAAAATTCTAAATTGACCAAATGACCAAACCATCAAAATTAACTTACAAGGATTTTATGCATGTAGGAAATGCATTTGCTGTAAAACAGTAAAGGTGACTAATAGGGATATGACCCAAATCACTAATGCGGAAGGTGAAACATTTAGAATTAGAGAATTATTACGTGCAATTCCTCTTATGTAGTTGATCTTTTATGGTGTCCGTGCGGGCTATTTTATGTGGGCCGCACTAAGAGACTTTTAAGAGTGCGAATTTAGCCAACATCAAAAAAGGTTTCCAATATCATAGCGTGTCTCTCCATTTCATGGAAAAACACAATCAGGACCCAAGTCTTTTACAATCCTGTGGTTTGGATGTGGTATATCAGTCCTGGAGGGGATCCAATCGGGTTAGGGACCTCTCTCAGAGAGAAACCCGATGGATCTTTCTCCTCAAATGTCTATTCCCTAGAGGAATGAATATCGAATTGGATTTGAACTGCTTCATCAATAATTGTTAGTTTCACTATCACTATCACTGGTGTAGGAGTCATATGGGTTTAATATAGGGAGGATTTATATACACACATTTTTTGATTTTATATTTTATATATATATATATATATATATATATATATATATATATATATATATATATATATATATATTTTTTTTTTTTTATTAAATTGTTATTATTAATTTTTGTGATTATCACGGAATTACGATAATTAATATTACATGGGGGTCACTTATTATGGTGGGCCACGGTACTAAGTTGTAGGTGAGGGAGTCATAGATTTATTGGAAAATTATCATTCCACCAATTGGATTTATCAATTAATATGGTAAATCTATCATTTTTTGCACTAGTAGTTTTAATATTGAAGTTTAGTAGCAATTTACTATTTTAAAAAATCGGACATTGCTGAACTGTTTGGGATATACATGATTTTTTCTATATGATGGACAGGATTCTAGATTCAATGTAAAGCGGAGGAATATTAACAGTAAATTGCCATAGAACTTGCTTTCTAAATGTTGGTTTATATATACTTGCTGTTGATTAATGACTTAAAATGAGGAGAAAGGCTGTACTTTACAGATACGGGGACACAGGAAGTGTGTGAGCGCAGAGTGATTTGCGCCCGCCCATCCTAGTTTCGATTTGGTTAAATATCTGTTTGACCTACTGGGTAGCCAACCCCATGATTAAGTCCTTGTGACGAAACATGTCGGGGCGTGCCTACACGGCAAATCTACACGAGTGCTAAAGGAAGGAGTGAAGGGTGATGGAGCGGAGGGTTATTGGAGGGATGAGCGCTGCGGACGGGTGAGACGAACGCTAGCTTACACACTCCCTGGGTCCGCCGTGGCCGTTTGTTGTGCTTTCTGTTATCATCGCTTGCTGTGCTGTGAGAGTTCCCATATGTTGTGGAGTGATTTGCCTATTGTTTTAATTTCAAATGTGAGTATACTGAAGGTGTTTTATGTGTGATTAAACCTTTTTAAATGGTAATACACTATCGGAGCTTCTTTTATTTGTATGTCACACCACCAAAGTAAGGAAGTTGTCCAGCCCATTGAGCAGTGGGTGTGTATGCTCGCATGCTGACCCCCATGAGAGTGGGTTAAAAGCCCTGTCAGGCCAAACACGAGAGTGGGAGGCCTTAATAGCTGGTGAGTTTGAACTTCAGAAGGGAGTGGAATGACGTGACAGGGGTGTGGTGGATGTTTTGAAACACAGCTGATTACTTTGGAGTCACCCTCATTTTTTGTATTTTCTTCATCTTTTTTCACGATTTATTTGGAGTGTTATTATAATATTTTGGACTTTTTTATTCACACATTTATTTACACATATATTGTGGACTTTATATAATTAAGTTTTTTCTTTTTTAATCAAGATATTCCCTGGTGGATACTCAAATTATATGTTCACTGTCAAATATTTTTTATATACTACTATCACGGGGTGGTATGTTCTTATCTTTAGTCTAACACTGTGCATTATTCCTTTCACAATTAAGATTTCTCTGTGGATCAATATTCATATATTTCATCATTGTTTTGCACTACTGTCATGGAGTGTTATGCTTTTACTTTTAGTTTAGTATCTGATATATTCAGTTTTTGGGTAATAGGGAATATCACCTGATCCATGCAGTGTTGGCTTAGTCCAGGTACATTATTTTATTATATTGCCCGGTACACTTCTGTATCCACTGTAGTTCATTGGATATATAGGAGTGTCTGGCATCTCCCCATTATTTGGGGGCTAGCGCCACTATTCATCCCTACTATCTTTGGGTGAATTCAGTTTTTTTATTTATTGTATTATTTAAGTGGCAGCTCTGATAGGGCTTTGATATTCAAATCTTAGCGCAGAGGTAGGAATACAGGCTTTGGGTGATGTTTTTTGGACCTGTATACCTCTAGCTTTACAATAATGAAGAAATGATAATAAAAACAGTGCCATCTTGTGGATGTTTGAGATAGTGCTTAAAAGATGTCAATATGAGATTCTGAATACGCATTTTCTAGAGGGGTATATATAAAAAATTATACTGTATAAAAATGTATAAATACATAAAAATATATATAAATGTAAAACATAGCAAATAACATAAACAGCCCCCCAATGGGAGTAGATCAATATTACAAGATACATTCCTCCATACTGCCAGAGCAAGATTAATATAATTCAGAAAAGACATTCTTATATGTACTCAAAAGTTGATGAAACGATGGGACAAAATATCCCTGATGTTATCAAGTGCAAGAGAAAGTGCAAAAATATGAGATGTGAAGTTATCATAACATGTATAGTTAAACTACAGACTAGAATCCAATATTACAAACACTGGCTAGAGGGGACATCAACAATAATTAATGAAACAGTTGATGTCCCACTCTACGTTCAAGCCATTGGGGGCATGGGATCCAAGCTTATAAATCCAGTTGGTTTCTGATCTGGATATAGTTCTTCTACCGTTACTGCCACGCCAGTGGGGAACATATTTTTCCAAACCAATAAAAATAGTACCACTATTCTCTCTGTTATGTTTGAGGCCATAGTGCCTGGAGACACTATGTTTGTTGAAGCCTTTCTTTATATTGGTAACATGTTCCCCTTACCTAACGTGCAACATCCGGATGGTGCGTCCCACATATTCCAATCCACATGGACACCTTAGGAGGTACACAACACATTTAGTGGTGCATGTTATAAACGATTTAATGGGGTACACCTGTGATACAAGAGATGATCAGAGACTGGACGTGATACAAGAGATGTTCAGAGACTGTGGATATGATGCAAGAGATCAATGCATCAATGTAGCCTTACCAGGGCCCCTCAAATTCAGCCTTATTAGTGCCCATCAAATGCAGCCTTATCAGTGCCCATCAAATGCAGCGTTATCAGTGCCCATCAAATGCAGCCTCATCAGTGCCCATCAAATGCAGCCTTATCAGTGCCCATTAAATGCAGCCTCACCAGTGCCCATTAAATGCAGCCTTATCATTGCCTATCAAATGCAGCCTCACCAGTGCTCATCAAATGCAGCCTTATCAGTGCCCATCAAATGCAGCCTCACCAGTGCTCCTCAAATGCAGTCTCACCAGTGCCCCTTCAAATGTAGCCTTATCAGGGCCCTTCAAATGCAGCCTTATCGGTGCCCATCAAATGCAGCCTACCAGTGCCTGGATCACACAGAGTGGTGATCCCCCCACTATGTCACGGAGCTTGGATTTGAATTGCCTGAGCGTCTGCTGTATCAAAATCCTGCCTCCTAGACCGAATCCTATGACACAAATCACACTGATTAAATTTCCTGATTGGATCAGTGTGCTGTCTATCACAGGAGCCGGTCTAGGAGACGGGACTTTGTTACAGCGGCTGCCAAACATATCAGATCTAAGCTACGTGACACAGTGGGAGACTGCTGCTCTCCATGACACACATACAGGTGGAGAGGCGGAGGGAGGGGAGGACTCTGACAGGGGTTCACCAGGATGATGTAATAATTTGATTATATGATTATACTCAACACCCCTACCTGACACCTACCCTACCTGACGTCGCCAATTGTGGTATCCGGTACCCAGGGCAGACCGCCCCCATTGGTACGCCACTGATGTTTTTACAGCTGCTGTTTTTGGCTTAAGGTGTTTTTCTGCAGCCAGTAAACTCCCCAGCATGTTATTCTAAGTGTCCGTGCACACATAGGCTTTTATCAGCGTTTTTTGGCAGGGGCATTTTCTGGCTGAAAAAAAAACAGAACTAGTGGGTTTGAAGAGGAGTTTTTCAGCTGTAAAAACACTCTAACTCTGAAAAACGGTAAAAAAATGCTTTACAACGTGGCTATTCGGCATTTATGAGCATTTTTGGGCCATAAGCTTTTGTGGGATTATAGTTGTGTTAAAAAAACTCAAGCACTTAAAAAAATGCTGAAAAACGCTACTGCAAAAACGTAGCAAAACTCATTCTACAGCTACAGCTTTCTACAGCTAACGCTACTGGTGTTTTTATAGCGTCGAGTGTGCATGAGGTCTAATAGAGCTTTTGTTTACCTTTTTAGAGAAAATGCTGACCAAAGCTCCCTGCACTGCTATTTACATAACCAGAAGCCTAAAAATTGATTTATATCTAAGGGAAGGTTTTACTGAGCCATATTTATTCACATTCAACTATACTTGTTTTGTAAGGTTGAAGGGGTTTCATTACTTAACCGAGTAGGTTCTTTAGCTCTTTAGCTTATTTTCTATAATATAACAGCTTACGTGTTTCAGCTCATTAGGGCTGTAGTCATAGCTACCAAAACAACCGATACACATAATTTAAAAAAATTTACTCTTTAAAACCTAGCACTAATATATTAGCTAAAAATCCCCAAAAAAACTAACAGTGTCTAGAAAAACCTATATTTATAAATAAAGAAAAATAATGTAAAAAAATACAAATAAATGCAAACCTAGAGAGTTTGGCTTAGAACAAATACAGATCGAAGTTCTACCTGAGATTTTACTTTGTTGGGACTCAAGTCTGCAGCCTATAACTCCACCAAACCTCCGTCTCTAAAAGCCTGCAATGATGACAATGACCTCTGGGTGCCGGCAACACTCTTTCAATGCCACAACATTTTTAACAAGTAATTTCACCTTCCTGCTTCTCTCCAAATTCTCTTGAGGCATTGAAAATATATCTTGCTTTCTCATTGAAAGTTCTTTATGGTCTTGTTGTACTGCCTACATTTTGTAAGTGGCAAGAAGTACAATGCATCAAATAAATGAAAAAACTAGAGGCACAATTGATGTAATCCTTAATATCAAAGTTCTCACCAATGACAAAGGATTCAGCCCCGGTTCACATTGGTGCGATTTGTCATGTCTATTCACATGCCAAATTGGCAGTAATTGCCAGAAATGGCACTGTCCTAATTAGTGCAACGCCGCATTTGCATGTCCGTCCCGATTTCGGGGTGCGATTTCCATTGTCATCAGTGCACAAACCCGCACAGATGTCTCTGAAATTGTCCCCAAAATCGGGACAGACATGCGGGAATTAAATCGTGTGAGTTCAGCTGAACTCGCATGATTTCATTCCCGTACTCAGTGTGAACCTAGGCTCAAAGGTTTTTGCATGTAAATTGAAGTTGAAATGCCCGCATGTATTAACCCCACAGGGGAAAGACCCGGATAGGAGAGCCAAGTATGATACTTCGTTCTTGAAGTGAAATAGCTGGAGGAAAGAAGAGATCCAAGCGTTGGGGCATGACGACTAGAAAATCTGCACCCCCTTTTAGCACAGTATGTAACTGTTTATCTGAGTGCAATATGGGAAGAATCTTCTTTATAGTATTCACAATGCAGGTATTTTCCTTGGTGAAAGTAGTCACAAAGGTGACACTTTTGTCTCTTAATTTCTGTTTTTGTTCTGTCCCCATAATAAATCATTCGTATTCTTCCTTAATACAATTTCTTGACCTTTTTCTATATATCTCTAGGGAAAACCCCTTTGTGAGAGTCTAGTTTTAATTAGCTCACATTTCCTATGCTTCCTCTGTGGAGAAATTACTACAGGCACATATAAACTCTCCTATCTATATAAATTTGATGATGTGAGATGGATGACAACTATTCAGAAGCAAGATGGCATTGCCAGCAGTGTGTTTGTGGTAAGTCATAGAGACTATTTGGCTTGTATCTACAAAACTCGGATTCCTGTCCTTGGTACTGTATATAATAAGGATATAAAATTATGTGTAACACTTGTTTTGGTAGCTATGACTAATGCCATAAAGGGCTGCAACATGTAAGCTGTTTGTATTCTGGAATTTGTATCCCTGCCTACATTTAATGCAATGAAGATCTGGACTTGCTGATCCTCCTAATCTTATATCACATCTTCATACTGTATGCTTCCTGATACTGACCTGGCTCTCTTCTGGCTCTCTTCTGACCTGATTTTGGAATCTTCCATGTACCGCTGCTTCCTTGTTTCTGATTCTGTCCTCAGCTTCATTCATGACCACGATTGGGTTTGTGGTTTGGTACTGCCCTGGCCACTTGTTGCTGACCTTGACTTACTGTATAACTCTGCTACTGCCTCTGATTCTGAATTGCATAAATACGTGATAAACCCAAATATAACTCAAAATATACAAAAAGGAATCATAAACACATATCATATGTCAATGCACACATAGAAGTCCATAAAGTCCATAAAGAAAAAAAAACAAAAATCCATAGAGAAATTCCATTAAAAAAACCCAGTAAAATGAACTAAAACTAAGGTGAAGCTTGAGCAATAATAATTCAGTGATCCATTATTGTGTCATCATAAGGAGAGGGTCCCACCACCATTCGCTTTCCGCTCTCACCTGTAAATCTGGACCTATGTGATGTTAATAGGTCAATCAGCACCTTTCCCTTTCACTTAAGGGTAAGTAAAGCAGTTATCTCCAGCCACTAAATAAGCAGATGCCTTAGCAATGATCCGTGATCTTCTCCCATAGGATAAGGGGCATAACCAGGCTTATTCATTCAAAGCAAAACTCCACATATTGTAATATATTTAAAATAAGGGTCACATTATATTAAAAAAACATGTACCTGAGTTACAGACATCCGACTCTTACTTACAAACGGAGGGAGACAACAGGAAGTGAGAGGAAATCTACCCCTAGGAAGGGAAATTCACTACTGTAAGAGTTCTCATGGGAAAAAAGGTGTTTCCACTGAAGCTTTATCACCAATACTTGTTTCCACAACAAACAAAAATGTTCCAAATACAATTGGCACAGGGACAGAAAGTGAGGTGAAATCTTCTGAACAGGGGAACAGACACCAAAACAAACATAAAAAGGGTGTTAATCCTTCCCTATGCTATCCAAAAAACTGGAGTTTCACTTAAATATTGTACCTGTTCCACTCCCACAGTGGTGGAGTGGTGATGATGGTGGGAATGGTGGGATCAGTGGCAGTGGTGGATGGGATCAGTGACAGCAGTGGTGGTGAGAGGGGTGGGATCAGTGGCAGCGGTGGTGCTGAGGGGGCTGGGATCAGTGGAAGCGGTGGTTCTGAGGGGATGGGATTAGTGGCAGCAGTGGTGGTGAGGGGGGTGGGATCAGTGACAGCAGTGGTGGTGGAATCAGTAGCAGCAGTGGTGGTGAGGGGGGTGAGATCAGTGGCAGCGGTGGTAATGAGAGGGGTTGGATCAGTGGCAGCTGTGGCAGTGAGGGGGTGGGATCAGTGGCATTTGTGGTGGTGAGGGGGTGGGATCAGGGGCAGAGATGATGGGGGGAATAGGAATGAGATCAGTGGCAGTAGTTGTTCCATTCTCCCCCACCACCAATCTCAACCCTATTCCCCTGTCTCATCTGCCGCAGGGGATAGGAATGAGATCACTGGTGGGGGGATTGGATCAGCTGCATTGGCAATTTCTGCTCACTCACTTTGTCAGTGGATTTTCCCCCAGTATATCTCTCCACGAGCCTCCAGAGATGCCTTTGCTGTCATGGGGTCTCCTTGCAGAGGGGAAAGCTCCCCCCATTCACTATTGTTCATCAGCTGACTTTCTAATTCAGTGTCTCTTCCCTAAATTGGCTTCAGGGAAGTCCGCAGTGAAAGTGCTTTAGCCCTCCAATCCCACAGCGGTGAGAAGGGCTGGCGGGCCTCTCAGGCGGGTCCCTCAGTAGCAGAAAGGTTGGCAGGGGGCGGGCCCCTCAGTGGTGGAACAAGCAGACAGGCCCCCCCATGGTGGTGAAACTCCAGGGCCCAGTCGAAAGTGCGACTGTTGCGACCCAGGTAGTTCTGCCACTGTGTGTCCTGAAACATCTGGTATAAAACTAACACAGAATTTGAATACAAAAAACATCATACCAACAGTCAAACATGGTGGTGGTAATGTGATGGATTGAGGGCTGCTTTGCAGATTCAGGACCTTAATGACTTTCCATAATTGATGGAACCATGAATTCTGCACTCTAACAGAAAATCGTGAAGAAGAATGTCTGGCCATCACTTTGTCACCTCAAGCGCACTTGGATTATGCAACGGGACAATAATCTAAAACACACAAGCCACCTCTGAATGTCTAAAAAAAACAAATTCAAGGTTTTGGAGTGGCCTAGTCAAAGTCTGGACTTAATTCCGAGATATTGTGACATGACCTTAAAGTGATTGTAAACTATCACCTTGTAAAACAACCCATTCAGTTTAAAATTAAAATGAAAGGCAAACATTTGTAAATTGATATAAAAAAAAACATTATTAAAACTTTTTTTTTTTCCTTTTTTTATAAGTGATCACATTCTCTCTGTTCTCAGCTCCATAAGAGTTTGGGGAGGAGAAGCAACAGCACACTGAGCTTCCCAGTGAAAGTCTGTGTGTGTGTGTGTGTGTGGGGGGGGGGGTGATATAACAAGTCTGATCATTGGAAGAGAGCAGCCTGAGTTCCCAGTACAGCTAGAAAACTGATCACAGTGAGCTCTCCTGCCTAGTGTGGTCAGTTTTTAACAGAAAAGCAAAGGGACTGGCAGGAACACCAGGGATTTCACACAAAGGAAGCAAAAAAAGAACAGGATACTTTTTCATACAAATACATGGTACAGCACATATCAGGCATTTGAAATGCTGGGGTAACAAACACTTTAAACAGGCCATTTATGCCCAAAACCCTCCAATGTGGCTGAATTAAAACAATTCTGCAAAGAAGAGTGGGCCAAAATTCCTCCACAGCGATGTAAAGGACTCATTGCCATTTATTGCAAAGGCTTGATTGCAATTGTTGCCAAGGGTGTCACAACCAGTTATTAGGTTTAGGGGGCAATTATTTGTTCACAGGGCCAGGCAGGTTTGGACAGCTTTTTTTCCCTTAATAAATGAAATCATTATTTAAAAACTGCATGTTGTATTTACTCAGGTTATCTTTGTACAATATTAAAATTTGTTTAATGATCTGAATCATTTAAATATGACAAATATGCAAAAAAAAAAAAAAAAAAATCAGGGAGGGGGCAAATACTTTTTCACAGCACTGTATGTGTATTCCTGATGCTTGTCTTGTCTACTGGGAACACTGGTGGTTTCTGTCATCCTGAGTCTAAGGCCTCACCAGAGTTCCCCTTTAACTTCTGCTAATTTTTTTTGTGATTCAGTTGATAACTCAGCTGACTTCTAGCTGTACGCTCAGCTGGATCTTCCTGGTCGGCATCTGCAGTCAAAGGTTCTGCAAGTAATATTTTTTGGCACTCATGTTCCTCCTGTCCCTTGGCAATATTTGTTGTACCTTCAGGGGTGCTTAGGCAGGAGATACAAGAAAGGCCACCCTCATAGGACTATGATCAGGTATATGACAGACACTTGTTCCTGTTCCATGCAAAGCTGCCTTTTTTTATTGTTCAACATTTTAAAAATGATCTAATTCAAGGAGTAAGATGTTTACAAAAATAAAAAAAAGGGCAGAAATGTGACCTTTGATAGAGCCAAACACTGGTCCAGAGCTACATAGAAACAGGTTTCCTTCCAGTAACATTATTTTTTATGTTATGTTATTTATTTGGAACAACATTTCAAGTTTAAGCTTTGTATATTTTTCAGTAGTTATATAGTCATGAAAAGATGTTTGGGATATTTTTCTTAGGACTAATCTAATGAATGGCCGCTGTATACATACGAGAATGGCTATAAGAAAATGGCCGCCGTCACTAAATGGAGCGGACCACAACAAAATGGCTGCTAATTCATTTCCGGTTTTTCAAGATATAAACACAATCGCCACAGCCAATCAGCATCCCCTAATGAAGTCACGTGATGACATAACGCGTAGGGAGTGGCCGTAGGTGTAAAGTGCACCGGAAGTGACGTGAGAGTGGCGTTCGGACGCCTTGTGTGCTGATTCATGCTTGTTTTTAACATTTTTATTGTAAGAGTCCAACTACTATATTGAATTAAACCTTGTTTTTATTATAACATACTACACTATTGGAGCTTCTTCTCTCTCCTACCTTTGCCCTTCATCCTCATTCCCCCCCCTCGAGCGGAGGTGACGAGGTCAGATGAGGACTTGGATGGGATGTCTATTTGAGGTCGCCCATTTGGTGGTGTAGAGGACCCCCTAGTGGTAGATATCGGCGCAACAGGAATACTCCTTATCTATGGGCTTAGATTGATACTTCGGGTGGTCGTGCATACAGTGGAACGGAGGACCCCCTGGTGGTTGAAGTGGTAACAACACAACTGATTCCTGTCCATTACATGCTGATTTTTCAAGTTATGAAGGTGAGGGCTCTGTGAGCTCATTTTTTGGATTTATACCTCTCCTTGCCCACTGCCTTTACTGGAACTTTTTCTGTGTGATCTCTCTGCATAGACACTTGTGATTAACGCACTTTATATATATATATATTTTTTTTTTTGAAGATCATATTAAGAGACGATTATCACTCTTCATGCCCTTGGATTGATTTGTTTATTTGTTTATTTGTTTATTTAATTTAATATTTTTTTACACTATAAGAGGAATATTGTTTGTTCTCTACTTTAGACACTGCAGGTTCATTTATAGGGTTAAAATTTGTTTGTGGTTTTGCTGTAGCGTGGAATCACATTAAGCTTTTATTTTTACTTTGAGTGGATTGTGATACACTTTAGGTTCCGCTGGAGACAGCTGTTATTTATTCAATATATTGCACCTTTATGCACTGTATACACTTTATCATTGGTGATTCACCTTTGATGTTTGTTTTTTATTAGTTTTTTACAGCACATTTAGTAGCGCAAAAGGCTTTTTCACATTTTTATTTTTCTTAGGATGCCCTGGTGGCATCCCCAAAGAGTATAACTTAGCATGGACCATAGAAGAGGAAGAAAGTGCTTTCTTCCTATTCTGTGGTCCATGCTGAGTTATACTGTACTCATTGTGACACCTGTTATGCCCTGTACACACGGTCGGACTTTCCGACCTAAAATGTGCGATCGGAGCTTGTTGTCGGAAATTCCGACCGTGTGTGGGCTCCATCGGACATTTTCCATCGGATTTTCCGACACACAAAGTTTAGGAGCAGGCTATAAAATTTTCCGACAACAAAATCCGATCACGTCAATTCCGACCGTGTGTGGACAATTCCGATGCACAAAGTGCCACGCATGCTCAGAAGAAATTCCGAGATGGAACAGCTCAGTCTGGTAAAATTAGCGTTCGGAATGGATAGAGCACTTTTGTTAGGCTGCAATGTTTAAAATAGTTTAATACAGCGCACTCTCTTCTTCTTTATAATGCTAGAAGAATGAAGTAGTTTTGTTGCTCATATTCACACAGACTTCTCACAAACGTCTTTCTTTATTATTTATCGTGATTTCATCAATATATTTTGATTTGTCACATCTTTGTCACATCTTTTTTTTTTGTTTGGTTTGTATTGTTTTCAAGCCTGATCTTGTTGTTAATTATTTTTATTTTTTGATTTTACATCCTGAATATTTTTGTGTGTATATTGTGTGTCAAGTTACCACAACACCATTATTATCTTGTATTATTTAATCTCAAGGAGGTTGCTTGGTGTTGGTGTCTCTTGTTAATTTCACATTGTAGTTTACAAATGTACCTGCCTCCTCACAAACAAACTGTCCTTTTTGAAGGGAAACACACATAGGCGAGTCTAATTGAAACAAAAAATCCTTTATTAAGGGCTCATAACCAAACAAAGAGGGAGGCAACGATGGAGAAACATCAGAAATTGGCGAAGCCTTTGGCCCCCAGGGCACACATCAATTATTTTACTGCAAAATTGGTGGCCTGAGGAGTCCATATCTAAGGGAGTGCAGTCTGGTCCAGAAGTCCCAGAGATCCTGAAAGCAGCAGATGACATCTGTTTCCCCAGGCTGTGGTCATACAAGAGACTGCATCTTTTGCCAGACCAGACTGAAACCAGGTCATCACTCTCTGGTCTTCCTTCCACGCTTCCTTCCATGCTGTGTCTGTGGTGTTGGAGTTGTGGCAGGAGGACGAGGAGGGGGAGGATGGTCCAACTCCCACAGGTGGGTTTTGTGTGTGATTTTGCCCCTCACCCCCTTAGTTAGTGTTTTGTAAAGAAGGTCCTCACACAGCCGACCCTCCTGCATGCCCTGCAGTTTTGTGGCAGCCATGGAGGCAAAGGCCTCTTCAGGAGTGGGGGTGGCTCTGAGGGATGCAGAAGCCTCCTGAATCAGTCTGAGTGCTGAATCCTGCACGTGACTCCCCTTCCTGGGTCTTTTCATTGGAAGGCGGAGGGGGGGACCTGCGATTCTGTCATGCTCCTACTGGGCCCGGCCTTCTCCTGGCTGCCACTTAGCCCCTCCTCCTCCTGGCTGCCACTAACCCCCGCCTCCTCCTGGCTGCCATATTCCACAGCCTCCTCCTGTGTGCCACATTCCAGAACCTCGTCCTGGCTGAAGTCTTCCTGTGTATGAAAAAGGGACATAGTTTGAGTTTTTCTTCATCAATCACACACAATTTTCACCTGATGATTGTTGCAAATTGAATGTTAACAAATAAAACAGACTATCATTCTGAGCCAAGCATTTTTCATTCTTGTCCCAATTATTTTTGCCCACTACTGTCTATTGATATGTAAAACACTTTATTAAATCAGTAATCAGTGATCAATAATAACATCTAGTAAACATCATTTATTTATTGACCAGAAATCTGTAGAACAATACTATACCTGCCTCCAGCTGGGCTCCTCCACTTTTTCCTGGCTGGAAGTCCCAGGTTGGACTTCGGAAGCCTCAGCTGGGGTGGAAGATAGGGTGGAAGGAAGCATTGAAAGGAAGAGTGGAGAAGGATTCCCTGACTTCAGTCTGGTCTGACAGAAATCGCAGTCTCTCATAGTACCACAGTCTGGGGACATAATTGTCATCTGCTGAAGCTCCTGATCTCTGGGAATCCATGACCTTCTTGCGCTCCCTAAGATAAGTGCTCCTCAGGCCACCAATTTTGGCTTTTTAATAGGGGATGGTTGCTGTGGGGACCACCGGCTTCACCAACTCCAGCAGTTTCTCCAGCGCTGCCTGCCTCTTTTGTTTATTGTTGTATTGGGGGTGTTTGATCTGCCACAGACAGGGCAGCTTCCTGTATTTGTCTATGAACAGGGGGAGGAAGTTGTGGTCAATGAAGCCATCCATTTTATCTGCAAGACACAACACAAGACAAACCCTAATGTCATGCGAAACTCTCCTAATCTTGTTACAATATAGGCCTCAATCTAGAAGCAGTATAGGCCCAAGTTTAGATCGTAACTTCGTTATCACGATCGGCGCCTCCGATACTCCTTCCTCCGCTCACAGATCATACGTACTACGCACGCGTGTTATGATTTATATACACTGCACATGTGTGAAACTCCGCCCGCCACAACGTTCTTTCTAGTCTATTCCCCGCCCCTTCTCCTTTGGCGCAGTGGGGGAAGAGCACATGCCGGAGACACAACAGGTGCGTGCTAATTATAGCAACGAGGAGGAGGAGGAGGAAAGCCCGGAGCCTGAAACATCCCAATCCAGAAGGAGACTCAAATATGTCCTTTGGGGAGATGTTGGAGATGGTGACATACTGAAAAGGACCGACTATGATGGGAAGTATGGACCTTACCCCAACCCCAATGTCAGAAAGGCCAAGATAATGGCGAAAGTGGTCAAAAGTCTGCAGAATAATTTCGGGGTACAACGATAGAAAGATCAGCTCAGGAAGCGGTGGTCGGACCTCAAATTAAGGGAGCACGATCAGTATAGAAGGATCAGGAGAGTGCTGCAAAAAAGTAAGTAGTTGTGCTGTGTTCCTATTCTTTATTTTTATTACGTTCGTGCTACTCTATGTGCTTTTCTTAACTGTTGTACAGTTTAAAATGGCAACTTTAATGTTCATGGACACATTATTCGTTCGTATGAAACATTGTTCGTTCAGCCTAGAAAACACCATTGTTTTGGCCATATGCATTTGAATACATTTTTTATGGCCTACTTCTCTTAAAATAATTTGGTTGTGTAAATGGGTTTGTAACTAGAATGAAATGCAAACTAGATTCTGTATAAGGAGAGGACACTCAGCAGCTGTTTACACATCTGGACCTGGAGCACCAGTGTGGGACACAAGAACACCCTTTTTATTATGGGGCCCCACACAGGTGCTCCAGTGGATACTATAGGGGTGACTCCATCTGTGAAGCTTGCACAAAACAGGTAAGTATTTAAGCTTGACAAAGGAAAAAATATTTCTTCATCTTGGAACTCTGACCAAACAGACAATTGTACCTCACTTCCAAGCAATGTTTCATATTCCGATTTCTGCCATCAAATATCTGTGTGCTAAGTATACCTATTTTTTTTACATAGGGGATAAAAGACTCAGAGGACACCCCTCATCCGAGGAGACAACAGACTCCCCACCTCAGGAAGAAGTGGAGACCCACCAAAGACAACATGAGGAGGAGGAGGAAGGAGATGTGGTGGAAATTGTCACCACAACAGGTGAGTGTCTGTGACCACAGGCTCAGGTAAGAGATGGATGCCTGCATATTTATAATACATGGTGTGTTTTTGTTTCTATCTTTTTAGGTGATCGTGATGTTTTGGATCCAGGTCATTTCACCTCTGAAAGTGCACAGATCCTGATCGGGGAGATCATGGGGTATAATAGGGACTTGGAAAACATCCATAAAAAAATCAATGATGTTCAAAAAAAAAATGAATAACATCATTGATGTTTTACGGAGAGTTTAAAACCCTCCAAATCCCTTCCCTTTTTGTGCTTTTTGTGATCTAAAAATTTCTAACATTTTTGACATATTCGAGGAAAGCCAAATTTTGAAGATGCACATAGTGTGTCAACATGTGCTATCTGCCATCACGGGAGACCAATGTATGCGTTTTGGGGGTGCAACCCCTTCCTCAATAATAAAGTAGATAGGAGGAAGGGGTTGCACCCCCAAAACATGTCCCTTGATCCCCCATGATGGCAGGTAGCATATGTTGACATTCGGCAATTTGTGTGCATCTTCAAAATTTGGCTTTTCCAGGGGTGACTTTACCCCACCTGAACGCAATATCAAACACAGTTTATAAATACTCATGTCTGATATTGCCTTCAATTTCTTTAAAAGTTGAACTTTGTAAGTTCAAGATTTGTGTCTTTCTTGTTGGTTTTAAACATGCCTGTTTCCATCTTAAATGGACATTTCTACTTTTAGTAATGTGACCCAAAAAATTGTTATACAACAAACATGTTGGTTTGTTTTAAAAACCTTTTATAAATGCACATGTGATTGTGCTGGTATTAAAAAGATTGATAACCAATATATGTGGATTATTGTTTCAACGCTCCAAAACTTTTGTTGTGCTCAAATTGGTGTTTTCTATGACAATGGGGGTTATTTCCTTTTTTTTTTTTAAAAGATATTTTTATTGATTTTTTTTTTATTTTAATACAAACCAGTTGTACAAAAAAAAAACAAGCACAACAAACAGTCACCAAGTAAATCACTGTTAAGCATTGGCATACCTTGTCAAGTACATTGTCTATATGTGAGGGGAGGAGAAAAAACAAACAGCTAACTAATGGTAAGTCGATCTGATATTGATTACATAAGTTTATACATAACCAGTTATTAACGAATATGAGTTATAGTAATTCACATATATTATGCATTTTCTGGCACAACCTGTGAGTGGTACAGATTAAGCACACATTATATAGAGAGGGTCATGGGGCTAGCCAGCCACCTGTCCCATATTTTGTGGAACATTTTTTTTCGTTTCCTGAGTTCAAAGGTAAGTCTATACAATGGTATGACATCATTAATTAGTTTTAGCCATAGAAATTTCAAAGGTGTTTGTATACCTTTCCAGGATAGCAGTATAGACTTTCTAACATAAAAATAAAGGATACGTAATAGTCTCTTAGCCTGTGTTGGTATCTGTAAATCATCAAAGACCCCCAGTAAGCCATTCTTAGGGTGAATAATATTGGGGAGTCCTAGAGCAGAGGAAATGAAAGAACCCACCTCCCTCTAAAAGTCCTGCACCATCGGACAAGTCCAGAAGCAATGTAGGAAATCAGCATCTCCCCCATATCCCCTGAAACATTCAGCAGTGGGCTTCAACCCCATCTTACACAGCCTAGCTGGGGTAAGATGAGATTGGTGGAAAATCTTAATCTGTATGACCCGGTCCTTAGATGAGATAACAGTATTTTTGTATGTGTCACTAAATTCAGTCCAGTCTTCCTCCGTAAGTGAAATGTCCATGTCTGCCCATTTTTTCTGCGCTTTACTGAATGTGGGGTTAAAATCTGTCATTAGGGCAGCGTAGTAGGCAGAGACAAGTTTATTGGGATCAGGTCTCAGCAGTCTCTCCAATGGGGGCAAGTCTATGGGGTCATTTAGGGAGCCAAACTGAGCTTGGATAGCATGTCTAAGCTGGTAATAAGGGAACAGGTAGGAGCTCGGTAAGTCAAAGTCAAGTCTCAGTTGTTGAAAAGTTTTAACGCCTAGGTCGTTGTATAGATGGCATAAATACTTTACCCCTTTGGAGTACCAATGTTTAGTGTCGGGTAAGGAGTTTAGTTCCTGTAAAGTGGGGTTAAACCACAGAGGATTGTTCGGGGATGCTGACCAAGTATGTTGAGAAATTTTTTTGACTATGTGTTGAAAGATTGAGAGTGTAGTTGCCAGCATGGAAGTACCTGGTCTATTTGGGACTCTGCCCCTATAAATGATATTGTGGAGAGTTTCCATGGAAGTCGCGATGGCACCTTCAGTGGTAGTACATGCATTTGTCAGGGCTGGATGTAACCAGTGATGTATATGCACCAGTTGTGACGCTAAGTAATAAAGAAAGAAATTTGGAAATGCCAGGCCGGCCATGTGAGACGGCAGCCTTAGTGTCTCAAGTGCCACTCTGGGGGATCCCCCTTCCACAGGAACGTCACACATATCGTGTCAATACGTTTAAAAATAGATTTAGGGATTGCACATGGGGAATTAGCCAGAACATATAGCAATTTCGGGAGGTAGACCATTTTGAGGAGATTTGCTCTTCCCATAAGGTCAAGGGGCAGATCCATCCATTGTTTAGTTTGCTCCTGTAAGCGATTCAATAGGGGATCCAAATTATTAGTAATGTAAGTGGATAAGGGTGATTGTACCAGGACCCCGAGGTATCGGAAAGAGGACACCACTTGTAGTTTAGAATCCGGATGAATCTGGGGAATCATTGCTGTATCCAAGGGGAAAAGACTTGATTTATCCCAGTTCACCCAGAAACTGGAGAAATCTTTGAATATATTATTTCGGCTAGCAAAGACTGACGTGACCCGTTAGTATCTGCCAAATACACCAGTGTGTCGTCCGCATAGAGCGAAATTCGCTCTTCTATAGTGGCAATAGGAAGTCCTTTAATAGATGAAGAGGAGTGAAAACGTGCCGCTAGGGGCTCCATGGCTAGGGCGAATAGGAGCGGGGACAGCGGGCAACCCTGCCTTGTACCTCTTGTAATGGGGAATGTCTCAGTGACCGAGGAGTTAACTCGAACCTTGGCCTGGGGGGAGGCATAAAAGGAGTCTTATCCATGCCACCACACGTGGGCCAAAACCATACAACTGCAACACCCGAAAAAGATATGGCCATTCCACATTGTCAAATGCTTTGCAAGTATCTAAGGATACTATGGCCCGCGTTGGGGGGTAATCATGTGGATATTGCAAATTGTGAAATAATCTACGAATATTCATTCTAGTGGATCTTCCTGGTATGAAGCCCCCCTGGTCACTTTTAACCAGAGTGGTGACTACCTTATTTAAACTATTTGCAAGCACTTTAGCCAGTATCTTAACATCCACATTTATAAGGGATATTGGTCGGTATGATTCACATTTAAGTGAATCCTTTCTAGGTTTCAGCAGAAGTACGATCAAGGCCTCACGCATAGTGGGGGGAAGGACCCCAGTGCCCAAAGCTTTATTATATTACGCAATAAATGTGGGCATAGTAATTCCATAAACTGTGTGTACCATTCGGTGGGGTAACCATCCAACCCGGGGGTTTTATGGGCTGGCATTTGTGAGATGGCTGCAGGAATCTCTTCCACCGATATGGGCGCCTCCAACTCATCCCTCCTCTCAGAAGACAGGGAGGGGAGGAATATGTCAGCGAGGTAATCATTCCAGCTGAGTTTCAGTGTATTCAGCCCTGGAGGTATAAAGGTCTTTGTAAAGGTTAAGAAAAGCCTCCATAATATCTCCAGGAACATCACTAACTTGGCCCTTTATGGTCTGGATACGTAGAATAGATACAGGAGGTCGGTCTGGTCGCGTAAGATATGCCAGGAGACGTCCAGCTTTGTTACCATATGTAGGTAGAGGAAGATGGCTGGACTATACCAGGGAATATCTCAGATAATTTTTCCAATCCCTAGTTTAGATATATCATAGAGAGAGAGAAGGGGGGGGGGAGGGGGAAACCCCCTCCTCAAGTAAATGGGACTTTAGAGGAAAATACTGAGTCTAGTAGGTGAGAATCAAGCAAGTTTGATAAAAAATTAACGTTTATTGAAATATAATTAAAAATAGTATTGTCAAAACATATACAGACATATGACCATCCAGAAGTAAATTTCAAAGTTCATACGTGACTAAAGCCAACATGTTTCGCAAAAGAATTTGCTTCGTCAGGGCCAGACACGATGTAATTGATTCATTTAAACTGTGTAGACAATAAACAGTCTCAAATTACATAATGGTCATACATGAAATTAAATCATAACAATAGAAAAACATTGATTACATAGAGTTATTGCTCACCTACTATTAAAATTTCAAAGGAACAATGCTATTGTTACCACCATTCACCAGACATCAACCGCTGAACCAACCAGCACGGATTGTCCCTGGGTGCCAGATCCCAGACGGACAATACCAGTGGAAGGACTGGACCACACACTTAGGGCAATATAGACTGGTAACCCGTACTGAAATAAAGACGGGAAACCCATAAGTTCCTCTAATTCAGAATAAATCATACAACGTACTAGTAATGACCATTAACGGTCAAACAGATCTAATATATTATATTGTGTGTTACCGAAGTATTGATACAATGCCAGCATAGGTATATTGTACATAAGGTATATCTATAAAAATATAATATTCAAAAGAGGGGAGACATCTACACCAAAATAGGGGAGAGAAAGTTAATTAGGGGGTGCGGGACAAAGTCCGCCAGTAAGTTGCTTAGGATACCTATATCTTTATTTTAGGGAGGGAAAGATCAGTCTTCCCAATTTAGGATAAGAAGTCACTACACATACCGTGCCTATATCCATAATGTCCTAGTATAGTGATTTTAAATGGGACGATTGATCCAAGTGGGGCAGCAGATTTAGAGTGGTCTAGAAAAAACGCCAAGTCTATGGTAATAATAATGCAAGGACCGTGTTGCTAGGTTATCCCTTAGGTTGTGGCAGTAGTCCCCCAGTTTGAAGATATATCAGCATAAGACAAAGCAAGCGTATCCAAATAGATGTGAACTTACCCTTAGGTGTGGAGATAGAGAGAAAGGGGCTATGATGGCTCCTAATCAGATAATAGTGCGTCCGCCCGTCATGATGGAAGGCTGCAGGATGCGTGTCTGGCCCTGACGAAGCAAATTCTTTTGCAAAACATGTTGGCTTTAGTCACGTATGAACTTTGAAATTTACTTCTGGATTGTCATATGTCTGTATATGTTTTGACAATACTATTTTTAATTATATTTCAATAAACATTGTTAATTTTTTATCAAACTTGCTTTATTCTCACCTACTAGACTCAGTATTTTCCTCTAAAGTCCCATTTACTTGAGGAGGGGGTTTCCCCCTCCCCCCCCCCTTCTCTCTCTCTTTGATACAGCTTTGTTACCATGTTCAAATGCTTTCTGTGTAATGTGTAGTAGTCGTTTTTGTGTAAGATCTAGTAAACGAATTTCATACTCTCTACGCCTCTGTAACCATACCTCTCTCTTGTCAGGGGATGGGTCAGTGGCATAGCTAGACTCTGCCTGCACCATAGCGGTCTCTAGTTCTGCCGTAAGTTGTTGATTGTTTTTCCTCAAAACCCCAGTGATGGACATGAAAGTGCCCCTCAGTGCGGCCTTAAAGGCTTCCCATTCTGTAGAGGGGTCCGCCGTTCCCACATTGTCTCTCCAGTATTCCACAATACCCTTCCTGCAGGTCTCTTGCACCATCTCATCCTCCAGCCAGTAAGAATTTAGTCACCAAATGGCCGGTGAAGTGACAGTTTGGATAGCATTTCCACCGAAAATGGGGGAGGAATGTAAATGTTTACCAGAGTGAGTGTCACAGAAGAAATTTGTAAGGAGAGTATAACAAATCTCCCATTTGGGTCTGTCTTAACTTGTATAATTTCAGCTGGAAGGGATTTAGCTAATAAAATAGAAACCCCCCTAGAGTAATTTGTATGGGTGGCATGGTAACATTGAGCCAGCCATGGACGCTTGAGGGCCCTCACACTAACATCAGTCAGGTGAGTCTCCTGAAGACAAATGATGTGGGGACTGTATTTTTTGAGGACTGAAAAGACCAGAGACCTTTTTTGAGGTGCATTCATGCCTCTAGTGTTCCATGACACTATTTTCAGTGACCTGGGCATTTTGAAACAGATTCTATACCATAATCACATATATATGTAAATACTTTCATCCCTAATACCTCACAGGCCGTGCCAGTCCACCCCCACTCAATCACATCCATATTGCATTGCAAATAACTTTTACAGAGATATACACCATTGATCGATAAGGCAGAAAATACCAATAAGCTGCTCTGAGCAGCAATTAAAGAAGAAAAAATTTTTTTTTGAAAAAAGGAAAAAACAGAAAAAGAAAAAAAAGGGGAAAAAATGAACCCAAACAGAACCTTGCTTGAAAACCCGTATCCCCCACCCCGCTCGGCCTTCCCCAACTTAGCGAGCCTTGGATCCCTAAACCTGATGAAATCCCTCTTACCCCCTAAGCAAAAAAAGGGGAACATTCTCGAGGGTTGAACTATTCCGTGGCCACACCACTAACCGGTGAGGGGGTACTGTGGAGTCCGGTGTGGCTCCCAACCGAAAAAAAAGGAAAAAATTGTATGTGTCCCAGTCCAGGATGTTCATCTCTGTAAATGTGTAGAGGTTTAGAGAATAGGTATTCCTTCTACGTGGTAGAGAAAAACAGTAGACCATTCAAAGGGAAAGAAAAAAAATATATAAAAGGAGAAAAATCAAATGTTATCTTGGGACTTAAAGTGCAAGTATTAAAGGTAAACAACCATCCAATATGGGTCAGGCACGTTGTAAATAAGGGATCGTAGTGCTACTACAAGATGGAAGGCATCAAGGAGTCAATGGGCTTGCTGTCTGTTACTTCTTCTTCTGTCAGTGGGTCCGTAGCGATCATTCAGCCAGGCCATGGCTTCTTTAGGACTAGTGTAGAATTGAGCTTTACCATCATGGATGATACGGAGCTTGGCATGAAAAAACATGGCGTATTTCAGTCCCTCTTCAGTAGCCAATTCTTCACTGCTGAGAAGGAGATACGCTGGTGTTGAACTTCAGCTGAGAATTCAGGATAGATTGAAATATTATTGCCATTGTATTTGAGCGGACCTTTTTCTCTTGCAATGCGCAGGATAGCCACCTTGTCTTGGAAGTTGAGAATGCGTGCTATAAGGGAACGTGGAGGTGCCCCTTCTGGGGGAGGACGTGGAGGGGTACGGTGTGCCCTTTCAATCACATAGGAGAACGAGGGTGCATTAGTGCCAAAAATGTCCCTTAAATATGAGTAAAGGAATTTTCCAGGGTGTGTGCCCTCTGCACGCTCAGGAAATCCTACAAAGCGAAGGTTGTTCCGTCTGGAACGATTTTCCAAATCATCAACTTTAGCCCGGAGGGCTGCCATTTCCCCAGTATGATCACGCACTTTAACAGAAAGGGGATGTACATTATCTTCTATGGAACTAATGCATTCCACTAGCAGAGCTCCGGTCAGCAGGAGAGCATGTCTGCAGCGTGTCTGTCTGAGGAGCCTGAGTACCGGCGCCATCTTGCCTCCGAAAGCCCGCCAGCCGGTCCGACGTGGATGTGGCCCAAGCCGGCCTGTATTTCACCATAGTTGCCAGCCTGTCGAATGCCCACAGCCGTGGGGAGCAATTAGAGACCTTCGGTGAAAGGATAGGACACAGGATGCCTGTAGGATGGCAGTTAGGAGCCGGAGCGGTGTGTCTATGCGGCCGCTCGCTCCACCATCAAGCCACGCCCCGGGGGTAATTTCCTAAGGGAAAATCCACTTTGCACTACAAGTGCAGTTTCAATGCAGTTTCAAGTGCACTTGTAGTGCAAAGTGTCTTTGCCTTTAGTAAATAACACCCAACAGTGCTTTGTAATGTTACACAATCATGCCATTTTCAGGACTCACCACATTTCTGTCAGGGTCAGTTAAAAGAAACACAAGCAGTAAATGTCACCAAAGATTTTAGTAGTTAAAATGATTTTTTTATTTTAAAAATGTTTCAGACATTGTCTGGCATATTGATGGCCCCCCTACCCGCAAAGTATTCAAGGTATCTAAGACGGACCTCATGGGCACTCAGGGGGGCAAGCCAGGACGGCCACTTTTGAACGCCGTCAGGGTTGGTTCATTAGGAATTCCGGCCTCAGGCCCAACTGAGGCAGCATAGTTGGCAGAATTTTGCCTTAAAAAGTTGTGTAGAACACAGCACGCCAGGATGATATGATTCAGTTAAAAACCCTCTGGTCCGGGGTGAGGGTCCTCATAGGGAATGGCCGCATAAGATGGTCCCCCAGTGCAAACGCTTCATCAGCAACGAAGATGAATGGGAGTCCTTCCACATTGTCTTCTGGAGGTGGCAAGTCCAAGCTGCCATTCTGGAGATGCCTGTAGAACTCCGTCTGGGAGATGACTCCACCATCGGACATCCGGCCATTCTTCCCCACGTCCACATACAGGAACTCATAAGTAGCCGACACCACCGCCAACATCACAATACTATTGAACCCCTTATAGTTGTAATAGTATGGGTGGTGGGATGATATGGACGTGTTTCCCATCAATTGCCACTCCGCAGTTAAGAAAGTCCCACCGCTGGGCAAAGTGGGAGGCCACAGTCTGCCATTCCTTTGGGTTGGAAGGAAACTGTGGAGTCAAACAGGAAAAAAAAATCATTTTGCACCTAAACAGGGAAAGCAGATTAGACACAAACATTCTTGGCCAACATCAGTATAACATTTATTTTAGGAAGTTTTGAAAGACCAAGGTATAAGGTCCACCTATGAGATCCCCCCCCCTCTCATGGGCCATTTCTAACATTTTAGGGGGGAGATGTTTTGGACAGGTAACCCTCTCCACTTCATTGAGAGATGAATGCCTAAATAATGTGTATTACTTTGGCCAGCCCCTCCTTACTTACACTATTGACAGCCCACTGGACAGGTAAGAAGTGTTATAATACAAAGATATAAATACACACTGTACACATTTTAGCACATTTGGACATTCTGCTATTACCTATCAAGATAATAATAGTATACAAAAACTTTAAACAGTACCATTTGAAAGTATACAGGCAGGCCCTTGCACTACATGCTTTGGGGAATTCATCCATACATCTGACCACAAAAGAAATGGGTATAGTGTGTATGGATTTGGCAAAGTCAACAGATAGATGATTGGGGATAGATAGAGAATTGGTATCAGCTGACTTAGCAGTTGGTCGGAGGGAGGGTTGCAAATGATTTGGGGACCCAAAAAAAAAGCCTCTGGCACTCTGCCTGAATTTAAAGCACAAATCACATTTTTACACATTTTAGGGGATATTTAGGGTAAAGCACTACTATGGATCTGACAAAATACATTGTTAAGTGACTACATGAGGTGAATATAGGGCCAGGAGACCATGCTGGGGAGGTAAGTGAAGGCAAATATGCATGAAGGACAAAAAAAAATAAGTACATAAAATCCAGCATGCATGAGGACAAAGGGGACATTCACAGCATATTCCAATCATGGTAATTAGGGAATGAGGAAAGAAATGCAATACAGTAACAAACATTAAATACAATAAAATGTGATATTAAAGGATAAAAATCTTACCTTAATATAATTCTTCTGTAGGACCTGAATGATGGCAGAACAGGTCTCTGGGATAATGATCCCCAGAGCCTGGGGGGAGATGCCTGTCAAGAACTTGAGGTCCTGCAGACTTCTCCCCATCGCCAAGTACCGCAGCGTGGCAACGAGCCTCTGCTCCGGAGTGATGGCTTGCCTCGTGCAGGTATCCTGCCTGCTAATATAAGGGGTCAGCAAAGCCAACAAATGGTGAAATACGGGGTCCGTCATCCGGAGAAAGTTCCTGAAATCATCAGGATTATTCTCACGAATCTCATGGAGCAAAGGCATGTGACAGAACTGGTCATGCTGGAGCAACCAATTCTTGGTTCATGAACTCCTCCCCACCCTGTTCATGGACTGGACTTGTGTCAAGGTAAGGACCTCAACATCAAGCCCCCACACAGCACGAACTCTACGAGGAGTACGTATACGCAACATGGCTAGAAAACGGTCAGCTGCTCAGAATGCATTAACAGAACGCACTGAAGAACAGCAAGGCCTGTGAAGAGTGACCTGAAAAACAGCAACGAGCGGACAAGATCGCACTGAATAATCCAATATGAACTGACTGCACACACTGAAGAGCAGATACAAACCCACAAGCACAAACTGAACAAACTTTTACTAACACGAGATTAGCAAAAGGAGCCCAAAGGGTGCCGCGCTTGGTTCAAAACTGCCCTTTTCTAGTCTCGTCGTACGTGGTGTATGTCACTGCGTTCTTGGCGATCAGAAATTCTGACAACTTTGTGCGACCGTGTGTATGCAAGACAAGTTTGAGACAACATCCGTCGGAAAAAATCCATGGATTTTGTTGTCGGAATGTCCGATCAATGTCCGATCGTGTGTACAGGGCATTAGTCTTTGGAGAACAACTACGGGAGTTGCCGCCAGCATTTCAGTGATGACCTACAATTGATGACCTACAACATACTGTATGTTCTATATGCGCATATGATTACGGGTCATACCATTCCGGTAAGAGACCTGACATTCTGTCATGGTGGTGGATTGAAAAATCACTAAATTTGGCTTGCATGAAGGTTTTGTGCTCACTTACAGGATTTATCTTGGTTGTGGACTTTCACATACTATTATAGTACTTGCAAATGCTCACAAATACCCGCAAATATGCGCAAATGCCACACTTCCTACTTGTGTGTGCATTCTCGCAAAATACACACAAATTTTCACAAAGTGATATACAGCCCATCCTTGCGTTTCTTCTGCCAGGAATGTCTTACAGTATCTTGTATTCCCAGAAAAAAAGCACCCCAAATATTGTGGTGAGTAGAAATAAGCTTTGGATTTGGCTCTAATCTGCTCTAGCATAACATGTGTCCCAAATTGCATGCATAAAACAGATCCTAAAAATTACAAAATACACAAATATAACCTTCTCTTATCTTAAAGACAGTAAGCACCAAATTGATAAACAGCCTAATGCTCCATAGTCCCACATATTCCCTGTATAACTTACTGATCTAACATGAAGTCCAGCAGTCCTTCTCACACTGTCCACAGAGATTTATCAGGAGTGCACCAGTACCCTGTTTTTTTCCTTGTTGGTGCAAAAAGTGTACATGCACGGATGTTCCACTTCCACTTTGTTTTCCCAATATATAAACATCTGCACTTGCTTTGCAGCATTTATATTACACAATAATACTGCAGTCTGGTTAATGCTTTGGAATACATTTCATACCTTTGGGTAACAGAATGGAGTGCTGTGTATTTATACATTTACAGTAGTTACAGGTGCCACATTCAAACGTGCCCTTTCGCCTGTGTGGATTACCCCAGGTTTTCCCATATAAAAGCTTTTAACGAATCTATCTTTCATAGAAGTGGCTCACCTCTGCACTATCTCAGCTCTTTTTTTTTTTTTTTTACAAATTTGGCTACCTGAGGGTCCTCCTTTAGTAAGTACCAGTACTTTCCAATAACCCACCTGATATTTTTTTACAATAGATAGATAGACTATATACTATAGATAGATAGATAGATAGATTTTTCCTGAAGGAGAGCATAAAATAAATAGCGTCTTGCCTCTCAAATTGCTACAATCCACATAAAAACATTGCCAGGCATTCCAGTGAAATAGATCCCTTAAATTAGATTTATGTATAAGACAATGCAAAATTTGAATATAATAATATTCTGAATTAGGAAGATGAAATTCCTGGAGGGTGTACAATAACTGTGGAAGGATTTGCATTTTGAAGGCAGCTATTCTGACAGACCATGACAATTCATGTTTAGAGAGTTGTCTCAAATAATTCAACATTTTGTGCAAGGATGGAATACCATTTCTTTAAATAGGTGATCAATAGGGTTAGCCAGAATCACTCCTAGGTATGAGATAGCTGTACAGTGCCTTGAAAAAGTATTCACACCCCTTGAAATTTTCCACATTTTGTCATGTTACAACCAAAAACGTAAATTTATATTATTGGGATTTATATGAAAGACCAGCACAAAGTGGCACATAATTGTGAAGTGGAAGGAAAATGATAAATGGTTTTTAAAAACTTTTACAAATAAAGATGTAAAAAGTGTGGCGTGCATTTGTATTCAGCCCCCGTGAGTCAATACTTTGTAGAACCACCTTCCGCTGCAATTACAGCTGCAAGTCTTTTTGGGTCTTTTTATGTCTCTACCAGCTTTGCACATCTAGAGAGTGAAATTTTTGCCCATTCTTCTTTGCAAAATAGCTCAAGCTCTGTCAGATTGGATGGAGAGTGTCTGTTAACAGCAATTGGGTTTAGGTCTGTACTTTGACTGGGCCATTCTAACACATGAAAATGCTTCATCTAAACCTTTCCATTGTAGCTCTGGCTGTATGTTTAGAGTCATTGGCCTGCTGGAAGGTGAACCTCTGCCCCACTCTCAAGTCTTTTGCAGACTCTAACAGGTTTTCTTCTAAGATTGCCCTATATGTGGCTCCATCCAACTTTCCATCAACTCTGACTGGCTTCCGTGTTCCTGCTGAAGAAAAGTATCCCCACAATATGAAGCTGCCACTAACATGTTTTACAGTGGGGATGGTGTGTTCAGGGTTATGTGCAGTGTTAGTTTTCTGCCACACATAGCGTTTTGCTTTTAGGTCAAAAATTTCAATTTTGGTCTCATTTGACCAGAACACCTTCTTCCACATGTTTGCTGTGTCCCCCATATGGCTTCTCGCAAACTGCAAACAGGACTTCCTATAGCTTTCTTTCAACAATACCTTTCTTCTTGCCACTCTTCAATAAAGTACAGATTTGTGGAGTGCACGACTAATAGTTGTGGAAGGCCATGTCTTGGTAGGTTTGCAGTTGTGCCATCTTTCCATTTTGGATGATGGATTGAACAGTGCTCCGTGATATGTTAAAAGCTTGGCATTTTTTTTTAGCCTAACCTTACTTTAAACTCCTCCACAACTTTATCCTTGATCTGTCTGGTGTGTTCCTTGGCCTTCATGGTGCTGTTTGTTCACTAAGGTTCTCAGAGGGCTTCACAGAACACCTGTATTTATACTGAGATTAAATTACACACAGGTGGACTCTATTTACCAATTAGGTGATTTCTGAAGGCAGTTGGTTCCAATAGATTTTAGTTAGGGGTATCAGAGTAAAGGGGGCTGAATACAAATGCACAACACACTTTTCAGATATTTATTTGTAAAAAATGTTGAAAACCATTTACCATTTTCCTTCCACTCCACAATTATGTGCCACTTTGTGCTGGTCTAGCACATAAAATCCCAATAAAATACATTTGCGTTTTTGAATGTAACATGACAAAATGTGGAAAATTTCAAAGGTTATGAATACTTTTTTTTGTCATTTCAAGTTTATTGAAAGAAAGAAAGAAAGAAAGAAAGAAACATAGAAATGCACTGTACATTGTGAATTTAGCAGGTGCAACTGCATACTTTTCATCTTTTACAAAATAAACTGTTAGTGTCAAACTCGTACAGAGGTCTCATTACTTATCAAACATCAAAAATCTAAGGTTGTTTCCACTGAGTTAACTTTGTGTCTGTATGAGGTATAATATTTCTATCTATATTGCGCTATCCATTGCGACAGAAACCTCTTATCAGGTGTTCAGAGCATTTATTATTGATAACATGTAGAAGTGAGGTCTCTGTAGCTAACTGAGAAAATCTTACTCGCGTCTAAGGGAGAAGTACATGTAATGTAGATATGTTCCAGTGAAGAGAAACGTTAAAGGTCAGCCAAAGAGGGATAAGAAAGTAGATGTAGAGAAAAAAGTAAGTAAAAAAGGAGTAGGAAAAAATGGGGTGAAGGATACATATAGGGTACAGAGGTGAGGCACCCGCCGGAGGCCCCAGCGTCCTCCCCACCCTTAATTCAGGTAGGAAAATCTGCAGAGTATTTGAAAATCAGCCAAGGTTGCCACGTTTTGTGGAATCGTTCAATATGGCCTTTGTCTTGGGCCAATGTGTCTTCCATTTCGTGGATTTCACTAACCCTCGACATCCAACCCCTAACAGAGGGAGTAGACGTAGACAGCCAGTGTAGAGGAATTTGAGATTTAGCTGCATTGAGGAGATGAATCGTCAATGAGCGTTTGTAGCGTTTAAAGGAGGAATTGGACAGATGTAATAGACAACATGCTGGAGTCAGCTCCACTCTAGTTTCTGTAATTTTTTAAATTAAGGTCTTTACTTCATTCCAGTATGGTTCGATTTTGGAGCAGTACCACCATGTGTGGGCTAGTGTGCCTTTCTCAGAGAGACACCTCCAGCATGTGTCCTGTTTTTGTGTGTCCCATTTGTGTAATTTGTCAGGTGTACTATACCAGTGGGTCAGGAGTTTGTAATTTGTCTCTTGCAGTTTTGTGCTTATGGAACATTTATGCGCCAGAATAGCAACGTACCTCCATTGTTTGTCTGAAATCTCCATTTCAAGTTCCTCCGACCATCTCCTCCTGTGCCCGTCTGATGCACCCGCCCCCGAGCGACTCAACCACACATATGCAACAGAGGTAGCCTTTTCCATTGGAATCCCCTCCCGACAGACTGACTCTAAGGCTGTCAGGGGTCTATGTAGTGTTTGAGGTTCTTTAATGTTACCTAAGTAACTTCTTATCTGGAAGTATGTCCACTGCTTCAGTTGGGGTCGGTTTAATTCTGTCTTAAAAGACGACCAGTCTCTGAATTTGTTTTCTGTATAGCAGTCCCCTGCTTGAGAGTCGGATTATGTAGACCTGGAGAAAAGTCTGGGTTGTCTGTCAAGGGCGTTAGGGGGCAAGGTATTGTGGTCAGCTTTTTATGTTTAGCTAACAGGTTAATGATCTTCAACGTCGTGCCGGTGATCGGACGTGTCCGGATGACGTGAGGTAGTGTTTTAAGGGAGGACCAGGGTAAGTATTTAAGCAGAAACGTGGCAAGCGTTGTCTCTAGTGCGACCCAGTCCTTCACCGAGTCATGGCAATGCCAATCTATGATTCTGGTTATGTGTGAAGCCTGATAATATCTGCGAAAGTTCAGGAATTGAATTCCTCCTAGATCTTTGGGTTTGACCAGGGTGTCTAGTTTGATTCTGGGTTTTTTATGTTGCCAGAGAAATCTCATGACCATTGTATTAAGTTCATTGAAAAATTTCTGAGGAATCTCTATCGGTAACGAGCGGGTTAGATACAGAAATTTGGGCAATATAACCATTTTTACTATGGCCGCTCTACCGAACCAAGAAAAAAATTTCTCATTCCAATTTGTTAGATCTTTCGCACAGTTTTTAAGAAAGGTCACAAAATTTCTCTCATAGGCAGATTTTAGAGATGGCGTAAGCCAAATCCCCAAGTATTTTAATTTGACCTTATCCCACTTAAATGTCGAGTTCGCCTGTGTCAACGTGAGCAGTCCATCTGGGAGGGAAAGGTTCAGAGCCTCTGACTTTGTGTAATTAATTTTTAAATTGGATACATATCCATAGTGTGCGAATTCTTGTAGCAGGTTAGGGAGCGTTGTAGTCAGTTTCGTTAAAAAAAAATAAGTCATCCGCGTATGCGGCTATTTTGTACTCTCTATTTTTAATCTGGAAACCCTGTATTGCGGTATTCTTTTGCACTGTTTTGATAAAGGGCTCTAGTGAGAGGATAAATAATAGGGGCGATAAGGGACAGCCCTGTCTAGTCCCGTTTTTAATATATACTTTTTCTGAAAGGATACCATTTATTTTTAGTTCCGCTGTCGGGTCCTGATAGAGGGCTGAGATCCAATTCAGCATGTTTGGTCCTAGACCCACCCTTCCACAGACCGCCAGCATGAAGTCCCATGCTACGCAATCGAAGGCATCTGTTGAAAGGAGAAAGCCCTCGATCTTCCGCTGTCTAACAGCCTGCGTTAGCAAGAGTGCCTTAGTTACATTGTCTCTGGCCTCCCTGTTTGGCATAAAGCCCACCTGTTCCAAGCCAATTAGTTTTGAAAGCAATGGCCCCATCCTCAGTGCTATGATCTTTGCGAACAACTTGACATCAAGGTTCAGCAAAGAGTTGGGACGGTAGCTAGCACACTCCTCTGGGTTCTTGCCATATTTCGGTATAACCGTGATGTGTGCTGAGAGGAAACCCGGAGTAACACATCTTGGCCTGGATAAGGAGTTCAGGGCATCTTTTAAGGGTTCAGCTAGAATTTCTATAAAGGATTTGTAATATGTGGCGGAATATCCGTCAGGACCTGGGCTCTTGCCTGATTTTAATAATTTGATGGCCTGTTTAATTTCTTCTGATGTGATTGGGGCTTCTAGTAGCTCTGTATCCTCCGTGGGCAAGGATGGGAGTCCACTATTTAGTATGTAATCTTGTATGATTTGTGCTCTGTCCCCTAGCATTTGTGGGTGTTTATGTTGTGGGGGCAGGTTATAGAGCTTCGTGTAGAAAGCATGGAAGTGTTTTGCTATTGCCTCAGATGCTACCTCCAGCTTTCCCTCTTTAGATCTGATTCCAGCTATCTGATTAATTGAGTTTTGTTCTCTCAGGGCCCTCGCCAAGAACCTCCCTGCTTTGTCGCCTGACTCATAATAGAGCCGCCTCTTAAAGAAAAGCATCCGCTTGGCCTTAGCATGGAGTATCTTCTGTAATTCTTTCCTTGCCTCTAGGAGGTTCTTGGCTGAGGCCTCCGAGAGAGATTGTTTGTGTGACAGTTCCAGTGACTCAATTTGGGTGAGTAACTTTCTAATCTGAGCGTCTCTTTCCTTTTTGCGTCTTGAACCCATCCCTATCAGGACTCCTCGTATGGTACATTTATGTGCTTCCCACACTAGTAGGGGGTCTACCCCAGGCGTGTTATTGTGTTTGAAAAAATCAGTGATGTTTCTCGTAAGTACTGGTAGGAGTGTCTGGTCTGTCAGTAAGGACGTGTTCAGTCTCCAAGTCTGTTGTTGTCTGTTTGTGTTCTTCAGGTCTAGAGTTAGTGAAATAGGTGCATGATCCGACATTGTTTGGGCGCCTATTTTCGCAGCGGAAATTTTCGATAGATCTCTCTGAGAAACAAATATGCAATCCAAGCGAGCATATCTGTTGTGCGGTACCGAGAAATGGGTGTAGTCTCTACCATCAGGATTAAGGAAGCGCCAGGAGTCCACCAACTGGAGTCTATGTACTGTAGGAGTGATTTAATCTTTTTCAAGATTTTATAGGTAATGCAAGTCCTGCCATTGGACGTATCCAAAAGTGGATTTAGGGGTACGTTAAAATCCCCCCCTAGTATAATGCATCCACTGGCAAACTCCTGTAGCCTCCCCACAATGTGCTGGCAAAAAGTGATGTGAGACTTATTGGGAAAGTACATATTGGCTAGGGTCAATGGGAAGTCATTGTATGAACCCTTCAGAAATACGAATCTGCCCTCAGGATCACACAACTGTTCGGTTAGTTTAAATGGTGTGTCTCTGCCTACAAGTATCGTGACCCCTTTCGACTTAGAGTCAGCTGTTGTGGCGTGAAAAGCTCTCGGGAACTGTGGGGATATTAATTTGGGAATGTTGTTTGTCTTAAAATGGGTCTCTTGTAGAAACACAAATTGAGGTTTACCTTTTTTAAGTTCTCTCAGCAGGGTGGAGCGTCGCTCGGGAATGTTTAAACCTCTGATGTTGTGAGAAATCACAAGGGGTCCGGTCCCCAGCGATGAGTACACCATGGTGGCGGCAGAGGAGGAGATGGCCGGAGTCTGGATCTGTAAAGACAAAACTGTTATATGAGGTTTGACACTGGAACTCCGCTCAGAAATAAAATCTCTCTAGTAGTCCGAGCGGGCGCCCCACCTCCACTAAGCAAACAGGTGTCTTAAAAAAAAAAAAAAAAAAGAGTATAGAAAAAAGAAGAGAGGGTGAATAAGAAGAAAAGAAAGATCAGCGAGAAGTTATTACAATGGGGGTCACTCTCCAAAAACAACTAAACCTCCCCAAATGGAGAAGTGCCCCCAGACGTAATAAAGATATCAAGTAGAATTTGCGGGGTCTGCGGGAAGCGACCACGGCCAGATGTGGCCTAGGCTCCAAGTGGTTGGAGAACTGTGGTGTCTAAAGAAGAACGGTCTCAACGAGACACAAACGGTGGCTCAAACTAATAAAAGTAGTGATATTATATTGATCACACCCGACCAGGATGTGTACTATATAGAATCGGGTCTAATCGTGAAAACATGAACTCACAGGTATAACTATAACAATTATGTTATCAAACTATTATCTAGCTATGTAACAGTCACCGTCATCCATGAGCATGTCCCCATACTAATTGCACAACTATTTAAAATCTGAGCCTACTGAATCGGTTCAGGGCGGTACAGATAAAACAAAGAAAGAAAAAAAAAAAAAAAGGGAAAAAGGGGGGAGAGGAGAACAAAACAACTTTCACCCCCATTGACCCTCCCCCACCCACTCTCCTCGTTCCCGCATAGTTATGCAGACTTTTGTGCTTCACAACTGAGGTCTCAGCGATTCTTGGGAGGGGTGTTGGTGTAACAGTGAGCCACGTCCAGGGCATATCTGCTGTCACATCTGGGATCAGTGCCACTCCCTCAGTCAAACAAGAAATGTGGCTCGGGTTTGGCAATTCTCCTCCAGGACTTGCGCCAGTATCCGCAACCTGAGCATATTGGTTGTGCAGGAAGTAATGGGGTGTTATCAGAACTACCCCTTAAGATGATTCTTGTGGAGGTGTTCATCCCTCTTGGGGCGGATGACCCATGGGTGACAATGTGTATAATGTGGACACCTGTGTGGCAAGAGTTATGTTGCAAACATCAGAGTCGCTACGGACAGGACCAAGATGGTATAAGGCATCTATTCACATTCCTGAGCTCTGGATGGACCGGCCGGTCTCCTCGGGGTATCTGCGTGGGAGCTATTTACCTTGTTCTGTTTGTATTTCTTCGACAGTCTTTTGTCTGGGGAAGAGAACGGAGATGAGGGAGGACTCCTGACCAGTTGTGGTTGTAGGATTTCTTCATACCATTCCGGTAATTCCAATGGTTCCAAGTCCAATGATTCACAGAACTCTGGTAAATCAGCCGGCGTGCGGAGAATAGCTTGATGACCCTTAGATGTGACTGTGAGGGTGAAGGGAAATCTCCAAGCATATCTCAGGTCCTTTGCTCTTAGTTTCTCCAGTAGGGGTCGCAATGCACGCCTGTTCTTCAGAGTGATCTGTGATAGATCCTGATACAGCATAATCGTGGCGCCATTAAATATGATTTGGTCATTTTGTCTCACTTTCCGCATAATCTCCTCTTTGGTAGTAAAGCTCTGTAAGCAGCAGATTATGTCACGGGGCGGTGCGGTGTCAGAACCTCTGGGCCTGAGAGCTCTGTGAGCTCTTACAAACTCAATTTCAGTGTCTTCCTGCCTCTCAAGCAGGCTGTTGAAGACTCTCCGGAGTGCTGTGGTGATCTGATCTTGATCCACTGATTCCGGTATCCCCCTGACCCTGATGTTGCATCTCCTCCCCTGATTGTCAAGGTCTTCAATGTGTTAGAAGATACCATCTCCAGCTTATGAATTGCCTTGTCCCTCTGTCTGCCTGCACTTTCGGCCGCCGCCATCTTTTCATTTATCACCATCATGCTCGTTTTCAGATCTGTTATGGCGGCTGAAAACGTAGCTTTGATGTCCGCAGCAAACACAGACATATCTGCAAACGTGAGCGGGTGGTCCTGTCTGGGCTTACCCCTGCTGATGTCTTCAGCGGCTGACAGTGAGTCCTCGCTCTCTCCTTCCTCCTGTGGCGTCGGCGCCATCTTGCTTCTCGTGGTCCCGCTGCGGGCCGCTGAGTTGTGTCTGAAGATTTCAGCGATGTTGGCGTTGGCAGAAGCCGAGTTTCGGCTTGTCCGTGGTCCGGGGGTCCAATGTAGCTTTCTGCCTGGCATTTGTAAGCTGTAGGTCGGGTGTTAGGCTTAGAACCTCCGCGTGTGTCTCAGAGCCTCCTCAATGAGCAGCCATCTCTGCCGCGCGCCAAGCCACGCCCCCTATGAATACTTTTTGCACTGTATCTGCCCCTGTATACGGGCATTGGTTTTGCAGTAACAATTTAGTAGACTTCTCTAAATCCAAATAGAGGACATACAATTTTGTATCATTGACCTTGTAATATGTAATAGAATTAAATCTGTTTACAGTATCCTGTATGACAGCCGAAAGTTTTCGGGTTGGTCAACATGAGGATTACATCATCAATGAAAAGACTGATTTTATATTCCCTAGGGCCAATCCGAAAAACTGTTATGTCCACATACGTTCCAATGTACTCTGCCAATGGTTCCATCAATAAATTAAAAATTATAGGGATAAGAGGGAACCCCCTGTCTGGTTCCATTGATAATCTGAAATGATATATACTTGGACTGCAGGCCACATGTATAGGGTTTGAATGGCTGAGAGGATCTGCCCCTGAAAACCAAACCTAACCAAAGTAAAATAAAGGTTGGTTTACTAAAGACAAATAGGCTGTGCACATTGAAAAGTGCAGTTGCACTTTGCAAGTGCAGTTGCTCCAGACCTTAGTAAATTAGGTAAAGCTTCACTTTGCAAGGAATACCCAATCACATTCAAGGAAAATAAAAAAACATCATTTTTGTTTGCACATGATTGGATGATGGAAGTCAGCAGGGCTTCCCCTTAATTACTAAGACCTGGAGCAACTGCTCTTGCAGAGTGCAACTGCACTTTGCAAAGTGCACAGTCTATTTGCCTTTAGTAAATCAACCCAATAGTGCTGATGGACCCTATCGAATGTCTCTGCATCCAAATCCAGAAGCAGAGAAAGCATTTCAGTCCTATCCCTAAAGTGTATAATATTGAGTAAAAGGCTGTTAGCATCGGCCGCTTGTCTCCCCTTGGTGAAACCAGACTGGTCCCTATGAATTCAGGATACAACTCGCCTGACTAGCATAATTTGTTGTTTCTGTGAGCTTTCCCTAACTACTCCATATTTGTTGCAACACACAATGAACAAAGGTTCTTTGGAATCCTTATTTTTTTTAAAGGGAGGGACTGGCACATTGAAAAAACTATATTGTTGGCCCCTCTATGCCACCTGACTGCAGTTCAAGAGGCAGGAAATGCATGATTCATAACTTGTTACTATGGCAGCAAATAGGGATAGGCCGAACCCCCCCCTGGTTTGGTTCGCACCAGAACAAACCGAACAGGCAAAAAATTCGGCAGAACACACGAACACCATTAAAGTCTATGGGACACGATCATGAATAATCAAAAGTGCTCATTTTAAAGGCTTATATGCAAGTTATTGTCATAAAAAGTGTTTGGGGACCTGGGTCCTGCCCCAGGGGACATGTATCAATGCAAATTTTTTCTTAAAAAACGGATGTTTTTTTCGTGAGCAGTGATTTTTTTTTTAATGCTTTTATTGCTTAAAGTAAAACAATAAAAATGAAATATTCCTTTGTCAGGTCTCGGCAATATAGATGAAACTCATTGAAAAAAAGAGCATGGGATCCCCCCCAGTCCATTACCAGGCTCTTTGGGTCTGGTATGAATATTAAGGGGAACCCTGAACCAAAATTTAAAAAAAAATTGCGTGGGGAACCCCCTAAAAGCCATACCAGGCCCTTCGGGTTGATATATAAATTAAGGGGAACCCTGTGCCAAATTTAAAAAAAAATGCCGTAGGGGTCCCCCCAAAATCCATACTAGACCTGAAGGGTCTGGTATGGATTTTAAGGGGAACCCTGCACCGAAATAAAAAAAATGGCGTGGGGTCCCCCTCAAAATCCATACCAGACCCTTATCCGAGCACGCAACCTGGCAGGCTGCAGGAAAAGAGGGGGGAATGAGAGAGCGCCCCCCCTCCTGAATCGTACCAGGCCACATTCCTTCAACATGGGGAGGGTGCTTTGGGGTAGCTCATCCCCACAACCCTTGCCTGGTGGTTGTGGGGGTCTGTGGGCGGGGGCTTATCGGAATCTGGAAGCCCCCTTTAACAAGGGGACCCCCAGATCCCGGCCTTCCCCCGTGTGAAATGGTAACGGGGTACAAGTACCCCTACCATTTCACAAAAAAAGTGCCAAAGTGTAAAAAAAAACAAGACACAACTTGGGGACAAGTCCTTTATTAAAAAATAAAAAGAATAAAAATGTCCCACAATGTTCCGCCGATGGACCGAAAAAGCAAAAAAAAAAATCTGCCACTGATCCACCTCCATGGGAGGCTCCCACCATGTGATGCTCCATCGCCTTTGACAGTTCTTATATAATTGAGGGCGGGGCCACCCAGTGACGTACCCGGGTGACCCCACCCCCCCTGACGCCCGGGGACTTTACCATGGCTTCCCCTAGGCATCAGAGGGGGCAGGGCCACCCGCTTACGTAAATGGGTGACCCCGCCCATTCTGACGCCACATGAAGCCATGGGAAAGTTTCCATGCATCAGAGGGGGTGGGGTCACCCGGTTACGTCACTGTAAAAAAAGAGCATGGGATCCCCCCAGTCCATTACGCCAATTTTTTTTTTTAAATGGTGTAGGGGCCCCCTAAAATCCATACCAGACCCTTCAGGTCTGGTATGGATTTTGAGGGGATCCCTATGCCATTTTAAAAAAAAATTTGGTGCAGGGTTCCCCTTAATCTCCATATCATACCCGAAGGGCCTGGTATGGATTTTAGGGGGACCCCCACGCAATTCTTTTTTAAATTTTGGTTCGGGGTTCCCCTTATTATTCATACCAGACCCAAAGGGCCTGGTAATGGACTGAGGAGGATCCCATGCTCTTTTTTTCAATGAGTTTTATCTATATTGCCGAGACCCGACAATTAATTACAGCTGCGATCAGTTTTAAATGACAATTTTTCATTTAGAAATGTCATTCTAAACACAAGAAAAATGTGCAACTTTACAGGCATACTATAAACACCCCCCAGGCACAATATTTAACCACTTGACGACCGCCTCACGCCGATGTACGTCGGCAAGGTGGCACGGACAGGCAAAATCACCCGAGGCGGTCGTCTTTTGTCCCACGGCGATCGGAGGTGAGGGGGAGGCCATCGCGATCGCCGCCGGCCAATCGAATCATTCCTTTGCTGTTGTATACTAAACAGCAGCAAAGGAAATGATGTCATCTCTCCTCGGCTCGGTAATTTCCGTTCCGGCCCGAGGAGAGAAGACAGGTATGTGAGTGCACAACACTACACACACACAGTAGAACATGCCAGGCACACAAAACACCCCGATCCCCTCCCCCAATCACCCCCCCCGTCACAAACTGACATCAGCAGTTTTTTTTGTTTTTTGTTTTTCTGATTACTGCATTGGTGTCAGTTTGTGACAGTTACAGTGTTGGGACAGTTAGTATTACCCCCCTTTAGGTCTAGAGTACCCCCCTAACCCCCCCTAATAAAGTTTTAACCCCTTGATCACCCCCTGTCACCAGTGTCGCTAAGCGATCATTTTTCTGATCGCTGTATTAGTGTCGCTGGTGACGCTAGTTAGGGACGTAAATATTGAGGTTTGCCATCAGCGTTTTATAGCAACAGGGACCCCCATATACTACCTAATAAATGTTTTAACCCCTTGATGGCCCCCTAGTTAACCCTTTCACCACTGATCACCGTATAAGTGTTACGGGTGACGCTATTTAGTTCGTTTATTTTTTATAGTGTCAGGGCACCCGCCGTTTATTACCGAACAAAGGTTTAGCCCCCTGATCGCCCGGTGGTGATATGCGTCGCCCCAGGCAGCGTCAGATTAGCGCCAGTACCGCAAACACCCACGCACGCACTGTACACCTCCCTTAGTGGTATAGTATCTGATCGGATCAATATCTGATCCGATCAGATCTATACTAGCATCCCCAGCAGTTTAGGGTTCCCAAAAACGCAGTGTTAGCGGGATCAGCCCAGATACCTGCTAACACCTGCGTTTTGCCCCTCCGCCCGGCCCAGCTCACCCAAGTGCAGTATCGATTAATCACTGTCACTTACAAACCACTAAACGCATAACTGCAGCGTTCGCAGAGTCAGGCCTGATCCCTGCGATCGCTAACAGTTTTTTTGGTAGTATTTTGGTGAACTGGCAAGCACCAGCCCCAGGCAGCGTCAGGTTAGCGCCAGTACCACTAACACCCACGCACGCACCGTACACCTCCCTTAGTGGTATAGTATCTGAACGGATCAATATCTGATCCGATCAGATCTATACTAGCGTCCCCAGCAGTTTAGGGTTCCCAAAAACGCAGTTTTAGCGGGATCAGCACAGATACCTGCTAGCACCTGCGTTTTGCCCCTCCGCCCGGCCCAGCCCACCCAAGTGCAGTATCGATCGATCACTGTCACTTACAAAAGACTAAACGCATAACTGCAGTGTTCACAGAGTCAGGCCTGATCCCTGCGATCGCTAACAGTTTTTTGGTAGCGTTTTGGTGAACTGGCAAGCACCAGTGGCCTAGTACACCCCGGTCGTAGTCAAACCAGCACTGCAGTAACACGTGGTGACGTGGCGAGTCCCATAAGTGCAGTTGAAGCTGGTGAGGTGGCAAGCACAAGTAGTGTCCCGCTGCCACCAAGAAGACAAACACAGGCCCGTCGTCCCCATAATGCCCTTCCTGCTGCATTCGCCAATCCTAATTGGGAACCCACCACTTCTGCAGCACCCGTACTTCCCCCATTCACATCCCCAACCAAATGCAGTCGGCTGCATGAGAGGCATTTTCTTTATGTCCTCCCGAGTACCCCTACCCAACAAACCCCCCCAAAAAGGATGTTGTGTCTGCAGCAAGTGCGGATATAGGCATGACACCCGCAATTATTGTCCCTCCTGTCCTGACAATCCTGGTCTTTGCATTGGTGAGTGTTTTGAACGCTACCATGCACTAGTTGAATATTAGCGTAGGGTACAGCATTGCACAGACTAGGCACACTTTCACAGGGTCTCCCAAGATGCCATCGCATTTTGAGAGACCCGAACCTGGAACCGGTTACAGTTATAAAAGTTAGTTACAAAAAAAGTGTAAAAAAAAAAAATATATATATAAAATAAAAAAAAATAGTTGTCGTTTTATTGTTCCCTCTCTCTCTATTCTCTCTATTGTTCTGCTCTTTTTTACTGTATTCTATTCTGCAATGTTTTATTGTTATTATGTTTTATCATGTTTGCTTTTCAGGTATGCAATTTTTTATACTTTACCGTTTACTGTGCTTTATTGTTAACCATTTTTTTGTCTTCAGGTACGCCATTCACAACTTTGAGTGGTTATACCAGAATGATGCTTGCAGGTTTAGGTATCATCTTGGTATCATTCTTTTCAGCCAGCGGTCGGCTTTCATGTAAAAGCAATCCTAGTGGCTAATTAGCCTCTAGACTGCTTTTACAAGCAGTGGGAGAGAATGCCCCCCCCACCGTCTTCCGTGTTTTTCTCTGGCTCTCCTGTCTCAACAGGGAACCTGAGAATACAGCCGGTGATTCAGCCAGCTGACCATAGAGCTGATCAGAGACCAGAGTGGCTCCAAACATCTCTATTGCCTAAGAAACCGGAAGCTACGAGCATTTTATGACTTAGATTTCGCCGGATGTAAATAGCGCCATTGGGATATTGGGGAAGCATTTTATCACACCGATCTTGGTGTGGTCAGATGCTTTGAGGGCAGAGGAGAAATCTAGGGTCTAATAGACCCCATCTTTTTCAAAAAAGAGTACCTGTCACTACCTATTGCTATCATAGGGGATATTTACATTCCCTGAGATAACAATAAAAATGATTACAAAAAAAAAAAATGAAAGGAACAGTTTAAAAATAAGATAAAAAAGCAAAAAAAATAATAAAGAAAAAAAAAAAAAAAAAAAAAGCACCCCTGTCCCCCCTGCTCTCGCGCTAAGGCGAACGCAAGCGTCGGTCTGGCGTCAAATGTAAACAGCAATTGCACCATGCATGTGAGGTATCACCGTGACGGTCAGATCGATGGCAGTAATTTTAGCAGTAGACCTCCTCTGTAAATCTAAAGTGGTAACCTGTAAAGGCTTTTAAAGGCTTTTAAAAATGTATTTATTTTGTTGCCACTGCACGTTTCTGCGCAATTGTAAAGCATGTCATGTTTGGTATCCATGTACTCGTCCTAAGATCATCTTTTTTATTTCATCAAACATTTGGGCAATATAGTGTGTTTTAGTGCATTAAAATGTAAAAAAGTGTGTTTTTTCCCCAAAAAATGCGTTTGAAAAATCGCTGCGCAAATACTGTGTGAAAAAAAAAAATGAAACACCCACCATTTTAATCTGCAGGGCATTTGCTTTAAAAAAATATATAATGTTTGGGGGTTCAAAGTAATTTTCTTGCAAAAAAAAATTATTTTTTCATGTAATCAGAAAGTGTCAGAAAGGGCTTTGTCTTCAAGTGGTTAGAAGAGTGGGTGATGTGTGACATAAGCTTCTAAATGTTGTGCATAAAATGCCAGGACAGTTCAAACCCCCCCCCCCAAATGACCCCATTTTGGAAAGTAGACACCCCAAGCTATTTGCTGAGAGGCATGTCGAGTCCATGGAATATTTTATATTGTGACACAAGTTGCGGGAAAGAGACAATTTTTTTTTTTTTTTGCACAAAGTTGTCACTAAATGATATATTGCTCAAACATGCCATGGGAATATGTGAAATTACACCCCAAAATACATTCTGCTGCTTCTCTTGAGTACGGGGATACCACATGTGTGAGACTTTTTGGGAGTCTAGCCGCGTACGGGACCCCAAAAACCAAGCACCGCCTTCAGGCTTTCTAAGGGCGTAAATTTTTGATTTCACTCTTCACTGCCTATCACAGTCTCGGAGGCCATGGAATGCCCAGGTGGCACAAAACCCCCCCAAATGACCCCATTTTGGAAAGTAGATACCCAAAGCTATTTTCTGAGCGGTATAGTGAGTATTTTGCAGACCTCACTTTTTGTCACAAAGTTTTGAAAATTAAAAAAAGAAAAAAAATTTTTTTTTTTTGCCTTTCTTCATTTTCAAAAACAAATGAGAGCTGCAAAATACTCACCGTGCCTCTCAGCAAATAGCTTGGGGTGTCTACTTTCCAAAATGGGGTCATTTGGGGGGGGTTTGTGCCACCTGGGCATTCCATGACCTCCGAAACTGTGATAGGCAGTGAAGAGTGAAATCAAAAATGTACACCCTTAGAAATCCTGAAGGCGGTGATTGGTTTTCGGGGCCCCGTATGTGGCTAGGCTCCCAAAAAGTCCCACACATGTGGTATCCCCGTACTCAAGAGAAGCAGCAGAATGTATTTTGGGGTGCAATTCCACATATGCCCATGGTCTGTGTGAGCAATATATCATTTAGTGACAACTTTGTGCAAAAAAAAAAAAAAAATTGTCACTTTCCCGCAACTTGTGTCAAAATATAAAATATTCCATGGACTCAACATGCCTCTCAGCAAATAGCTTGGGGTGTCTACTTTCCAAAATGGGGTAATTTGGGGGGGGGTTGTGCCATCTGGGCATTTTATGGCCTTCAAAACTGTGATAGGTAGTGAGGAGTAAAATCAAAAATGTACGCCCTTAGAAATCCTGAAGGCAGTGATTGGTTTTCGGGGCCCCGTACGTGGCTAGGCTCCCAAAAAGTCCCACACATGTGGTATCCCCATACTCAGGAGAAGCAGCTAAATGTATTTTGGGGTGCAATTCCACATATGCCCATGGCCTGTGTGAGCAATATATCATTTAGTGACAACTTTTTGTAATTTTTTTTTTTTTTTTGTCATTATTCAATCACTTGGGACAAAAAAAAGGAATATTCAATGGGCTCAACATGCCTCTCAGCAATTTCCTTGGGGTGTCTACTTTCCAAAATGGGGTAATTTGTGGGGGTTTTGTACTGCCCTGCCATTTTAGCACCTCAAGAAACGACATAGGCAGTCATAAATTAAAGGCTGTGTAAATTCCAGAAAATGTACCCTAGTTTGTAGGCGCTATAACTTTTGCGCAAACCAATAAATATACACTTATTGACATTTTTTTTACCAAAGACATGTAGCCGAATACATTTTGGCCTAAATGTATGACTAAAATTGAGTTTATTTGATTTTTTTTTAGAACAAAAAGTAGAAAATATCATTTTTTTTCAAAATTTTCGGTCTTTTTCCGTGTATAGCGCAAAAAATAAAAATGGCAGAGGTGATCAAATACCATCAAAAGAAAGCTCTATTTGTGGGAAGAAAAGGACGCAAATTCCGTTTGGGTACAGCATTGCATGACCGCGCAATTAGCAGTTAAAGCGACGCAGTGCCAAATTGTAAAAAGTGCTCTGGTCAGGAAGGGGGTAAATCCTTCCGGGGCTGAAGTGGTTAAGCATCAAAAAAAAATCACTGCTCCCGAAAAAACGACCGTTTTTAAAAAAAATGTTTGCATTGATACATACAGGTCCCCAAACACTTTATGACACTAACTTGCATATAAGCCTTTGAAATGAGCACTTTTGATTTTTCATGTTCTTGTCCCATAGACTTTAACGGTGTTCTGGCGCCTTTCAAATTTTCCCTGAACACCACATATTGTTCAGTATTCGCCAGAACATCCGAACAACCAAAGTTCGGCACAAACTTTTGCTCGGGCCATTCACCCATCTCTAGTAGCAAACAAACAAATTAGTTTGCTATTTTCCCGAACTATAAACAGCTACAATTTTGATGAACTTATGGTCGACCTGCACTCAAAGCTGGAGAAAGGTCATCAAGCCTTACCAGCATTTACCAGAACCTGACACATGAGTTTTGACCCTTTCACCAATTCAAAGTTTAAAAGTTACAGGATGTACTGAATAACTGAATAGTATGTATATTCCTGCACTTATTTCTGCCCAGAAAAGGACAATTATGCTTCAGCTCCTGGCTTGTTCCATGAAACAATAAAAAGAGCATTCATGGTGTATCGTAACCCATAGCAAGCCATCAAATTACAGTATAGTCATATCAATTAATATCTCTACTGCCAAATGAGCAAAATCTGTGTATTGTTTTCCTCAGACAGGAGATATTACAGGAGTTAACATTCCACATTTTCTTTATAATTTCAGTATATTCCCCTACAGAACAATTTCTGAAGAAAAAAACAGCAGTTAATATTGAATTGCTATTGCTAATTGCTTCTTTTACAAGTGAAATTTTCCGTGGCAATGCATTATCTGTGTTTCAGATACCTACAGACATACAGTTAGTAAGGTTTTTTTTTCCCTGATAGCACCATGTTTGTATTATAGTGTATATAACCTAGTATTCTCTTGTATATGGGTACATTGGCCAGCTTGATTATGTGTATGGTATCATGGGTCACATAACAATGATTATTGTGTAACAGTATTTTGTTTTATGGTGATAAGCGGTCTGCAATCACTAAGCTATAGCACTGTATCACTTACTAAATTGGATTTTGTTTATGAATTTATCCTTTTCAGCACTGTGCACATTACATTTTAAGTACTGTAGAATATAGTACAAATGGCAAAGCACTTTGGGCTTATAATGTCAGCAATATACTACACAGGATTGTTTGTGGATTGGTTCCTCAAATCTATAACAAAAGAGACAGGGAAGTGAATATTCCTTGGTAAACCAAAAGGTTTTGTTGTCCTTTATCTGCATTGTTTTTAATGTTATATGAGTTTTTTTTTAATACTTCATAATTTACATTTTATTTTTTTACACAAACGTATAAAATAAAGGCTCATCTATAGTGCCAGGGTAAGGCAACTTGCAACCAAGTCAAAAAATATGAAAGTATCCATACAAGTGTAGAGCTAACCCACAATACATAAGTAATCTTCCAATTAGACTATTGTATTATATAATATTGTCCCCTAAGGTAATATGGAACTTGAACAGTCAGGCTGTGCAGGGTACAAAATTATTACCCATATTCTACCCTAGGTTTGAGAGAATATAAATGGGATTGGAGACATGTTGCAAACAAATGTTATTTAGTCATAATGAGCACAGTATAATAGAACATGGTTTTCATTAACCTTATTGTAACCAAAATTTGTTCTTCCATCTGGGTACTAATGCAGCTTATAACTCATCCAAAGTGCAAATTTTATACTGGGATTGGTCTCTTTTATAAAGGTACTAAAATTATGTCTATAGAACAAAGAAAACAGAAGAACACACATTATAATAGCTTCAAGTAAAAAAAAAAAAAGCTAATATATTCTGTATCAGAGTAGGTAAGGGTAGGTAATAGGTAATGAATTTGTGGGTAAGGTATGTTTTCTGCTGCTGACACAAAGGTGTGCAATAGGGTTGACATCCCTGGAGGTGTCTGAAATATGAAACACGATCAAGTGTTGCTGAAAAGTTGGTCAAAGCAGTGGAAGCTGCATTTCAATGTTTCTAAATGTAAAATAATGCACCTTTCCTTAAATCGCTTGATAGAGTACAATATTGGAGATACAATGTTGGCCAGCATTACAGAGGAAAAAGATTTGGGAGTACTTATTTCAGATAATTGGAAAATGAGCAAACAGTGTGGCTAGGCAGTGGGAAAAGCAAATACATTTCCATTAGCATCACTAGATGGGTCACCAGCAGAAGGAAGGAGGTCCTGACTCCTGATATCCCTGTCAGTAGAATTAGATCATTTAGAATACTGTGTCCAGTTCTGGAGACCTCGCTTACAAAAAGATTTTGATGGGCAAAACAAACAATGGTAAAGGTCTGAGGGATGAAATATATTAGGAGAGACTTCAGGAACTTAATATGTATAGTGTGGATTCAAGAAGGGAAAGGGGAGACAGCAGCACCCAATTCAGCCCAGCTCAAGGACACCAGAACCTTCTCTTTCAAAATCTCCATGCCAATACAGGACTGGGGGGGGAGTGGCCGACCGGAGCTGAAGATGGAACTCCTGATTTCTCAGCTCGTCAGCCAGGGGAACACACAGAGCAACACAGGCCACACTAACGTCTCAATCCGGAGCCATCCTCATTCCAGAGACACTAGAGACCATGACCAGCATGTCCAGGAAGAGATTAACAGTGTACAATCCACAAAAACTGACAAGTTCTCTTACAAGCCGGCGGAGCAGGTCAGTGTATTCCAAGATGTCGCCGGCCCAGCCGCGCCACTGGACTCATACAAGGATCTCCTGGACGAAATCCCGGCAGATCCACCTAACCCAGGCACCCCAGCATTGCCCCCTCACCCCCTGGAGTGTGACCCCCTTCCTAACAGCTCCACAAAGGCTAAAATGCGGCTTGATACGCCCCCGCAACGGCCGCTACCGGCACAAATTGAGGCCCAGGCTTTCAACCCCCTCCATTCCAACCAGGCCTTGCATTCATCAATGGCATCCTTCCCCACCTCAGGCCAACCGGTCATTGATACCACACTGAAGGACATGCTACTATCACTGCAGACCTCACTCATGACAGATCTCTCCTCATTATTTACAAAACTATCCTCAGATATCCACTCACTTGATGATAGAGTGATCTGTATTGAGAAAGGAATGAATGAATGCACCTCCACAGTAAATGAGGTCATAGAGGTTTATGATGATGTGAGGGAGGAACAAGCATGAATGCACGCTAAGCTCGCCGATTTAGAAGATAGGTTCCGCAGGAACAACGTTAAGTTGAGAGGTATTCCTAAATCCATATTACCTGTGGACCTACCATGATACACGAAAGAGATGATGCATATCATTATCCCAGAAGCGTCCCCTCGGGACATAATAATAGACAGAATTCACAGAATTGCCAAACACTCCCACCTAGCAGCCTCAGTTCCCAGAGATGTAATAATGAGAGTTCACTTCTTTCATATCAAAGAAAAACTCCTGTTGGGGGTCAAAACTAAATCACCATTGCCCTCTCCGTACACGGGGATCCAATTTTTCCCAGACCTCTCCAAGCATATGCTCCAACTAAGACGGCAGCTGGACCCAGTCCCCAAAGGTCTGCAAAACCATAAAATCAATACAAATGGAGTTAACCAGCAACTCTCCTACTCACGAGAAATGGTCAATCCCACACCATAAGTGATCTTGATAAAGGAATGAGTCTCCTCCACACTTGGGGAATAATACAGGAACCTCCCAAGACACCTCCGCCACACAGAGGAATACCCTCATTCCGCAGGAATCTGGACCAAAACCGCAGATAACTGGCTCCCACTATCATCGCCAAGATGGGCCTAACTACACCATTTCAGCTCCCCTGAGCTCTGACAAATTGATTCTTTTGTTTTTCAGCTCCTCTCGTTACTAACTGTTCTTACCCCCACCTAGAGGTTGAAGTGGTGCTCTGCACCACCTCTACAAACCTTATACAGTTACTCAGAGTTTAATTCACCAACGGTTTTGTTCATCAATTTTTCACTGTCTTATGTGACTAACATAATGCTCTATCCACAGCTCTAGTAACCATCCTGCTGACAGGCCCTCGGACTTCCACTCATCATTAATATCGTCTCGATCCCAGGTACCTCCATACCCTGGATCACAGCGACAAACTGTAAGTGTTGCCACACCCAATCCTCCAATCTTACACCCACAAGATGCCACTCACTATATTATCACTAAATGCCAATGGGCTGAATCACCCGGTTAAAAGACACTCACTATGGAAAACTGCCAAGGCTCTCCAGAGTGATATTCTCTGTGTTCAAGAGACTCACCTAATACCAACGGATTCCTCCCTATGCAATAACCGCTAGTTTCCACACATTTTCCAAGCCTTCCACTCTACTAAATCTAAAGAGGTCACGATAGCAATCAAAGATACTGTGGACTTCCAATCATCCAATATAGAACCGGTGCTCACCATTGCCCATCACTGCCCCAGCATGGCTGACACAGTCTCCACCACAGTCAGCTGCACACCACTTGCCCTCGGGAGCAGCCCCAAAATCTACTCTTGTAGTAATGCTACAATATCTGCCCTCTAAAGCATTGTGCCCCCTACAAATGGGGCTATCCCTTTCACATCCTTGTGAGGAAAAAATAGCTTCCTCAGAGCCAAACCCTTTATGGTCCCTGACCATCTTGACCTCTCCGAGGATGGCAGCTTTCACCCGACCCCATTTACTTTGCAACAAAGACACCATAGATCCAGAGTGCATCCTTGCTCACTTCTCCCTAGGGATCGTGAGGCTTGATCTTCTTCACCTCGCCTATCTGAAGACCAGCTGATGCCTAGTTGGCAGGCCTTCGCGGTAGTACCCATCACCATGTACTTCTCTTGAAAAATGGGCCAGGGATTTTTCCCTTTTTTCCCTCTACTTTGCTCTCACTCAGGCTGTCCATGTTTTGTCTCACTCAACTCCCTACCAAGTGGGGAGTTACCCCAGAGTTTACAGCAGGACTTGCTTATTACCCTGGGGTGAGTTGGACTTCACACTACAGCCTCTCTATGATGTCCCACCCTAGGGTGCATAGGACTCGCAATGTTTTTTTACTTATTTGCTTTTGTAAATGAATTAAAAAATGTTTTTAAAATGCACTTGTTTCATTTTATGTTGTTATCTGACTTTGCAACAAAGACTACTTTGCAACAAAGACGCCATAGATCCAGAGTGCATGCTTGCTCACTTCGCCCTAGAGATAGTGAAGCTTGATCTTCTTCCTTACCTCACCTACCTGAAGATCAGCTGATGCCTAGTTGGCAGGCCTTCTCAGTAGTACCCATCACCATGTACTTCTCTTGAAAAATGGGCCAGGGATTTTTCCCTTTTTTTCCCTCTACTTTGCTCTCACTCGGGCTGTCCATGTTTTGACTCAACTCCCTACCTAGTGGGGATTTACCCCAGAGTTTACAGCATGACTTGCTTATTACCCTGGTGTGAGTTGGACTTCACACTACAGCCTCTCTATGATGTCCCACCCTAGGGTGCATAGGACTCGCAATGGTTTTTTACTTATTTCCTTTTGTAAATGTTTTAAAAAATATTTTTAAAATGCACTTGTTTAATTTTATGATGTTATCTGATGTAACTCTGGGCCCCAGCCTTAAGGCACCGTGATTCCTCACCACCAGTACTGCCTTTGCCATCCAAACCCACTCCTCTCTCTTTTGGGTACTACTATCCATGGCATCCTGTAGACACCTAGGGGCCATCAATCTTCCCTAATGATTATCAACTTAAACTCTTTATTTGACCCATATGATGGCCTCAACACCTCACCCACAACCTGCTCCTGCAGAGGCTCCATGCTACCTCTATGGGGAGTGTGTTTCTTGCCTCTAACTGGTGACTTCACATATAGTCCCTAGCTGACCCTCTCTTCATGGAACTCTCTCCCCTTTTAATCCTCAACAGCATACCCTGGCTCTCTCATGGTGCTATTTGGCTGAGGAACCCGTGCTGTCATTAACTGACCTGTGCGGGCCTAATGGTTGTAGTTTCTGCCCATTTTGTCCCTGGCAATCTGCTCAGTTTAATTTACTCATTGGTAATTTTCACAAAACTCTTGGTTTGTTTGCAGTTTTTGTCTACCCATCCTGGACAATTGTACCCTAGCTGGAGACACACAGGGGTGTCCCCCTTCCCTGGGACCCTTCCCTATGAGTCTCCATCATTACCCGCACATTAAGGAATGCATTCGAACCCACATTTTTGCCCCAATCCATCTACTGCTTATTCAGGAATAAATGCCCGAAGTGGCCTGTGCATTCCTAGCTTTCCAACCCACCCCACTTAACTCATACGCCCAGCCCCCTGGTTGGGAATAGACTGTTTTGGTTCCACTCTCTCCCCTCTTCTCCACCTTTCCACCCCCCACCCCCTTCTCCCTCCATTTCCCTTTTTTTTCCTCCTTGGTGGATTTGGTCCACTTGTCCTCTACAAAATGTGGAGAATGAAGGCACAGGTTGCTTTCTCCAAAAAAGACACTTTGCCCCCACCAATCCTCCTAAGTTGAGGGACTTTTGGGTTCCTACAGCCTACCAAAGTTATTCTGACGACACCAAATCATGGGGTGTTTCCATTGTGCTGGCTAGGTCTCTGCCGTGGATACTAGGTGACCAGCTGTTGGGCACATTGGGCAGGTACCTCTTCCTGGGGGTTAAGATTGGTGGACAGACCGTCACTTTAGGAAACGTGTATTTACCTAAAACTGCGCAATTTAGTTTTTTAGAGTCCTGCCTGGCAGATCTTGCCGCCTTTGCAGAAGGCATGATTATTCTTGGAGATGACTTTAGCATTGCCCTTGATCCTCTGATGGATTCCTCCTGCGGCTCCCCACATTTTCATACCGGTATTTGAAGAGATTCAAATACCATCTTTACAAACTGCACCTCATTGACGTCTGATATTATCAGCAGCACAATACTCAAGACTATACTTTTTTCTCACCTTTTTCTCACCTGTGCACCAAATTTATTCTAGGATAGACTACTTTCCTGACGGCTCCATGTCAGCACAGCTGGGGTATAGGCTCTTCAATAAAGAAGATGTGGATGAACATGGCTGTATGAGTCTTGTTTTTATATGATTATATGCTCTGACAATGACCAGTCTAATAGCCTTCCAAGGCAAATCAGCCTCTTCAGACTCTCCAAAAGGAAAGATGTGGAGGAACATGATTGTGTGAATTTTGCTTTGATTAAGCAACCAGAGATGAGGATGATAACAGGTTGTCTTATTTATTAAACAAGTGGCAGATACATTCAAGGAGTTATTCCCACTTACCCTGTGAAGAGGTTGAATTCTTTAGCCAGGAGCAGTCTCACAGCTTTCCCAAGCAAAACATCCCTCTTCAGAATTTAAGAGGAATACACTGATAGGCACGGACAGGCATGACAGTATGTATCCCACTGGATCAAGCAGCCAGGGATAAGGATGACACCTAATAGGATGTCACATTCAACAAACACATTGTCAATACACTCTAAAGTAGTGATTTCTGCTCACCCTTAGAAAGTGTTATCTGCTCTGACAATGAGAAGCTGCCTAGTAGGGATGAGCTGCACAACCCCGGTTCGGTTCGCACCAGAACCTGCGAACGGACCGAAAATTTGTGCAAACTTTAGAACCCCATTGAAGTCTATGGGACTCGAACGGTCAAAATTAAAAGTGCTAAATTTAAAGGCTAATTTGCATGGTATTGTCCTAAAAAGGGTTTGGGGACCCGGATCCTGCCCCAGGGGACATGTATCAATGCAAAAAAAAAGTTTTAAAAACGGCTGTTTTTTCGGGAGCAGTGATTCTAAAGATGCTTAAAGTGAAAAAAAGGTGAAATATTCCTTTAAATATCGTACCTGGGGGGTGTCTATAGTATGCCTGTAAAGTGGTGTGTGTTTCCCGTGTTTAGAACAGTCCCCTGCACAAAATTACATTTTTAAAGGAATAAAAGTCATTTAAAACTGCTTGCGGCTTTAATGTAATGGCGGGTCCCGGCAATATGGATGAAAATCAGTGAGACAAACAGCAAGGGTACCCCCCACCCCCCAGTCCATTACCAGACCCTTTGGGTCTTGTATGGATATTAAGGGGAACCCCGCACACAAATTTAAAAAAGGAAAGGCGTGGGGCCCCCAGGCCCTATATACTCTGAACAGCATTATACAGGCGGTGCAAACAAGACAGGAACTGTAAGTTTGTTGTTAAGTAGAATCTGTTTGTAATTTAGAACTGGTACATTTTTAAAGTGTAGCTCCAGCCAAAAAATCTATTCTTAAGCTTTTTGGAAAATATAGGGAAGGGTTATCACCCCTGTGACATTTGTTTTGCTGTCTGTGCACCTCTTCAGAAGATTTCACCTCACCTTTCTGCCCCTGCAGGGGCAGAAAGGTGACATGAAATCTTCTGAAAACTGCTTGCAGCTTTAAGGTAATGGCGGGTCCTGGCAATATGGATAAAAATCAGTGAGACAAACGGCATGGGTACCCCCCACCCCCCAGTCCATTACCAGGCCCTTTGGGTCTTGTATGGATATTAAGGGGAACCCCGCACACAAATTAAAAAAAGGAAAGGCGTGGGGCCCCCAGGCCCTATATACTCTGAACAGCATTATACAGGCGGTGCAAACAAGACAGGGACTGCAGGTTTGTTGTTAAGTAGAATCTGTTTGTAATTTAGAACTGGTACATTTTTAAAGTGTAGCTCCAGCCAAAAAATCTATTCTTAAGCTTTTTGGAAAACATAGGGAAGGGTTATCACCCCTGTGACATTTGTTTTGCTGTCTGTGCACCTCTTCAGAAGATTTCACCTCACTGTTGAACAGGGGCAGAAAAATTGGGCCTTAGGCACTGGTGCCACAACACTGCAACCTCTCACAGATACTCTAGTTGGAGCGCAGGGACGAGCCCTGCTGCAAAGTATTGCATCAAAAATTGTAATTACACGCCCCTGTTAAGGAGGGGCTGAAAAAATAGGCCTTAGGCAATGGTGCTGGTACCACAATACTGCAACCCCTCACAGATACTCTAGTTGGAGCGCAGGAACGAGTCCTGCTGCAAAGTATTGCATCAAAAATTGTAATTACATGCCCCTGTTAAACAGGGGCTGAAAAATTGGACCTTAGGCACTGGTGCTGGTGCCACAACACTGCAACCCTTCACAAATACTCTAGTTGAGCGCAGCAATGAATCCTCCTTGCAAAATATTGCATCAAAAATTGTAACTACACGCCCCTGTTAAACAGGGGCTGAAAAATTGGGCCTTAGCCACTGGTGGCGGCACCCAGAACCAAAAATATTCTTACAAGCTATCAGCATGACCTTTTCCACCGCTCATTCTTTGACTGATCGAAGCCTCAGCAACACGTTGTCCAGGAACAGGAGTTTGTAACCTCCCAGTCTCTGTGAACGCATTACACAGACCTTTCTGCAAGGCCTCCCGAAGATGTTACATCCTCTGCTCCCTCTGCGACGGCAAGATAAGGTCTGCAACCTTACCTTTGTAACATGGATCAAGGAGGGTTGCCAGCCCATATTGATCTCTCTCCTTGATACCACAAATACGAGGATCCTTCCGCAGGCTTTGCAGGATCAGGGAGGCCATGCAGCGTAGGTTTGCTGAGGCATTCGGTCCGGAGTCCTCTGGGTCACTAAGGACGACATGATCCGTAGCCACCTCCTCCCAGCCACGTACAAGTCCATGGGTTTCGTGGGACTGTAAATGATCCCTTAAAGACTGCTTCTGATGCTGAGTGCCAGGCTCCACCTCCATGCTGACACAATCCTCCTCTTCCTGCTCCTCCTCCTCCTCCTCTTCCTGTGTGATTGGTGGGCACGCAGGAACACTGTCTGGATAAAGGGGGCCTTGAGAGCTAAGGAAGTCCTCCTCTTCCTGCCTCTGTCCTGCCTCAAGTGCCCTATCCATTATTCCATGCAGCGTGTGCTCCAACAGGTGGCCAGGGGGGACAGTGTCACTGATGCATGCACTGTCACTGCTCACCATCCTCGTGGCCTCCTCAAATAGTGACAAGACAGTGCATGCATCCCTGATCATGGCCCACTGGCGTGGGGAAAAAAAACAAGCTCCCCTGACCCTGTCCTGGTGCCATAGTTGCACAGGTACTCATTGATGGACCTCTGATGCGTGTGCAGCCGCTGCAGCATGGCCAATGTTGAGTTCCACCTGGTGGGCATGTCAAAGATTAGGCGGTTCTTGGGCAGGTTAAACTCCTTTTGGAGGTCAGCCAGCCAAGCACTGGCATTATAGGACCAGCGGAAATGCACACAGACTTTCCTGGCCTGCCTCAGGACATCCTGCAAGCCCGGGTACCTGCCCAAGAACCGCTGCACCACCAAGTTAAGGATGTGAGCCAAACATGGCACATGGATCAGTTGTCAATGTTGGAGGGTGGAGAGGAGGTTGGTGCCAATGTCGCAAACCACCATACCTGCCTTAAGCTGGTGTGGTGTCAACCATCTCTGAACCTGCCCCTGCAGAGCTGACAGAATCTCTGCCCCAGTGTGGCTCCTGTCCCCCAAGCACACCAGCTCAAGCACTGCATGGCATCTTTTGGCCTGTGGGCTTGCCTAGCCCCTTGAACGCCTATGGAGCACCGCTGGTTCCGAAGACAAATCAGCACAGGAAGAGGCAATGGAGGAAGAAGAAGGGGAGGGGGTGGAGGAGAGAGGTGTGGTAGAATCACCACTAGTAGCATTTTGCAAGAGTGGTGGCGGAACAACCTCCAACACTACTGCACCCTGTCCTGCATCCTTCCCAGCTGCCAGAAGAGTCACCCAGTGTGTGGTGAAAGATAGGTAATGTCCTTGTCCATGCCTGCTGGACCATGAGTCAGCGGTAATATGCACCTTACCACTGACCGCCCTGCCCAGCGAGGCCAAGACATTGCCTTCCACATGCCGGTAGAGAGCCGGAATCAGTAAAAGTGGCGTTTGGGAACCTGCCACTGAGGAACCGCACATTCCACAAACTCACGGAAAGGGGCAGAGTCTACCAACTGAAAATGCAGCAGTTGAAGTGCTAGCAATTTAGCCAAGCTAGCATTCAACCGCTGGGCATGTGGATGGCAGTACAGCAGCTGGGGTAGGGAAATTTGCCTGGTACAATCTGACGTTGGTGTACCAATAGCAGATTGCCCCCAAGTACTTGGCTGTGACACACCTAATTCTACACCTTCATTCCTCTCAGTGCAGGTCTCAGAGAGGACTGAATTTATAGTGGGGTTGGAGATCCCAGCTGATGAGGAGCAAGGAGAGGTCCTCTTTGTTCTTTGGTATGGGTCTTTTAGGTACGCTTGCCAACGAACTGCATGGCAGGTCAACATATGTCTGGTCAAGCATGTGGTGCCCAAGCGGGAGATGCTTTGGATACGCTTGAGACATATGTTGCAAATAGCAGTGGTGGGATCTGATTCACTCGTCTCAAAAAAGGCCCACACCAAAGAACTTTTGGAATAACGCGCAGAGACAGCAGTGCCCTGCACATGCGGAGCTCTATGGTGTGATGCAGTCAGTGTGCTGCCCTTAAGCTGGCCCCTGGAGGGCACCCTGCCTCATTGGTGATGTGCCTCCTCCTCCTCCTCTCTCCTATCAGGCACCCACATGGAGTCAGTGACCTCATCATCCCCTCCCTCCTCATCACTGGAGCAAAGCTGGCAGTATGCTGCAGCTGAGTGAACATGACTGCCAGATTGCTGTCCTTCTTGGGCACCCTCTCTCTCTGGGCTCACGGTACTGCCTTCATATAGCTGGGTACCATCATGGGAACCTTCAAAATGCTGGGCATTCTCCTGGAGCATGTACCCAACACTGTGGTCAAACAGTTCGGGGGACTCCTCAGGAGGACATGGTGGGGCTAGGAAAGGAGTGACTGATGCCATTGAGCCAAGGGAAGAGGCCACGTTGGCATATGCTTTGCCAGACAAAGTACCCTGAGCCTGGGTGAGAGATAATGAGGAGGATGAGGATGGCTTGGTCATCCACTCTATCAAGTCTTCCGCATGTTGCAGCTCAACAGGGCCAGCTGCCGAAAAAAAGGACAAGCGTGTCCCACGACCACGTGCTGATGAGAATGCACCGTCTCCACATCCAGCACTGTTGCCTCTAGACACAGAGCCTGCTTGCCCTCTTTTATTGGCTTGTGACTGTCTGCCTCTCCTTCTTGGCCTTCCAGACATACTAATGGCCAGCAGTGAGATGTAGCTCCACAAAGCTGGGATGTATAAATATACTGATACTGCAGCTAGCAGAATCAACTGCCTGCCTGTAGTATTATTAGTATGAGAACACCAGCAATTGTCTTCAGGTAGCTTTAGGTGCACACTGTGCAGAGGACACAGTACACTAACTGTAAATACTGTAGCTGCCTGCCTGTGGTATTAATATAGGATCAGAAGAACACAACCAATTTTATTCAGGTAGCTTTAAGTGCACACTGTGCAGAGGACACAGTATGCTAACTGTAAATACTGTAGCTGTCTGCCTGAGGTATTAATAGAAACAGAACAACAGCAATTGTCTTCAGGTAGCTTTAGGTGCACACTGTGCAGAGGACGCACTACACTAACTTGTAAATACTGCAGCTGCCTGCGATACTAATAGGATCAGAAGAACACCACTCATTTTCTTCAGGTAGCTTTAGGTGCACACTGTGGAGGATGCACTACACTAACTTGTAAATACTGCCGCTGTCTGCGGTACTGTACTAATAAGATCAGAAGAACACCACCAATTTTCTTCAGGTAGCTTTAGGTGCACACTGTACAGAGGACGCACTACACTAACTTGTAAATACTGCAGCTGCCTGCTGTACTGTACTAATAGGATCAGAAAAACACCACTAATTTTCTTCAGGTAGCTTTAGGTGCACACTGTGCAGAGGACGCACTACACTAGCTTGTAAATACTACAGCTGCCTGCGGTACTGTACTAATAGGATCAAAATAACACCACTAATTTTCTTCAGGTAGCTTTAGGTGCACACTGTGCAGAGGACGCACTACACTAACTTGTAAATACTAGAGCTGCCTGCAGTACTGTACTAATAGGATCAGAAGAACACCACTAATTTTCTTCAGGTAGCTTAAGGTGCACACTGTGCAGAGGATGCACTACACTAACTGTAAATACTGTAGCTAATAGGACTGATAGGATCAGAAGAACACCAGCAATTTTCTTCAGGTAGCTGTAAATACTGTAAAAACACCTGCCTGCCTGTCAGTAGGAAGAGAATAACAGGAACACATCTAGCTAAACTGAATACAGTGTATATATATATATATATATATATATATATATATATATATATATATATATATAACACCTAGAATGTATATATATATATACACAATACACTGTAAGTGCAGCTAACTGACTCGCCTGCCTACTCTATCTAACTAAAATCAAATGACACTGTCTCTCTGTCTATCTATCTCTCTCTCAACACCGGAACACACTACACAGGGCCGCCGTGCAGGTGGCCTTATATAGTGTGAGGCGTGTACTAAACCCCCTGAGCCATAATTGGCCAAAGCCACCCTTGCTTTGGCCAATTACAGCTCTCTGTACAGACGGCGCTGTGATTGGCCAAGCATGCGGGTCATAGTGCATGCTTGGCCAATCATCAGCCAGCAATGCACTGCGATGCCGCAGTGAATTATGGGCCGTGACGCGCCACTCGAATTTGGCGTGAATGGTCCATATCGTTCGTAATTCGACAAACGGACGAACACGCGATGTTCAAGTCGAACATGGGTTCAACTCGAACACGAAGCTCATCCCTATTGCCTAGCCATACCATGTGAAACAGCCCATTTTCCGAATTTCCAGATGGACATGACTGCATAATTCTACTTTGTTCAAGCAACCAAGAATAAGGATGATGACACCTAACAGGTTGTCACATTCATTAAGCCTTGGGTCAATACACTCTAAAGGAGTGTTTCCACTCACCCTATGAAAGGGTTACTGAGCAGTCTCAAGTCTTCCCAGGCAAGCAATCTGCTTCAGATTCTTCCAAAGAGAAGACAGATGAGCATGACTGCAAGAATGTTGTCTTGTTCAAGTGACCAAGGATAAAGATGACGACACCTAATCGGTTGTCACATTCATTAGGCATGGGGTCAATACACTTTAAAGGAGTTGTTTCCACTCACTCTGTGATGAGGTCATATATGGTGCCAATGAGTAGTATCAGAACCTCCTCAGGCAAATTAACCCTTGTCAGCTTCTTCCCAAGTAGAGGTGAATGAATATGTGATTCCTACTTTGTTCAGGCAGGCTGTGATTAAGATGATGGTGACCAAGTTGTCAAAATTAAGCATATGGTCAAGACATTCTAAAGGAATTGCTGAATTCATCTTCTGCAAGGGACATCTATTCTGGCTATGTCCAGTCTTCTATTCAGGGCCTTCTCAAGCCAATCAATCCTCTTCAGTCTCTTCTGAATAGGAAGATGAAGATGACCTTTGTCCAGATTGGTAAGGTTGGTGAAATGCCTTTAAATAAAAGTTAGGCTTTTGAAGTATTTGAAGTACCTCCAGAGGACAGCTTGACAATTCTCTTATGTTGGATGGATCAAGTACTCGGTCTACAAGATTGGAGTATGTTGTCACAGCAGAATGTGAAAGTTATGCCCTTTTGAACTGTAAGATGTCCAGGGGTTGGGATCACCCCTCTGGTCAGTGTGTGTCCCTTGTGGGATTGGCCATATACATGTCCTTACCATCAGAAGATGTCGTGGCCTTCAAGGACAAACGCTATCACTGCATTTTTCTTGATCGTAGAAGGTCAAGCCTAAATTGATGAATGAATTCTGCTGTCCACTGTGGACATAGATACGGCTTTGGTGATTGACACGTGGTCCATTAAGACAAGCATTTTAGGCCATATTTGAAGATCTTTTATCCTTCACGTCTCAGATTGAGCCATAAAAATCGCCTCTCTCTAGCAGCTCAGGTAGGCTCAGTTTAACTCTCTCTCCCATTCAAGTCGGGTTTCTGGACCAGTGGCCTAAACGAGTGGTTAAAGACATTAAATCGTCTGCAATGTTCCGGGGTAAGCACATCGTGGTACAGTTGGACAGCGCAACGACTGTGGCCTACATCTGAAAACTCAGCTCAGTCTCTCCCTTCTGAAGGAGGTTTCTCTAATTCTAGAATCTGCCCAAGTCAATTTTCTGCAACTATCTGTGGCCTATGTGCCTGGTCAGAAGAATCTTCAGGCAAACTATTTGTCCAGGACAAGTCTGGACGACAATGAATGGTCCATGTGACAGACCTAGCCGGGAGAGAGACTTTTGGAGGGGACTGTATGCTAGCCTCTTGCCAATCGATCGTGGGCCCTGGCATTTGGGGGAACGGTGCTCTTTGTGAGCTGTATGCCTGGGGACCCTTGAGGCGGTATTACTGTGGATTCGGGTCCTGGTCCCCCAGGACACACAGACTCTGGGGACCCTGGATTTGCCATATTAGAAATAGTGGCTGATTCATAATGCTGGGACAGATACTGTTAGGAGATGCTGATGTAAATTCCAACACCTGTCTGTCTGTTGTCTGCTAAAATGTGTATTGTAAATAAGTCTACTATGGGATCTAAGAGTCATTAGATCCCCATTGTCGTTTGTGTTAATTAACTCTGCTATTGTGTGAAGAAGAGTCTATGTTGATAGTGTTTTCTGAACTACAAGACGGCCAGTCTGGCCTAAAGGTCATGTCTGAGTCATCTAGGCTGTCTAAAGGGATTAGTTAATTAGCTCATGTTAATTAGGTTAATTAGGTTACAGCTGTATTGTTAGAGTAATATGAGCAGGAGGTCTGCACCTCCTCTTTTATTGTATAAATAAGACTGTATTCCTGTCAATAAATATAGATTCCTGGTTGAACTTACATACAGCCTGCCTGGTGTTTGTCCTGAGCTATCACAACTGGGTTAGAACGGCACAGAACTGTAGTTCTAATCCAGTAGCATCGGATGACCGAGCAATCAGATGTTGCGATCTGCAGTCTGATTCTATAGCAGCAGAGGAGTGTCGGGAGAGTGGAACCGAGCGAGCAAGGGGCTTGTTACAGTCCAGACTGCTGGAAGTCTATCGATAACTAACAGAATTTGGTATTTTTCTTCCAGAGGTAGACCGCTCACATCCCCAGTCAACACTAAGTTTCTGAAGTTCTATTCCAGGGCCCAGAATCCGCAAACAATCGGGGTGGAGGTGCTGACTGCAGAGTGGATCTCCAAGACAGCTTATGCCTTTCTGCTGGTCCCTCTGATTCTCAGCTTCCAGCTGAGGCTGTGGCAGGGGAAGGTGACAGTTCTGGTGATGATCCCAGATTGGCCGAAGGGGCCTTGGTACCCTTTGCTCATCCTTATAAGTGTCAAGGATTGACTCCCTCTGTAAGATCAAATCTTCTCCAAAGTCCCATTCATCCAGCATCCGACAGGCTCAGGCTGATGGCCTGGGTCTAGAGAGGCAGAGGCTAATGGATTTTGAATGCTCTGCGAAGATTGTAAATACTCTTACCAAAACAAAGGACAGCGCTAACTGTGCCTATAGTAGAATATGGCATTATTTCCCAGTGTTATTGCTGATCAAGATTTTACTCTGGACTCTTCAGAAGTCTGTTCTGAAATGCCTGCAGGAGTGGCTTGATTTAGGTCTATGCGTAAGTATACTATAGGCACACATTTTGGCAATCTCTGCCTTCACCGGCATAGAGTGGGCATCCAACACTTAATTATACTGTTTTTCAAGATGCAATTTGGTTGAAACCTTGACTTGTTTCCGAAATGGGATCTCCCATTGCTGTTGGACGTTATTGCATCAGATGCCTTCAACCACCTTGTGGTACCTCTCTATGAAAACTGCTTTACTGGTGGCAATAACATCAGCTAGAAGAGTCAGCATTGGTGGCCTTGGGGTTTAAAGAACCCATACTTGCGTACTTCCAGACAGGGAGGGTGGCACTTATGCCAATGCTCGAATTTTGTGCCTGAACTGGCCTTCAGAGTCCATATCACACAAGAGGTTGTCCTCCCACGTTCCTTTTGGGGAGTACTCAAGAAATTAGCCCATTGGATGTGGGCCAAGCTTTAAAATGTTTAATCAAGGCGACATTTGCCATCAGGACATCGGAGCATCTGTTTGTCATTCCAGGTAGGACACATAATGATTTTACGCCTTCCAGAAAGATTATTGCCTCTTGGTTGGTAAAGCGTATCTTCTTGGCCTACAATTTGAAAGGGTTGGCCGTGCCAGGAGAATCATGGTACCCTTCACTAGAAGGGTCTCGACCTTGAGAGTGGCAGCAGGCTGAGTGTCTGAAACTATCTGCAAGGCAGCTACGTGGGCACCAAAATATTCATATTCATGGCTTAATGACAGTTGAGTTTGGCAGAGGCATCCTGGCTTCTGTTTTTTTAGTCAGAATTGAAGAGTGTGTAGCATTATGCCTCCCCTGTTTTGGTTAGTTAGTTCCCAGCTGTTCTGACATGGAGCTGTCAGGAAAACGGAAAATTGAATTCAAATACTTACCGTAATTATCCTTTCCTGACGAGCGGCATGGCAGCACAGATCCCACCCAGCTTGGTAGGACTAGTTACAGAACACTGAGGCTGTAGTTAGGCTCAAATTTATATGAGTTAAGTCCTGGAGGCATGGGGGGCGGAGCCTATATCCCAGCTGTGCTGCCATGGAGCTCCTTATGAAAGGAAAATTACAGTAAGTATTTGAATTCAATTTTCTGTTTTTTGTGCCTCATGCGCTGCTGGACTCCGTCACCAGGTCCTCCATTGAACCCATATTGCTTTTGGATCACACTCCAGTTACGGTTTCCATTATTTTCTCCATTCTTCCAGCTCAACATGCCCATTGGCACCTTAGCAAGGTTACGCTACAAGATTTCCATACCCAGACTGAACTGCAGACGCATCTCCTCTGAGGCACAACCCCTGTCTGTCTGGGAAGCTCATAAATGGTTTATGCGGGACTATTTTATCAGCATAGATACAAGACGAAAGAAAGAATGTTCGGAGAAAATGTCCTCCTTGGTCTCTCAAATCCATTCCCTGGAGAATGGAAATCTAAGAAATCTATTGCGATATGATTAATGGTTAATCAGGTAAACTCCCTGCTCCTGTCAAAGGTGAAAGCTAAAAGGCCCTATAGTAGACATTTGTTTATGAATGTTTTATGAACTCAGAAATACATTTGGCAGAATACTCACCCTTCTTCACAGGCTTTTATACCTCAAATAATTACCTCCAAGGGTCAGAGACTTACCAAATCCACAGAAATTACTAAATGTTTTCAGGAATTCTACTCATCACTGTATTATCTTACTGACCCTTTAGACACTCACCCCCAGATGTGACAGCAGCTTTGATAAACAAATACCTACCACAATCCTCTCTTCCTAAGCTAAAATGGCGGGATTGTATGACTCTTAACAAAGCACTCATGGATGACAAATTCACTTCCACCTTAAAAGCTATCCTGAGGGGAAACGCCCCGGGGCCAGACGGCTTTACTTTGTTGTAATATAAAGCCTTTCAACACTCGCTTGCTCCACTTTAGTGATGACTTTCAATTCAATATTGCCCCCAAAGACCCCTGTCGTGCCCATATCATTGTTATTCCTAAGGCAGATAAGGATCCCTTGCTCTGTGCCAGCTACAGACCTGTTTGCTTGCTCAACACTAATCTTAAATTAATCGCTAAGACTTTAGCCTTACGGCTTCTCCCCAATTGACAAGGATCGTGCACTTTGATCAAACTGGTTTTGTCTCTGGCAGAGAGGCAAGGGATATTACCTTACCTTATATTACCTTATCTTGACCCTGGAGCCCTTGCATCAACACCTTAGGTCTAATCCAGATATTAATGGTGTTCAGGCTAACGCAGCTCACCACAAAGCTGCCACCTATGCCGATTACTTACTTTTTTAAATCATGTCCCCAGAGATGTTAATTCTGAATCTAATCAAAGAATTGGATGTATATTCCCAACTCTCTAATTGTAAAATCAACTTTTCGAAGTGAGAGGTCCTTAATGTCATGGTCCCCTCATACCAACTACGTAACCTATTTTCCTGACCCAATCTCTGTCCACTACATTTCGAAAGAATTTTACCCCTGCTTTCCTCCATTTCCAAGAATCCCTCTCAATTGTTATGTATTTATTAATTATTTATTTCAGGTACTTATATCCCACCTAACTTTTTGCGCCAGGTAAAATAATAATTATTAAAGTTTTTATGGGCAGACTGTCAGGCTCCTATAATCTTGGACACTCTATGCATGTCTGAACAATTCAGAAGAATAGGCTTCCCAACCCAATGTGTTACTACCATTCTTCACATCTGGTCAGGGTGCTGGACTGGTGTAAGAATATGACCTTCAAGAGCTGGGTATCATTGGAACAAGCCCTGTTCCTGTCCTATGGTTGTGGGATTCCTACCCCACTGCAGTCCGCAATCATCTGACCATTGGTGCCACCCTTAAGGTCATGTTTAAAACCAGCTCTAATATGATAAAAAGCATATACCACCTTGCCTATGTTCCCCATTATAGTGAACCCAGGTTTCCTGCCTCCTGTCCTTAGGATTATGTGTGTCTGTGAGACTGTCACTTGTGGCACAGTAAATAGGAATATTTTGTGGGTACAAAGACTGTGGCACAGGCATGTAATGCATATAGCAACTAAGCACCAGTTTTGTTAAACCATCCCTTTTTTAAGGTATCAGAAGACACTTTGTAGCATTTGGTACTGTGAGACTGTTCCCTCCTAGTGCTTAGCCTGGACTCTATGTCATCACATCCTGAAGTCATTGTCTTTAAGACTTAAGAGTGGAGCAATATATCTTGGGAGATGTAGTCTGAAGAGCCAGGTTTTACATTTAAGTGGGACTGTATTAGACTACAAGTGCCAGTCAGCTGGAGAGTAGAGAACAGAATGCTGGAAGAGGTTATATAAAGCCTGGGGGAGGACAGGATCACTCTTTTGGCACCCCAGCCTGGTTCTGCAAGCAGTGACTATTGCAGTAGACTGTTCTGTGACCGAGTCACGCCCTGTGCTACAGGGAGAGAGAGAGAGTCATCACAAGCGGCTGCGGGAGCATCTGCTGCAAGTCACATCTGATCGTTCGGTGGCAGCCTGGAGGCCACACTCATCAAATCCACACCAGATTCAGCTGGACGGTAGTACATAGCGTCGCAGGGTTGAGCGATGTCCCTCAAGCCAGACTCTGCAGAGGCCCTCATGCCACTCTTTAACATCAAAGGTTGCTGGGATTGGTGAGCGGGAACTTGCCCATTCATTCTATACAAAAGGACACTGCATGCAGTCACCATTGCCTTATTCCCTTTACCAAGCTTACAGAAGGGACCCTAGTCATACTTTAATCCATACCGAGAGAGTCTCATGTACATCTTGTTTGTCAGAACACATTGTGCACACTTCAAAAGAGCTAGCTGAAGACTTAAAATCCTCCTTTAAAAATCCTTCTTCAAAACACTACAGTGTATCCCCCTCCCCCCCCCACTTAGGGAACAAGAACATTTGGTGCTTATCTAACAAAGAACTCTAGTTGTTAGAGCATAGAGATAAGAACTGTAGAGTGTTTGCTAGTGTGAATTTGGAGTTTACACATTTCTGGGACTATGGTGTCAGGGGATTAAAGGGAGAGGTTTGACCAGTAGCGGCCTGTATTGCAGGGCCGCCCTCCTAATCCATGCGTCCAGCCCCCTAATCTACATGTGGGATTTCAATGGTTTTATTTTTTATTTTTCTGAGAAGCACGTGATAAGAGGCTCTAATAGGTTTCAGAAAAAAGTGAGCTCGGGGTGCAGAGCACTGACTCGTACATCTGGGGGGGGGGGGTGTCGGCGGGTGGATTGTTTCCCCCCCCCCCCCAAAAAAAAATACCACCAGCCACCACTGGGTTTGACAGAAGCCTAATCCTCTTCTCTTTTGCTGTAGTCACAGACTCCATTCAGGACTAAACCTTGCGCTTTATATGTTTGAAGTGTTTTAGTTGCTTAGTCCTTAGTTGGATTTGCCACCAGCTTATTAACTGTGTCTTACCTATTCTATGTTACAAACTCCTATTACTGAAACTCCTATTACTGAATTCATTGCCACGAATCTGCCAATAAACAAATCAAACTGGTTTACTTTGCATATGTGTGTGTGCCTTTGAATTATTTTGCTTATAGCAGAAATGTCAGAACCCAGAGTGTCAGAGGTATTGGAGGACATGCAAAGTCAAGGCAACCAGTGGGGTACAGAATCCTCGAGCGTCCCTCACGGGGGTAGCGCTACATTAGGTACTGTTTTCACTTTTTCTTTGTAAAGCCAGGAAGATTACTTGTTTTGGGTATTGCTAATGTTTACTGTATATGTTATCCATATTGATTAAACATCGATTCTTCTAGTTTATAATGGAAGTTCTGTTATATTTTAGGTTGTCAGTAAATAATGCAGTCTGTCAGAAAATGTTCCATGTTTTGTCAGTAAAAAGGTTGTGGGGTGGGGAATTGGAATCTCTGGTGGATTGCTACGTGTTGCTTTTTACTTATATTCATTAATTCAAAAAAATAAGATCAAAGCAAAAGCAAAATAAATATACTGTGGATATGAGCCTATTTGTATAGTAGATGGCAATGGGAAATTTAGTAGGGGGAAGGGCTGCAGATTGCTGCCTGGTACACAGTGGATCAAATGTGATTCTATCTACCTATTAGAAAACAAAAATGGAAAAAAATACCATGTGTATGGATGTAAATATTGACAGTTTGGCAGCTGCTTGCTTCATTTATTTATCTAATCTTAGACTGCCTCATCTGTGCAAAATTAATAAAGTTGTCGGCATGGTTCTGACTCGCAAGCTGCCTGGCCAAGCAAATATGTGAAAGATTACATTTCTTTTAGGTGATGTCAGCGTAACTACAATATGGCTTCTGCATTTCACACCCTGAGTTTAGACAGTAAAGGAACAACAACTGTGCAGCTTGTATTATTGAGTTAAGCTATCTTTTCTGGAAAAGCAGAAAACATTGCTCAAAGGTATTTACCAATGTATCAAGGTGTTACTAAGCTTTCAAACAATATCACCTAAGCTGTCACCACTCAGGGCTTCCTGTTTTAGGATGGCATGCATAAAATGACAAGAAAAACTGCATCGGTGATGAAATCTCATTGAGGATACATTCGTACATCTCAATAAAGCAGCAATTATGTCGAGAGAATCCTGGCGCTTGAGAGGTGTGCATGTAGAAAGTATTAACGTAGAACTAAGGCAAAATGTTTTTTCTCATTTGGATAGAGCTATGCCTCGTACACATGATCGGATTGGAACCGTGGAATTTTGTCCGAAGGGTGTTGGCTCAAACTTGTCTTGCATACACACGTCATATCGCAGTGACCTACTAGACATACTACGTGGTTTTTCAACTCTTTAGCGCCACCCTTTGGGCTCCTTCTGCTAATTTTGTGTTAGTAGAAGTTTGGTGAGTGTTGATTCGCGCTTTTCTTTTTGCGTTTTTCATTTTGCGCTTTTCAATTTGTTTCTGAACAGCCGTTCGTCAACCAGACATGTTGCGGAATCGGAGGAGATAACGTGTTATTTATTATTGGCCTTTGAGTTGTTGCTTAGACATTATTTTTTTGGTTGAATAATGATTTGATTTGGTATATTTTCTATATTTTTGGATGCATAGAATGCACTTTTTGGTTAAGTTTTATTGGCAGATAGCATGTCTAATTTTATTTGTTTTCTTTTTTTAATGCACAATAAAAGAATTGTGTAGAATAATACTTGGCTATGTGTTTTACTTCAAATGACAGTTTGGGAGTAGGCAGTTACATTTAAAAAAATACAATGTAAAATTGACAAGGGACACCAACATAGTTGTATCTTTGATCCTAAAAACTATGAGATAATGGTGTTGTGGTAACTTTCTGATATAAAAAAAAAAAAAAAAAAGCATAATAATATTATTCTTGATATCACTAGAAAAAGAAAACCTATTAAAATGTGTTTGCAATAACTCCATCAGTATAACCAGCAAAGCAGCTTTGTTATTATCCCATTAAAGAAGAAGAGAATGCGCTACATTTGGAGATTTCAAAATTTGCCACGTCACGAATGTTAATTCTTAATTACAAATGCTAGTTTACAAGACCAACTGCTTCTGCTTCTACTTTGGACTTTGGACTTTTATCTGACGGACTTGTGTACACATGCTCGGCAAATCCGACAACACACATTTGTTGGCGGAAAATTTGAAGACATGCTAGCCAACATTTGTTGGCAGAAAGTCCGACAACAATTGTCCGATGGAGCATACACACGGTCGGATTTTCTGCCAACAGCTTGACATCAAACATTTCCCGTCGGAAAATCTGATTGTGTGTACGGGGATTAAGGTTTTTTGTTGTTGCCATCTGCGTTCTGTTGGGGAGATTTCCCTTCACTTCCTGTCCCATAACAAAAACATGAAATGATAGGAAATCCCTCTGAAGTGAGGGAATCCCTCATTGTCACCAGAACTTGTGTCCCACATTGGAAGATTTCCCCACTTTTCCTGTACTGGCGGCAACCCATAATTTGTAATTTTCATTATCTTTCACTTTCAGCGATAACAGTAAACTGGACAATAGAGATGGCTACTCTCCTTAATGGGGGTGCAGACAGCAATAAAAACCCTACAGGTGTTCCAGCCTTCACCGCTCAATCAAATAAAAAAAAAATTAAGTAGCATTCCAGTCGATTACTTATGCCCCGTACACACGGCCGGATTTTCCGATGGACAATGTCCGATCGGAACGTGTTGTCGGAAATTCCGACCGTGTGTGGGCGCCATCGGACATTTTCCATCGGATTTTCCGACACACAAAGTTTTCCAACAACAAAATCTGATCGCGTCAATTCCGACCCTGTGTGGCCTGTTCCGACGCACAAAGTGCCACGCATGCTCAGAAGAAATTTCGACACGGGACAGCTCGTTCTGGTAAACTTAGCGTTCGCAATGGATACAGCAATTTCGTCACGCTGCAATGTTCAAAATGGTTTAATACAGCGCACTCTCTTCTTCTTTATAATGTGACAAGAATTAAGTAGTTTTGATGCTCATATTCACACACACTTCCCACAAACTTATTTCGTTACTATTTATCGGGATTCCCTCAATATATTTTGATTTCTCACATCTGACAACATATTTTTTTTTTTTTTTTTGACTTTAATGTAGATTCTTTTTTTGTGTTTCTCTTTTTTAATTTTTTATTTTTGGTGATTTTGATTTGTACTCCCAAAAATGTTTGTGTGTTTTTTGTTCCCACAACACCATTGATATGTTGTTCTATTTATTCTGTAGGAGATTGTCTGGTGTTGTTGCCCCTTGTTAATTTCACATTTTATGTTTTAGAAATGTACCTGAATCGTCACCAACAAACTGTCCTTTTTGGATGAAAACACACACAGGAGAGTAGAATTTACTGAAAATTTTTTATTAAGGGCTCACAACTATAAAAAAACAAAGAGGGAGGCAACGCTGGAGAAACTGCAGAAGTGGGCGAAGCCTTGGACCCCCAGGGCAGACATCAATTATTTAAAAGCAAAATTGGTGGCCTGAGGAGTCCATATCTAAGGGAGGGCAGTCTGGTCCAGAAGTCCCAGAGATCCGGAAAGCAGCAGATGACATCTGTGTCCCCAGGCTGTGGTCATACGAGAGACTGCAGCTTTTGTCAGACCAGACTAAACCCAGGGCAATCACTCTTTGGTCTTCCTTCCATGCCTCCTTCCGCGCGGTGGCTGTGGTGGTGGAGTTGTGGCAGCAGGAGGAGGAGGAGGATCGTCGATCTCAATGACATCCGTCTTGTGTGTCAGTTCCCCACTCTCCCCCTTACGTAGGACTTTATAAATCAGGTCCTCAGAGATCTTGCGTTGGCCCTCCTGCATGCCCAGCAATTTGGTGGCAGCCATGCAGGCAAAGGCCTCTTCAGGACTGGGGAAGGCTCTAAGGGATGCCGAAGCCTCCTGGATCAGCCTATATGCTGAATCCTGCACAGGACTGGGAGTCATCTTCCTGGCTCGTTTATGTGGCAGGCGGAGGGGAGGAACCTGAGACTCAGTCAGGCTGCGACTGGTCCCAGGCTTCTCTTGGCTGACACTTAGCCCCGCCTCCTCCTGGCTGCCACTAATCCCCGCCTCCTCCTGGCTGACACTAATCCCCGCCTCCTCCTGGCTGACACTAATCCCCGCCTCCTCCTGGCTGCCACATTCCACAGCCTCCTCCTGGCTGAGGTCTTCCTGTGTATGAAAAAGGGACATAGTTTTAGTATTTTTTACATCAATCACACACAATTTTCACCTCCTGACTGCTGCAAATTGAATGTTAACAAATATAACAGACTATCATTCTGAGCCCAGCATTTTGCATTCTTGTCCCAATTTTGGGTGCCCACTACTGTCTATTGATATGTAAAACAGTTTTTTTAATCAGCAATTAGTGATCAATACTAACATCTAGTAAACATCATTTCTTTATTGCCCAGAAATCTGTAGAAGAATGCTATACCTGACTCCAGCTGGGCTCCTCCACTTCTTCCTGGCTGGAAGGCCCAGGTTGGACATCAGAAGCCTCAGCTGGGATGGAAGGAAGGGTGGAAGGAAGAGTGGAGAGGGATTCCCTGACTTCAGTGTGGTCTGACAGAAATCGCAGTCTCTCATAGTACCACAGCCTGGGGACATAAACGTCATCTGCTGCAGCTCCGGACCTCTGGGAATCTGTGACCTTCTTGCGCTCCCTAAGATATGTGCTCCTCAGGCCACCAATTTTTGCTTTTAAATAAGGGATGGTTGCTGTGGGGGCCACCGGCTTCACCAACTCCAGCAGTTTCTCCAGCGCTGCCTGCCTCTTCTGTTTGTGATTATAGTGGGGGTGTCTCACTTGCCACAGACAGGGCAGCTCCCTGTACTTGTCAATGAACAGGGGCAGGAAATTGTGGTCGTTGAACCCATCCATTTTCTCTGCAAGACACAACACAAGACAAACCCTAATGTCAGGCCAAACTCCCCTAATCTTGTTACAATATAGGCTTCCATTTCGAAGCAGTATAGGCGCAAGTTTAGATCCTACCTTTGTTAGCACGATCGGCGTCTCCGATGCTCCTTCCTCCGCTCACAGATCGTATGTAAGACGCCCGCATTACGATTTATACACACTGCGCATGCGTATAACTCCGCCCGCCCCTGACGTTCTTTCTAGTCTATTCCCCACCCCTTTTCGTTCGGCGCAGTGGGGGAAGAGCACATGGCGGATAGACAGCAGGATCGTGCTAATTACAGCAACGAGGAGGAGGAGGGGGAGGGGGAGGAAAGGCCGGAGCCTGAAACATCCCGATCCAGAAGGAGATTAAAGGACTCAAATATGTCCTTTGGGGAGATGTTGGAGATGGTGGACATCCTGAAGAAGGCCGACTATGATGGAAAGTATGGGCCTTACCCCAACCACAATGTCCGAAAGGCCAAGATCATGGCGAAAGTGGTCAGGAGTCTGCACCGGAAAATCGGGGTACGACGATCGAAAGATCAGCTCAGGAAGCGGTGGTCGGACCTCAAATTACGAGAACATGAGCAGTACAGAAAGATCCGGAGAGTGCTGCAAAAAAGTAAGTATTTGTGCTGTGTTCCTATTCTTTTTGTGTTTATTACGTTCGTGCTGCTCCATGTGCTTTTAGGAACTGTTGTGCAGTTTAAAATGGCAACTTTCATGTTCATGGGCACATTATTCGTTCGGATCACACATTTTTATTTCGGACGATAAAATGCCATTGTTTAGGCCATATGCATTTGGCCACCATTTTGACGCCCTATACTTGTCTTCAAAGAATTGGGTTGTGTAGATGGGTTTGTTACTAGAATGAAGTGCAAACTAGATTGTGTGTAAGTAGAGGACACTAAGCAGCTGTTTTCACATCTGGACACTGGAGCACTAGTGTGGGACCCCAGAACACCATTTTTATTAGGGGGGCCACACAGGTGCTCCAGTGTATACTATAGGGGGGGCTACATCTGTGAAGCTTGTACAAAACAGGTAAAGTATTGAAGCTTGACAAAGGACACTCAAAATTCTACATCTTGGAACTCTGCTAAAACACGTCCCTTGATCCCCCGTGATGGCAGATAGCACATGTTGACATTGTGAAATTTGTGTGCATCTTCCAAATTTGGCTTTTCCAGGGGTGATTTCCCCCCATCTGAACGCAATATCAAACAGTTCCTAAATACTCATGTCTGATATTGCCTTCAAGTTCTACCAAATGTGAACTTTGTAAGATCAAGATTTGTGTCTTTCTTGTGGGTTTTATATAGGCCTGTTTTCTATAAAATGCACATTTTGATTTTGGATAATGACACCACAAAAATTGTTATACAACAAACATGTTGGTTTGTCAGAAAAACCTTTGGTAAATGCACATGTGATTGTGCAGGTATTAAAAAGATTGTTCATCAAGAATGTGTGGATTATTGTCTCAACGCTACAACACTTTTGGGGTGATGTAATTGTTGTTTTATGAGAAAATGGGGGTAATTTCCTAAGGGCAAATCCTCTTTGCACTACAAGTGCAGTTTCAGTGCAGTTGCAAGTGCACTTGTAGTGAAAAGTGTCTTTGCATTTAGTAAATAACAGCCAACAGTGCTTTGTATAAGGTTACACAATCACGACATTTTCTGGACTCCACACATTTCTGTCAGGGTCAGCTCAAACAAACACAAGCAGTAAATGTCCACAAAGAAGAGCCTGGGGGGAGATGCCTGTCGAGAACTTGAGGTCCTGCAGGCTTCTCCCGGAGCAAAGGCATATGAGAGAACTGGTCACGCTGAAGCAACCAATTCTTGGTCCATGAACTCCTCCCCACCCTGTTCATGGACTGGACTTGTGTCAAGGTCAGGACCCCAACACCAAGCCCCCGCACAGCACGAACTCTACGAGGAGTACGCATACGAAACATGGCTAGAAAACGGTCGGCTGCTCAGAACGAAGTAACAGAACGCACTGAAGAACAGCAAGGCCTGTGAAGAGCGACCTGAAAACCAGTAACGAACGAACAAGAATACAATGACTACCTAAAGTCACGCGGAACTTGCTGCACGCATTGAAGAGCAGATACACACCCACAAGCACAAACTGAACGGCAGAAAACGATCTGAAAGCCACGAGTCTGAAAAGCGCAAATCGTCTCTCACCAAACTTTTACTAACACGAGATTAGCAAAAGGAGCCCAAAGGGTGCCGCGCTTGGTTCTGAACCGGCCTTTTCTAGTCTTGTCGTACGTGGTGTACGTGACCGCGTGGTTGTCGATCGGAAATTCCGACAACTTTGTGCGACCGTGTGTAGGCAAAACAAGTTTGAGCCAACATCCGTCGGAAAAAATCCTAGGATTTTGTTGTCAGAATGTCCGAAAAAAAAGTCCGACCGTGTGTACGCCCTATAACTGTGCTTAAACCTGCCCCCACCCCATTCTATGCCTATTCTAACTACCCCGTAAAGGAAATATGTCTGTATTTACCTATTCTGAGGAGGGAGCTCTGGTCCGATCACATGTTTTCTTCATCGGCTGGCTTCAGTGAAGAAGAGATTCCACTTACCTACTTAGTCCAATGTTGCTATAGGGAATAACAGACATGGGAAATAAAGTACATAAACATAGACGGTTTTTTGATGAACCATAATTGAAATAGTCAAGGACTATTTAACAATGAGCAGCTGTTGAGATAATTAACACTTTGGTCAGGAATATGTAATAAAAGTATAGCATGTAGAGTGCAGGAACCAGGAGTCAATTATGTACAGAGTACAGTGGTTAGGAGCATGTCATGTACAGCCATGCATACAGAGTGCTGTGATCAGAAGTATGTAACATACAGAACAAATTCTATAAATATTTAACATACAACAATACGGGCCATGTACCTTCGAACACAGAGTACAGGGTATAGGGGTCACCCGACTAAAGCCCCGCACACATGGGCCGAATGCTGTCCAACATCGACTGGTTCAATAAAAACTGTCCGACATTCGGCCCGTGCGTATGCCAGCCGGTCTGACAGAAGTCGGTAGTTTGGCCAGCTTTTGTCAGACGAGCATGCTGGAAAATCAGCAGTCTACTAGCTCCCAATCAGTGCTCTCAGCCAATGGCTGAGAGTGCTGATCTGAGTGTTCTGGCAGGGGGGCCGCCCCCTGTCAGAACACAACAGCTCAGTGGGGGAGATTGCTGTACTAACTTCAGGTCATTAATACAGCGGCTCCGACCAGAGCTGACAGTTTCTTTTCGTTCAACCCGATGGGTTGAACAGAAAAAAAACAAATAGTGTGTAACAGGCTTTAGGCAGAGGTTGTGTGTCCACATACTTATCAAAGTCAACACTTAAAGGTGTGTTACATATAGTTGAAAATAAAACATCATGCATTATGTTCTTCACACAGCACAAAGTTAGAATTAGAGCATATATCATTTTTCTCTTTCCATTAGGTGCCAACGGCCACAGAATGTTTTGCGTTATAAAGCCCAATATTCAGTGCTTGTTTCATACAGCGAGCGGCTCAGGAGAGCACATAGGGATAATGTAAAGTTAGAGAATCCACTGACAAGTGTCACTCCCCACAGTCATAGCAGACTTATGATATGAATGGAGGACGGGACAAAGTTTCTAGTTTTACTGTTGTCTTATTGTTCCTACTGGGAATATTTACTCCACTTCCTGTGTGGTCACCAGAACAGCTAATAAGCAGAATCTCTCTAGGACACAGACAGCAATGAAAGTTCTTTTAATATTATAAGTTGAAAAGGGTTAGCATATCTGTCAGATCTTTATCACTGATTGTGTGCCTGTGCCAAATATTTTTTTACAACCCCCTGTGTGGTCAACGGGACAGGAAGTAAAAGGCAAATGACAGCAATATAAAAAATCTCTACTCTATTCAAAAGCTCAAAAATACCTTTAGCTAGAGTTGGGCCTTGAATTGCAAGATAGCTTGTGTACCAGATACAATTATCCCTGGATTAATTTGGATGAATCGAATTAGGTAGGCCAAGTGCATTTCTATACATGTCTCAGATAACAAAGACATAACTTAAAATGTAATGAATGCATTCCCTGCATTAAGGTAAAAAATGACCCAGTAGTTGTATTGCCTCTCCACTTCCCCACTGCCCTAAATGCTTACCTGAGTCCTTTCTTGATCCAGCAATGTTCCCATGTGCAGCAGCGCTCTCCTTTCTCCCTGTTCTCACAGGACATGGAGGCAGCAGTGGGAGCCATTCGTTCCTGTTGCTGTCAATCAAATCGATTCAGGAGGAAGCAAGGGGTGGGGCAGAGCTGCACTGTGTATGTCTATGGATGCGCACAGCCCAGCTCAGGAGCAAGCCTGCACGCGTACTGCATAGCAGCCAGCTTACTATGGGAGCATTCGCAGAAGATGAGTAGCCGAGAGCACTGGCAAGGAACCCTAGAAGAGGAAGTAAGGGATTGATCTGTGCAAGACCATTGCCCAGAGCAGATAATTATAACATGTTGGTTATTTTAGAAAAAAAAAATTGTGAATTTAGAACCTCTTTAATGCAGTTCTTTAATCATTAATACACCATTGAATGTGTTTTAATACAAGCAGTGTCAAAATATGACTTTGACTTGGTATCAGCCTTTTGTAAAGCCTTGAGCCTGGGAAGAGGAAGCAGCACAAGGAGCTGATCAGTTTACCTTTTGACAAGGAAATATGTACACCTTCATAATGCATCACCCACCCCCTCCTGTTCACGTACTATTCTGACTAGCAGTTGGCTATGACAGTGTGTTTACACAATGGGGGTTATTTGCGAAAGGCAAATCCACTTTGCACTACAAGTGCAAACTACAAGTGCAAAGTGCACTTGGAAGTGCAGTCGCTGTAAATCTGAGGGGTAGATCAGAACTGAGGGGAAGCTCTGCTGATTTTATTATCTAATCATGTGCAAGCTAAAATGCTGATTTTTATTTTCCTTGCATGTCCCCCTCGGATTTATCGCGACTGCACTTCCAAGTGCACTTTCGGTGCAATTTCAAGTGCACTTTGCACTTGTAGTTTGCACTTGTAATGCAAAGTAGATTTGCCTTTAGTAAATAACCCCCACTGTGCTCTTTGCCTGGACTGTGCTGCTTGGGTTTCAGGCTGACAACTAGCTGCTGTGATGTAAGTCTGCACTTGTTTTTATCAAATAAAGCATATAAACTTTAATAATTTGATCCCACGCTCCTGTCTGCTATTATTTTCTGTATTGACAAAGAGCATGCCCATAGAAAGAGAAATTATATTTAAACATCAACATACATAGGACCGACAGGTACCATGGGTTGTGTGCTCATCCCACTATAATCTGAGTAGGTGTCTGCACTAGATACATAATAATACACAAAAAGAAGAAAACATGGATCTGGACACCACACAGAAACATGCCTTATCCAATATTTGTAATATAACAATTTATTTAGACAATATTCCAAACAATACATATTTAAACAAAGAGAACACCAGCCCCCAGCCCATAAGAATAGAACAATGCTACTAAAACATGCTATAACAATGCAACACAAAAAAAAGACCCTCCCATAACCCCTTCCAACAACTGACAATCCACTCTTATGCCCTGTACACACGGTCGGACATTGATTGGACATTCCGACAACAAAATCCATGGATTTTTTCCGACGGATGTTGGCTCAAACTTGTCTTGCATACACATGGTCACACAAAGTTGTTGGAAAATCCGATTGTTCTAAACGCAGTGACGTAAAACACGTAAGTCGGGACTATAAACGGGCAGTAGCCAATAGCTTTCGTTCCTTAATTTATTCTGAGCATGCGTGGCACTTTGTGCGTCGGATTTGTGTACAGACGATCAGGATTTCCGACGACGGATTTTGTTGACGGAAAATTTTATATCCTGCTCTCAAACTTTGTGTGTCGGAAATTCCGATGGAAAATTTGTGATGGAGCCCACACATGGTCGGAATTTCCGACAACAAGGTCCTATCACACATTTTCCGTCAGAAAATCCAACCGTGTGTACAAGGCATTACTGATGAGCTATGGATCCATGTCCACTCATGCATACGCAATTAACCGCTACTATGCTGCTTTTGGCTATCAGTCTTTCATTTAGAACAGCCTGCTTAGTCAGTGTATATATATATATATATATATATATATATAAAACGTTTGGTGTAACAATCTGGGACAGATTACTTCTCTAGGAATGCAGACAATAATCTCTTTTCAGGTATGCTTCATCTTCTCTGGGTATCAGCATAGAGTTGGGAAACACCATCTAATTTTGAATGACGGACAAATAAGCCTATAACCATGCTGTTTCCCTTTTCCACTTACAGGGAGGGTACTAGATGACCTGGACTCAGACAAAGTGGGTTTAAAGATGCTTGCCATCAGACTGAGGACATCTAGTGGCAGAAATAAAAGAACTGTAAGGGAAATCTTCGGATTTAAAGTTTTACTAAACCCAGGACCCTGCATTCACTATATCTGGTCTTCCACAGTACACAGAACATGGAAATGTAATATATTTAGTAAATATAAACTGCTAAATACCTTTTCTTATCAGCAGTATATAGCAGTCTTGTGACTTTTATCAGTGCCTGGTAAAGCTTGTAGGAGGAGTTTTCACACTGAACTGGCTGTCCTATCAGAATCCAGGACCCCTGACTCTCTGTCTGGACAGTGCTGATTGGCCCTGTGCTGATCACATGCACTCTTCTAAGAAAAAAAAACTCTCTAGCAATATACACCAAACTGAGCATGTGCAGCTTGACTCCAGTAACTCTGTCTTTTCCGGACCTGTTTTGAAGTCAGTGGAAGAAGAGGTGGTACTGTGCATACAGGATCAAACAGCCTTTTTACAGGATGCAGATGATTAACCCCTAAGGTTCCACAGTGAATATAACAAGCATGCTTTACTCCATATACCGACTGATTTTACTGGTGTGGGTATAGTAACACTTTAAGACCCCTTTCACACCGAGGGCGTTTTGCAGGCGCTATAGCGTTAAAATAGCACCTGCAATCCGCCCTCAAACAGCTGCAGCATTGTCTCCAGTGTGAAAGCCCGAGGGCTTTCATACCGGAGCACTGCGCTGGCAGGACGTCAGGAAAAGTCCTGTCAGTAGCTTTTTTAGAGCGGTGAAGGAGCGGTGTGTTTACCGCTCCTCCACCGCTGCTCCCCATTGAAATCAATGGGGCAGCGATGGGATACCGCCGGCAAAACGCCGCTATTGCGGCGCATTGTGGGCGGTTTTAACCCTTTCTCGGCCACTAGCGGGCGGGTAAAAGTTCCCCGCTAGCGGCCGAAATGCGCCACAATTCCGACGGTAAAAATAGCGGCATTTTACTGCCGACGCTATGGGCGGCTCGGTGTGAAAGGGCTCTTAGCTTGTATTGCAGCAAAGGCAGGTTTTGCTATTTCACATTTTATTAGGATATTCTTTTTTTAACTTGTTATTTATGGTTTATCCCTTGTAGTGCAGCCACTCCAGTACCTGGTCCAATCATATGGACACCATTGAACTCCAGTAATATAAAATTATCCCTAACATATCAATATTATTAAAAATAGCAAATATTTATCATACAAACAGAATTAGAGATCTTGTGTGTGAACTATTTTCATCCGCAAAAACACTTAATCACATTGTATGCCGATAATGACTTTGTGATAGTTAAAAGTGCCCTCTGCAATAATTTGTCTTCCATCCAAAATCAACCACTGCATCGTGGAGAAAGGGTTTCTGCGACTGTTCATGTTAATCCTTCACATCCAGACTTCTTAGCCTTTCTTTCTCTCAGCAGGTGGCTGATTTGAAGTGAGCGCTTTCATTTTTCATTTTCACTTTGAAAACAATGAAATGCTACCTGTTGATCAGAAGCAGAGGGGAAAATGTGATTTTAGAGAAACGTTGCCTAGTTTCTAACGTAACATGGTAACAAGGTACTAGAGAAATCTGTGTGCAGTGTTGCAGAGGGATGTCTGGACTGAAATCGATTTGTTTACAAGCACTGCAGATGATCCGTGTAATTAGAAAACATGTTAATGCAGTTATATTGCAACTCCGGCACAAACCACTAACTAGATATCTTATGATGCTGTAATAGAAAATTTTATTTACTGATGGCGAATCATGTATGAAAGTCGATTAACAAACTGAATATTGCCATTTATCAAAAATGAATAATTGTCAGTAAATGTGATCTTATGGATTAGCATTTAGACAGCAACTGAAATAAACAAGTGTAACAAATAAGGGCGCAATATGACATTACATAACGAGATCCTAGCGATACTCACAGCATGAAGAGACCACCTGCGCCAAATTTTAGCTATGTTTAAATTGAAAGAAAAGCCTTACATTATCTATTATTCGAAAAGTTCCTTCTTGCGGCACAGATGTTAAAGTGGAACTTCAGTCGTTTTTTCATCTTTCCATCTATTAAATCTTCTGCCCTTGTTGTTTTAACTTTGGATAGTAAAACATTTTTTTTCTGCCAGTAAATACCTTTCACAGCCCACTTCCTGTTTCTTGTCTGGTCATTAGCCTAGGCTTATGACATTATGCACAGCTCTCTCTCTCACTCTCGTGAGAGTTTGCCAGGAAGGGAGAAGGGTGAGTAATAAGAGGGCCAATGAGAGCTGCAGGGCTGCAGAGCAGGAGGTGTGCCTCTGTGTGTCTGTGTAACTCCAGGAAGTGAACAGGCAGCAGTTTCAGCTGCCCACAGTTAAAATGGTTGCAGCCAGACTCAGTGGAGGGAGATTTCTGCAGCATATTTGGTAAGTACAGAATCACAGTATACTGTATAAAAAATAATATGCAAAGTGGAAGTTTCAGAATGGCAAAGATGTTTTTATTACAAATTATGTGAGCAGACTGCAGTTCCTCTTTAAAGATGACAGACGCATAACCCAGGGGCTCCACTGCACCACTGCTTTTCCTCATCTGCCACCACAATTCCACAGCTTCCAAAAGCCCATGAGAAGCTGAACCTGCTGGATCGCATGCTGTAGCACCCTATGGGTAAGACTGAGTGCCAAAAACCCTTGGCTCCCCTCCCCCTCGCAGGAGCATCTGCCTTTCAGCATGAAGCACTTCCTAACAAGGCCTACATTTCCAGCTTTAAGTTTGCTTGTCCCTCCGTCGGAGCGTGCGGCTTCACTAAATGGCCCCAGGGATGCGGAGAACATACTAAATCCCTCACAAACACCACCCCTGTGCCATATCTACAGTGAACATACTAGATGAGAAATTACATGTGCTGTTGCAGAATATTACACACAGTATATGGACTGTGGTTGGGAAAATAGCACAAGTGCTGAGAGGTGAAATTGATCTTACTGGAGAACGCACAGATCATCTTGAGACCAAATTTGATATCTTGATCCAATATGTCAATGTCTTGACAGAGGAAAAATTTATGCTGAAACATAATGTGTCCCAGCTTCAATTGCAAAAAGAGCATCTAAAGAACAAGGAGAGATGCCAGTATCTCAGGATTAAGCTGCCATTCATTATACAATTTTCTTGTTCAATTTTCTTTAGATTTAACTTCAACCAAGTAGTGTAAGGGCCTGCACGATTGCATAGAAATTTAAAGTGGTTAGGTTTGACCTATATGGTTTTGGTAAATCTAAAGGAAAGTTGTACAAGAAAATTGTATAATGTATGGCCAGCCTAATGCCCCGTAAACATGGTCGGATTTTCCGATAGACAATGTCCGATCGGAGCGTGTTGTCGGAAATTCCGACCGTGTGTGGGCGCCATTGGACATTTTCCATCGGATTTTCCGACACACAAAGTTGGACAGCAGGGAATAAAATTTTCCGACAACAAAATCCAATCGCGTCAATTCCGACCGTGTGTGGCCTGTTCCGACGCACAAAGTGCCACGCATGCTCAGAAGAAATTCCGACACGGGACAGCTCGTTCTGGTAAACTTAGCGTTCGCAATGGATACAGCACTTTCGTCACGCTGCAATGTTCAAAATGGTTTAATACAGCGCCCTCTCTTCTTCTTTATAATGTGACAAGAATTAAGTAGTTTTGATGCTCATATTCACACACACTTCTCACAAACTTCTTTCGTTACTATTTATCGGGATTCCCTTAATGTATTTTGATTTCTCACATCTGACAACATATTTTTTTTTTTTTTTTTGACTTTAATGTAGATTTTTTTTTTTGCGTTTCTCTTTTTTTTTTTTTTTTTTTGGTGATTTTGATTTGTACTCCCGAAAATGTTTGTGTGTTTTTTGTGACAAGTTCCCACAACACCATTGATATGTTGTTCTATTTAATCTGTAGGAGATTGTTTGGTGTTGTTGTCCCTTGTTAATTTCACATTTTATGTTTTTAGAAATGTACCTGAATCCTCACCAACAAACTGTCCTTTGTGGATGAAAACACACACAGGAGAGTAGAATTTACCGAAAAATTTTTATTAAGGGGTCACAACTATAAAAAAACAAAGAGGGAGGCAACGCTGGAGAAACTGCAGAAATTGGTGAAGCCTTGGACCCCCAGGGCAGACATCAATTATTTAAAAGCAAAATTGGTGGCCTGAGGAGTCCATATCTAAGGGAGGGCAGTCTGGTCCAGAAGTCCCAGAGATCCGGAAAGCAGCAGATGACATCTGTGTCCCCAGGCTGTGTCATGCGAGAGACTGCATCTTCTGTCAGACCAGACTGAACCCAGGGCAATCACTCTTTGGTCTTCCTTCCACGCTTCCTTCCAGGCTTTGGCTGTGGTGGTGGAGTTGTGGCAGCAGGAGGAGGAGGAGGAGGAGGATCGTCGATCTCAATGACATCCGTCTTGTGTGTCAGTTCCCCACTCTTCCCCTTACGTAGGACTTTATAAATCAGGTCCTCAGAGATCTTGCGTTGGCCCTCCTGCATGCCCAGCAATTTGGTGGCAGCCATGCAGGCAAAGGCCTCTTCAGGACTGGGGAAGGCTCTGAGGTAGCCTGTATGCTGAATCCTGCACAGGACTGGGAGTCATCTTCCTGGCTCGTTTATGTGGCAGGCGGAGGGGAGGAACCTGAGACTCAGTCAGGCTGCGACTTGTCCCTGGCTTCTCTTGGCTGACACTTAGCCTCGCCTCCTCCTGGCTGCCACTAATCCCCGCCTCCTCCTGGCTGACACATTCCACAGCCTCCTCCTGGCTGAGGTCTTCCTGTGTATGAAAAAGGGACATAGTTTTAGTATTGTTTTCATCAATCACACACAATTTTCACCTCCTGACTGTTGCAAATTGAATGTTAACAAATATAACAGACTATCATTCTGAGCCCAGCATTTTGCATTCTTGTCCCAATTTTGGGTGCCCACTACTGTCTATTGATATGTAAAACACTTTTTTTAATCAGCAATTAGTGATCATTACTAACATCTAGTAAACATCATTTCTTTATTGCCCAGAAATCAGTAGAACAATGCTATACCTGACTCCAGCTGGGCTCCTCCACTTCTTCCTGGCTGGAAGGCCCAGGTTGGACATCAGAAGCCTCAGCTGGTATGGAAGGAAGAGTGGAAGGAAGAGTAGAGAGGGATTCCCTGACTTCAGTGTGGTCTGACAGAAATCGCAGTCTCTCATAGTACCACAGCCTGGGGACATAAATGTCATCTGCTGCAGCTCCAGACCTCTGGGAATCTGTGACCTTCTTGCGCTCCCTCAGATAAGTGCTCCTCAGGCCACCAATTTTTGCTTTTAAATAAGGGATGGTTGCTGTGGGGACCACCGGCTTCACCAACTCCAGCAGTTTCTCCAGCGCTGCCTGCCTCTTCTGTTTGTGATTATAGTGGGGGTGTCTCACTTGCCACAGACAGGGCAGCTCCCTGTACTTGTCAATGAACAGGGGCAGGAAATTGTGGTCGTTGAACCCATCCATTTTCTCTGCAAGACACAACACAAGACAAACCCTAATGTCAGGCCATACTCCCCTAATCTTGTTACAATATAGGCTTCCATTTCGAAGCATTATAGGCCCAAATTTAGATCCTACCTTCATTAGCATGATCGGCGTCTCTGATGCTCCTTCCTCCGCTCACAGATCGTACGTAAGACGCACGCGTTACGATTTATACACACTGCGCATGCGTATAACTCTGCCCGCCCCTGACGTTCTTTCTAGTCTATTCCCCGCCCCTTTTCGTTCGGCGCAGTGGGGGAAGAGCACATGGCGGATAGACAGCAGGATCGTGCTAATTACAGCAACGAGGAGGAGGAGGAGGAAAGGCCGGAGCCTGAAACGTCCCGATCCAGAAGGAGATTAAAGGACTCAAATATGTCCTTTGGGGAGATGTTGGAGATGGTGGACATCCTGAAGAAGGCCGACTATGATGGAAAGTATGGGCCTTACCCCAACCACAATGCCTGAAAGGCCCAGATCATGGCGAAAGTGGTCAGGAGACTGCACCGGAAATTCGGGGTACGACGATCGAAAGATCAGCTCAGGAAGCGGTGGTCGGACCTGAAATTACGAGAACATGAGCAGTACAGAAAGATCCGGAGAGTGCTGCAAAAAAGTAAGTAGTTGTGCTGTGTTCCTATTCTTTTTGTGTTTATTACGTTCGTGCTGCTCCATGTGCTTTTAGGAACTGTTGTACAGTTTAAAATGGCAACTTTCATGTTCATGGGCACATTATTCGTTCGGATCACACATTTTTATTTCGGACTATAAAATACCATTGTTTAGCCCATATGCATTTGGCCACCATTTTGACGCCCTATACTTGTCTTCAAAGAATTTGGTTGTGTAGATGGCTTTGTTACTAGAATGAAATGCAAACTAGATTCTGTGTAAGGAGAGGACACTCAGCAGCTGTTTTCACATCTGGACACTGGAGCACTAGTGTGGGACCCCAGAACACCATTTTTATTAGGGGGGCCACACAGGTGCTCCAGTGTATACTATAGGGGGGGCTACATCTGTGAAGCTTGTACTAAAACAGGTAAAGTATTGCAGCTTGACAAAGGCCACTAAAAAAGCTACATCTTGGAACTCGGCTAAAATAGATCATTGTACCCCACTTCCAAGCAATGTTTCATCTTTCTAGTTCTGCCATTAAATATCTGTGTGCTAATTATACCATTTTTGTTTTACATAGGGGAGAAAAGACTCGGAGGACACCCCTCATCCGAGGAGACCAGAGCCCCCCCCCTCTGGAAGAAGGGGAAATCCCCCCAACACAAGATGAGCAGGAGGAAGAAGACGTGGTGGAACTAGTCACCACAACAGGTGAGTGTCTGCAACCACAGGCTCAGATAAGCGATGGATGGCAGCATTTTTTTTAAACCTAATTTATTTTGGGTTTCCTCTCTTTTTAGGTGATCATGAGGTTGTGGATGAAGATCCTTTCACATCCGAAAGTGCCCAGATCCTGATCGGGGAGATCATGGGGTGTAATTTACAATTGGAAAACATCAAGCAAAACATCAATGATGTTATTCCAAAATATAAAAACATCATTGATGTTTTGGGGCGAGTTTAAAACCCCTCCAAATCACTTTCTTCTTTTGTGTGCTACAATGTGTGAAATGTTTTTGTGATTTTTCCCAAAGCAAAATTTGGAGGATGCACACAGTGTGTCAACATGTGCTATCTGCCATCACGGGAGATCAATGGACACGTTTTGGGGGTGCAACACCTTCCTCAATTATAAAGTAGCGGTGAGGAAGGGCTTTCTCCCCCAAAACACGTCCCTTGATCCCCCGTGATGGCAGATAGCACATGTTGACATTGTGAAATTTGTGTGCATCTTCCAAATTTGGCTTTTCCAGGGGTGATTTCCCCCCATCTGAACGCAATATCAAACACAGTTCCTAAATACTCATGTCTGATATTGCCTTCCAGTTCTACCAAATGTGAACTTTGTAAGATCAAGATTTGTGTCTTTCTTGTGGGTTTTACACAGGCCTGTTTTCTATAAAATGCACATTTTGATTTTGGATAATGACACCACAAAAATTGTTATACAACAAACATGTTGGTTTGTCAGAAAAACCTTTGGTAAATGCACATGTGATTGTGCAGGTATTAAAAAGATTGTTCATCAAGAATATGTGGATTATTGTCTCAACGCTACAACACTTTTGGGGTGATGTAATTGTTGTTTTATGAGAAAATGGGGGTAATTTCCTAAGGGCAAATCCTCTTTGCACTACAAGTGCAGTTTCAGTGCAGTTGCAAATGCACTTGTAGTGAAAAGTGTCTTTGCATTTAGTAAATAACAGCCAACAGTGCTTTGTATAAGGTTACACAATCACAACATTTTCTGCATTCAACACATTTCTGTCAGGGTCAACTAAAACAAACACAAGCAGTAAATGTCCACAAAGAAGAGCCTGGGGGGAGATGCCTGTCGAGAACTTGAGGTCCTGCAGGCTTCTCCCTGTGGCCAAATACAGCAAGGTAGCGACCAACCTCTGCTCCGGAGTGATGGCATGCCTCATGCAGGTATCCTGCCTGCTGATATAAGGGGTCAGCGAAGCCAACAAACGGTGAAACATGGGGTCCGTCATCCTGAGAAAGTTCCTGAAATCATCAGGATTATTCTTACGGATCTCACGGAGCAAAGGCATATGACAGAACTGGTCACGCTGAAGCAACCAATTCTTGGTCCATGAACTCCTCCCCACCCTGTTCATGGACTGGACTTGTGTCAAGGTCAGGACCCCAACACCAAGCCCCCGCACATCACGAACTCTACGAGGAGTACGCATACGAAACATGGCTAGAAAACGGTCGGCTGCTCAGAACGAAGTAACAGAACGCACTGAAGAACAGCAAGGCCTGTGAAGAGCGACCTGAAAACCAGTAACGAACGAACAAGAATACAATGACTAAGTCACGCGGAACTTGCTTGCACGCACTGAAGAGCAGATACACACCCACAAGCACAAACTGAATGGCAGAAAACGATCTGAAAGCCACGAGTCTGAAAAAGTGCGAATCGTCTCTCACCAAACTTTTACTAACACGAGATTAGCAAAAGGAGCCCAAAGGGTGCCGCGCTTGGTTCTGAACCGGCCTTTTCTAGTCTCGTCGTACGTGGTGTACGTACCGCGTGGTTGTCGATCGGAAATTCCGACAACTTTGTGCGACCGTGTGTAGGCAAAACAAGTTTGAGCCAACATCCGACGGGAAAAAATCCTAGGATTTTGTTGTCGGAATGTCCGAACAAAGTCCGACCGTGTGTACGCCCTATAAGACTTCTTTTATGTTTTTTGTTATGTGGTTAATTTCTACAACTGTTAACAGTTTGCATCTTTTCATTTATGCCTGTTAGCCTTATTTCAGCTTGTTCAACTTTGGCCTTATCCTTTATTAGCTCCTAATGTCATTGAAGATTGTAACATGCAATATTAAAGGCCTGAATTCAATCAGGAAGAGGTGGATATCCCTGAAAGAATTCAAAGCCTCAGAGGCAAATATTATTGTGATTCAGGAGACATACTTCAGGGAATGGGGAACATTTAAATTTGCCAGGAAATATGCCATGAAACACTATTCCCATTTGTATGTGGCTTCAGATCCTACTGGTGCAGAATCCCAGTTATTGTGTTCCCCCAGTGTAGCTTGCCTATGCTCAGTCACTCTGATGTGAAATAGCTTCAAGGCCATAGATACTAGTAAGATCGAAAAAGGGTTTCTTTAGAACAAACAAAAATTGTATGAATTCTCAAACAAATATATTAGGATGCTAGTAAACAAATTGCAGGCTTGACCATTACAATCAACTCCTGAGTTCCTTTTCCAACATGATGGCACCCCCACTTACTGTCCACAGGCTATTGCTAAAACATTTCAGCAGTTTTAGTAAGCTGTGTAATTGTTTGTCCACAGAAGTGCACTCTAGTTTCCATCAAGAGGGCTTTATTAATTTTAATATCTTAAAGATGTGTTTTTACCAAAATTATTATACTTGTTTGAAACAATGCCAATCCAAATACCCATGTCTCAGCTCCGAAAATGACAAAAATGATTCATTACCTTTATATGGCATAGCAAATCCTATAGAAACTCTAGCTCAGTTTCATTAGCCTCTAAAGCTAGAGGGGCCTGGGAGCCACAGTAACAGGGCCCAGGTTCTGAATCTGTGAACTCTGCCATGTCTGACAATGTCTCTTCTTGCTGAGCCACTTGGTATACTGGACAGCTTCCTGGACAATTCCTTGAATGATCTTTCCTTGGACCCTGTTTTTTTAACCTGGAACTCTTTGTTCCTCCCATGAACTTCCTGATTTAAGCCCTGCACTTTCTGTTTGCCAAGTTATTGTGCTCTCTTCAGGCAATATCTCCCTGTTGTCACTCCTGCAGCTAACCGTATCTTTGATACCCCATGTTGCTGACCTTTAGCTTGTTCCTCGACTACGCTTCTGCTTGATCCCAACCTGCAATCATTCATTACCGACTTTTGGCTTGTTTACTGACTATGCTTCTGCTTATACCTACCTGCTATATCTGCTACTGGACCCTGGCTTGCTCATCTCCTGGTGGGGCAATCCTGAGGACAGCAACCTGGTACTAACGCACAGCAAAACCCATCTCCACCAACAGTAGCTCTGGTGAATAGAGATGGGCCAAATAACCCCTTGTTAGGTTTGCGCCAGAACGCTCGAACATCGCAAGAATTTGGACCCGAATAACGAACCCCATTGAAGCTTATGGGACCCCAACTGGAAAAATCAAAAGTACCCATTTTGAGGGCTTAGATGCAAGTTATTGGGGATACAGACAGAATAGGGGTCTGGTTACTGCCCTGGGGGACATATATCAATTAAAAAAGTTTGTAAAAAACATACTTTTTAAATGAACATTGATTTACTGAGGCTTAAAGAGAAATAATTAAATTGAAAAATTCCTTTAAATGTGGTGCCTGGGGGGTCCTCTTAGTCTTCCTGTAAAGTGGCACATCTGTGCCATGTATAGAACCTTCTGCAGCAAAAATGAAATTTATAAGGGCTAAAAAATGACATTTCCCTTGGAAGCTTTCTTTATTTTATAAACAACGGCTTGGGAGCCAGTCTGTATGATGAGGCCACAATTTAGAGCACTCAGAACAAGATTACACATTTTTTTGGATAAATACTGGTGTCTGTTTCGTAGACTTTGTATAGAAGTAACAGGTGCAGAAAAATTGGGCTTTGGGTGTTGGTGGTCCCTTCACACCGTAACCCTATAGAGGTACTCTTGATGAAAGCAAGAATTGGCCTTGCTGTCAAAAATTGAAATGATATGCCTCGGTCAAACAGGTGCAGAAAAGTTGGGCTTTGGGTGTTGGTGGTGACTTCACACCATAACACTATAGAGCAGTGGTTCTCAACTCCTGTCCTCAGGACCCACTGACAGGCCAGGTTTTAAGTATTACCTTGGAGAGATACAGACTAGAATACCAGTGTATACTAGCAGCAAATTATATTACCTGTGATGTGTTTCAGTTATCTTGCAAACCTAGCCTGTTGGTGGGTCCTGAGGACAGGAGTTGAGAACCACTGCTATATAGGTACTCTTGATGAAAGCAAGAATTGGCTTTGCTGTCAAAAATTTTAATGATATGCACCTGTCACACAGGTGCATAAAAATTGGTCCTTGGGTGTTAATTGTGCTCGTGAAACCTAAACCAAACGTATCAAAAAGTTTCTTCACAATATAATCAATACCCACAAAGCTAGGCATCCTAGACAGTCTCCCAGAGATTCCACATCCCAAAAACACCTAATCTGCAACATCGGCAACATGGACTTGATAGCTGCTGCTAATCCAGGAATGATTCATTTTGATAAACGTCAGGCAGTTTGTGGACAGTCACACTCTTTTATGTGTCACAAAACCTCTGGCAGCACAGAATATCCATTAGTAAAGCACGCAGGATGCAGGGCAACCCAGCAGTTCGATTGCATACTGAGCAAGTTCTGACCAGTGGTCTATGCTCATGACCCAGTAACAAAGTGGATCGTCAACTGAAAAGCTCTCCATGTCTGTTTTCGCCACCTAGATAATGTCCCACCATATGATGCAGATGCTGCCGATGGAATGTGGAAGCTGACAGCCCTGGGCACCGAGGACTAAACTTCCTTCTCCTGCTCCTCTCTTGACCAACAGAAGCCTCAAAACTAGACTTTCCATGAGACTGTAACCTAGCAGAGACTGGAAAGGCATTACATAAACTCCTCTTTAAGGTGTCTTCCAGATATTTCATCTTCTGCTCCCTCTGTGAGAACGGGATGAGCTCTGAGACTTTCCCCTTGTAACGGTGGTCGAGGAGGGTTGCCAACCAATAGTGATCTTTCTCCTTGATGCCACAAATTCTTGGGTCCTTTCTCAGGCTTTGAAGAATGAAGGAGCCAATGCACTGCAAGTTTGCGGGGCACGAGGAGCAGAGTCCTTGGGATCATTGAGGATTATAGTATCTGGAACTGCCTCCTCCCAGCCGCGTACTATTCCTAAAGGTTCTGGGGACAGAAAATTATCTCTTAAGGTTTGACTTATGTCTATCTCTGCTTTAATGCCTCCAAAACTGACATAATCCTCCTCCTGTGTGTTCTGTGGCATCGCAAGACTAGTGGCTGCATAAAGTGGGCCTTGAGAGTAAAGGAAGTCCTCCTCTTCCTCCCACTGCTCTGCCGCGAGTGCTCTGTCCATAATGCCACGCAGAGTCTGCTCCAGCAGGAACTCAACAGGGATTGTGTCACTGATGCATGCATTGTCATGGCTCACCATCCTTGTGGCCTCCTCAAATGGTGACAGTACATTGCATGCATCCTTTATCAGCAGCTATCGGCGCGGGGAAAAAAAGCCGAGTTGGCCTGAGCCTGTCGTTGTGTCATACTCACACAGGTACTTATTGACAGCCCTCTGATGCATGTGCACTTGCTGCAGTATTGCCAGAGTTGAGTTCCACCTGGTAGGCATGTCACAAATCAGGTGGTTAACGGGCAGGTGGAATTCCAGCTGAATTTCAGCCAACCAAGCACTGGATGTGTATGACCGCTTGAAATGGCTACAGACTCTTCTGGCCTGCTTTAGCAGATCTTCCAACCCTGGGTACCTGCTGAGAAATGCTGCACCACCCTGCCCCTGCAGAGCTGCAAGAATCCCTGCTCCGGTGTGGCTCCCCTAAACAGACCAGAGAAGGGACTGGAGCTGAAAAATCTCACATCATCACCACCAGCTGTATGGAGACATGGGGCAAAACAAGCTGCAGAACTGAGCCCTGTCCTGCATCCATCTGAGTTGCAAGCAAAGTTACCCGATGTGCTGTGAATAAAAAATATAGCGCCCCTGGCCATGCTTGCTGGACCACATGTCAGCAGTAACATGGACCTTGCGGCCGCCTACCTTGCCCAATAATGCCACAACATTGCCTTCCATGTGATGTTATAGAGCTGGAATGGCCTTACGTGCACAGAAATAGTGACTGGGAACCTGCCATTGTGGTACAGCACATTCTGCAAAATCACGGAAGTGAGCAGAATCCACCAGATGGAAACGCAGGAGTTGTAAAGCTAGCAGCTTTGACAAGCTTGAATTTATACGCTGGGCATGTGGGTGGCAGTGACTGTATTTTTTTTTTTGCTGCAACAGCTGGGGCAGAGAAATTTGCCTGCTATAGTTTACAGCTGGGGGTGTGCTGCTGGCTGATGTGCTGCAAAGACCTGTAACACCCTTCGCTATACTATCATCCCTGTCAGTGGAGGCTGCTGATAAGTAATGAGATATAGCGGGGGGTAGACCTGAAAGGTGAGGAGTGAGGAGGAGCAGAATTGTGTTCCTTTTGCGAGGCTTTCAGGTGCTCTTGCCAATTGCCTGAGTGGTGGGAGGTTAAATGCCTTGTCAAGCATGTAGTACCCAAATGACTGGTGTTTTTGGCATGCTTGATCTGCTTGAGCCAAAGTTTACAAATTGCAACATTGCGATTGACTGTATGTGTGCACAAAAGGCCCAGATAGCTGAGCTGTGGGAAGTGGGCCGGGAGATAACAGCTCCACAATGTGATGGAATAAGATGGCTGCTCTCTACTCTTCCATGATGGCCGCCTCGTTGGAGTTGTGCTGCTTCACCCTCACTTTCCTTCTCGGCTCTAATCGGCACCCAAATCACGTCAGTGACCTCATCATCATCTTTCCCTCCATCCTCATCATTACTGAAGCCAACTTGGCAATACGCTGAAGCTGGAGAACATGACTACCAATTTGTTGTTTACCAGTGTTCTGCCCTCTCTGTAGACTCATGTTCTTACCTTCCTCAACCTCAGAACCAACATCAGAATCAAGTAATGCCTGTGCATCGTCAAGGGGCAAGTAACTGACGCTGTGTTCAAGAAACTCAGCTGAATCCTCCATGAAAGATGCTGGGGCTATGGCAGAAGTAGCAGTTGACAAGGAGGCAGAATAAGCAGCTGCGGTGGACTGCGCACTCATCTCTGCTTGGGTGACAGAGAATGAGGAGGGTGAGGATGGTTTAGTAAGCCAGTCCACCACCTCCTCTGCATGCTGTGGCTGGATAGCATGGGCAACCTCACTAAACAGAGGAAATGGTGCCCTGCCTGAGGACAGACCACGTCCACCTTTGCCTCTGGAAAAAGATGCTGCTGGCCCCCTCAAAGTGCCATGGGAAGGTCTGCCTCTTTTTGTTGGCCTCCTAGACATGATGGGGGGGGGGGCTTATTACTGAAATGTAATAGGAGATGGGGAAATGTGTACTTGGATGCACTTTAATCAATCAAAATGGTGTTTGGTGCACTTTAACTTGAGTGTATAATAGTGACGGACACTTTGTGGAACGAGACAACCTGCCCACATCCCTATATAGATACACAATTGGAAATTTTCCTCTTGGTGGGACTTTGTAGGGCAGGAATCTCAAGACATTACATCAAAAGTATAAACAATAATTTTTATTTATCAAAAAGTTTAAAAAGACATTACAAATGTTAAGAAACAACAAGAAGATGGATGCCAAAAATGTCAATTGATGACAATACAACAATTGTACATGACCAATTCACAAAGATACACTTAACACCACAGGAGCTGTTTCAGGCAAGAAAAAGCTGTGCAGTGAAGCCCGACGCATTTCGAGGTTTTGCAATTGTTGAGACCTCTTCTTCAGGGGATGATTGTGAGGTACAATGTCTGTCTAAAGACCGTGTTGTTTCTTGGTCAACATCAAAAGGCATCCAGTTTAAAATAGAGGGGACCAAATAGTTTGCCGGTGGGGGTCAGAGCTGTAAGCCATCGCTATCACTAAAGGACCAAAAGCATCCACAAACCAGGACACAACACAAAGGGCGTCCTATCCACCAGATTGTGACACTTAGGATGTAAGTTGTTTTGAAATGTTATATTATTGTCCACTGTCTATGCATATAGGGTAAAATACCCCTTCTGCAGACTAACTTGAGGGTATCTCAAATGGTACTGTCTGGTCTGTAGTACCGAGTAGTGCATCGATAGAGCCCCTGCAATCAGTGGCTCTGTAGCTTAAGTAGCTGCACACTCAAAACGACGCCCACACCATCGGGTTATTTGGGTTCTGGTGGGAGAACAAAAAAATCTCCTCCCACCAGCCGTTATACAGGTTGGCTAGTGATGATGAACCCCGGCATTGAAGGTAAAAAACCTGGTCAAAAACAAAAAAGTTGTTATTTTGTAACAAAAATACTACTGCCATTATCAACCCCCTTAACTCTGGTTTGTAATTTCTATTAGGGATGGGCGAATGGTTCGGCCCGAGCATAAGTTCGGGATGAACTTTGGTTGTTCGGATGTTCTGCGAACACCGTGTTTTTTTACCGTGTTCGGGAAAATTTGGAACACTGTTAAAGTCTATGGGACACTAACATGAAAAATCAAAAGTGCTCATTTTAAAGGATTATATGCAAGTGACGTACCCGGGTGATCCCGCCCCCCTCTGATGCACAGGGACTTCTCCATGGCCTCTCCGTCGTGTCAGAGGGGACGGGGTCACCCAGTACATCACCGGGTGGCCAAACCCTCAGTTATATAAGCACTGTCAAAGGCTCTGAAGCCTTTGATGGGATGGGCCTTTGATGGGATGGGAGCCTCACATGAAGGCGGATCGGTGGCAGGTTTTTTTTTTCTTTTTCGGTCCATCTGTGGAGCGATATAAGAAGATGAATGGACTTTGTGGGACATTTTTATTTTTTTATTTTTTTATTTCACACGGGGGGGAGGCTGGGATCTGGAGGTCTCCTTGTTAAAGGGGGCTTCCATAATTCCAATAAGCCCCCCCACCTGCAGACACTCACAACCACCGGGCAAGGATTGTGGGCATGAGGCCCTTGTCCCCATCAACATGGGGACAAGGTGTTTTGGGGGCTTTCCCAAGCCACCCTCCCCATGTTGAGGGCATGTGGCTTGGTTCGGTTCTTTTCCTGCAGCCTGCCAGGTTGCGTGCTTGGATAAGGGTCTGATATGGATTTTGGGGGGACCCCTACGCCATTTAAAAAAAAAATTGGCACAGGGTTCCCCTTAAAATCCATATCAGACCCTTTGGTCTGGTATGGATTTTGAGGGGGACCCCTATGCCATTTTAAAAACAATTTGGCACAGGGTTCCCCTTAATTTCCATATCAGACCTGAAGGGCCTGGTAATGGACTGGGGGGATCCCGTGCTCTTTTTTTCAATTAGTTTTATCTATATTGCCGAGACCTGACAATTCATTACAGCCGCAATCAGTTTTAAATGACAATTTTTCCTTTAGAAATGTCATTTTGCTGCGGTACTGTTCTAAACACGGGAAAAAATGCGCCACTTTACAGGCATACTATAGACACCCCCAGGCACGATATTTAAAAGAATGTTTCATTTTTATTGTTTCACTTTAAGCATTAAAACAAATCACTGTTCCCGAAAAAATGGCCGTTTTTAAAACTTTTTTTTGCATTGATACATGTCCCCTGGGGCAGGACCCGGGTCCCCAAACACTTTTTATGACAATAACTTACATATACGCCTTTAAAATGAGCACTTTTGATTATTCATGTTCGTGTCAAACACTACAGCTGGGAATGTAAGGAAACCTAATTTCCTCCAGGGTCCAGGAGGTGGAAACGTGTGGCTCAGGAAATATGGTTGTCACCCTTGATTGAAGTGTTGGGGTCCTGGGTTCTGTTTTCAACAGTGGCACTATGGGGTTGATTTACTAAAACTGAAAAGTGAAAAATCCCTCTTTGTCTGGAATTTTTTAACCACCTCAGGTCCAGGACACTTTCACCCCCTTCCAGCAAGGCTATTTTTCATTCTCAAATAAATAACCTTTCTTCGCAAATTTAGGCAAAAGAGTATTCTGATACTGTTTTAGTAAAGATAACCCAAATCAGTATATATTATTTAGTCTGTGTGAAAGTTATAGTTCTAAAAACTATGGTATATGTATTTGAAAATGTATAAATCCTGATATACTGACTGCCTATCTCATTTCATGAGGTCCTAAAATGCCAAGACAGTACAAATAACCCCCAAATGACCCCTTTTTGGAATGTAGAAAAGCCAATGTATTTAGTACAAGGTATAGTAATTTTTTTTATTCTGTATTTTTTTTGCACAATGTTTTACACAGTATAGGTATATTTATATTACATCCCAAACACATTCTTCTGTGCCTCTTGAGTATGGGGATACCACATGTGAGACTTTTTCACAGTCTAGATGCATAAAGGGGACCAAAATCCAAGAAGTAGCTTTGGGCTTTCAATGAGCAGAAATTACCAAATATGCATATATTTTCCTCACTACCTATCACATTTTTGAGGCCCTGGAGCACCAAAACAGTAAAAACACCATAAAATGCCCCCTTTTTGTAAAGCAAGCACTCTGAAAAGTGAGTCATTTGAAAATGTAATTTTTGTGCCAAAAGTTTTTGGAAAATGCAGGAAAGAAAATGAAATTATGTTTTTTTATATAAAGTTGTTAATTAAAAAAAATCTAACATACATCATAGGCATTACATGGCAAAACACATTCTGCTACTCCTGAATATGGCAATGCCATATGTGTGAGATTTTTTCACAAACTAGCCACACAGAGGGGCCCAAAATCCAAGGAGCACCTCAGGCATTTTAGGGGCATAAAGTACACATCTAATTTCCTGACTACCTATCACATTTTTGGAGGCCCTGGAGCACCAGGCCAGTGAGGACATCCAGAAAATTACCACATTATGGAGAGTAAACACCCCAAGGTATTTTTAAAACCTTGCAGTTGAGCCATGGTTTTACCACCCCTCAACCACTACCCCCTTTAACTGCAGAGGCAGCAGCCAGGGGTGTACATAAACCATGGCTGCAAATCTTTGCTTCACAGCTGTGGCAGCAATTATACCACTTATCGTGACCCATTCAAGTAAATGGGGGTGCTTGTGTGGAGTTCAAAGGGTTAAATCAGATGGGAAGGAGGCAAATTAATGCTTTCTCACTGCCTAACAAATGCTTTCTGAAGAGGGAGCCAAACAAGGATGGCTCTTCAGAGAGCATTGCACATGTGAACAAGTCCTTATGGTGACAATATGACTGCTGTGGTGATGTCACATACCTGAGAGGAGACTGAAATGATGAGGTCGGTCTCTCTTGTATCTCCAGCCAAGGCCCCACTGAAAGCGGAATAGAGGGTGCCTAGCCACAGGAGGAACACGAGTGCCTGCAGATGTAGTTAGGGGAACTAGCAGCAGGAGATGTGGTTCCAAGGGAACTGGAGAACCATCAGGTCAGGAACAGTAGCCATGCTTAGCAGTCCAGCAAAGGTTAAAGAAGCACTCCATTTGTACTGCAGGCATGGGACGTGTGGCTGGTCAGAGCTCTCAGCAAACTTGCAGCAGGAATACTTATTAAGGAGCAGAACTGCAAAAGCAGACAGTCAGGCAGTTACTCGAACGGATCGAGAAGCTAGGATCAGAGACAGAAGTGTGGTCACAGGATTAGCCAGGGTCATCAACAGGCAGTCAATGAGGTACCAAATCATGAGCAGAGCCAAAGTCAGGAACAATCCAAGTCAGGAACAAACGACAAGACAAAAGCAGGATCTGAGATCAGGTCAGGAGTAAGCTGGGTCAGCAACAAAGGGAACACACTGGAAGTGTGACACAAGGAACAGGTGAAGACCAGTCAGAAATTGAGTACGGGTAGAAGCATCCTTAAAGTTTTTGTTAACCCAAACAAACAAAAACAAATACATCCTGTTCCCTTAAAGCATGTTATACAGCACAGTGCTTGTGCTGAGTAATTTGCCCCCCTGTAATACCTAAAAAACCTGGCTGATCCTGCCTGGCTATACCCTCCCCCCTGTAAACTGACCACAGTGAATCATGGCTGCTGAGTCCTGACACTGTGGTCAGTTTACATGCCTCCGTCATCTGTATCCCTGCTCTCTGTCTCCTGTGTCCTCTCCTCCATCCTCTCCCCCCTCCCCTTCCTGCCTGTCTGCTCATGTCAGTGCCCACCCCCTCCACTCCTGCTGCTTTCATATTTAATATTAAAAGCTCCTATCCCTTCTGTATTTAAACAATAAGTTCCCCTGTGTCTGTGTTATGTAATAAATATGCTTATCTGTACCAATACCACATCGGCTCCCTGCGATCATGTGACTCCTCAGCTCTCTCTCTCCTCTCCTCCCTGGCTGACGTCATCAGCAGTGCTCAGCCCCGCCCGCTGGAACTGTCAGCCAGCAGAGGAGAGGAGAGAGGAGGCACCTGAGCGCTGGGAGCCGATGTATTGCTACAGATAAGCATACTTTGTTATATAACAAAGGCACAGGGGAACTTATTGTTATAATACAGAGGGGATGGCAGAACTTTGTAGAAGTGGCTAAACAACCACTTTAAATAGTCTGTCTGTTGCCAACATGCATTGTGCACGCGCCTGTTACCATTCTGCAGAGATTGACATGCGCATACGCATATCTGTGAGCCAGGCGTCTCACAGGAATTCCCTGACAGGTGGTGATCGAGGACACTGTAACTGGTGTGGTAGTGCTCAGGGAGACTGAAACTGAGGTGGCAGTGATCAGGGGCACTGGAACTGGTGTGGCATGATCAGGGGCACTGTAACAGGTGTGGTGGTGATCAAGGGCTCTCTAATTGTTGTGGTGGTGATCGGGGACACTGTAACTGATATGACTGTGATCAGGGACACTGTAACTTGTGTGGCAGTGATCAGGGACACTATAACTGGTATGACGGTGATCAGGGACACTGTAACTGGTGTGGAAGTGGTCAGGGACACTGTGGTATCAGTATGTAAAAAATATAGATAGATAGATAGATAGATAGATAGATAGATAGATAGATAGATAGATAGATAGATAGATAGATAGATAGATAGATAGATAGATAGATAGATAGATAGATAGATAGATAGATAGATAGATAGATTTTTTTTTTTTTTACAATTTACAGTAACTTTTTTCTTTACACACTGTCATTAGAGCAGCACAGTGTCACCATAGTGATACTGTGTTACTCTGGGGGGAAGGGGTGATCAGGGATTTTTTGTTTACACTGTGATTGCTTATTACAGTGATTATCACTGTATATGCAAAGAGTAAAAATGTTCAAAGGTTTTATTCATAAAGACTTTGTTTACTACTGTGATGCTGTGATTGGTCCCAGCTATCAGGTGGACAGGGCTGCTGTGATTTGCCCTGGTGCCATGTGATCCCTGTGACCAATCACTGAGATCATCCAGTAGTAAACAACGGCATCATGAATGTCAGCCTTGTTTACTACTGTAACTGGCACAGTACAATGATCAGTGATCTGCTGTAACCAGTGAACACAGCAATCAAAGATCACACTGCTGCATGCTCTAGAAAGAGCAAAGCAGCGGCCAATGATTAACCATTAATTTATTGAGGTGTGCAGAATAGATCATAATTGTAATTAGTATTTGTGGTACCTGCTAACAACAGATCCGGCAACTCTGTCTTTGTGCTGTGCTCATTTGACACATGAAATAAAGATTTGGCATCTCTATAGTGTGGTGTCCCGCCAACTTTCCTTACAACACTACATCACAGTGGCAAGCCGGGGGGGGGGGGGGGGCAGCAGTAGGGATGGGCTATGAGTTCGACTCAAACATTGGCTGTTCGCCCGTTCACCGAACAGCGTACAATTTGGGATGTTCGCGGCAAATTCGAAAAGCTGCGGAACACCTTTTAAAAGTCTATGGGAGAAATCTAAAGTGCTAATTTTAAAGGTTAATATGCAAGTTATTGTCATAAAAAAGTGTTTGGGGACCCGGGTCCTGCCCCAGGGGACATGAATCAATGCAAAAAAAAGTTTTAAAAACGGACGTTTTTTGGGGAGCAGTGATTTTAATAATGCTTAAAGTAAAACAATAAAAGTGAAATATTCCTTTAAATTTCATACCTGGGGGGTGTCTATTGTATGCCTGTAAAGTAGCGCATGTGTCCTGTGTTTATAACAGTCTGAGAGCAAAATGACATTTCTAAAGGAAAAAAAGCCATTTAAAAATACTAGCGCTAGTGCTGGCTATTAATGAATTGTCGGTCCCGACAATACACATAAAAGTAATTGAAAAAAAAAATGCGTGGGGGTCCCCCAAAATTCCATTACCAGACCCTTCAGGTATGGTATGGATATTAAGGGTAACTCCGCGCCAAAATTTTATAAAAAAATGTCATGGGCTTCCCCCCAAAAATCCATACCAGGCCTGATGGTCTGGTATGGATTTTAAGGGGAACTCCATGCCTAAATTAAAAAAAAAATGGTGTGGGGTTCCCCCAAAAATCCACACCAGACCCTTATCCAAGCACACAACCTGGCAGGCCGCAGGAAAAGAGGGGGGGATGAGTGAGTGCCCCCCCTTCTGAACCGTACCAGGCCACATGCCCTCAACATGGGGAGGATGTCCCCATGTTGATGAGGACAAGGGCCTCATCCCCACAACCCTTGCCCGGTGGTTGTGGGGGTCTGCGGATGGGGAGCTTATCGGAATCTGGAAGCCCCCTTCAACAAAGGGGACACTCAGATCCTGCCCCCCCTATGTGAATTGGTAAGGGGTAAATTGTACCCCTACAATTTCACAAAAAGAAAGTGTCAAAATGGTAAAAAATGATGACTTGGGACAAGTCCTTTATTAAAAATAAAAAAATAAAAAATTAAAAAGAGATTCCAGCAATGTAATCCAATAAATCCATGCTCCTCTTCTAGCAATGTAATCCAATTCTCGATCTCCAGCGATGGATGATCTCCAGCGATTCCAGTGAGGAACACGCACAGGATCCTGCCTCCACTGGAGGCCCCCTGCCAATAATGCGGCACCATCTTGACAGCTCTTATGTAGCTGAGGGCAGGGTCACATGACCCTGTCTCCCTCTGACAAGGGGAAACGCCGGGGTTTCCCAGTGATGTGTATGGGTGACCCTGCCCCCCTCTGATGCAATGCAGGATTCCCGTTGCAGTAAAATGCAATGACTGCCTGAAGTCTGGAACCCATGGACATTACCAAAGACTGGGTTTCCTCCTTTCTGATGATTTGCCAGGCTCTAACTGCAGCTGTCTTCAGTTCTTTGTGGGTCTTTTTGCCTTTAGTTTTGCCTTCAGCATGTGAAATGCATGCTCAGTTGGGTTGAGATCAGGTGATTGACCTGTCTATTGCAGAATATTCCACTTCCTTTCCTTCAGAAGCTCCTGGGTTGCTTTTGCAGTGTGTGTTGGATCATTGTCCATCTGTACTGTGAAGTGCCATCCAATCAACTGCATTTGGCTGAATCTGGGCTAACAGTATATCTATAAACACCGCAGAATTCATCTGGCTGCTTCTGTCTTCTGTCACATCAGTAAACACCAATGACCAAGTGCTACTGGAAGCCATGCATGCCCATGCCATCACACTGCCTCCACCGTGTTTTACAGATGAAGCTGTTTACTTTGGATTATGAGCTGTTCCAAGCCTTCTCCACATGTTTTTCTTCTTGTCATTCTGGTACAGATTAATTTTAGTTTCATCAGTCCAAAGAATGCTTTTCCAGAACTGGTCTGGCCCTTTTAGATGTTTTTTTTGGCAAAGTCTAGTTTGCACCTTGTGGTAAACCCTCTGTATTTGCTCTTGTGAAGTCTTCTCTTGATTGTAGACTTTGACAATGATATGCCCACATCCTGGAAAGTGTCCTTCACTTGTCTGGATGTTGTGAATGAGTTTTCCTTTACAATAGAGAGGATCCTGTGATCATCCACCACTGTTGTCTTCCGTGGACGTCCAGGCCTTTTTATGTTGCTGAGCTCACCAGTGCTTTCTTCTTTCCTCAGAATGTACCAAACTGTTTATTTGGCCACTCCCAATGTTGCTGATATCTCTCTGATGGATTTGTTTTGTTTTTGAAACCTTACAATGGCCTGTTTCACTTGCATGGACAGCTCCTTTGAATGCATGATGAAGGTTCACAGCAATAGATTCCAAATGCAAATACCACACTTAGTATCAACTCCAGACTTTTTACCTGCTTAATTGATGAAGAGATAATGAGGGAGTAGCCCACAACTGGCAACAAAACAGCTTTTGATTCAATTGTCCAATTACTTTTGGGCCCTTGAAAAAGGGGGGTGGCTATTCTTAAGAGCAGTATTTCCCTAACCCCTTCCTCCGATTTGGATGTACATACCCTCAAATTAAACCTGAGAGTGTGCACGTTCAGCCCATATCCACTATATAACTATAGCTTGAATATGTTTTGGTAAATTCCTGAAAAAAACTAAAATTGTGCCTGTGTTCAAATATATTTGGACCTAACTGTATATATATTCCACACAGTGCATCTCTAACATGAACACAGGGTAACTCTCCTCAGTGCAGGTCCCCTATAGGTGGGTTCTCCAACCGAGTCTGTCACCAGTCTACCTTGAAAGGTTCACTTCCTAAGGCTACAGACTTGCATATCAGTATACCAGGGAAGCCTCTCCACATCACCCTCTGCTCCAGGCTCCTCCTGCTAAAGATTATATAGGGCAGACCCACTAGATCTACCCATGGGAGAGGTTTCCCTAAAGAGGAATCTAACCCTGCATACAAGCATAGCTCAAACTCTCTAGACCTTGACTAGCAAATCAAACCAATCAGTTTGATCACTGGGTCTCTAGGCCACCTGGAATTCCCGATAGCTCAGCAACTGATTGGAAGGAATTCATTAGAAGGGAGTGTCATTTATCCACTCAACCAGTGCCTCAAATGGTGAGCTGGTGCTGGAGAGGAGGAGAGAGTGTGAGGAAGGTGTGCTCTCTCCTCCTCAAGCACCTTTATCTGGCCACTAAGAGAAGTGGACCCATGCATGCAGTTTTCTCAAGGTCTGGACTAAAGAATAGAGGAGGTGGGTAAGGGACTGAGCTCCTGTGATATCACTGGATTTTATTTTTATATGTATTTCATGTATTATATGTTTTTCCCAATGTCTGTTTGCTTAACCCATTTTTGGTTAACATTGTTGGATGTGGATTGTTACAGGGGCCCGTTTCATGTATTTCAATCAGTTCACTTGTAAAGAAGTCAACACTGTTTGTTTTGCGTATTATACAGTATATATTTGTTTCCCCTGCAGGCCTGTTACTATCAAAAACATGTCCCTAAACGATACCCATAAAAACTCTGTGCCGCTATAACTTTTCACAATGCGAGTACGCTAGGTCTGTTACTTTAGCCAATCCCCCTCTTTCCCATTGCAAAATACACTATATTACCAAAAGTATAGAATGCTTGCCTTTATACACACATGAACTTTAATGGCATGCCAGTCTTAGTCTTAGGGTTCAATACTGAGTTGACCCACCCTTTGCAGCTATAACAGCTTCAACGAGAAAGCCTGGTCTTCGCTCTAATTCATCCCAAAGGTGTTCACTGAGGTCAGGACTCAGTGCAGGCCATTCAATTTCCTCCACCCCAAACTCGCTTATCCATGTCTTTATGGACCTTACTTTGTGCACTGGTCCAAATCATTTGGTGGAGGAGGGATTATGGTGTGGGGTTTTTTCAGGGGTTGGGCCTGGCCCCTTAGTTGCAGTGAAGAGAACTGTTAAGGTGTCAGCATACCAAGACATTTTGGACAATTTCATGCTCCCAACTTTGTGGGAACAGGTTGGGGATGGCCCCTTCCTGTTCCAACATGACTGTGCACCAGTGCATAAAGCAAGGTCCATAAAGACATGAGTGAGTTTGGGGTGGAGGAACTTGACTAGCTTGCGCAGAGTCCTGACTTTCAAGCCGATAGAACACCTTTGGTATAAATTAGAGCAGAGACTGCGAGCCAGGCCTTCTCATCCAACATCAGTGCCTAACCTCACAAATGTGCTTCTGGAAGAATGGTCAAACATTTCAATAGACACACTTCTAAACCTTTTGGACAGCCTTCCCAGAAAAAGTTGAAGCTGTTAAAGCTGCAAAGGGTGGGCCAACTCAATACTAAACCCTACGGACAAAGACTGGGATACCATTAAAGTTCATGTGCGTATAAAGTCAGGCGTCCCAATACTATTGGTAATATAGTGTACAGTATTAGGCTCAGGTCTGGCAAGCAGAGATCGAGCAGCAAAAACCTTTTTAGATACCATCATTCAATCTATCCTATTTATTTGTCTTTTTAATGCACACACAAATTCATATTAGTTGATGCACAGCTACATGTCTGAATACTTGCATAAAAAGTCATGTGCTTATATGGCAACCCCATAGACTGTGAATACTATGAGCAACGAAGCCTGTAACGAGTGAAATCGGACAATGACTAACAGTGGCTCGGAGGTTTGGATCTACAAATGAAAACATGTCCCCTTTTTTTTTCCTGCTATACCGCACCTTGGAGGGATTTTTTCACCTGTCGCATTGGAGGAAAAGCTGCCGGTTATCATTAAAGACCATCAGATCATCTGATCCAGGTGTATCCAGCATCGGTGGTAATTATGCCTATTTGATCTTCAATCTGGTAAGCAGTTTATATGCTCAGTAACGGTGAAGAGCTTGTGGTGTCTTATAACAAGAAGAAAGATTACAGAAGAGCAGTATTGCCCCATATAGGACTTTAGTTCTCATATAATTTTGCGCTGCACTTTATATTGTTTGTTTATCATGTGCTTATATGGCCACTCGGAATCTGCACAAATAGGAGGTAAAAATACAGTAGTACAATTACCTGTAATTCCATTACATAATTTAGAGTCATGTGAAAAATCTCAAATACAACAGTGTTTAAATTCTAAAAATCATAAAGAAGCTGTTTTTAATGCACTTTAAGTTTTATAGTTGGTTTAAGACTTGACAAACTTTGAAAGTTAGTGTTTTTTATCTTCCTCAGCATGTTGTGCTCTCTCTTCTGAACTGTTAAATGTCATCTATTTCTACAGTGGTATGGAATATTTCATCCATTCAGGAGTAATTACAAGAACAATGGGACATGTTTGTCTATAGTTCAAGTAACCGATTATTCTGTTCCATGTGTAATATTATAGTAAAAAACTTACATCTGCAAGGAGCCATTAATGTGCACTAAATATTTTGCTTTACGGTTTTCTAAATTGTGAAGAGGTGTTTGCTCTCTCCCTTGTGAGCTGAGGGGTACCTCTCTTTATGGAAGCATAATGAGAAACTGGAAACTTAATGGTCCTCGTGGAATTGTGGGTATTCAGTGTCTTCTGCCAGAACATGGCTATAAAATAGAAATTTGTACATAAAAGCTAGCTCCTGCATTTTCTTCCTCCTTGAATCAGATAGCTCTTCTTTCTGTAGATAGTGGTCTCTGCCAGCTGTGTCCTTTCTGTCTTCTAAACCACTCAGGTGGGGATGCTATGTGCAATAATGCGATTGTTTACCAAGGAAAGAGAACCAAACAAATTATAGCAAAGGAATCAGGGTCTCGTACTTGCCAGCTGTTTGCTCCTCTGTCCTTGCTGTTCGGATAAATAAATGGGAAAATCTATGAACTGTAGGAGTTTCTGACATAAGCGATGCTTACTCACTCACAGCTGCTAGCACGGAAAGTAAAACAATAAAAAGATAAAAGCAAGAACATTTCCCTAACCACAGTATAGCTAAAGATGATGTTCATTTATGCTTGTTTTTAGTCTATGTACATTTGTTAAGTGGGGCAAACAGTCAGCTTTTGGGATTCATTCAGCATCTCTTTTCATTATAATGATTAGAATAAAGGTGAGGCTGGGTTCACACTGATGCAGGATGCTGCTCGCAGCAGGGGTCCGGTACATCCCTGTTCTCTATTTCAGGGACGAATCAGGGACAAATTTTTGCTTTAATTCGGACCTGAAACAAAGCCAAAGAAGCAGAGGACTCCTGTGCAAGCCGCTCCACAGCCACCACGGAGATGTGTAATCCGGCTCCATAAAGAGCCGGTCGCAATCTCCTGTCATGCGAATTGAATGCGAGGAAACCCACATCCAATTCGCACTAGTGTGAACCGAGCCTCAGTTAACTTTCCTCCATGCCTAAATTTAAAACAGAATGGTATAATTTGCCCATCCTTATGAGCTAGTAATGTCTGCTAACTAGTAATTGTAACGGTATAAAGACGTATAAACCAACCCAGCAGTGCAATCATATTTATTAAAACCGTAATAAAACAGAAACTAGTAAAAATGGGGCAGCACACAATAAAACAATGAAAAGCAAAAGGAGGGTTTCTTGCATATGTGGTGGTAATTTCCAATGACTGAAACTCTATGACAGAAAAATATTATTTCATGATGTAGGTAACAGGAAGCAACATAAGCCAAAAATCCCTGCTTTTATTTGTTGGGTCTTGTTCCATTGTCAGTACCTCAATTTTATTACAGTAATAAATCCCCTTGTACACAATTTGTTTTTAATATGCAGAAAATAGACACGTCGTTTATGCTGCAAATGCTCTGTAATATACAAACAAAATGTTATTATTGACCCTGGTGGACACTTTATGTTACTTCAAAAAGATGAGATGGACCGTTGATCGTGTGCAGTGAACCCTTGCATTGTGTGTTATGGCCTGGATGGACTAGTTCTACTTTGTTTGAATATATTCATGCATGGTCTCTGGTGTCTGTAGTGATAATATAATTCTCTATTAACTTAAAAATTGAAAGTCCAGGATTTTCTGATGTAAGATGGACGATTGCATCTAGCCACCAAACTTATGGTGAGCTGATATAATTGAAAACCTACTACATAAACACTAATGCCGCGTACACACGGTCAGACTTTTCAGCTACAAAAGTCCGACAGCCCGTCCGACAGACTTTCGTCTGACTTTTTGCGGACTTTCAACAGACTTTCTAACGACCGGACTTGCCTACACACGATCACACCAAAGTCCGATGGATTTGTACGTGATGACGTACAACGGACTAAAATAAGGAAGTTGACAGCCAGTAGCCAATAGCTGCCCTAGCATCGGTTTTTGTCCATCGGACTAGCATACAAACGAGCGGATTTCTGGGTCCGGCGGAGTTTCGACGTAAAGATTTGAAGCATGTTCCAAATCTAAAGTCCATCAGATTTGCGACTGGAAAAGTTCGCTGAAGGTCCGGTGAAGCCCACACATGATTGGATTGTCCGCCGGATTTGGTCCGTCGGCGTCCGTCGGACAAGTCCGGTCGAAAAGTCCGGTCAAAAAGTCCGACCGTGTGTACGCGACATTAGGCCCATCCACACTATAGTGTTGAGGGAACATACGTGTTACCACGATACACAGCAGTGCATGTTACATGTGTTGGTGCGCTGAAGTGCTACTCATTCTCAATGTCACCCCAATGCACCTAGCTGATGAACGTTATAACATGCCCTGCGGTGCGCTGCCAGAGATGGTACATGCACCTCTGTGCTACCTTTTGTGCATTAGACAGCACATTTAAATAAATGGGCTTCCTTATGCAATGCACATAACCCACAGCATTATGTGTGTTAAAACACAACAATGGTGTGAATAGGCCCTATGTTCAGCTTGGCTTAGAAACATCATATGGACTGATATTAGCTCTAGTCCAGCATAGCCCCATACGCTGCTCAATCCTCTTTGAGGTCTCTAGATGTGAAAGGTTTTCTACACTGTATCATATATGCTTATATTCTATGCAACATATATGGTACTTAATTCACAGGTCCTACTCACCTCATCCAGGTAGCAGCTAAGGAACACTCAAACATACCTGCGATATCACCTAAAAGCCAATATAAATTTTGAGCAGAAAAAGGTCTTTCTGGTCCTTTGTGAAAATGCAATACTATGATCTGTGAATACTGCTAGGGATTATGCATTGTCCCATCCTTTGGGCTATCTGGCTTGCTCTGAATTACGCTGTGTTTTATCTCTGCCAAAATTCATCAGTTTTTTGAGTTGCTCTTACTTGAATATTTAGTAGTTTTATCACTTGTCCTTGTGTTATAAGTGACCAATGTCATAGACTGTAGACTGTAATTCTGAGCTGAGAGTTTTAGAAAGCTAAACACATGCTTGTTTGAAGGGGCTACAAACTTGGTGCCATTTACAAGCCCCCTTACTTGTATGCAACAGGTACAGTTGTCACTAGAATTGAAAGACTCGAAGAGCAATAAAAGTCTGGCAGATGTTCTTACCTGTATGAATGAAGACAACCCGCAGCTCCAGGTGAGGCAAGGAAGCCTGATTGGAAACTGCACATGGGTGCCCATCCCAGCTTGCCTCCATATGCTGCAAAAATAAAGAAATGGCTTCACTCCACGTGTCTCCACTGACATCTGTTAGGAGTAGGGGGCTCCTCACATAGCAGCAGCAACCTCCTGCAGCTCCTCTCCATCACTGTTCTGGGTCAGCTGGCACTTTTCTACTTTCCGACTGCACACCCATCATCAGCCTACAGCTGCAAATGGAATGGGCGGACCCGGCAGAGAGACAGTGTGGGTGGTCCGCTGTGCTGTTCAGTGAGTGTCCCTGTTCCGACCCAAGCGTAACTAGAGAAGTCAGCGGGCCCCCCCACAAAAGCGGAACAGCAGGGCATGGTCGCAAGTGCGACTGCTGCGACTCTGGTAGATGCACCACTGGCTGTCACCCTTCCACTGCAAAGAATTTTGTTCCACTACAGGTGCACATCCCCCTCCCTTCTCTGATTCTAGGTGCAGGCTTTCGTCAGTCATTCGCTGCTCCATAATTTCCATAGTTAAGCAAAAGAAAAGAAAGGGAAGCCACTCTCCATTTAAAAGCCTTGTATAAGTTTATTAAGATATATGATGTGTAGGCTGTTTCACCTGATCTCTCAAGCTAATGCATTTCACTCGTTTTGGAGCTTATTTGTATAGTCAACCTGCTGCAGGACGTAGACCCTGAACAGGTCTGTTCTTTCTTAAGTGTTGCTCAATGCAAAAAACATACCTCCCAAGACCCAGGCTCTCTAAAAGGCTTACTTAGGGAGGATGACACTGGAATTAGCAGGAGGGCATAGACAATCTGGCAGTGTTTAACAAATGCACCAGAATGTAAATGGGGGTATGGCGCTCCCTTGTGGGGGGTATATGAGTGATTGCAGTAAATACTGATACAGATATTATAATGAATAGTATATACCATACGCAAAGGGTAAAAAAGTGCAATAACTCATAAATAGATTAATACCATTAAAAAATAAAAAAATTGAAAAAAGTGAAACCAAAAAAATGTGATGAAAACAACCCATTCACATATAATGGGCAAATGTGAAATATTAATCAGTTGCAGGTGATGACCCCTAGGTGCTCCTACCATATATAATACTGTGCAACTCTGTAATTAGTCCAACGTGTTCCAGAAGTAAATAACAAATGCAATCCAATAGGAAAAATAAAGGAAAAAATAAAAAATAAGATAAAAAATCCAAATGAAGTAAAAATACAAAATACAAAAAGTCTAATCAAAAGTGATATATTCCAAAATATATATATCATGACAAAGTTCCAAGTGCTTTAGTGACTGTAGTGCCCACAGAGGAGAATATCCGTGACTTCTGTGCTCCCCCTTTTGGCTCCCCACTCACCGGCTCCCAATACCCCTGCAGGGGTGACAGAAACTTTAAGATCCCAATGCCGCCCTCTTGGTAGGTATCCCGTGGTTGCTGAGATATGGTATCCTCTGTCCCAGGATTCCCAGGTCAATCTGACGATTCCCCTTCTTGGATGTGGTGTAAGGAGATATGGTATCCTCTGTCCCAGGATTCCCAGGTCGTTCCTCCATATCACCTTACACCACGTCCAAGAAGGGGAATCGCCAGATTGACCTGGGAATCCTGGGACAGAGGATACCATATCTCAGCAACCACGGGATACCTACCAAGAGGGCGGCATTGGGATCTTAAAGTTTCTGTCACCCCTGCAGGGGTATTGGGAGCCGGTGAGTGGGGAGCCAAAAGGGGGAGCACAGAAGTCACGGATATTCTCCTCTGTGGGCACTACAGTCACTAAAGCACTTGGAACTTTGTCATGATATATATATTTTGGAATATATCACTTTTGATTAGACTTTTTGTATTTTGTATTTTTACTTCATTTGGATTTTTTATCTTATTTTTTATTTTTTCCTTTATTTTTCCTATTGGATTGCATTTGTTATTTACTTCTGGAACACGTTGGACTAATTACAGAGTTGCACAGTATTATATATGGTAGTAGCACCTAGGGGTCATCACCCGCAACTGATTAATATTTCACATTTGCCCATTATATGTGAATGGGTTGTTTTCATCACACTTTTTTGGTTTCACTTTTTTCAATTTTTTAATTTTTTTATGGTATTAATCTATTTATGAGTTATTGCACTTTTTTACCCTTTGCGTATGGTATATACTATTCAATATACTATTCATTATAATATCTGTATCAGTATTTACTGCAATCACTCATATACCCCCCACAAGGGAGCGCCATACCCCCATTTACATTCTGTTACATTCGTTAGCCCTTTTTGAGGGCTTAACTAGGGGAGGCAGCACACCTTCTCCTTAGCCTTTCTCTCTTTCCTTGCTATCTCTCCTCACTGCCCTCTTTTCCCTTATCTTCTCTCTCTATAGTGGGTTATACACCCCCTTGTTTCTTTCATCCCCACCTCCCCCCCCCCCATCTCTTTCCTTTTCTTCCTCTTCTCTCTCCTTTGTTCTCTTGTTCTCTGTCCTAAGCGCAGAGATTTTGTGATTTTGATAGTGTTTAACAAATGCCCAAAAGATCAATAATAATCATAATAGCCAGGCTGCTATGGCAGCATAGCATCTACTTGGAGGATCAACACGTTAAACAATGTTACGGGGTGGGGGGGTGACTCAAAAAAAACAAATAATGATGTGGTATTATTATAGAATACTAACGGCGCCATATACTATGAAATGCTTTTTACTTTAATCATAGTTACACTTTTAGCCTGGGCATTGCTCTGGGGAGGTTACAGTACCCACTTAAAACACACAGAATCTACACAACCTGTGACAAATGGTATATATTGTTTTATTTTATGCATTCTGCTACTATTTAATTTCAGGCAAAATATAATTCATGGTTTACCCATCCACTTTTTACAGATTGATCCAAGAATATACTGCAGTTCTGCAAATCTCTAAATGTGTCCAGTTTACCCAATTTGCAGGGCATTACACATATGGCAAAAACTATAAAATATTTGGTACATTTCCCATTAACAGGGATCAAATATCAACTATAAATTCCACAAAGTCAGGTTGAAATGAGAAGCAATTCAAGTAGGTTTATTTATTTTAAATGCATTCATTTATTTATAAGCCTTGCTTACAGCAGACTGGTAAAAAAAAGTCTGAATCAATATTTAGATTTGTTTTAATATAGAAAATATTTGTTACAACAGTTTCACCTATTTGTAAAGCAGATTTGGACAATTTCTTTATTCCCTTTCTCCATTTGTTGCAAAGGAGAAAATAATCCATTAAAATCTACTCTGTGTTTGAGTTTCACCAATTCAAAAAGGCCTTGAAACCTTAGTTAAAGACCTGTAGCCAAAAAAAGAAGACATACTGTGTAACAGGGATCATCTAAAAATGTTTATTGTGCTCAAGCAGTAGCCTGAAGGATTTGAATTTTTCTCCTATAAAATAGCAGTGCATTTCCCAAGGCCTCATTCACATGAGCATACTAAAGCATACACCATTGAGTGCTGTGTTTACTCGCACAGGGATGCACAGGTGTTCCATGCATCCCTGTGCAGTCAGTCTCATTTATGTCGATTGGGATGCAGCAGCTGCATGGACATGGATACTGCTCCCAATATGACAACTGTGCTGAAGTGTGGCCATGCAGACACAGAATGGGACTGCCTGAATGGGGATGCACGAAACATGTGCGCTTACGTACGCCTATGTGAATGAGGCCTCATAGTTCAATATCTGCAGTGTGAGATCATCTAATATGCTGCTGCACATGACTGCTAGGCTTGTGAGATTTGTAGGGAGGTTTGGTGATATCACTACTGTTTTGCTCACGGTTATCCTTGCTGAAGAGGAAACTGTAGCTTATGATCTGCAGTAGCAACATCTCCCTGCTTTTATTTCATTAATTTTGTGGACTTTTGCTTTCTAAATCTCTCCTGCTGGTTCTGGAACATTCCCCCACCAGTTATCAGGTCACCAGCCACCAGTGGGGCAGCTAAACCATGAGGAAGCAAGCCCTATATCTAACAAAATGTCCACCACCACACAGGGACACAGCATGGAACAAGGCAGGGTAAGTCAGAAAAACATAAGCTACAGGGAGACCACAAGCAATGCTTGTGACTAATTATTTACCATCTGCTTGTCGTTTTTGGCACAGCTTTCATGGTACAGATCCAGATCCACTTTAAAAGAAGGCATGTGTATACTGCACATATACATTGCAGTGGTCCGCAGTATTGCACTGCAGTATTCAGTTTCTGGACCACCTACTCATGACTTGGGACAATGTTGATGATGTGGAGGTGCATCCAACTGTAAATTCACAGCTTGACAAAACAATATCTCAGATGGAATATAGGTGTAAGTGATGTTCCATAACAAACTGTCAGTTTAAAGGCTCCTCTTCCAGTACAACTCAGTCCCTGCAGAGCCTAACTCTATAGGGATTGCTTATTTTCTCCTTTAAGCTGCATTATAAATCAACCTGACATATTCACCCAGAGTATAATCTGTTTGGCTGTAAAACTCAAACTCAGGGCTCCTACACTGTAGGTTTTTATAAACATGCTCTGTTAGTCTGCACTGCTCAAGTGAATGAGCTTGGGGAAGATGGATGAGATGGTATCTGAGGCTTTTTAAAGGCCTTGAGGATTGTCTCCAAGGTATTTTTAACCCTTTTGAAGTTTGAAACACACTGAGACATACAGGAGGAAGCGGAACATGAATACCACATTTAGTGCAAAGGGAAAGCTTTATGATGACATGCAGATAAGGCAAATACTGAGAGTAAAGAGTAGAGAGGGAAAAGGCCAACAGTACTTGTTTTGCTGCTTGTCAAATGGGGAATAAATGAGCATCTGAATAATCTTACAATGAAAACATTAAAGTGGTTTATAGAATGAATAGTCTTTACTGAGCTTGTTGATGAACTGGGGGAAAGCACCAGTGCTTATATGTGACATTATTTTAAATGGGAGACTTTTACAAAGTTAGCACCACTATTTTGTTTAAAAGAAGCAAAATCTGTTCTGTTTACTCAAACTGTCATTCTCTCACCTTGCTTCTGGTTGAAATATGCTTTCTGCCAGCTTGCCTGCATTATACAACTGGAAAAAGAAATGAGCCAATAAAAGGCGTCTTGGCTTCATTTAAAAGGCTGGTGGCTCATGTAGATCTTTGTTCTATGTTGTGGCAAGGTTAACACAAATACTACTGTTATGTGTCAGCATGTGAAAACACGCTGAAATAAGATGTTCAAACTAATAGCACCCTTTACTGAGTCAGGCCATATGTGTCCAACTAGCTTACAAAAATGCTATTAACATTTTTACCTGGTCCCTTATTAAACACAGCCCTGTGTATATGTCACTGATGTCATGTTCAATATGTAAGCTCTTACACATTAGATGAAGATTGCTATAGGTTTCTGAACTTTGCACATCATAATAAACACAGTCTTGAGCATTACATATCGTACATATTGCAGTCTTGTTTGATATGCATTCTGGTAATTTACATGTTTAACCAGTTCCCGTCCGGCCTATAGTCAAATGATGGCAGGGTGAGACACTCGCTGTTCCGTGTGGATGTCATATGACGCCCTACCGGAACGGGCCACACCGCGGAGCGATCTGTCACCCACTGTGTCACTGGACAGAGCGGATGACTGATCGGTACCATGTAATCACTGTGACCAAACCAGAGGTGTAACTAGAATCTTCAGGGCCCCGATGCAAGAAACCATTAAGGGCCCCCCTGACCCCCGGACAGGGCTCTTTTCTCCGAGCCCGATGGCGGAACACCAGGGTCCAGTCGCAAGTGGGTGGCTGCATGTAAAGGAATAGATTTCTCCCCCCCCCGCTTCTCCTCCTCTCCCTCCCACATGCATTCAGCGGCTGCAGGAGGAAAATGGAGAGATGGGTTCCTCTATGAGGAACCCATCGGTGTTTCTCAATCTTTTTCCAGTCAGGGCACCCTTGAAGTGGCTGCACTGCAACCACCCTGCAACTGTGTGCATTGCATGCAGTTGCAGCATAGTGATGATGCATTTAAGGGGTTAAAACAGGCGGTCAGAAGGCAACATATTGCCTCTTTACCGGCTGTCAAATGCCTCTGAAAAGCAATCTGAGCATGGATCACTTTTCAGAGGAACAGCATTTTTTTTTTGCTAGTACTATGAACAAGCAAAAAAAAAAAAAATCGGTTCTAATGGGACACATATAGGGGGTCAGGATTAAAAGCGCATACATAAAATGTGCATATATACATGTAAACACACATACATACACACACACACACACATACATAAATACACACACATATAAACCAGTGGCAGATGGTGCTCAAAATTTTTTGGGGGGGTGCAAGCAAACTGAAAAATTCTTTAAAAAAACGCATCAATTGCAGCCTCACTGTGCTCATCAAATGCAGCCACTGTGCACATCAATTGCCACCACTGTGCCCATCATATGCAGCCACTGTGCTCATCAAACGCAGCCACTGTGCCCATCAAACGCAGTCACTGTGCCCATCAAACGCAGCCACTGTGCCTATCAATTGCCACCACTGTGCCTATGAAACGCAGCCACTGTGCCCATCAAACGCAGCCACTGTGCCCTGAAACGCAGCCACTGTGCCATCAAATGCTGCCACTGTGACCCCCCTGCCCGCTCGCAGTCTGCCCGGCACTTACCCTGTCTCGGTGGGGCAGCGGGTGACGTCGACGAGCGGGGTCCTCCATGCGTCTCCTCCATCCTCTCCTCCTGATAGGCATCCAATAGCGGCGCCTGTCGTTTCAGCCAATCAGGTGACGGGTAACAGACCCGAGCACCTGATTGGTGGAGAGGCGGTTCAGTGTTAGGAAAGCGAATATTTATTCGCTTTTCTAACACACCTGGGTGGACTGTGAGTGCCAAGCATGGCACTCGCAGTTCACCTATTTTGAAGCCTATTAGTGCTTTAAAAACACCCCTGCCGATGTAATTCAGGCGCCCGGCATCCAAAAAGGGGCCAGGCGTCTGAATAGGGGGGGCAATGGCGGCCATAGATAGATTCACACTATGCATGAATCTATCTATTTGTGATAGAGGGGTGCCTGGAGAGAGGGGGTGGCGCCCATGCGCTCCTATGGACGCACCGCTACTACATACATACACACACATGCACATATACATAGATGCACACACACTCACACATACATGCACACACACATGCACATACACACATACATACATACATACATACATACATACACACACATGCACATACACACACACACACACACACACACACACACACACATACATACATGCACATACACATAAACACACATACAGTAGATAAAAAACGGCAGAACTTTACCTTAAGCGGAGCGCCGCCGAAAATTTTTTTTTTAAAAGTCAGCAGCTACAAATACTGCAGCTGCTGACTTTTAAAACATGGACACTTACCTGTCCAGGGCACCCGCGATGTCGGCACCTGAGGCCGAAGCGTCTCTCCGTCCTCGGGTGCTGCCGCCTCCATCTTTGGTAAGGGAATCAGGAAGTGAAGCCGTGCGGCTTCACTTCCCGGTTCCCTACTGCGCATGCGCGAGTCGCGCAGCGCAATACGGATGGTCCCTGCTGCCTCTGGGACCCGTGTGTTTCCCAGCAGGCAGCGGGGAGGGAGCAGGAAGTAGCGTAAATAACCGCAGATTCTGCGGCTATCTATGCCGGAAGTGGGTACAGATACCTGTAATATACAGGTATCTGTACCCCCCTCCCCCCTGAAAGGTGCCAACTGTGTCACCGGAGGGGGGGAGGAATCTGATGAGTGGAAGTTCCACTTTTGGGTGGAACTCCACTTTAGCTCTTCCTGTCGGGTACTGCACTGTAGGGGGAGACAAAGAGCACAGCACACACTGCTTTCACTTTGTAATCAATGTGAGCAGCTCCCTGCACAGTGTCGAATACAGTTCGGCTTAGGATCGGGGAGCTTGTCTCCGCTCCCCTATCAAAATAGTGTATACAGGGGGCCCTCAAGGGCCCCCTGCAGCAAGGGGCCCGGTCGCCATGGCAACCTCAGCGACCCCTATAATTCCGCCACTGGACCAAACACAGCAGATCACATGACAATTGTACACAATGAATGGCTTTGATTCATGCCATTCATTGTGTACAATTGTGTTGAACTTTCTGATTGCTCACAGTGATCACATGGTATAGACAGGACCAATCACAGCCCATCTGTATTATGTGATTAGCTGTGGCCAATCACAGCTAACCACAATAGTAAACACTGTATGAATCAATTTCATTCAGTAAAAATTGTTGCTCATAACAGTGAAATTCGTAACTGCAATATACATAACATAATATGTATAAAAAAAAAAAATCCTGATCACTTCCTCAGAGTAGTACAGTGTTCCTATGGTAACACTGTATTGCTCTGGTCACAGTGTTAAAAAAAAAAATTGTAAAAAAAGTAAAAAGTGTAATAAAAAATAATTACCCCTACTTATTCACCAAAAAAAGTGTCAAAAAGAAATAAAAACACACACACAGTTTTTTGAGAATTGTTTTTTGAGAAAAATGTCCCCCCGAAATAGATCCAACATCAATCCCAATGCCCATCACACCACCAGACCTGAAAAAGAGAAAAAAAACCTCTGGCCCAGACGAAGGCTCCCGCCAACTGCCTGCTCCTCCGTCTGACAGTTCTTAAATAGCTAAGGGGAGGGGTCACCCGGTCACATCACCGGGTACCCACCAGGTGGCCCGCCCCTTGTGACTTCACCAGCCAGCAGCATACTGCAGCGGTGACACAGGGTGACTCCTCCCCTTAGCTATTATAAGAGCTGTCAGGTCGAGGAGCAGGCAGTCAGTGGGAGCCTTCATTTTTTGGGGGGCACTTTGCTAAAGGTGGGCTTCCAGATTTTGATTACCCCCCCGCCCACAGACCCCCACAACCACAGCTCAGGGTTGTGGGGAAGAGGCCCTCATCCCCATCAACATGATGAGATCCCTCCCACCTCAAAGCATCCCCCATGTTGAGGGCATGTGGCCTGGTATGGTTCAGGAGGGGAGAGTGCTCTCTTGTCCCCTCCCTTTTCTGACCTGCTGCGCTGCATGCCTGGATAAGAGTCTGTTATGAATTTTGGGAGGACCCCATGCTGTTTTTTTTTTTTTTTACATTTTGCCACTTTTTTTTCATAGTTTTTAATTTTGACATTTTCTTTACATTCAGCTATCAGCGGGGGAAACCATGACTGATGAGTCATCTGTTGGTAAGGGTGCGGCAGCCAGCTCCCCAGCCCGCTCCTTAACAACCAGCTATTGGGGGGGACCCCCACACTGTTTCTGACAAATACCACATGCAGTACCACCAGGAAACCCTGGTGATACATATTAAATGGTTCTTTACTCACTGTTCCATTTGTAAATTGGACTTAAGAGCTTATCGCATGGTATTTTGGCGATATTTACCAGCACATTTTTCATTATGTGGTAAATACCGCATAATGGTTATTATTTTTGTGTGAATTTACTTTTTTTCTTACTGCATGTGATAATTTATGCAAATGAGTCATGTGACCGTGTTATCTCATGCGGTAAACTTTACAGAATTGACCCCAATGTCCTTTTGTCTCTTTCGGTCGTGTTGGCTGCGTTTATGCTTATCAAACACTGTTTTCTCTGAAACTGTATATGCTGTCATAACCTTTGATACTGTACCTCGCGACACCACAAATAAATTGGAAAGTTCAATGACAGAGACACCAGCTAAGCAGGAACCAAAAATTTGCACTATTTAAGTTATAATAATTGGAACACAATATTGTCAAACATAACAAACTAACTATCACCTAACATTTATGTTTAAAATGTTAACAGCCTTATACAATAAGGGGTTCTTATTCTGAAGAACAATAACCTCTAGCAATGAATCAAATTACACTTTTCTGAAGTAAGACCAGTAAAAATGGATTCTGATTGGTTATACTATTTAACCACCTCAATACTGGGCACTTTTACCCCCTTCTTTCCCAGACCAGTTTTCAGCTTTCAGTGCTCTCACACTTTGAATGACAATTACTCAGTCATGCTACACTGTACCCAAATTAAATTTTTATCATTTTGTTCACACGAATAGAGCTTTCTTTTGGTGGTATTTATTCACCACTTCATTTTTTATTTTTTGTGATATAAGCTAAAAAAGAGTGAATATTTTGAAAACAAAAAACAAAATATTCTACTTTCTGTTTTAAAAGAAATAAAAAAAAAATCAAATTTTAGGCCAAAATGTATTCTGCTACATGTCTTTGGTAAAAAAAAATCCTGATCAGTGTATGATCATTGGTTTGTGTGAAAGTTATAGAGTCTACAAGCTATGCTACGCATTATTGAAAATGTATCAATCCTAATGCACTGATGGCCTATCTAATTTCTTGAGGCCCTAAAATGTCAGGACAGTACAAATACCCCCCAAATGACCCCTTTTTGGAAAGAAGACAGTCTGAGGTATTTATTATGAGGCATAGTGAATTTTTTAAAGTTGCATTTTTTTCCCCACGATGCTTTGGAATATTAAGAAATATATCTTTTTTTCTTCACTAAATTGTCATATTTACAAGTTATTTCTCACACATGGTGCAGGCGTAATTGCAATTACACCCCAAAATACATTCTGCTATTCGTTCTGAGTATGGCGATACCCCATGTGTGAGACTTTCATTTCTTTCCAAAAGTTTTTGGAAAATGTGAAAAGAAAATGAAAACTTATTTTTTTCTCACAAAGTTGTCAATTTAGAAGTTCTTTCTAACACATAGCATGTACATAGCCAAATGACACCCCAAAATACATTCTGCTACTCGTCCTGAGTATGGCAATACCCCATGTGTGAGACTTTTCCACAGCCTGGCCACATACATAGACCCAAGATCCATGTAGCACCAGCAGGCGTTCTAAAGGCATAAATTAGACATTTCATTTCCTGAGTACCTATCACATTTTTGAAGGCTCTGGAGCACCAGGACAATGGAATTACCCACAAAATGACCCAATTTTGGAAAGAAAACATCCCAATGTATATTCTATGAGGCAAAATGAGTCTTTTGAACATGTCATTTCTTTCCAAAAGTTTTTGGAAAATGTGGAAAGAAAATGAAAACCTATTTTTTTCTCACAAAGTTGTCAATTTAGAAGATCTTTCTAACACATAGAATGTACATAGCCAAAATGACACGCCAAAATACATTCTGCTACTTGTCCTGAGTATGGCAATACCCCATGTGTGAGACTTTTCCACTACCTGGCCACATACATAGGCCCAACATGCAAGTAGCACCTTCAGGCTTCTAACACATAGCAATTACACACCAAGAATTACACCCCAAAATATATTCTGTTGATAAAAGGGTAAAAAAAGGCTCACCTGTGGTTTTAGCAGGCAGGAATTCTGTTCCAGAGCAGTCAAAGCATTTGTCCAGACAGCAAAAGGAAATGTCCAGGAACTATCCAGGCAGCAGACAGATATGAAAAAGTATGAACATGGTTCAGTACAGTCCAAGGTTTAGCAGGCAGTTAATGTAACAGGCAGAGGCATGGCCAGTTCAGGTGGCAGGCAGAGGCATGGCCAGTTCAGGTGGCAAGCAAAGGCATGGCCAGTTCAGGTGGCAAGCAGAGGCATGGCCAGTTAAGGTGGCAGGCAGAGGCATGGCCAGTTAAGGTGGTAGGCAGAGGCATGGCCAGTTAAGGTGGTAGGCAGAGGCATGGCCAGTTCAGGTGGCAAGCAAAGGCATGGCCAGTTCAGGTGGCAGGCAAAGGCATGGCCAGTTCAGGTGGCAGGCAAAGGCATGGCCAGTTCAGGTGGCAGGCAAAGGCATAGCCAGTTCAGGTGGCAGGCTAAGGCATGGTCAGTTCAGGTGGCAGGCAAAAGCATGGCCATTTCAGGTGGCAGGCAGAGGCATGACCAGTTCAGGTGGCAGCAGGCAGCACTATAACATTGGGCCTTGGTCAGGTAAGACCTGAGGACAGGGGTAGAGGCTTCTTTCCACCCAAATCTCTACGAAACCTCCGAGTCTCCAGACCCTAATCTGAGAAAACTAAAAACCCAGAGAAAAGCATTTTCTCCGCTCGGAAAACCTTTTCTGGAGCCGCTGACATATGTGAGACTCCTGTGCTGTACAGTGGCAGGGCAAATGATCAGTTCAGTTCAGGAGGCAGGCAAAAAGCATGGTCGTTTAACAGGCCGAGGTCAATTCACGTTGAAGGCAGAAACATGTTTGGCAGAGGCAGAGTCGTTAACAGTCCGGGTCATTCACAGAAATGGCAGATAGTGGAAACTGGAAAAAAATCTTCTTCACTTTACTGATAGTGTAGTGAAGTATGATAGCTCCGATAGCACTCTCCAATACAGAGGCCTGGCTGGGAGGGACATTGGGGACAGTAGTATGGGGTGTCATGGCGAATTCCTCTACTTGAACACACACAACATTTTTTTGGGAGTTTGAGACCTGTTTGGGTAAGAGGGAGGATTTTGGGAAAGTGCCTTTCATGGAGTCTGGCTAATGTATCGGAGCAAATTAGTTGGGAGGCTTGGCCATGGGGATAGAGAAGGGCTGTGATAATGTCTTCTTGGAATTTTAGATGGGTTAGGGAACTTTGGGTGCACTTAGAAAAAATAATATATGAATCGAACGGGCTAGTTGCATCAAATAAATGGTGACTTTTTTGTACCAAAACAGTGATTTCCTGGTGGGCAAGTAGGGCTGCATCATCTGGTCATTCATATCCACCCCCCCAATGTATAGGTTATAGTCATGCACACAGGGCTTTTTTTCGCAAACAATAGGTACTGGAACTCAACCACGACCCCCCAAAACCCCTTGCCCACAAATCACATCAAATAGTGGGTGTGGTCATATTTCACAAACAGTAGAAGGGTATTAAAGGGGCATTACATATCAGGATTGCATTACATACAGAGTGCAGAGTTCATGGGGGTTACACACAGAGTGCAAAGCTGTCACTTGTAAACACAGAACTCAGACTTCTGTGTTTACAAGTGATTGTGGTGAGCAGGCACCAAAGGGTCTGAGCCAGAGGTGGTGGAATTGAGTTCCACCAAGTTCCCCCTGAAAAAAAGCCCTGCATGCACACATTTTGGCTTCTGGATGGGGCCTTTTCTTCTCTGCAGTTCCACCAAGGTGTCATTATGCATTGTTTCAATTTCTTGGCGACCGATCTGTGTGGGAAGCCTTTGCGTTTGGTCTGTGCTGTCCCACAGGCCACAGTCTTCTTTTGGTACAAATGGCGGAAAAGTGGGAGACTCGTGTAGAAAGTGTCTGCGTATAGGTGGTAACCTTTCCCAAGCAATGGTTCGATCAACTCCCAGACAATTTTGCCACGTGTTCCCATGTAGGTAGGGCATCCAGGGGGGTTTAGCTGTCTGTCTTTTCCCTCATAAATGATAAAGTCATATGTGTAACCCATGACCCTGTCACACGCCTTATAAAATTTTACCCCACGTCTGGCTCTTTTACTGGGGAGGTATTGCTTTATTCCAAGTCTTCCGGTGAAGTGTACTAGGGATTTATCTACACAAATATTTATATCGGGGTAAACATCTGCTTGAAGCTGGCGCAAAAAAATTGCTTAGGGGCCGAATTTTGAATAATTTATCATAACTGGGATGATTTTGATGGAGGCATTGGGCATTGTTGTTGAAATGTAAAAATCTCATAATCATCTCCTAATGTTTTCTGGGCATCAATAAAGAATAGACCGGCATGTGGCGGATAGGTTGGGTGGACCAGTAGGCATGGAGTTCATTTTTTTTGTCAGCCCCATGTTAAGGGTTAGGCCAAAGAAATTTGAAATTCTTCCACGGTGAGGGGTTTCCAAACAAAAGGACGGGCATATGAAGAATTTGGATTATTGGCTATATGTTGGCTGGCGTATAGATTACATTGCTCCACAATGTAATTTAGGAGATCATCAGTAAAAAATAAGTGAAAATAATAAATTGGGGTTACATTTTCCGACTGTATCTGAGGGCCTGGCTAAGGGAATTACAGGTTCTACTGATGTATCGGGCAGCCATGTTGGATATAGTAGAACATCTGGGAGGGTAGTATGGGTCCTGCCTCGTTGATGGGATGCTCCATTGCTAGCATCTGGCCTATCCTCTAGGAAGGTTGCAGAACTGCTAGTGGATGCCTGCCTATCCCGGAGTGCTGCATTGCTAGTGGATGCCTGCTGGTGGATGCCCTTGAGTACTGCACTGCTGGTTGATGCCTGCATATCATCCTGGAGTGCTGAGCTGCTGGTGGATGTCTGCTGGTGGAAGCCCTGGAGCGCTGCACTGCTGGTGGATGTCTGCACCTGCTCATAGCTCCCCATCCTCCTTGTTAGGATTCTATCTTCCTCAGTTTCCGTCTCGGAGCCACTGCTTTCCATTGGCTCATAGTCGCTATCCGAGTCTGACGGAGAGAGTTCCCCGCTACTCTCGTCCGACATACCCTGGAGTATCTGGAGTGCCTTCTCGGCGTTGTAGAATCTTTAACCACTTCAGCCCCGGAAGGATTTACCCCCTTCCTGACCAGAGCACTTTTTACAATTCGGCACTGCGTCGCTTTAACTGCTAATTGCGCGGTCATGCAATGCTGTACCCAAACGAAATTTGCGTCCTTTTCTTCCCACAAATAGAGCTTTCTTTTGATGGTATTTGATCACCTCTGCCGTTTTTATTTTTTGCGCTATACACGGAAAAAGACCGAAAATTTTGAAAAAAAATGATATTTTCTACTTTTTGTTCTAAAAAAAATCCAATAAACTCAATTTTAGTCATACATTTAGGCCAAAATGTATTCGGCCACATGTCTTTGGTAAAAAAAATGTCAATAAGTGTATATTTATTGGTTTGCGCAAAAGTTATAGCGTCTACAAACTAGGGTACATTTTCTGGAATTTACACAGCCTTTAATTTATGACTGCCTATGTCGATTCTTGAGGTGCTAAAATGGCAGGGCAGTACAAAACCCCCACAAATGACCCCATTTTGGAAAGTAGACACCCCAAGGAATTTGCTGAGAGGCATGTTGAGCCCATTGAATATTCATTTTTTTTGTCCCAAGTGATTGAATAATGACAAAAAAAAAAAAAAAAAAAAAAAATTACAAAAAGTTGTCACTAAATGATATATTGCTCACACAGGCCATGGGCATATGTGGAATTGCACCCCAAAATACATTTAGCTGCTTCTCCTGAGTACGGGGATACCACATGTGTGGGACTTTTTGGGAGCCTAGCCGCGTACGGGGCCCCGAAAACCAAGCACCGCCTTCAGGATTTCTAAGGGCGTACATTTTTGATTTTACTCCTCACTACCTATCACGGTTTTGAAGGCCATAAAATGCCCAGATGACATAAACCCCCCCCAAATGACCCCATTTTGGAAAGTAGACACCCCAAGCTATTTGCTTTGAGGCATGTTGAGTCCATGGAATGTTTTATATTTTGACACAAGTTGCGGGAAAGTGACAATTTTTTTTTTTTTTTTTTTTTCTTTGCACAAAGTTGTCACTAAATGATATATTGCTCACACAGGCCATGGGCATATGTGGAATTGCACCCCAAAATACATTTAGCTGCTTCTCCTGAGTACGGGGATACCACATGTGTGGGACCTTTTAGGAGCCTAGCCGCGTACGGGACCCCGAAAACCAAGCACCGCCTTCAGGATTTCTAAGGGCGTACATTTTTGATTTTACTCCTCACTGCCTATCACAGTTTCGGAGGCCATGGAATGCCCAGGTGGCACAAACCCCCCCCAAATGACCCCATTTTGGAAAGTAGACACCCCAAGCTATTTGCTGAGAGGCATGGTGAGTATTTTGCAGCTCTCATTTGTTTTTGAAAATAAAGAAAGACGAGAAAAAAAATTTTTTTTTTTCTTTTTTCAATTTTCAAAACTTTGTGACAAAAAGTGAGGTCTGCAAAATACTCACTATACCTCTCATCAAATAGCTTGGGGTGTCTACTTTCCAAAATGGGGTCATTTGGGGGGTTTTTTTGCCACCTGGGCATTCCATGGCCCCCGAAACTGTGAAAGGCGGTGAAGAGTGAAATCAAAAATTTACGGCCTTAGAAAGCCTGAAGGCGGTGCTTGGTTTTCGGGGTCCCGTACGCGGCTAGGCTCCCAAAAAGTCTCACACATGTGGTATCCCCGTACTCAGGAGAAGCAGCAGAATGTATTTTGGGGTGTAATTTCACATATTCCCATGGCATGTTTGAGCAATATATCATTTAGTGACAACTTTGCGCAAAAAAAAATAAAAAAAATAAAAAATTGTCTCTTTCCCGCAACTTGTGTCACAATATAAATTATTCCATGGACTCAACATGACTCTCAGCAAATAGCTTGGGGTGTCTACTTTCCAAAATGGGGTCATTTGGGGGGGGTTTTGTACTGTCCTGGCATTTTATGCACAACATTTCGAAGCTTATGTCACACATCACCCACTCTTCTAACCACTTGAAGACAAAGCCCTTTCTGACACTTATTGTTTACATAAAAAAATAATTTTTTTTTGCAAGAAAATTACTTTGAACCCCCAAACATTATATATTTTTTTTAAAGCAAATGCCCTACAGATTAAAATGGTGGGTGTTTCATTTTTTTTTTTCACACAGTATTTGCGCAGCGATTTTTCAAACGCATTTTTTTGGGAAAAAACACACTTTTTTACATTTTAATGCACTAAAACACACTATATTGCCCAAATGTTTGATGAAATAAAAAAGATGATCTTAGGCCGAGTACATAGATACCAAACATGACATGCTTTAAAATTGCGCACAAACGTGCAGTGGCGACAAACTAAATACATTTTTAAAAGCCTTTAAAAGCCTTTACAGGTTACCACTTTAGATTTACAGAGGAGGTCTACTGCTAAAATTACTGCCCTCGATCTGACCTTCGCGGCGATACCTCACATGCATGGTGCAATTGCTGTTTACATTTGACGCCAGACCAACGCTTGCGTTCACCTTAGCGCGAGAGCAGGGGGGACAGGGGTGCTTTTTTTTTTTTTTTTTTTTTTTTTCTTTATTATTATTATTTTTTTATCTTATTTTTAAACTGTTCCTTTCATTTTTTTTTTTTTTAAATCATTTTTATTGTTATCTCAGGGAATGTAAATATCCCCTATGATAGCAATAGGTAGTGACAGGTACTCTTTTTTGCAAAAATTGGGGTCTATTAGACCCTAGATTTCTCCTCTGCCCTCAAAGCATCTGATCACACCAAGATCGGTGTGATAAAATGCTTTCCCAATTTCCCAATGGCGCTGTTTACATCCGGCGAAATCTACGTCATAAAATGCTCGTAGCTTCCGGTTTCTTAGGCCATAGAGATGTTTGGAGCCACTCTGGTCTCTGATCAGCTCTATGGTCAGCTGGCTGAATCACCGGCTGCATTTTCAGGTTCCCTGTTGAGACAGGAGAGCCAGAGAAAAACACGGAAGATGTTGGGGGGGGGGGCATTCCCTCCCACTGCTAGTAAAAGCAGTCTAGAGGCTAATTAGCCACTAGGATTGCTTTTACATGAAAGCCGACCGCTGGCTGAAAAGAATGATACCAAGATGATACCTAAACCTGCAGGCATCATTCTGGTATAACCACTCAAAGTCGTGAATGGCATACCTGAAGACAAAAAAATGGTTAACAATAAAGCACAGTAAACAGTAAGGTATAAAAAATTGCATACCTGAAAAGCAAACATGATAAAACATAATAACAATAAAACATTGCAGAATAGAATACAGTAAAAAAGAGCAGAACAATAGAGAGAGAATAGAGAGAGAGAGAACAATAAAACGACAACTATTTTTATTTTATATTTTTGTTTGTGTTTTTTTTTTTTTTACACTTTTTTTTGTAACTAACTATAATAACTGTAACCGGTTCCAGGTTCGGGTCTCTCAAAATGCGATGGCATCTCGGGAGACCCTGTGAAAGTGTGCCTAGTCTGTGCAATGCTGTACCCTACGCTAATACTCAACTAGTGCATGGTAGCGTTCAAAACATTCACCAATGCAAAGACCAGGATTGTCAGGACAGGAGGGACAATAATAGCGGGTGTCACGCCTATATCCGCGCTTGCTGCAGACACGACATCTTTTTTGGGGGGGTTCGCTGGGTAGGGGTACTCGGGAGGACATAAAGAAAATGCCTCTCATGCAGCCGACTGCATTTGGTTGGGGATGTGAATGGGGGAAGTACGGGCGCTGCAGAAGCGGTGGGTTCCCAATTAGGATTGGCGAATGCAGCAGGAAGGGCACTATGGGCACGACGGGCCTGTGTTTGTCTTTTTGGTGGCAGCGGGACACTACTTGTGCTTGCCACCTCACCAGCTTGAACTGCACTTATGGGACTCGCCACGTCACCAAGTGTTACTGCAGTGCTGGTTTGACTACGACCGGGGTGTACTAGGCCTCTGGTGCTTGCCAGTTCACCAAGACGCTACAAAAAAAACTGTTAGCGATCGCAGGGATCAGGCCTGACTCTGCGAACGCTGCAGTTATGCGTTTAGAGTTTTGTAAGTGACAGTGATCGATCGATACTGCACTTGGGTGGGCTGGGCCGGGCCGGGCGGAGGGGCAAAACGCAGGTGCTAGCAGGTATCTGGGCTGATCCCGCTAACACTGCGTTTTTGGGAACCCTAAACTGCTGGGGACGCTAGTATAGATCTGATCGGATCAGATATTGATCTGTTCAGATACTATACCACTAAGGGAGGTGTACGCTGCGTGCGTGGGTGTTAGCGGTACTGGCGCTAACCTGACGCTGCCTGGGGCTGGTGCTTGCCAGTTCACCAAAATGCTACCAAAAAAACTGTTAGCGATCGCAGGGATCAGGCCTGACTCTGCGAACGCTGCAGTTATGCGTTTAGTGTTTTGTAAGTGACAGTGATCGATCGATACTGCACTTGGGTGGGCTGGGCTGGGCCGGGCGGCGGGGCAAAACGCAGGTGCTAGCAGGTATCTGGGCTGATCCCGCTAACACTGCGTTTTTGGGAACCCTAAACTGCTGGGGACGCTAGTATAGATCTGATCCGATCAGATACTATACCACTAAGGGAGGTGTATGGTGCGTGTACGGTGCGTGCGTGGGTGTTCGCGGTACTGGCGCTAATCTGACGCTGCCTGGGGCAACGCATATCACCGCCGGGCGATCAGGGGGCTAAACCTTTATTCGGTAATAAACGGCGGGTGCCCTGACACTATAAAAAATAAACTAACTAACCAGCGTCACCCGTAACAGTTATACGGTGATCAGTGGTGAAAGGGTTAACTAGGGGGCAATCAAGGGGTTAAAACATTTATTAGATAGTATATGGGGGTCCCTGTCGCTATAAAACACTGACGGCGAACCTAAATATTTACGTTCCTAACTAGCGTCACCAGTGACACTAATACAGCGATCAGAAAAATGATCGCTTAGCGACACTGGCGACAGGGGGTGATCAAGGGGTTAAAACTTTATTAGGGGGGGTACTGGCGCTAATCTGACGCTGCCTGGGGCGACGCATATCACCGCCGGGCGATCAGGGGGCTAAACCTTTATTCGGTAATAAACGGCGGGTGCCCTGACACTATAAAAAATAAACTAACTAACCAGCGTCAACCGTAACGGTTATACGGTGATCAGTGGTGAAAGGGTTAACTAGGGGGCAATCAAGGGGTTAAAACATTTATTAGATAGTATATGGGGGTCCCTGTCGCTATAAAACACTGACGGCGAACCTAAATATTTACGTCCCTAACTACCGTCACCAGCGACACTAATACAGCGATCAGAAAAATGATCGCTTAGCGACACTGGTGAGGGGGGGTGATCAAGGGGTTAAAACTTTATTAGGGGGGGTTAGGGGGGTACCCTAGACCTACAGGGGGGTTACAGTAACTGTCCTAACACTGCTAACTGTCACAAACTGACACTATGCAGTAATCAGGAAAAAAAAAAAAAAAAAAAAAAAAACCTGCTTGGTGTCAGTTTGTGACAGGGGGGGGGGGTGATTGGGGGGGGATCGGGGGGCGATCGGGGGGGGATCGGGGGTGTAATGTATGCCTGGCATGTTCTACTGTGTGTGTTTGTGTTGTGCACTTACTTACATGTCATCTCTCCTCGGCGCTGGAACGGAAACTGACAGCCGAGGAGAGATGACATCACATCCTCTGCCTCTGTGTACTATACAGAGGCAGGGGATGTTTGTCAGTGGCTGGGAGCGATCGCGAGGGGGGGGCCACGATCGGATGGTCTCCCCCTCGTCTGTAATCGCTCCCAACCAAATGCCGACCGCAGCTGGCACAGGGGGGGGGTCCGATCGGACCCCCCACCCGCGGGAAGGCAATCACGTACTAGGTACGTGATTTTGCCTGCCCGTGCCGCTCTGCTCACGTATATAGGCGTGAGGCGGTCGGCAAGTGGTTAAGTCATGTTGACAGATGTGCCAGATGGCAGGCAGATGTGCCAGATGGCGGGCAGCAGATGTGTCAGTTGGCGGGCGACAGATGTGCCAGATGGCGGGCGCCATGCCAGATGGTGGGTAGCTAAATGTGCCTGATGGTGGGTGGCTAGATGTGCCTGATGTTGGCGGGCAGATGTGCCTGATGATAGCGGGCAGCAGATGTGTCAGATGGTGGGCGGCAAGTGTGTCAGATGGTGGGCGGCAAGTGTGTCAGATGGCGGGTGGCAAATGTGTCAGATGTTGGGCGGCTGATGTGCCTGATGTTGGCAGGCAGATGTGCCAGCTGTTGGCGGACAGATGTGCCAGCTGTTGGCGGACAGATGTGCCAGCTGTTGGCGGACAGATGTTCACTGTATGACAGTTGTTTTCACTGTTTTGGGGACACTGTGTTTTGGGACACTAGCTGAGTGATCAGTGGGTAAACAGCAGACAAACAGCTAAAACCACACTGTTCTCCCGGCTGCAGCACAGATCTCTCTTCCTCTCCCCACTGACAGGCTCTGTGTGAGGAGAGGAAGAGATGAGAGCAGTTATAACTGCTCTCTATTTACATTACATGACAACTGTGATTGGACACAGTCGTCATGTGATCAGGAGGGCCAATCACAGAGCCCTCCTGTCTTGTACACCTCTCCTGTCTCTGGGGGGCACAGGCAGATCGGGATCGTGCCGCTGCTCGGGCATGCAGCGGCGCGATCCCCTGTCAGATGCCACCCCTCCCCCTTTGTTTACATTACGATGGCTGTGATCAGACACAGCCATAGTGCGGATCAGGAGGGCAAATCACAGTGCCCTCCTGACGTTCAGGAATGTCCACTCAGAAGGAGGGAGCTCCCACCCAGCCGTATATGTACAGTGGCCGGGTGGGAAGTGGTTAAAGTTACCCTGTCAGCACAAAACCATACCTGTAAAAGTTTACAGCAGAACAAGACCAAGGCTGCTCCAGGCCTTATACTATTTATTTACCTCTCCAGCCACCCCTTGGGCACACCTCCCCAGGGATTGGCTGCAGCATAATACATGGCAATATCAAAAGGGAGATCCTAGTACTAAAGTACCTAATATACAGGGTGACTCTGTAGGTACTTATCGGTTACTTGTGCCAACGTCCCCAATAGTGTATTTGAAAGCATCAAAGGAAAAAAGATGGGACTTTTAAGGCACAATTGTAATGGACTACAAAAAGTATATAAAGAAAATTTTTTTATATATAAAAAAGGTTGAATTTTATTCGTAACATACAAAAAACATGGGGAGTAGACATGGACATTTAAAAACACATCAGATATAGACATACAACATCTGTGATAACACCATTGGGGGTCCTATCCTGCAGTCTCCTAAGTGATTCTGATACTTATAACAGTGCAATATATTCCAGGTAGAAGAAAAGGATAAACTTCCCCTAGAGAGTTGGAAATTGAAGGGGCACTGCAGGTCTGGTATTCCAAAATGGTGTATTCTCCAATTGCTCTACATGTTTCACGTTGACAAAGAACGCTTCTTCAGGAGCTAGAGGTTCTAATAAAAAAATACATATAAACAGAGAAGACATATATCAGGAGGGCAAATCACAGTGCCCTCCTGACGTTCAGGAATGTCCACTCAGAAGGAGGGAGCTCCCACCCAGCCGTATATGTACAGTGGCCGGGTGGGAAGTGGTTAAAGTTACCCTGTCAGCACAAAACCATACCTGTAAAAGTTTACAGCAGAACAAGACCAGGGCTGCTCCAGGCCTTATACTATTTATTTACCTCTCCAGCCACCCCTTGGGCACACCTCCCCAGGGATTGGCTGCAGCATAATACATGGCAACCCATCTGAATTATCCAGCCCATTATGTTGCAGAAATCTCTGGAATGAAGGGGGAAGCAATTAAACCTGAAGCCTGTGAGGTTCAGAACAGCTCAAATCAACAGCTGCTCCAATAATTACAGAAAAGAACTAAATTTACCTAACATCCTAGCAACCTATCTAGGAGGGTGCTAAATCGAAATATTGACGTATAGGTTGTCTGAACATAGTATTAAAGTCCTGTGCATAAGCCCAACATAAGCTTCAGCTACAATTTCTCTTTAATACACTAAACTCTGCAAGCTACCTGGTTGTTTCTTTTCAATAATAGCAATAATTTAAAAATGAAAAAAACTATTTTCTTTTTTCTTTTTTCCTTTTCACTAGGTCTCATGAGTTTGTATTTTTTCCTTTCCAATCCTTTAATTTCGCAGTGGAAAAGTTCCATTATCTCTGCTTCACACAACGTGTTATTAATGGATTAAACTGCGTGTAGGTGAAGGTCTATTTTAATGCTCTTAATGACTTTAAAACTGGATTTCCTTAGCGATTTTTAGAGGTGCGAGACTGCTAACGACATCTAGAATGGAAAGACACTGTTCCTACTGAAATGAGAAAAAGAATTTGGTATTCTGAAAACTAGTAAAAGTTCCACCCTGTAGTTTTCAGTATTGATCAATGTACAAATACAATAAGGTATGTGCTTTCCTACAGTAAAATGACATAAAAATATAAGGACAAAGGAAAAATTAACAAGGCTTCTTCTTTTACCTCTACATGGGCCAGTATGAACATCTAGGAATCTAGGAACAATGCCAGTGACAACTTGCCCTGGGCTGACTTTCTCTTCAAGTGGATACATCCAACCATGCTGTCTTTTTAACCTTTAAGATTTATTCATTTTTCAAAAAGTACAAAGAGCAACATATTGAGTAAGATGGTGCTTTCTCAAAACATGGTATGAATACAAATTGGTTCGTACATATAACAGTCAGGTGTATATTTCACATGGGTACAGGTTTATGAGCTGCATTATGCATATCTATTGGCTTATATATGTAGTAAAACGTTATAAAACTTAAAATTAAATCTAAACTTCCTTATCTTTTAGGTTTGGAACTTGCAGGCAGACACACGTTGGTTTAGTCTATTCTGTGGTTTCACTAAACGCACAGTGATGGGTTGAGTGTGTTGCCAGCTGAACTTTGAAAAGTAACAGAGTGTTGTGGATCCTTAGTGATTAGGAGGTCAGTCCAGCTGTATACTTCTGGGGTCTCTGATCCATGAGTCCCAGGTGCTGTAGAATTTCTTAGTGGTGAGTTTGGCTTTGGAGAAGCCGTATTCCATTTTTAAATTGTGATTATTTGGAGATTGTATACATTTCCATTTCCTTGCCAGTGCTAGCCTTGCAGCAATAAGGATGTGAGTGGCTACGGTTTGAAATTGCTTGGGCCATGTGGGGATCATCAGACCAAGAAGTAAGTCTAGTGAAGATAGATTAATTACTGTGGGGACGATTGATTGGAGCAAATTTAGTGTTTGGTTCCAAAAGTCTTTGTGAGCTGGACATTCCCACCATATGTGGAAAAGAGTTCCTGCGAGGCCACAATTTCTCCAGCATAAGGGAGACATGTTGGGATAGATCTTGGCAATTCTGGTAAGGGTGTAATTCCATTGTTGGAAGAGCTTTTGTAGAGATTCCCAGTGTATGGTACAGTGAGATAGTTTTGATGGTAGTAATAGTGCTTTATACCATTGGTTAGGTGGTGGGGCTGAGGGTACATGCTTGGACCAATGTAGAATTTGGTTCTGTATGGATTCCTTTGTTGATTTGAGAAAGTAGACAAAAAATGTATGAAATGCCCTTAAGTAGATATTTGTTTGAATCGTAAAATTTTAGCATTGGAGATAAAATCTTGCCCGTGTTATACAGTGTGTTTTATTGAGCAGAGATCTGATCCTGAGGTATATATAGAATGTTCTTGAAGAGAGGTCATATTTGGCTCAGAGGTTTTCAAAGGTCATTAAACATGACTCGGTGAAGAGGTTTCCTATAGTGTAAAAATTCAAAATTCAAAAATTAATAATGCGCCAACCACAAAGCAAAGCAGCCAACACCACAATCAGACAAATTGTAAAGAAATTAAAATAAACACAAGTGTGGCGCTGAAAGGAAGTGTCCTTTATTGGGCAGAGCCAAACAGAATGGTATCTGGAGGGCAAAATGCACAACAAAGATTGTTAATGAAAAAAGTCCTACAAGGACTAAGGATTGGTTCCAGAAACAGCACAAGATAGATGGCTAAATAAAAATGAGTGAGTCCTATAGATTAGGTGACATAAAGGGTATATCAATAACCACACAACTAATATGTGCTAAAAGGGGAAGGGTAAAGGGACCACAAAACCCAGCAAAAGGGGATGGTGTTCAAAAAACACTGTGAAAAGTGAATATGGTGTGCAACACTGACATATTGCACATGAAAAAACGGTATATGTATGTGTGGGGGATTATGCACATCACAGGTGTAATACAAGATGAATACAAGTTGATATATGAGGAAAACCAAAAAAGCTAATACATTAAAAAGTCCATAAAGATTAAAAAGGTGATGACTCTATGTCCAAATCATGTGATGGGAAAAACGATCAGCAACCACCGAGCCCAATGTGAAAGGACCAATGGATCCAAGGATGGCATCCACAAGTTGCGATCTTGAGCATCTGTGTAAATGGTGCAGGCAAAAATACCCTTACCGGAAAGGATGGACTCCCAGTCAGCGACTAGAGAGTCAAACGGGCTTGTGTCAAAGTGTGGAGAGTAGCTCCTGGTTCCCAACGGCTGGAAATGTTAGGAGAGTGGCGATGTTCACCGACCTGATCACTCCGATCTCGCCGACCCGTCACTCCATAGGTTACAATGGTAGGTACCTATTGGAAATCCGGCTCCATAGAAAGGATGTCACTCCTCAGAAATGATGGGAAAAGAAAAGAGGCTTCCCCATAGTATAAATCAGCTAAAGAACCAGCTTTATTAAAATAAAAAATAAAAGCACTCAGGCCCTTATAGAATAAAATAATGAGAGTAGCGCTAAAATACAAATGGTGGCAAGACAGGCATCAAAAATCCTACGCGTTTCGTCCGATAGGACTTCTACTGGGGTGTACACCCCAGTAGAAGTCCTATCGGACGAAACGCGTAGGGTTTTTGATGCCTGTCTTGCCACCATTTGTATTTTAGCGCTACTCTCATTATTTTATTCTATAAGGGCCTGAGTGCTTTTATTTTTTATTTTAATAAAGCTGGTTCTTTAGCTGATTTATACTATGGGGAAGCCTCTTTTCTTTTCCCATCATTTCTGAGGAGTGACATCCTTTCTATGGAGCCGGATTTCCAATAGGTACCTACCATTGTAACCTATGGAGTGACGGGTCGGCGAGATCGGAGTGATCAGGTCGGTGAACATCGCCACTCTCCTAACATTTCCAGCCGTTGGGAACCAGGAGCTACTCTCCACACTTTGACACAAGCCCGTTTGACTCTCAAGTCGCTGACTGGGAGTCCATCCTTTCCGGTAAGGGTATTTTTGCCTGCACCATTTACACAGATGCTCAAGATCGCAACTTGTGGATGCCATCCTTGGATCCATTGGTCCTTTCACATTGGGCTCGGTGGTTGCTGATCGTTTTTCCCATCACATGATTTGGACATAGAGTCATCACCTTTTTAATCTTTATGGACTTTTTAATGTATTAGCTTTTTTGGTTTTCCTCATATATCAACTTGTATTCATCTTGTATTACACCTGTGATGTGCATAATCCCCCACACATACATATACCGTTTTTTCATGTGCAATATGTCAGTGTTGCACACCATATTCACTTTTCACAGTGTTTTTTGAACACCATCCCCTTTTGCTGGGTTTTGTGGTCCCTTTACCCTTCCCCTTTTAGCACATATTAGTTGTGTGGTTATTGATATACCCTTTATGTCACCTAATCTATAGGACTCACTCATTTTTATTTAGCCATCTATCTTGTGCTGTTTCTGGAACCAATCCTTAGTCCTTGTAGGACTTTTTTCATTAACAATCTTTGTTGTGCATTTTGCCCTCCAGATACCATTCTGTTTGGCTCTGCCCAATAAAGGACACTTCCTTTCAGCGCCACACTTGTGTTTCCTATAGTGTGTATACCTGCATCAGTCCAAGAGCGTAGTTGGAGGTCCGGGATTATAAGTTGAATGGCTCGTATGGGTATGTGTGGCAGTATGGCATGAGGCAGCCCTTTCAACATTTGGAGGATAGATGTCCAAACCCTTAAAGAGGCCATTATTGTGTCCAACAGAAAATGTTTAGGAAGAGGGGCTAGAAGAGAGGCACTAAGACATAAATTTGAGTCAGTAGACAGCACTGTTGATTCTATTTGTTTCCAATTGGAAGGGGTAGACGGGGTCCACCAAAACTTGAGTTGATCTAATATGACTGCTTTGTAGTATATATTTATGTTGGGAGCCCCTAGACCTCCCATTTGTGTTGTAGTCATTAGATTGTGTTTTTTTTTTCCTGGGACGTTTTTGTTGCTAAATAAAAGAGTTAATAAGAGATTGGAGAGTCTGCAGTTATGTTGACAGGAATGGCACTGGCAATGTGCGGAAGATTTATAAAATATGCGGAAGCATAAACATTTTAGCTAAAGCAATTCTACCGGCCTATGATACAAAAGGATGAAGCAAGTCATTGGCTATTCGTTGAAGCTTTTTTACAAGGTCTGCTAAATTGGAACATAAAAGATGTTTGCTGGGTGAGATCAGATGGATTCCTAGGTATGTTAGGGATGAGTCTTGTGACCACGAGAATGGAGAGTGATTCGAAATATATACATTTGCACTTGGGGATGTGTATAAGCTGAGTATGGCGTTCAGGAGTGTGCCCGATAAGCCAACTTATAACGGCTCCCAGGTAAGTCATTGTACTCTATCGAACGCCTTCTCTGCATCCAAACAAAGGAGCAGAGAAGGCGTTTGATTGTATTCTACTCATTGAATGATGTTTATGAAACGCCTGGTTCCATCTGAGGCTTGTCTACCTGCTATGAAGCCGACTTCATCAATATGTATGAGTTGGCTCATAACCGAGGTAAGTTGGAGGGCTAGTAGTTTTGTGTAGAGTTTTGTGACTGTATTTAACAAGGAAATGGGTCTGTAATTTGCTGGGGAGTCTGTTGGTTTGCCTGGTTTGGGGAGGGTTACTATCAATGCTTCCAGACATTCTTTAGGGTCTTTACCAGTGGAAGCATATTGATTAAATATACTCTGAACAGCAGTATACAGGCGGTGCAAACAAGACAGGGACTGTAGGTTTGTTGTTAAGTAGAATCTGTTTTTAATTTTGAACTGGTACATTTTTAAAGTGTAGCTCCAGCCAAAAAAATCTATTTTTAAGCTTTTTGAAAAAATAGGGAAGGGTTATCACCCCTGTAACATTTGTTTTGCTGTCTGTTCACCTCTTCAGAAGATTTCACCTCACTATCTGTCCCAATGACAATTTTTTTTTTAAATTTGGGGTTTTAGTGAAACAAGGATTGGTGATAAAGCATCAGTAAAGAGGAGACACGTTTTTCCCATATTAACTCTTACAGGAGAGAATTTCCCTTCCTAGCGGTAGATTTAATCTCACTTCCTGTTGTCTCCTTCCGTTTGCAAGTAGGAGTCGTTTGTAAGTTGGATGTTTGAAAGTAGGGGCCTGCCCCATATACTCTGCAGAAATTGGGGTCTTAGATGTTGGTGTTGCCACAACACTGTAAGCCCTCACAGTTACTCTTGGTGGGCGCAGGAACGGGCCCTGCTGTGAAATATTAGAACAAGAATTGGAATTACATGCCATTGTTGAACAGGGGCAGAAAAATTGGGCCTTTGGTGGTGGTGGTGCTGGTGCCACAACACTAAGTCCTTACAGTTACTCTTGGTGGGTGCTGGAACAGATCCCTGCTGTGAAATATTATATCAAGAGTTGTAATTACATGCACCTGTTGAACAGGGGCAGAAAAGTTGGACCTTTGGTGGTGGTGGTGTTGCCACAACACTGTAAGCCTTCACGGTTACCCTTGGTGAGCGCAGGAATGGGCCCTGCTGTGAAATATTAGATGAAGAATTGTAATTAAATGTCCCCTGTTAAACAGGGGCAGAAAAATTGGGCCTTAGGTACTGGTGCCACAACAGTGCAACCCCTCACAGATGCTATAGTTGTAGCGCAGGAATGAGCCCTGCTGCAAAGTATTGCATCAAAAATTGTAATTACACACCCCTGTTGAACAAGGGCTGAAAATTTGGACCTTGGGCACTGGTGTTGGTGCCACAACACTGCAACCCCTCACAGATACTCTAGTTGGAGCGCAGGAATGAGCCCTGCTGCAAAGTATTGCATCAAAAATTGTAATTACACGCCCCTGTTAAACAGGGGCAGAAAAATTGCCACAACACTGCAACCCCTCACAGATGCTATAGTTAGAGCACAGGAATGAGCCCTGCTGCAAGGTATTGCATCAAAAATTGGAATTATACGTCCCTGTTAAACAGGGGCAGAAAAATAGGGCCTTGGCCACTGGTGGCGGTGCCCAGAACCAAAAATGTTCTTACAAGCTATCAGCATGAGAATTGAGGAGGAGGAGGATTGTGACTCAGCATAACAGGATAGTCACTCAGCATCAGCATAGGCAGTTTTGAAGGGATCTCACATTAAAAAAATAATCAATCGGTTCCATCAGCATCAGGTGCTTGGTAGCTGGTGATCCAAGACTGATTCATTTTTATGAAGGTCAGTCGATCGACCGATTCGGTGGACAGGCACGCCCTGTGATCGGTTACAAAGCCTCCAGCAGCACTGAATGTGCGTTCTAAAAGAACGCTGGATGCAGGACAGGCCAGTAGCTCAATTGCATACTGTGCAAGCTCTGGCCAGTGATCCATCCTCAAGACCCAGTAACCCAGAGGATTTTCGGTGGGAAAGGTGTCCAAGTCTGATCTTGCCCCTAGGTAATCCTGCACCATGTGAATCAGACGCTGGTGATGGTTGCTGGAACCAATCAGAACTTGAGGCTGCAGACTAAAAAATTGTCTGAACGCATCGGTCAGATGGCCACCTTCTCCACCGCTCCTTCTGTGACTGACTGAAGCCTCAGCAACACGTTGTCCAGGAGGACCAGGAAATTGTAACCTCCCAGGCTCTGGAAACGCGTTGCACAAACCTTTCTGCAAGGCCTCCCGAAGATGATTCATCCTCTGCTCCCTCTGCGACGTCAAGAATAGGTCCGCAACCTTACCCTTGTAATGTGGATCAAGGAGGGTTGCCAGCCAGTATTCATCCCTCCCCTTGATACCACGAATATGAGGATCCTTCCGCAGGCTTTTCAGGATCAGGGAGGCCATGCAGCGTAGGTTTGCTGAGGCATTTGGTCCAGAGTCCTCTGGGTCACTAAGGAGGACATGATCCGCAGCCACCTCCTCCCAGCCACATACAAGTCCATGGGTTTCTTCGGACTGTAAATGATCCCTTGAAGACTGCTGCTGATGCTGAGTGCCAGGCTCCACCTCCATGCTGACACAATCCTTCTCCTCGTCCTCTTCCTGTGTGATCGGTGGGCATGCAGGAACAGTCTGGATAAAGGGGGCCTTGAGAGGTAAGGAAGTCCTCTTCCTGCCTCTGTTCTGCCTCAAGTGCCCTGTCCATTATTCCATGCAGCGTGTGCTCCAACAGGTGGACAAAAGGGACAGTGTCACTGATGCATGCACTGTCACTGCTCACCATCCTCGTGGCCTCCTCAAATGGTGACAGGACAGTGCATGCATCCCTGATCATAGCCCACTGGCGTGGAGAAAAAAAACAAGCTCCCCTGACCCTGTCCTGGTGCCATAGTCACATAGGTACTCATTGATGGCCCTCTGCTGCATGTGCAGCCGCTGCAGCATGGCCAACATTGAGCTCCACCTGGTGGGCATGTCAAAGATTAGGCGGTTCTTAGGCAGGTTAAATTGCTTTTGGAGGTCAGCCAGTCGAGCGCTGGCATTATATGACCGGCGGAAATGCACACAGACTTTCCTGGCCTGCCTCAGGACATCCTGTAAGCCCGGGTACCTGCCCAAGAACCGCTGCACCACCAAGTTAAGGACGTGAGCCAAACGGGGCACATGGGTCAGTTGTCCCTGTCGGAGGGTGGAGAGAAGGTTGGTGCCATTGTTGCAAACCATCATACCTGGCTTAAGCTGGCATGGTGTCAACCACCTCTGAACCTGCCCCTGCAAATCTGACAGAATCTATGCCCTAGTGTGGCTCCTGTCCTCCAAGCACACCGGCTCAAGCACCGCATGGCATCTTTTTGCCTGCGTGCTTGCGTAGCCCCTTGAACGCCTACAGAGCACCGCTGGTTCCGAGGACAAATCAGCAAGAGGCCATGGAGGAAGAAGAAGAGGAGGGGGTGGAGGAGAGAGGTGTGGCAGAATCACCACTAGTAGAATTTTGGAGGCGTGGTGGCGGAACAACCTCCAACACTACTGCACCCTGTCAGCATCCTTCCCAGCTGCCAGAAGAGTCACCCAGTGCGCATTGAAAGATAGGTAACGTCTCTGTCCATGACTGCTGGACCATGAGTCAGTGGTAATATGCACATACCGCTGACCGCCCTGTCCAGCGAGGCCAAGACATTGCCTTCCACATGCCGGTAGAGAGCCGGAATCACCTTCCGTGAGAAAAAGTGGTGTTTGGGAACCTGCCACTGAGGAACTCACATTCCACAAACTCAAAGAAGGGGGCAGAGTCTACCAACTGAAAAGGCAGCATTTGAAGTGCTAGCAATTTAGCCAAGCTAGCATTCAACCACTGGGCATGTGGATAGCTGGGAGTGAACTTCTTTCGGTGGTGCAGCAGCTGGGGCAGGGAAATTTGCCTGGTACAATCTGACATGGGGTTGGAGATCCCAGCTGATGAGGAGCATGGAGAGGTCCGCTTTGCTCTTTGGTGTGGGTCTTTTAGGTATGCTTGCCAACGAACTGCATGGCAGGTCGACATATGTCTGGTCAAGCATGTGGTGCCCAAGCGGGTGATGTTTTGGCCACGTGAGATACGCTTGAGACATATGTTGCAAATAGCAGCGGTGGGATCTGATGCACTCATCTCAAAAAAGGCCCACAATAACGTGCAGAGACAGCAGCGCCCTGCACATGTGGAGCTCTGCGGTGTGATGCAGTCGGTGTGCTGCCCTTAAGCTGGCCCCTGGAGGGCATCCTGCCTCGTTGGAGATGTGCCTCCTCCTCCTCCTCTCTCCTATCAGGCACCCACATAGAGTCAGTGACCTCATCATCCCCTCCCTCCTCATCACTGGAGCAAAGCTGGCAGTATGCTGCAGCTGGGGGAACATGACTGCCAGATTGCTGTCCTTCTTATGCACCCCCTCTCTCTAGGCTCACGTTACTGCCTTCTTCTAGCTGGGTACCATCATCAGAGCATCCTCCTGGAGCATGTAGCCAACACTGTGGTCACACAGTTCAGGGGACTCCTCAGGAGGACATGGCGGGGCTAGAGAAGGAGTGACTGATGCCATTGAGCCGAGCGAAGAGGCTGCGTTGGCAGCTGCTTTGCCAGAAAAAGTACCCTGAGCCTGGGTGAGAGAGGATGAGGAGGATGAGGACGGCTTTGTCATCCACATTACCAAGACTTCCGCATGTTGCAGCTCAACATGGCCAGCTGCCAAAACAAAGGACAAGCGTGTCCCATGGCCACGTGCTGATGAGGATGCACCGTCTCCATGACCAGCACGGTTGCCTCTAGACACAGAGCCTGCTTGCCCTCTTTTATTGGCTTGTGACTGTCTGCCTCTGCTTGTTGGCCTTCCAGACATACTAATAGCCTGCAGTGAGATGTAGCTGCACAAAGCTGGGATGTGTATATATATACTGATACTGCAGCTAGCAGAATCAACTGCCTGCCTGCATTATTATTAGTATGAGAACACCACCAATTTTCTTCAGGTAGCTTTAGGTGCACACTGTGCAGAGGACACACGACACTAACTGTAAATACTGCAGCTGCCTGCGGTACTAATAGGATCAGAAGAACACCACCAATTTTCTTCAGGTAGCTTTAGGTGAACACTGTGCAGAGGAGGCACTACACTAACTGTAAATACTGTAGCTGCCTGCCTTTGGTACTAATGGGATCAGAAGAACACCAGAAATTTTCTTCAAGTAGCTGTAAATACTGTAAAAACACCTGCCTGCCTGTCAGTAGGAAGAGAATAACAGGAACGGATCTAGCTAAACTGAATAAAGTGTATATATATATATATACACACAACACCTAGGATGCATATATATACACAATACACTGTAAGTGCAGCTAACTGACTCTGACTCGCCTGCCTACTTTATCTAACTTAAATCAAATGACACTGTCTCTCTGTCTATCTCTCCGCCGTCGCAACACACTACACAAGGCTGCCACACAGGCGGCCTTATATATTGTGGGGTGTGTACTAAACCCCCTGAGCCGTAATTGGCCAAAGGCACCCTGGCTTTGGCAAATTAGGGCTCTCTGTACAGACTGCACTGTGATTGGCTAAGCATGCGGGTCTCAGTGCATGCTTGGCCAATCATCAGCCAGCAATGCACTGCGATGCCGCAGTGAATTATGAGCCATGACGCGCCATTCGAATTAGGCGCGAACGACCCAAAACGTTCGCAATTCGAAGAACGGTCGAACATGCGATGTTCGAGGCGAACATGGGTTCGACTCGAATTCGAAGCTCATCCCTAGTGGCCAATAAAGCTTTTTTGTTTCTAAGGAAAAAGGCAATCTGAGAGTATGAACCATTACAGTGAAAAAAAAATGTATAGTCCCACTCAACATCATGCATGCACCTCCCAGGGATCATATAGATCCTTGTTATTAATGAATGAAGAGAGCGCTGATGCCCTATGTCTGTCAGGATTGGTAGAATCTAAAGTGAGGTTTGGAGTGTCAATAAAGTCACCGCATATGATTAATGCGTTGTATTTGTAGGGATCTAGTCTGCCCCTAAGCTTTTTGTAAAACTTTCGTTGGGATGTGTTAGGCATGTAAACATTCACTAGAGTTATGGGGTGGTTATCAATGGTGACGAACAAAATTATAAATCTATCTTCTTCATCTGTGTCTACATGATGTAGGACAAAAGAGAATTTGGTACTAATGGCTATCATCACCCTGCATTTTTTTTGTTGATGTTGGAAAAGAAGTAGTGGGTGTATTTTTTATGTGTACAAGAGGGGGGTTTGCTGGAGTAAAAGTATGTCTGTTGGATGTATAGTATGTCTATATTTTGTGAACACGTTTTTTTTCAGAGGAGATTCCTCTTATAGGGAGAATTAGGCCTTTTGGCGTTAATAGATAGAATGTTGAGTGGCGTTTTTTTTTTTTTTTTTTTTTTTTTAGGTTCTTGATCCTTGATTGTGGGAGTTGAGCAAGACTATAATACTGTGTACAGGTGAATGCAGTAGAACTAGGTTATTTGACAGTCGGTTGTAATCAGCACTATAGCAAATAAGCTAGTAGGTCTGATCGCCAGAAAAAAAAACAATTGTTGCAGTTCTAAATGTAAGTAATACAAATTATGAACGTTCGCCAAAAACACTTTATACTACTAACGAAAAACAGGAAAGGAAAAAGAGTCATATACTGTGAAACCTGTAAGGTATTGTAAAGGAACGTTTAACTGAGTGTGCTCCTCATACTATTAACTGGTGGGAAGGTGGAATTCAATTAGTTTGCCCAAGCAGGATATTTCTGCGCTGGGGACAAGTAACCTTGAGGTGACTAATAGATTTTATCCGCCATGTTTGGTTGGTGTTGAGGAGGAGATGAGGAGGTCTCCTGATTGCGTGACAGGTGGGAGGCAACAGAAATAGGTAGAAGGCCCCAGTTAGTCAGTTTTTTGTATCCATCTTTCGGGGATAAGATTGGAATGATTTTTTGTTGGTAAGCCACCAGAAGCTGGGTGGGGTATCCCCAACGGTAGGTGATCTTTTTTTCCTGTAGAACTCAAATAACTGGGGCATATGCTCTTCTTAACTCTACTGTAGCTGGTGACAGATCTACGAAGATCTACCTGGCAAGGACATCCCTAGGCACCTCTGCGGGCAGATGGTCTGGTTTCACTATTCTATGCGCACGATCGATGAGCATGTCGTGGGGAGAGAGGTTAGGGAGCAGGGTGGTAAAAAGCTGCTGTAGGTATTTTTTAAGCTCATTGGGGGACACCGATTTGGGGATCCCTCTGAATTTTATGTTATTCCGTCTAGATCCATCCTTGAGGTCTGCTAATTTCAATTTAATTCTCTGAATCTTGTCTGAGTGGTGCTTGTGCGTGTCAAGAAGCTCATTATGAGCTTTGCTCATGTCAGACATGTGTTCTTCTACTGTATCTTCTCTGTCTTCTAGGCATTCGAGCCAGTCATGAACCTGGGAGAGAGATAACTGTAGTTCTCTATGCAAATCTTTTTGTGGTGTGAGAAGCATAGACTTTAACATGCTTTCTGAGACTAGATTATCCATTACTGGTATATTTGCCAGTGCAGAGACATGAGAGGAGCTTTGAGAGGTGGTGCCCGAGGCAGCCCCATGGTGTTTCTTAGCTTGAGGGGTTTTATACGGTGAGATATTATTATTGTTATACAGGATTTATATAGCGCCGACAGTTTATGCAGCGCTTTACAACATTAGGGCAGACAGTACAAGTACAATACAATTCAATACAGGAGGAATCAGAGCGCCCTGCTCGTTAGAGCTTACAAGGGGGAGGGTCAAGTTATACAAAAGGGTAATAGCTGTGGGGGGATGAGCTAATGGAGAAAATAGTGCAGTTAGATGGAGGCAGGATAGGCTTCTGTGAAGAGGAAAGTTTTCAGGGATCGCCTAAAAGTAGATAAATTTGGAGACAGTCTGACAGATTGGGGTAGGGAATTCCAGAGGATGGGCGAGGCTCGGGAGAAGTCCTGGAGGTGGATATAGGAGGAGGTGATGAGGGAGCTAGAGAACAGGAGGTCTTGAGAGGAACGGAGAGGGTGATTAGGTTGGTGATGTAGCTGGGGGCAGAGTTTTGGATAGCTTTGTAACTTATTGTTAGTATTTTGAATTTAATTTGTTGGGCGAGTGGTAGCCAATGGAGGGACTGGCAGAGGGGGGTAGCAGATACTGAGCGGTTTGTAAGGTGGATGAGTCTGCCAGCAGCATTCATAATAGACTGAAGGGGGATAGTCTATTTAAAGGTAAGCCAATAAGGTGGGAGTTGCAGTAGTCGAGGTGAGAAATAACCAGGGAGTGAATCAGGAGCTTTGAGGTTTCATTGGTTAGAAAGGGACGTAGTTTAGAGATGTTGCGGAAGTTGAGGCGGCAAGCTTTGGCAAGTGATTGGATGTGGGGCCGAAAGGAGAGTTCAGAATCCAGGATAACACCTAGCACCCTGACATGTGGGGACGGGTGGATGGTTTTGCCATTGCTCTTGACAGACAAGTCAGGGGAAGAGGCACGTGGGGGAGGAAATATTATAAGCTCGGTTTTGGACAAGTTGAGTTTAATGAAGTGGTGTGACATCCATACAGGTATAGAAAAGAGAAGCTGCGCTATATAAGGTCCAAACCAGCAATGGCTTATAAATAGTAATGAGCCAAACACCCCCCTGTTCGGTTTGCACCAGAACATGCGAACAGGAAAAAAGTTTGTTCGAACACGCAAACACCGTTAAAGTCTATGGGACACGAACATGAATAATCAAAAGTGCTAATTTTAAAGGCTTATATGCAAGTTATTGTCATAAAAAGTGTTTGGGGACCTGGGTCCTGCCCCAGGGGACATGGATCAATGCAAAAAAAGTTTTAAAAACGGCCGTTTTTTCAGGAGCAGTGATTTTAATAATGCTTAAAGTCAAACAATAAAAGTGTAATATCCCTTTAAATTTCGTAGCTGGGGGGTGTCTATAGTATGCCTGTAAAGGGGCGCATGTTTCCTGTGTTTAGAATAGTCTGACAGCAAAATGACATTTCAAAGGAAAAAACCCATTTAAAACTACTCGCGGCTATTGCATTGCCGGTCCGACAATACACATAGAAGTTCATTGATAAAAACGGCATGGGAATTCCCCACAGGGGAACCCCAAACTAAAATTTAAAAAGGACGTGAGGGTCCCCCTAAATTCCATACCAGGCCCTTCAGGTCTGGTATGGATATTAAGGGGAACCCCGGCCAAAATTTAAAAAAAAATAACGTGGGGGTCCCCCTAAATTCCATACTAGACTCTTCAGGTCTGGTACGGATTTTAAGGGGAACCCCGCGCCAAAAAAAAAAAACGGCGTGGGGTCCCCCCAAAAATCCATACCAGACCTTTATCCGAGCACGCAACCTGGCAGGCCGCAGGAAAAAAGGGGGGGGGACGAGAGTGCAGCCCCCCCCTCCTGAACCATTCCAGGCCACATGCCTTCAACATTGGGAGGGTGCTTTGGGGTAGCCCCCCAAAACACCTTGTCCCCATGTTGATGAGGACAAGAGCCTCATCCCCACAATCCTGGCTGATGGTTGTGGGGGTCTGCGGGCGGGGGGCTTATCAGAATCTGGAAGCCCCCTTTAACAAGGGGACCCCTAGATCCCGGCCCTCCCCCCCTGTGTGAAATGGTAAGGGGGTACTTACCCCTACCATTTCACTAAAAAACTGTCAAAAATGTTAAAAATGACAAGAGACAGTTTTTGACAATTCCTTTATTTAAATGCTTCTTCTTTCTTCTATCTTCCTTCATCTTCTTCTTCTGGTTCTTCTGGCTCTTCTGGTTCTTCCTCCGGCGTTCTCGTCCAGCATCTCCTCCACGGCGTCTTCTATCTTCTTCTCCTCGGGCCGCTCCACACCCATGGCATGGGGGGAGGCTCCCACTCTTCTCTTCATCTTCTTCATCTTCTTCTCTTCTTTTCTTCTCTTCATTTTCTTCTCCGGGCCGCTCCGCACCCATGCTGGCATGGAGGGAGGCTCCTGCTGTGTGATGGCGTCTCCTCGTCTGACGGGACTTCCCTGTGGCATTCCCCGTGACGTCACAGGGAAGTTCCGTCAAGTCACCGAGCGTCAGAGGGGGGCAGGGTCACCAGGTGGCCCCGCCCCCCGTTATTTAGGAACCGTCAGACGAGGAGAGGTCGTCACACAGCGGGAGCCTCCCTCCATGCCAGCAGAAGAGGAGAAGAGGAGAAGAGGAGAAGAGAAGAGCGGGAGCCTCCCCCCATGCCATGGGTGCGGAGCGGCCAGAGGAGAAGAAGATAGAAGACGCCGCGGAGGAGATGCTGGACGAGAACGCCGGGGGAAGAACCAGAAGAAGAAGATGAAGGAAGATAGAAGAAAGAAGAAGCATTTAAATAAAGGAATTGTCAAAAACTGTCTCTTGTCATTTTTTACATTTTTGACAGTTTTTTAGTGAAATGGTAGGGGTAAGTACCCCCTTACCATTTCACACAGGGGGGGCGGGATCTGGGGGTCCCCTTGTTAAAGGGGGCTTCCAGATTTCCAGATTCCGATAAGCCCCCTACCCGCAGACCCCCACAACCACCGGCCAGGGTTGTGGGGATGAGGCCCTTGTCCTCATCAACATGGGGACAAGGTGTTTTTGGGGGCTACCCCAAAGCACCCTCCCAATGTTGAGGGCATGTGGCCTGGTACGGTTCAGGAGGGGGGGCCATACTCTCGTCCCCCCTCTTTTCCTGCGGCCTGCCAGGTTGCGTGCTCAGATAAGGGTCTGGTATGGATTTTTGGGGGGACCCCACGCCGTTTTTTTTTTTTTTTGGCGTGGGGTTCCCCTTAAAATCCGTACCAGACCTGAAGGGTCTGGTATGGAATTTAGGGGGACCCCCACGTAATTTTTTTTTTTAATTTTGGCCGGGGTTCCCCTTAATATCCATACCAGACCTGAAGGGCCTGGTATGGAATTTAGGGGGACCCCCACGTCATTTTTTTTTTAAATTTTGGTTCGGGGTTCCCCTGTGGGGAATTCCCATGCTGTTTTTATCAATGAACTTCTATGTGTATTGTCGGCAATGCAATAGCCGCGAATAGTTTTAAATGGGTTTTTTTCTTCGAAATGTCATTTTGCTGTCAGACTGTTCTAAACACAGAAAACATGCGCCCCTTTACAGGCATACTATAGACACCCCCCAGTTATGAAATTTAAAGGGATATTACACTTTTATTGTTTGACTTTAAGCATTATTAAAATCACTGCTCCTTAAAAAACGGCCGTTTTTAAAACTTTTTTTTGCATTGATCCATGTCCCCTGGGGCAGGACCCAGGTCCCCAAACACTTTTTATGACAATAACTTGCATATAAGCCTTTAAAATTAGCACTTTTGATTTCTCCCATAGACTTTTAAAGGGTGTTCCGCTGCATTCGAATTTGCCGCAAACACTCCAAATTGTTCGCTGTTCGGCGAACTTGCGAACAGCCAATGTTCGAGTCGAACATGAGTTTGACTCGAACTCGAAGCTCATCCCTACTTATAAATATCAAGATGTTAGTGTGTATGATAGTTGATAGCCTCCAAATGGGAGTGGTGTGCAAAGAGCTGAGTAACCAAGATCTACCGGACACCCACGGCAACAGGGGATTGCGGTATACAGACGACTCATCTGGGTATATCAGTCTGGACGTTCCTTTACTCAAGCAAAGGCCGTGGCTGGGCTATAGCCATCTGCATGCTTTTGCTTGCCATCTGGTAAGCAAGTTTTTTATTAGGTGGTGGCACTTAAGTTTGGATCAAGCTCACCTGGGTGTCTTGTTTTCGACTCTGTTCATGCTCACTAACATCTTGATATTTATAAGCCATTGCTGGTTTGGACCTTATATAGCGCAGCTTCTCTTTTCTATTCCATTTTTGTGTTATCCTGCAAATAAGCTGCTGCTCTTTGGACTTTGATTTTTATATAAATTTATTATATCATTTCTTTTTAATTTTTTTAATCATTATTGTCACTTGAATCCAGCGCATTTTTTTCCTTTTTTAATCCATACAGATATGTCGGTTAGTGATGCATGAGGAGACTGATGGAGTAAGTTAAGGGGTGGAGAGATAGATTTGTGTGTCATCATAGAAATTATATTGAAAGCCGTGAGAGGCTATCAGCTGACCCAGGGAAGAGGTGTAGATTGAAAATAAAAGAGGTCCAAGAACAGAACCTTGGGGGACCCCGACAGAGAAGGGAAGAGGAGTGGAGGATTTAGAAATGTAGGTGACACTGAAGGTGTGTTGGGATAGGTAGGATGAGAGCCACTGAAGAGCACAGTCACAGAGACCGAGGGAGTAAAGTTTTTTGAGGAGGAGGGGGTGGTCAACCGTGTCAAAGGCAGCCTCAAAGATCCAGAAGTAGGAGTTGAATAGGGACGGGGCGAGCCTCTTACCTCTGTCACTCTGTGCATCTGCAGGCTCTGATGTTGGAGGAGGGAGACTGTCCATGTCTTCTACCTCTCTCATCCCCGGAAGATCTGCTCGTTTAAAGTGTTGTGGCTGTGTATTGCACGTCTGGCCATGCGGAGCTGCTGTGTGTGGAGTACAGCCGGCATCATCTTGTCTGGATCACGGCTCCATGGGGCCAAAGTACTGGGTCAGGTGGTGTGATTGTGGTGGCGGGTTTTGCCTCCTTGACATGCTGGATCGTGTCCCGCAACTTCCCCCTAAACATACGGGGAGAGGGAAGAAGTCTGTCGCTGTGTGCCGCCTGATATCGCTGCCTTGAAGCGGAGCTCAGGAATCAGGCATCCATCCCATTCCGTGGCTAGCCACGCCCCCCCAAAGAAGCTGTCTTTGACTACCTGTAATGGGGGTCAATACATTCCGGTGAGTAGGATGCACACGTGAATGTTGGTGAAGAAGAGACACATATAAGTCATGGGTGAATTTGATCACATAGGCGTTTGGATACCACGGAATGTTCATGGGACTTTATATACCTTTGTCTGTATTGACAGTAGACATGTGCCTGTGTGCACTAACAACCAAGCAGATTTTCCCTGGACACAGTTACTGGACACAATGTTTTCCCCTATTGTAAGTGGAAATAAAAAGTCACATATTAACTAACACACTATTACTGTATTTTAAGCCAGGTTAGAAACAATAAAACAAGAACATGTTCTATGTAAGAAGGTATTATTAGGAGAATGTTGGTACTTGTGTGTTAATGATTCTGTGCCAATAGATCCCAGCGATGGAAAGTCTGCCCTGTAATCTTCTATTTGGGGAGAGACAATGGTGAAAATTGGCCTCTTTTTAGACTCTGCACCTCAGTAGGAGAACATGTCTACCACTTGTGGTATTGAGAGTTCATCATTATTCATAACGGTGACTATTTAACAATTTAAAGAACAATTCCAACTTTACATATTTACATAGCTCCAGCTTGGACCAATGTAACTACAGTATGTATATATCATACCCGGCCGATGTCCCTGGAAGCTGGTAATCACTGAAGTGGACACGTTACTCCAGTGATTTCCACTTACTACCATTTCTCGGCCGACCTGATGCCCTGGAAAAGGAGGTTGGCTGCTCAGCACAGGCCCCATTCAGAGAATGCTTTGCATTTTGCCCTTTCTTTCCAACTTCCAGGGTCATCGATCTGGTATAGTATATACATAGGGGTTAATTTACTAAAACTGTAGAATGAAAAATCTGGTGCCGCTCTGCACAGAAACCAGCTGTGCAGCTTCCAGGTTTTTTATCAAAGCTTAATTGAACAAGCTGAAGTTGGAAGCTGACTGGCTACCATGCTCAGCTACACAAGATTTTGCACTCTCCAGTTTTAATAAGTCAACCCCATAGTCCAAGCCATGTAACTATGTTAAAAAAAAAAAAACATACCTTGAAAGGATCAAGCTGAACATGAATGCTACACATTAGTTCCTTTGCTTTTCCAGATCCATATTACAAGACTCCTTATTGTAGGAGAGTGAACTCCTCTCATTAAAATTAAAATGAGGAGAGGAGGACATGTTTGTAGTCTAAATCAGGAGAGCAGCTTAGGATGACAAAGCTGCTTCTTTATGGATACAGCAAGTGAGCATTGTCACCTTAGGATGGGGAATGTTTTACTGAAAAGTATTACTGGGTGAAAATAAAAAAATGAAAAAAGGAACAAAACATATTTATTAGAATTTGCACATAGACTGAATGAAACAGAAATGGTTCCATTTGCAATGCAAATAATTTCAGCAGTCTTAATTCAGTTTTATGTAAAAGGCTCTGACAGATGCCACATAATTTTTATTTTTTTTTACAAATTGAAGGTAAGCATTTTTAACTCTGTACATAGTGCCATTAGACAATTATTATACTTTGTTGTTAGAATGGAACCTAAAGGATGTATATTCAGCAGAGTAGCAGGGTGCCCTGATGTTAAAGTGTATGTATGACATATATATATTTACAAGTGTGACATTCACTAAAATGTGAAGTCAACTGACTGTCAAGTTGATGAGAACCATTCCACGGGAAGTAGATGCAACAAGCTGTCAAATTATTAATTTAACGTAATGGTTTCATACTATCTAAGAAAATATGCAGATATTTCTATATGGCTTTTCAGAATGTCTTCTTCAAAAGTGTGCACAAATAGATGCTCATTAGGTTTGAATCAGCATGATTTCTTGATCTAGATACCTGATTGCTGTCACAGGCGGGATAAATTACACAGTTCTTGTGAGGCACAGGTAGAAAAAATCACCAAGGGAATATCCAGCTAGAAAGCAAATGCTTTTTATGTGGCAATGCTTCATTTAACTCTCTCCACACTGCTAGTAATTTCTATATGACAATAAAATTAAATGTGTATTACATGTATATGATATCTATGACATCCTCCAGCAATATTGAAAGGCTCATTAAGATTGACATTTCTAACATAAATATAACATTTATAAACTAAATAAAAATAATTCTGCCTAAGGCTGGGTTCACACTTGTGCGATGTTAGATATCGCATGTAATTCACACTGCACTGCTGTGCAGATCACGTGCGATGTCTGTGTGATGCATATTCAGCCATACAGACTGTATGGCTGAATTTGCATCACATTCGCATCAAAATGGTGCAGGACCCTTTTTTTGGTCCACACTGGAATCGGATCGCATGGGTGTTCACACCTATGCAATTTGATTCCTGCACCATTTGGCAGTTCGCAGTGCGATCTGTGAACCGATTTGGGGGTGTCATTAACGTTACATTGACACCCGCAGCGGTTCGCAGATGTCAGTGTGAACCGCCGGCAGGTGACAGGCGATGCGGAAACCTGCACTGGAATTGCACTGGTTCCCGCATCATATATATATGAACCGGCACTAAAGCCCATCTGAATTTGCAGACTTTTTTTTTATCTTTTTATAATCCTGAACCCCCACATGTTATGATTTGTGACTTTTTTGTTTGGAAATGACTTAATATAGCTTTCTGTCTCAGTGAAAATCCTGCCTGACACTGCGGTGCACTATGCTAGCATAGCTGAGTGAGAGCCACACCCCTAAGGACAAGCTTTCAAAGACTTTGCAAAGTAGGAGTGCAGGAGATCAGGTCAAATCTGTGCTAGTTAATTAGAGCTAGGGTCTTTAAACTTTTCAGTATGGGGGCCACATTGTATACGATATATTGCAAATACTCACTGGCTAAAAAAAAAAAAAAACCTTACACCAAACTCCCCATCAGAGTCTTTTCGTACATTAGGGACCCCATCAGAGTCCCACCTTACACCAGTGACCATATTAGAGACACATTAGGGTTGATTTACTAAAGACAAATAGACTGTGCACTTAGCAAAGTGCAGTTGCATTCTGCAAGAGCAGTTGCTCCAGAGCTTAGTGAATGAGCAGAAGCTCTGCTGACTTTCATCATCCAATCATGTGCAAGCAAAAATGCATTTTTTTAAAAATTTTCCTTACACGTGATTGGGTATTCTTTGCAGAGTGCAACTGCATTTTACAAAGTGCACAGACTACTTTCCTTTAGTAAATCAACCCCGTTGTGAGTCCCTGTGGGGTGAACCCAATCTTCTCTCTTTTTTTCACTGTACGTTATATTCTTTAGGAAGCTAAGTATTCCCCTGCCAATATGTCTTTGTATATGTTGCAAAAGAAAAAATATTACTGTGCAGATGATAATAGCCTAAGCGAAATAAAGCTGCTTTCAATATCACAACAGAACCAATTGTGCAAAAACATACATAATAAAAATTGCAATGCTAAATAAATGAAAATCAAAGTAAATCATTACAAAATAGTCCATATAGTGCTTGAACACTAAAGTGCATAGCAACAGATGAAAAGAAAATCTGTTAAAGTAATATAAGTAATATCCAAAGAAATGTCATTATTTAGATGAATATCCACCTGGTGCACCTCCACCGTGATAATAAACAGGATGTGAGCTTACCAGAACTCTAGACTCCACATTATAAAAGTCTGGAAAAGCGTTTAAATAATGATCCAGCACTCAAGGCGAATCCCTCAGTAGTTAAACCGAAAAGGAAGGTAACATGGCTGGCCAAGCAAACCCCTGGTGTTCCTCAGACGTAATGAATAGGGAAGAAAAAGGGGGTCCACACAGTGTAAAACTGTAAACACATTTATTTTGAGAAAAGGTTACTAAACACTTACAGCAATCCAGTGAATAGTCAGTCCAGTGAATAAAATGGTAGTTCCCAGGATAAAAACTACTTGTATAAGTGCAATTGGTGTGGTTAGTTCAGACAGACTACGTTGTGGAAGTGCACCAGGTGGATATTCATCTAAACAATTACATTTCTTTGGATATTACTTGGACTTAAATGGACTTTCTTTTCATCTGCCACTATGCACTTTAGTGTTCAAGCACTATATGAACTATTTTTTGATGATTTACTTTGAACTTTAATCATTTAGCACTGCAATTTTTATTATGTATGTCTTTGTATATGTACCTGCAAGTTGTACTTCGTGATTTTTCACTTCAGTTTTTTCTGCATACTGAATTAGCATTACTTCTGGGTTTTTTTTTTCCACAAATGTTTGTAGTGTTTATTTGTTTTCACATGATATTATTTATGGGTAGGGATTAGCGATGAGCCGAACACCCCCCCGGTTCGGTTCGCACCAGAACCTGAGAACGGACTGAAAATTTGCACGAACGTTAGAACCCCATTGACGTCTATGGGACTCGAATGTTCAAGATCAAAAGTGCTAATTTTAAAGGCTAATTTGCATGGTATTGTCCTTAAAAAGGTTTGGGGACCCGGGTCCTGCCCCAGGGGACATGTATCAATGCAAAAAAAAACTTTTAAAAACGGCTGTTTTTTCGGGAGCAGTGATTTTAATAATGCTTAAAGTAAAAAAAAAAAAGTGAAATATTCCTTTAAATATCGTACCTGGGGGGGTGTTTATAGTATGCCTGTAAATTGGCACATGTTTCCCGTGCTTAGAACAGTCCCTGCACAAAATGACATTTTTAAAGGAAAAAAAGTAATTTAAAACTGCTTCCGGCTTTAATGTAATGTCGGGTCTTGGCAATATGGCTGAAAATCAGTGAGACAAACGGCATGGGTACCCTCCAGTCCATTACCAGGCCCTTTGGGTCCTGTATGGATATTAAGGGGAACCCCGCACCCAAATTAAAAAAAGGAAAGGTGTGGGGCCCCCAGGCCCTATATACTCTGAACAGCAGTATACAGGCGGTGCAAACAAGACAGGGACTGTAGGTTTGTTGTTAAGTAGAATCTGCTTGTAATTTTGAACTGGTACATTTTTAAAGTGTAGCTCCAGCCAAAAAATCTGTTTTTAAGCTTTTTGGAAAACATAGGGAAGGGTTATCACCCCTGTGACATTTGTTTTGCTGTCTGTGCTTCTCTTCAGAAGATTTCACCTCACTTTCTGTCCCAATGACAAATGTTTTTTGAAAATTTGGGGTTTTAGTGAAACAAGGATTGGTGATAAAGCATCAGTGGAAAGGAGAAAAGTTTTTCCCATATTAACTCTTACAGGAGAGAATTTCCCTTCCTAGGGGTAGATTTCATATCACTTCCTGTTGTCTCCTTCCGTTTGCAAGTAGGAGTCGTTTGTAAGTTGGATGTTTGAAAGTAGGGGTCTGCCCTATATACTCAGCAGAAATTTGGGCCTTAGGTGTTGTTGTGGCCTCAACACTGTAAGCCTTCACAGGGCCCTGCTGTGAAATATTAGATCAAGAATTGTAATTACATGCCCCTGTTAAACAGGGGTTTAAAAATTGGGCCTTTGGTGGTGGTGTTGGTGCCACAACACTGTAAGTACTCACAGTTAATCTTGGTGGGCGCAGAAACGGGCCCTGCTGTGAAATATTAGATCAAGAATTCTAATTACATGTCCCTGTTGAACAGGGGCTGAAAAATTGGGCCTTAGGCACTGGTGCTGGTGCCACAACACTGCAACCCCTCACAGATACTCTAGTTGGAACGCAGGAACGAGCCCGGCTGCAAAAGAATTGCATCAAAAATTGTAATTACACGCCCCTGTTAAACAGGGGTTGAAAAATTGGGGCTTAGGCACTGGTGCTGGTGCCACAATACTGCAACCCCTCACAGATACTCTAGTTGGAACGCAGGAACGAGCCCTGCTGCAAAAGATTTGCATCAAAAATTGTAATTACACGCCCTTGTTAAACAGGGGCTTAAAAATTGGGCCTTAGGCACTGGTGGCGGCGCCCAGAACCAAAAATGTTCTTACAAACTATCAGCATGATCATTGAGGAGGAAGAGGATAATTACTCAGCATAACAGGATACTCACTCAGCATCAGCATAGGCAGTCTTTGAAGGTATCTGACATTTCAAAAACAATTATTCGGTTACATCAGCATCAGGTGCTTGGTAGCTGGTGGTGATCCAAGACTGATTCTTTTTTATGAAGGTCAGTCGATCGACCGAGTCGGTGGACAGACGCACCCTGTGATCGGTTATAAAGCCTCCAGCAGCACTGGATGTGCGTTCTGAAAGAACGCTGGATGCAGGACAGACCAGTAGCTCAATTGCATGCTGTGCAAGCTCTGGCCAGTGATCCATCCTCAAGACCCAGTAACCCAGAGGATTTTCGGTGGGAAAGGTGTCCAAGTCAGATCTTGCCCCTAGATATTCCTGCACCATGTAAAACAGACGCTGGTGATGGTTGCTGGAACCGATCATACCTTGGGGCTGCGGACTAAAAAATTGTCTGAACGCATCAGTCAGACGGCCACTTTCTCCACCGTTCCTTTGACTGAAAGCAACACGTTGTCCAGAAACAGGGGTTTGTAATCTCCCAGTCTCTGGGAACGCGTTGCACAGACCTTTCTGCAAGGCCTCCCGAAGATGTTTCATCCTATGCTCCCTCTGCGAGAGCAAGATGAGGTCCGCAACCTTACCCTTGTAACGTGGATCAAGGAGGGTTGCCAGCCAGTATTGGTCCTTCTCCTTGATACCACGAATACGAGGATCCTTACGCAGGCTTTGCAGGATCAGGGAGGCCATGCAGCGTAGGTTTGCTGAGGCATTCGGTCCGGAGTCCTCTGGGTCACTAAGGATGACATGGTCCGAAGCCACCTCCTCCCAGTCACGTACAAGTCCACATGTTTTTCGGGACTGATCCCTTAAAGACTGCTGCTGATGCTGAGTGCCAGGCTCCACCACCATACTGAAACAATCCTCCTCCTCTTCCTCCTCCTCTTCCTCCTCCTCCTCCTCCTCCTCCTCGTCCTCTTCCTGTGTGATCAGCGGGCACGAAGGAACACTGTCTGGATAAAGGGGGCCTTGAGAGCTAAGGAAGTCCTCCTCTTCCTGCCTCTGTTCTGCCTCAAGTGCCCTGTCCATTATTCCACGCAGCATGTGCTCCAACAGGTGGACAAGGGGGACAGTGTCACTGATGCATGCACTGCCACTGCTCACCATCCTCGTGGCCTCGTCAAATGGTGACAGGATAGTGCATGCATCCCTGATCATGGCCCACTGGCGTGGGGAAAAAAAACAAGCTCCCCTGACCCTCACCTGGTGCCATAGTCGCACAGGTACTCATTGATGGCCCTCTGCTGTGTGTGCAGCCGCTGCAGCATGGCCAACGTTGAGTTCCACCTGGTGGGCATGTCACAGATTAGGCGGTTCTTGGGCAGGTTAAACTCCTTGCTCCGAGCACTGGCATTATATGACCAGCGGAAATGCACACAGACTTTCCTGGCCTGCCTCAGGACATCCTGTAAGCCCGAGTACCTGCCCAAGAACCGCTGCACCACCAAGTTAAGGATGTGAGCCAAACAGAGCACATGGGTCAGTTGTCCCTGTCGGAGGGCGGAGAGGAGGTTGGTGCCATTGTCGTAAACCACTATTCCTGCCTTAAGTTGGCGTGGCAACAACCACCTCTGAACCTGCCCCTGCAGAGCTGACAGAACCTCTGCCCCAGTGTTGCTCCTGTCCCCCAAGCACACCAGCTCAAGCATCCCATGGCATCTTTTGGCCTGCGTGCTTGCGTAGCCCCTTGAATGCCTACGGAGCACCACTGGTTCCGAGGACAAAGCACAGGAAGAGGCCATGGAGGAAGAAGAAGAGGAGGGGGTGGAGGAGAGAGGTGTGTCACAATCATTAGTAGTGGCATTTTGGAGGCGTGGTGGTGGAACAACCTCCAACACTACTGCACCTTGTCCTGCATCCTTCCCAGCTGCCAGCAGAGTGACCCAATGCACCTTGAAACTTAGGTAACATCCCTGTCCATGCCTGCTGGACCATGAGTCAGCTGTGATATGCACCTTACCACTGACCGCCCTGTCCAGCGAGGCCAAGACATTGCCTTCCACATGCCGGTAGAGAGCCGGAATCACCTTCCATGAGAAAAAGTGGCGTTTGGGTATCTGCCACTGAGGAACCGCACATTCCACAAACTCACGGAAGGGGGCAGAGTCTACCAACTGAAAAGGTAGCAGTTGAAGTGCTAGCAATTTTGCCAAGCTAGCATTCAACCGCTGGGTATGTGGATGGCTGGGAGCGAACTTCTTTCGGCAGTGCAGCAGCTGGGGCAGGGAAATTTGCCTGGTACAATCTGATGTTGGTGTACCAAAACCAGATTGCCCACAAGTACTTGGCTGTGACACACCTAATTCAACACCTTCATTCCTCTCAGTGCAGGTCTCAGAGAGGACTGAAGGTATAGTGGGGTTGGAGATCTCAGCTGATGAGGAGCAAGGAGAGGTCCTCTTTGTTCTTTGGTGTGGGTCTTTTAGATATGCTTGCCAACAAACTGCATGGCAGGTCAACATATGTCTGGTCAAGCATGTGGTGCCCAAGCGGGAGATGTTTTGGCCACGCGAGATACGCTTGAGACATATGTTGCAAATAGCAGCGGTGCCATCTAATGCACTCGTCTAGAAAAAGGCCCACACCAAAGAACTTTTGGAATAATGCGCAGAGACAGCAGCGCACTGCACATGCGGAGCTTTGCGGTGTGATGCAGTCAGTGTGCTGCCCTTAGGCTGGCCCCTGGAGGGCATCCTGCCTCGTTGATGATGTGCCTCCTCCTCCTCTCTCCTATCAGGCAGCCACGTTCAGTCAGTGACCTCATCATCCCCTCCCTCCTCATCACTGGAGCAAACCTGGCAGTATGCTGTAGCAGGGGGAGCATGACTGCCAGATTGCTGTGCTTCTTGGGCACCCCCTCTGTCCGTGCTCACATTACTGCCTTCATCTAGCTCAGTATCATCATCAGAGCCTTCTAAACGCTGGGCATCCTCCTGGAGCATGTACCCAACACTGTGGTCAAACAGTTCGAGGGACTGCTCAGGAGGACATGGTGGGGCTAGGGAAGGAGTCACTGATGCCATTGAGCTGAGGGAAGAGGCCGCGTTGGCAGCTGCTTTGCCAGACAAAGTACCCTGAGCATGGGTGAGGGAGGATGAGGAGGATGAGGAGGGCTTGGTCATCCACTCGACCAAGTCTTCCGCATGTTGCGGCTCAACACGGCCAGCTGCCGAAAAAAAGACAAAGCGTGTCCCACGGCCACGTGCTGATGAGGATGCACCGTCTCCATGACCAGCACCATTGCCTCCAGACACAGAGCGTGCTTGCCCTCTTTTATTGGCTTGTGACTGTCTGCCTCTTCTTGTTGGCCTTCCAGACATACTAATGGCCTGTAGCTGCACTAAGCTGGGATATATATATTCTGATACTGCAGCTAGCAAAATCAACTGCCTGCCTACAGTATGAGAACACCACCAACCTTCTACAGGTAGCTTTAGCTGAACACTGTGCAGAGGTCGCACTACACTAACGTGTAAATAATTTAGCTGCCTGCAGTAGTGATAGGATCAGGAAAACACCACCAACCTTCTACAGGTAGCTTTAGCTGAACAGTGCAGAGGTCGCATTACACTAACATGTAAATAATTTAGCTGCCTGTGGTAGTGATAGGATCAGGAAAACACCACCAACCTTCTACAGGTAGCTTTAGCTGAACAGTGCAGAGGTCTCACTACACTAACATGTAAATAATTTAGCTGCCTGCGGTATTATTATTATTATTATTCAGGATTTATATAGCGCCAACAGTTTACGCAATGCTTTACAATATAAAAGGGAGACAATACAGTTATAATACAATACAATAGGATTAAGAGGGCCCTGCTCAGAAGAGCTTACAATCTAATAGGGTGGGGCAGGTGGTACAAAAGGTTGTAACTGTGGGGAATGAGCTGGTGGAAGTGGTAGGAGATTAGTTGGAGACGTGATAGGCTTTCCTGAAGAGATGAGTTTTCAGGGATTGCCTGAAGGTAGCAAGAGTAGGGGATAGCCGGATAGATGGAGGTAGCGAGTTCCAGAGGATGGGAGAGGCTCTGGAGAAATCCTGGAGATGAGCATGGGAGGAGGAGATGAGAGAGCTTGAAAGCAGGAGGTCTTGAGAAGAGCGGAGAGGTCGATTTGGGTGATATTTGGAGACAAGATTAGTGATGTAGCTTGGGGCAGAGTTGTGAATGGCTTTGTATGTTGTGGTTAGAATTTTGAATTTAATTCGCTGGGTGATTGGGAGTCAGTCTAGGGATTGAAGTAGAGGGTTGGCAGACACTGAGCGGTTGGTAAGGTGGATAAGTCTAGCAGCAGCATTTATGATAGACTGAAGAGGGGATAGCCTATGGAGCGGTAGGCCAATGAGAAGGGAGTTGCAATAGTCAAGGCGAGAGATAACAAGGGAGTGAATGAGGAGATGTTACGGAGGTGAATTCTACAAACTTTTGACAGAGATTGGATTTGAGGCTGAAATGACAAGTCAGAGTCTAGGATTACACCTAGTACCCTGGCGTGAGGGGAGGGACTGATGGTTGCATTGTTGATTTTGATGGAAAAGTCATGGAGGGGGGCACGGGTGGGGGGGAATATTAATAGCTCAGTTTTAGAGAGATTTAGTTTAAGTAAGTGGTGCGACATCCATGCTGATATGTCAGTTAGTAAGTTAGTAATGCGAGAGGAAACTGAAGGAGTGAGGTGAGGAGTAGACAGATAGATTTGGGTGTCATCAGCATATAAGTGGTATTGGAAGCCGTGGGCAGTTATTAAGTGACCAAGGGAGGAGGTGTAGATAGAGAAGAGAAGGGGTCCAAGAACCGAGCCTTGGGGGACCCCCACAGAAAGGGGCAATGGAGAGGAGGAGACAGAGTTGTAGGTGACACTGAAGGAGCGCTGTGATAAATAGCCAGAGAACCAGGATAGAGCAGAATCTCGGAGGCCAAGGGAATGTAGTTTATTGAGAAGGAGCGGGTGGTCAACAGTATCAAAGGCCGCAGAGAGGTCAAGTAGTAGGAGTATGGAGTACTGGCTGTTGGTGTGAGCAGTTAGTAAATCGTTAGTGAGTTTTAGTAAGGTAGTTTCCGTGGAGTGCTGCGAGCGAAAGCCAGACTGTAAGGGGTCAAGAAGGTTATTTTCATTGAGGTAGGAGCTAAGACGGTTGTAGACTAAGCGTTCTAGAAGTTTAGAGGTGAATGGGAGTATTGAGATGGGTCTTAAGTTGTTCAGGTCGGTAGGGTCCAGTGAGGGCTTTTTAAGAATGGGAGTGATCTGCGCATGTTTTAGAGGGGAGGGGAAAATGCCACTAGAAAGGGAGAGATTGAAGATGTGGGTGAGGGAGCATAGGATAGAAGAGGGTGACCGTAGTAGTTGTGAGGGAACAGGATCCAAGGGACAATTGGTTAGGTGGGCATCCGAGAAAATTTTTGTAACCTCTTCTGTAGTAGCCAATTCAAAAGAGGAGAGTGTTGAATGTGCTGCTGGGCAAGGTATGATGGGTGGGGAAGACGTACGCACAGTGGAGATGTCCTCACGAATTGCATCGATCTTGTCTTTGAAGTGATTGGCAATCTCTTGGGCAGTGAGTGAGTTAGTGGGTAGAGGGGGTGGTGGACGAAGCAGAGAGTTAAAGGTTGAGAAGAGCCGACGGGGACTGGATGACAAGGAATTAATAAGAGAGACAAAGTAGGCTTGTTTGGCAGCATGGAGGCATGAATTGTATTTTAGAAGGGCAGATTTATATAGGGTGAAGTCTTGCAGGCATTTGGATTTACGCCACAGTCGTTCAAGAGCACGGCAATGTCTCTTGAGATTTCTAGTGTTGTCAGTTTTCCAGGGTTGTAACGGTCGGGGCCTAATTCTGCGTGTGGTTAGAGGAGCAAGTGCATCTAGTGATGATGAGAGTAAACTGTTGTAGACAGAAGTGGCCAGGTCAGGACAGGACAGGGGAGAGATTATGTCATATAGGTGGTCAGTAGCAGAATAGAGAAGAGAAGGGTTAAAGTGCCGAAGGTTTCTACAAGTAATTGTTTGCTGCTTGGAGGGATGGGTGGTTGGAGGCAAGGATACAGTGAAAGTAATGAGGTTGTGATCAGATAGAGGAAAGTGGGTGTTGGTGAGGTTGCCAGGGTTGCAGAGATGGGAGAATACAAGATCAAGGGTATTACCATTGGAGTGAGTGGATGTATGTGTCCATTGGGTTAGGTCAAAAGATGAGGTTAAGTTGAGAAGTTTAGCTGTAGTTGTGCTGTTAACATTGACAGGAATTTTAAGTCACCAAGAATAATGGTGGGTATTTCAGAGGAGAGAAAGTAGGGTAGCCAGGCAGCAAAGTCATCAATAAAGCGTGATACTGGTCCTGGAGGTCTATAAATTGCTGTAATCCTCAGAGAAATGGGAGAAAACAGACGAATACAGTGCATCTCGAAAGAAGAGAGGGATAGAAAGGGAGGGACAGGAAGGACATGGAAGGTGCTTTGTGGGGACAGAAGGAAGCCAACTCCACCTCCTTTCTGTCTGTTGGGTCTGGAGGAGTGAGTCCAATGGAGACCACCATGGGAGAGGGCAGCAGGAGAAGCTGAGTCAAAATTTATAGATAGGATCAGGAAAACACCACCAACCTTCTACAGGTAGCTTTAGCTGAACAGTGCAGAGGTCGCACTACACTAACGTGTAAATACTTTAGCTGCTTGCAGTAGTGATAGGATCAGGAAAACGCCACCAACCTTCTACAGGTAGCTTTAGCTGAACACTGTGCAGAGGTCGCACTACACTAACTTGTAAATACTTTAACTGCCTGCGGTAGTGATAGGATCAGGAAAATACCACCAACCTTCTACAGGTAGCTTTAGCTGAACACTGTGCAAAGGTCGCACTACACTAACTTGTAGCTTTAGCTGAACACTGTTCAGAGGATGCACTACACTAACTTGTAGCTTTAGCTGAACACTGTTCAGAGGACGCACTACACTAACTTGTAGCTTTAGCTGAACACTGTGCAGAGGTCGCACTACACTAATTTGTAGCTTTAGCTGAACACTGTGAGGAGGATGCACTACACTAACTTGTAGCTTTAGTTAAACAATGTTCAGAGGACGCACTACACTAACTTGTAGCTTTAGCTGAACACTGTGAGGAGGAAGCACTACACTAACTTGTAGCTTTAGCTGAACACTGTTCAGAGCACGCACTACACTAACTTGTAGCTTTAGCTGAACACTGTGCAGAGGTCGCACTACACTAACTTGTAGCTTTAGCTGAACACTGTTCAGAGGACGCACTACACTAACTTGTAGCTTTATCTGAACACTGTGCAGAGGTCGCACTACACTAACTTGTAGCTTTAGCTGAACACTTTGCAGAGGTCACACTAAACTAACCTGTAGCTTTAGCTGAACACTGTGAGGAGGACGCACTACACTAGCGTGTAGCTTTAGCTGAACACTTTTCAGAGCACGCACTACACTAACTTGTAGCTTTAGCTGAACACTGTGCCGAGGTCGCACTAAAACAACTTGTAGCTTTAGCTGAACACTGTGCAGCGGTCGCACTACACTAACTTGTAGTTTTAGCTGAACACTGTGAGGAGGACGCACTACACTAACTTGTAGCTTTAGCTGAACACTGTGAGGAGGACGCACTACACTAACTTGTAGCTTTAGCTGAACACTGTGCAGAGGTCACGCTAAACTAACTTGTAGCTTTAGCTGAACACTGTGAGGAGGACGCACTACACTAACTGTAAATAGTCTAGCTATAGGATCAGGAAAATACCACCAACCTTCTACAGGTAGCTTTAGCTGAACACTGTGCAAAGGTCGCACTACACTAACTTGTAGCTTTAGCTGAACACTATTCAGAGGATGCACTACACTAACTTGTAGCTTTAGCTGAACACTGTTCAGAGGACGCACTACACTAACTTGTAGCTTTAGCTGAACACTGTGCAGAGGTCGCACTACACTAATTTGTAGCTTTAGCTGAACACTGTGAGGAGGATGCACTACACTAACTTGTAGCTTTAGTTAAACAATGTTCAGAGGATGCACTACACTAACTTGTAGCTTTAGCTGAACACTGTGAGGAGGAAGCACTACACTAACTTGTAGCTTTAGCTGAACACTGTTCAGAGCACGCACTACACTAACTTGTAGCTTTAGCTGAACACTGTGCAGAGGTCGCACTACACTAACTTGTAGCTTTAGCTGAACACTGTTCAGAGGACGCACTACACTAACTTGTAGCTTTATCTGAACACTGTGCAGAGGTCGCACTACACTAACTTGTAGCTTTAGCTGAACACTTTGCAGAGGTCACACTAAACTAACCTGTAGCTTTAGCTGAACACTGTGAGGAGGACGCACTACACTAGCGTGTAGCTTTAGCTGAACACTTTTCAGAGCACGCACTACACTAACTTGTAGCTTTAGCTGAACACTGTGCCGAGGTCGCACTAAAACAACTTGTAGCTTTAGCTGAACACTGTGCAGCGGTCGCACTACACTAACTTGTAGTTTTAGCTGAACACTGTGAGGAGGACGCACTACACTAACTTGTAGCTTTAGCTGAACACTGTGAGGAGGACGCACTACACTAACTTGTAGCTTTAGCTGAACACTGTGCAGAGGTCACGCTAAACTAACTTGTAGCTTTAGCTGAACACTGTGAGGAGGACGCACTACACTAACTGTAAATAGTCTAGCTATAGGATCAGGAAAATACCACCAACCTTCTACAGGTAGCTTTAGCTGAACACTGTGCAAAGGTCGCACTACACTAACTTGTAGCTTTAGCTGAACACTGTTCAGAGGATGCACTACACTAACTTGTAGCTTTAGCTGAACACTGTTCAGAGGACGCACTACACTAACTTGTAGCTTTAGCTGAACACTGTGCAGAGGTCGCACTACACTAATTTGTAGCTTTAGCTGAACACTGTGAGGAGGATGCACTACACTAACTTGTAGCTTTAGTTAAACAATGTTCAGAGGACGCACTACACTAACTTGTAGCTTTAGCTGAACACTGTGAGGAGGAAGCACTACACTAACTTGTAGCTTTAGCTGAACACTGTTCAGAGCACGCACTACACTAACTTGTAGCTTTAGCTGAACACTGTGCAGAGGTCGCACTACACTAACTTGTAGCTTTAGCTGAACACTGTTCAGAGGACGCACTACACTAACTTGTAGCTTTATCTGAACACTGTGCAGAGGTCGCACTACACTAACTTGTAGCTTTAGCTGAACACTTTGCAGAGGTCACACTAAACTAACCTGTAGCTTTAGCTGAACACTGTGAGGAGGACGCACTACACTAGCGTGTAGCTTTAGCTGAACACTTTTCAGAGCACGCACTACACTAACTTGTAGTTTTAGCTGAACACTGTGAGGAGGACGCACTACACTAACTTGTAGCTTTAGCTGAACACTGTGCAGAGGTCACGCTAAACTAACTTGTAGCTTTAGCTGAACACTGTGAGGAGGACGCACTACACTAACTGTAAATAGTCTAGCTGCCTGACTGTGGTACTAATAGAACACCAGCAATTTTCTTCAGGTAGCTGTAAATACTGTAACAAGACAAGCCTGCCTGTCAGTAGGAAGATAACAGGAACGAATCTAGCTAAACTGAATACAGTGTATATATATATATATATATATATATATATATATATATATATATATATATATATATATATATATATATATATATATATATATATATATATATATATATATATATATATATATATATATATATATACACACACACACAACACCTGGGATGCATATATATATATATATATATATATATATACACACACACAATACACTGTAAGTGCAGCTAACTGACTGACTGTCCTGCCTAATTTATCTAACTCAAATGAAATTACACTGTCTCTCTCTCTGCATCTCTCAGCACACTACACACTACACAGGGCCGCCGTGCAGGTGGCCTTATATAGTGTGGGGCGTGTTCTAAACCCCCTGAGCCATAATTGGCCAAAGCCACCCTGGCTTTGGCCAATTACAGCTCTCTCTACTGACGGCACTGTGATTGGCCAAGCATGCGGGTCATAGTGCATGCTTGGTCAATCATCAGCCAGCAATACACTGCGATGCTGCAGTGAATTATGGGCCGTGACGCGCCACACGAATTTGGCGCGAACGGCCTATATCGTTCGCAATTCGACGAACGGTCGAACAGACGATGTTCGAGTTGAACATGGGTTCGACTCGAACAAGAAGCTCATCCCTAGTAGGGATGAGTAAACCAAGTAAAGTTCAAACCCAAAGGGAGGTCCACAAACCCTGAACATAGCAACAAACCCTATTAAAGTCTATGGGTGCTGATTCTTGCAAATATTTTTCTGGTCTTTTTCCAGGCTAATTTAAAAGTCAGTGTTAAAAATGTGCATCGATAGCTGATAACTGCAAAGTTGGAAATGCATCAATGCAAAAAAAAAAAAAAGTTGATCGGGGAAACCATTTTTTCATGTGGCTAAAAGTGGTTGTAAACCTCAGCCATGAAAAATGAACAAAGTATATTCCTCTATAGTATGTGCTTGTCTTATTTAAACAGTTCCGGACCGCCCACCACACATATACTGCTGCAGAGCGGCCCAGCTGCGTGAAACAATGTACCTGTATGTTGTTCCACGCTCCCTGGTCTGGGGCGCTCACGCGCCATTGGCGACCTACTCCTGCAGTGATTGGACACAGCAGGAGCTAATCAGCGGGCCCGGCGGCCACCGGCGATCATTCAGGGAACTGACAGAATGGCGGTCTGCCTATGTAAACAAGACAGATCGTCATTCTGTCACAGACAAAGAGAGAGATCTTGAGTTCCTACTAATCAGGAACACAGATCTCTCTATTTGTCCAGTGCACCCATCCCCCACACAGTTAGAAAGCGCTCCCAGGGAACACCTTTAACCCTTTGATTGCCCCTGATGTTGATCCTTTCCCTGCCAGTGTAATTTATACAGTTTCAGTGCATTTTTTTTAGCACTGATCGCTGTATTGGTGTCACTGGTCCCCAAAAAGCATCACTTATGCCGCGTACACACGGTCGGACTTTCTAGAAAGCTGGGTCCGACGTACTTGCCGCCAGACTTCCGGCGGACTACCGCCGGACTTTCTGAACGGCCGGACTTGCCTACACACGGCCGGACTTTCCGGAATCCGGTCTTCCCGACGGACTTCCGCCGGACTTTCAGAATGAACGGACTTTCCCACACACGGACAAGTCCGTTCATTTTGAACGTGACTTTGGTACGACGGGACTAGAAAAGGAATTCAATCTCGCCGCTTTTTTTGGCGAGATTGAAACCTTGCGAGCCCCGTCGCAGGCCCTTAGGTCTGGTATGGATTATAAAGGGGAACCCCTACGCCGAAAAAACGGCGTGGGGTCCCCCTAAAATCCATACCAGACCCCGATCCGAGCACGCAGCCTGGCCGGTCAGGAAAGGGGGTGGGGACGAGCGAGCGCCCCCCCCCCCTCCTGAACCGTACCAGGCCGCATGCCCTCAACATGGGGGGTGGGTGCTTTGGGGGAGGGGGGCGCCCTGCGCCCCCCCCCCCCCAAAGCACCTTGTCCCCATGTTGATGAGGACAAGGGCCTCTTCCCGACAACCCTGGCCGTTGGTTGTCGGGGTCTGCGGGCGGGGGCTTATCGGAATCTGGGAGCCCCCTTTAATAAGGGGGCCCCCAGATCCCGGCCCCCCACCCTATGTAAATGAGTATGGGGTACATGGTACCCCTACCCATTTACCTAGGTAAAAAGTGTCAGTAATAAAACACAACACAGGTTTTTAAAATAATTTATTAAACAGCTCCGGGGGGGGAAGTCTTCTTCCGTCTTCGGGGGTCCCTCCGGTTCATCTTCTCCCGGCGTCCGGTTGGTTCTTCTCCGCTCTCCGGCCTCTTCTCCCGGTGTCGCAGGTCTTCGGCCGGCCCCTCCGCTGTCTTCATGTAGCTCTATTGCGAGCGGAGGTCCGGACTTCTTGGCTTCTTGGCTTCTTGGCTTCTCTTCTCTTCTCTTCCCCCAGATGTTGACACGACGCTCTCTCCGGCTGGACTGGTCTCTGAGGGCTGCGTTGTGACTTATATAGGCGGAGACCCCGCCCCCATATGATGTCACAGTCCCTGGGCATGCTGGGACTGTGACGTTTTAGGGGGCGTGGTCGACCACGCCCCCTAAAACGTCACAGTCCCAGCATGCCCAGGGACTGTGACATCATATGGGGGCGGGGTCTCCGCCTATATAAGTCACAACGCAGCCCTCAGAGACCAGTCCAGCCGGAGAGAGCGTCGTGTCAACATCTGGGGGAAGAGAAGAGAAGAGAAGCCAAGAAGCCAAGAAGCCAAGAAGTCCGGACCTCCGCTCGCAATAGAGCTACATGAAGACAGCGGAGGGGCCGGCCGAAGACCTGCGACACCGGGAGAAGAGGCCGGAGAGCGGAGAAGAACCAACCGGACGCCGGGAGAAGATGAACCGGAGGGACCCCCGAAGACGGAAGAAGACTTCCCCCCCCGGAGCTGTTTAATAAATTATTTTAAAAACCTGTGTTGTGTTTTATTACTGACACTTTTTACCTAGGTAAATGGGTAGGGGTACCATGTACCCCATACTCATTTACATAGGGTGGGGGGCCGGGATCTGGGGGCCCCCTTATTAAAGGGGGCTCCCAGATTCCGATAAGCCCCCGCCCGCAGACCCCGACAACCAACGGCCAGGGTTGTCGGGAAGAGGCCCTTGTCCTCATCAACATGGGGACAAGGTGCTTGGGGGGGGGGGGCGCAGGGCGCCCCCCTCCCCCAAAGCACCCACCCCCCATGTTGAGGGCATGCGGCCTGGTACGGTTCAGGAGGGGGGGGGGGCGCTCGCTCGTCCCCACCCCCTTTCCTGACCGGCCAGGCTGCGTGCTCGGATCGGGGTCTGGTATGGATTTTAGGGGGACCCCACGCCGTTTTTTCGGCGTAGGGGTTCCCCTTTATAATCCATACCAGACCTAAGGGCCTGGTATGCCCCGCGCTCGCCGCAATAGGAAGATTTGTTTTTCCTATTGCAGCGAGTGCGAGATGCAGTAACCTGCCCCTCCGTCGTATCTGGTCCTTCGGACTAGCATACAGACGAACGGGCTTTCCGTCAGGAACTGAGTCCGGCGGAGGTACGACGTAAAGATTTGAAGCAGGCTTCAAATCTAAAGTACGTCGGATTTCCGCAAAAATCCGACCGAAACGGTCCGTCGGAAGTCCGATGGAGACCACACACGGTCGGACTTTCCGCGGGACTTTGTCCGGCGGCGTCCGTCGGACTTTTGCAGGTGAAAAGTCCGACCGTGTGTACGCGGCATTAGTGTCCAATTTGTCTGCCACAATGTCGCAGTCCAGCTAAAAATCGCTGATCACAGCCATTACTAGTAAATCTATCACATCGTTTATAGATGCGATAACTTTTGCGCAAACCAATCAATACACGCTAATTGGGATTTTTTTTTACCAAAAATATGTAGCAGAATACAAATTGGCCTAAATTGATGAAGATATTTGATTTTTTCCATATTTTTATTGGATATGTTTTATAGCAAAAAGTAAAAAATATAGGGTTTTTTTTCAAAATTGTTGCTCTTTTTTATTTATAGCACAAAAAATAAAAACCGCAGAGGTGATCAAATACCACCAAATGAAAGCTCTATTTGTGGGGAAAAAAAGGACATCAATTTTGTTTGGGTACAATGTCACATGACTGCGCAATTGTCATTTAACAACTTGCCGAATGCCTAACGCTGATATACTGCGGCAGAATGGCACGGGCAGGCAAAATCACGTACCTGGTACGTGATCTGCCTCCCGCGGGCTGGGGGTGCATCGCCCCCCCCCCGGTGCCCGAGGCGGTCAGCATCATTCCGGGAGTGATCCAAGCTGAGGGGGAGACTACTCATTCGTGGCCACCCCCTCGCGATTGCTCCCAACAAATGAGAATCTTCCTCTGCTGCTGTATAGTAAACAGCGGCAGAGGAAGTAATGTCATCTCTCCTCGGGTCCTTAATTTCCGTTCCGGCGTCGAGGGACCCCCATATACTACCTAATAAAGGTTTTAACACCTTAATTGACCCCTAGTTAACCCTTTCACCAGTGATCACCGTATAACTGTTATGGGTGATGCTGGTTAGTTAGTTTATTTTTTATAGTGTCAGGGCACCCGCCGTTTATTACCTAATAAAGGTTTAGCCCCCTGATCGCCCGGCGGTGATATAAGTTAGGTTCTAGGGTCAGATAGGGTCTGCGTCGCCCCAGGCAGCGTCAGGTTAGCACCAGTACCGCTAACACCCACGTACGCCCCATACACCTCCCTTAGTGGTAGAGTATCTGAACTGATCAATATCTGATCAGATCTATAATAGTTTAGGGTTCCCAAAAATGCAGTGTTAGCGGGATCAGCCCAGATACCTGCTAGCACCTGCATTTTGCCCCTCCGCCTGGTCCAGCCCTGCCCACCCAAGTGCAGTATCGATCGATCACTGTCACTTACAAAACACATAACTGCAGCGTTCGCAAAGTCAGGCCTGATCCCTGCGATCGCTAACAGTTTTTTTTGGTAGCGTTTTGGTGAACTGGCAAGCACCACCCCCAGGCAGCGTCAGGTTAGTGCCAGTAGCGATAACACCCACGCACGCACCATACACCTCCCTTAGTGCTATAGTATCTGAACGGATCAATATCTGATCCGATCAGATCTATACTAGTGTCCCCAGCAGTTTAGGGTTCCCAAAAATGCAGTGTTAGCGGGATCAGCCCAGATACCTGCTAGCACCTGCATTTTGCCCCTCCGCCCAGCCCAGTCCAGCCCACCCAAGTGCAGTATCGATCGATAAACTGTCACTTACAAAACACTAAACACATAACTGCAGCGTTCGCAGAGTCAGGCCTGATCCCTGCGATCGCTAACAGTTTTTTTGGTAGCGGTGAACTGGCAAGCACTAGCGGCCTAGTACACCCTAGTCGTAGTCAAACCAGCACTGCAGTAACACTTGGTGACGTGGCGAGTCCCATAAATACAGTTCAAGCTGGTGAGGTGGCAAGCACAAGTAGTGTCCCGCTGCCACCAAGAAGAAGACAAACACAGGCCCGTCGTGCCCATAGTGCCCTTCCTGCTGCATTTGCCAATCCTAATTGGGAACCCACCACTTCTGCAGCACCCGTACTTCCCCCATTCACATCCCCAACCAAATGCAGTCGGCTGCATGAGAGGCATTTTCTTTATGTCCTCCCGAGTACCCTTACCCAATGAACCCCCCCAAAAAAGATGGTGTGTCTGCAGTAAGCGCGGATATAGCCGTGACACCCGCTATTATTGTCCCTCCTGTCCTGACAATCCTGGTCTTTGCATTGGTGAATGTTTTGAACGCTACCATACACTAGTTGAGTATTAGCGTAGGGTACAGACTAGGCACACTTTCACAGGGTCTCCTAAGATGCCATGGCATTTTGAGAGACCCGAACCTGGAACGGGTTACAGTTATAAAAGTTACAGTTACAAAAAAAAGTGTAAAAAAAAAAAAAACACAAAAAAATATATAAAATAAAAAAAACAAAAATAGTTGTTTTATTGTTCTCTCTCTCTGTATTCTCTCTCTATTGTTTTGCTCTTTTTTACTGTATTCTATTCTGCAATGTTTTATTGCTATTATGTTTTATCATGTTTGCTTTTCAGGTATGCAATTTTTTATACTTTACTGTTTACTGTGTTTTATTGTTAACCATTTTTTTGTCTTCAGGTACGCCATTCAGCTGCAACGCGGATTTATTTATCTTGACAGCAACAGCGTTTTCTCCCACGATACATAAAGCCGTGACTCCAGCGCTGTCGGAGGTGATATATGCCGAAGCATGGAGGCAGCAGGGGTGGAGGAGCGATTTGCTCCTAACTTTTAGGGCGGATGCCCCCATGCTTCGGCATATATAAATGGTGCATGTATGCCCATCATTGGAAGTGGGTGGATGAAGGGAGGTATTCTAATGGTGGGCATACCCACCTATCAATCTCTTTTTTTCATTCAGCCCACAGGCTGCATGAAAAAAAAGATTACAATATATGCCTAACAAGGACCAGCAACGTACTGGTATGTTGCTGGACTTTGAGTGGTTATACCAGAATGATGCCTGCAGGTTTAGGTATCATCTTGGTATCATTCTTTTCAGCCAGCGGTCGGCTTTCATGTAAAAGCAACCCTAGCAGCTAATTAGCCTCTAGACTGCTTTCACAAGCAGTGGGAGGGAATGTCCCCCCCTCTCACCGTCTTCCATGTTTTTCTCTGGCTCTCATGTCCCAACAGGGAACCTGAGAATGCAGCCGGTGATTCGGCCAGCTGACCATAGAGCTGATCAGAGACCAGAATGGCTCCAATCATCTCTATGGCCTAAGAAACCGGGAGCTACAAGCATTTCATGACTTAGATTTCGCCAGATGTAAACAGCGCTATTGGGAAATTAAGAAAGCATTTTATCACACTGATCTTGGTGTGGTCAGATGCTTTGAGGGCAGAGGAGAGATGTAGGGTCTAATAAACCCCATTTTTTTCAAAAAAGAGTACCTGTCACTACCTAAAACTATATGAGAACCCCCTAACGGGGCTTTAAAGCAGCCAGAAAAATACAGTAATCATGGTTGAAAAAATTCAATTTTATTAATACAAAAAATATATATAGATAGCATGATATAAAAATCACTAAGGATAAATGCTGACTAGTCAAGTCATGACATGATCTGAGTATGGCATACCATTATAATGGACAAAGCGTGCAATTAAACCAGGCACTAGACACAACGCATACAATAACGGCCAAGGTTATCTTAGAATAAATTAGTAAAAGCAGTAGCAGCAGATATGACCTGTGATACCATACATGTGTGTGGGGTAACAGAAGTTGTATGTATTAATCCTGACGCGTTTCGACCCTTACTGGGTCCTCTTCAGAGGATAGTTGCCCCCTAAGAAAAAGGTCAACATGTGTTAAACATAGCATCAAGACTGATAGTACCAGAATAATGTACTTGCACCATCATATTAAAGTTGTCTAAATCATATAGTTACCTATTGTAGAAATTATGGCGTTTCCACATGCAGTTTAGGTATTATGAATTGTTATATTTTTGGATGGTGCAGTTTCTCTTTAGCTCCCCTGTCTCCCCCGCGTCGGAGCAGCTCCCAGGAGAGCGGACGGTGGGTCAGGTGTGTCTTGCAAGGGATCACATCTAGTAGCCCCCGTGTAGGGCGGGGATATTAGGGGAAGGAGGGGCAGCGAACAACCCGAGAGGCACCTAGAGGGGGATGTAGGTTATTGCCAGAAATATAGCGGGGTATAAAGTGTTATATGCTGAAGAGCAAGAAGTCACAATATTATTCTATACAGATAGGAAAGTTTCCCAGCTGTGAGGGTTTTGGTAAAGGTGTTGATAATGGGTACAAGGGTGTGCAGAGGGCCTAGCTAAGGGGAAAAAAAAAAAAAAAAAAAAAAAGAAAAACAGTGACAAAGAAAAAGTGAAAGGAAAGAAACAAGAAGTGACCCAACGCAGTGTGAGTGTTAGAGGAATGAATGGAAAATAGCAAGTGCCCTGCTGCCAATTGATTCCCATGTACCATGGAAAATGTATGCCAAGAGCAGTAGGTAGGGCCACCAGCAAAGCCTCCAGTGACTGGACGAGGAGGAATAGAGGGAAGGGGGGGGGGGAGGGAAGGGGAGGGAAGAAAAAGGGGGGAGGGGAGAGGGAAGGGAAAGGGGGGAGAGGAAGGGAAAATCAACCACGGGAATAAGATAGAGAGGATAAATGGTGTGGAAGTGAGAAATAAGAAATAAAGTGGGGGAAGGGGGAAAAAAGGGAAAAAGGGTGAGGTGAAGATGGAGTGGGGAACGGCCAGGGACAAGAAGGGTGATGAGCAGAAACGGGCAAGTGGGGTGGGGGATAAAGTGTGAGGCGTGGATGGATGGGGGGGGGGAGGAAAAAGGAATGGGGGGGGAGGGGAGGAGGGGAAGGGGGGGAAGGGGATGGAAGGTGGGGGGGGGGGTTGGTGTGGGATGTGAGGTGTGTGGGGGGGGGGAAAGGTGAGGGTGGTAGGGGGACAAGCGGGGTGGGTGGAGGGGGAAGGAAAGGCACACGTGTGAGGAGCAAAAGTGAGTGAGCTTGGTGTGGCATAGTGCAAAAAACCTGGCAACATTAGTGAACAAACAGTGAAGTGACATGCAATAGGGAGAAATCACAGGAGGTGTGGGGACTATATACCTAATTTGGCTGGACTGGATAGAATATTCTGAATGCTGAAAAGATTTTTACAAAATTAGTTAGGAATGTAAATGGATCTGACAAGGTCAGCAATGATATAAAGAACCAAGTCATTAAAAAAAAAGTATCACATTCATTCCATGGTGCTTACCAGTGTACGCTGTCAGTCTAAGTGATCTGTCTTCAGTTGGAGAAACGTCCAGTGAGTGTTACCCTGGTGATTCCCATATTAATAGGGAGTGCCGATTGGCTAACTCCCTTCAGGTGTTCATCTGCCCAATCATCCCTCCCCTTCCCCATCCGTCGGGGGGGAAGGAGCGACACAACGGTACACCCCAGTGTGATCCCCCCGGCGTTCCGGAAAGGAATACACCTCCGGGCGTCCCCGTCGCTTCCGCCGCAACTGCGCAGGCGCCGCTACGTCACGCGCACGCGCCCTGGGGCGCGCGCTTGTGAGTGCGGCGTCCGGAAGGGATCCGGGACGCCGCTGGCAGGGAGAGACACATCCCACTCAGGTGAGGCCACCTAGTGGGCATGTTGGGAGACGCGGGCCCCAGCGTCTCCTGTCTCACCCTGCCAGGAAGACACTCTGGAAGGTCCACCTCCGCCCCCGGGAGGGAAGACACAGACACTAGGGGAGGCATGGGGAACACAGAGCCATCCTGCCACCAATATGTTGATAGGCAAAAATTATGATAGTAATGATAGGGCATGACGTAAGCCATTTGTATGCCCCATCTGGTGGTGCTAAATACATAGTCTGTATGTCATGGGCTGACTGCTGAATGGCCATCTATGGTGCATCCTGTCATACGTGGTATTGCATGCTTAGACATGACTGCACAGTTACAGAAGCAATAATTTGTTACAACCTGCGCAGTCAGAATGGTATAAACAAAAATATAAATATAAAAAAGGACAGAATTACATGATCTTAGGTATTGAAACAATACAAAATCAATCGAGAACTCCGAGCTATTTAAGGCTGGATTTAACAAAGGGTAGAACGATACAAAGCATGAGATTCACTTTATTAATTTGTAGTGTACACGTTAATATGCATTTCGTACATAGTATAATGGGAGATATAAGTAATCGTAATAACTTTGATAATTATATATGGGGAAAACCAGGCAGCGGTATGTGCAAGTCCGGAAACGCAGTGTTGAGAGGAAAAAAAAAAAAAAAGAAAAAAAAAAAAAAAAAAAAAGAGAGAGGGGGGGGGGGGCGGGGGGAAGTCATTGTGTCTTCCCAGATGAGAATCCCTGCAAGAAGGGGGCATATGAGATTGATTCATTCAAACCTGGTGGAGAGGTGGCTTGTAACTGGAATATCCATCTCTGCTCCTTCTGCAGCAGAGACTTGTTCCAGTCGCCACCTCTATTGGGGATGTTTATTCTATAGAGGGCCACAAAGGTAACTTTGGGAACTTTGTAGTTGTGTGTGTAGATTATATGCCTCCCAATAGGGAGGTATGGGTTCCCCACCTCCATACTGTAAACATGTTGGGAGATGCGTTTCCAGAATTCCTGCCTGGTTTTCCCCACATAGTATGCACCACACTCACATTCCATCAAGTATACAATACCGCGAGTGCGGCAATTTACAAACTGTTTGGGTGTAAATGTATTACCGTTCGGCAGAACGAAGATTTTATCCTGTTTGATGAGTGGGCAATACGAACAATGTCCACAGGGGAAGGAACCCACTGTGGAACAGTGTTTGAATCTATTATTATCATTGGTATATTCACTGCGGACAAGCTGGTCCCGCAGTGACATAGCTCTTTTGTACGTTATGCTGGGTCTACCTTGGACAAATTCACGCAGCTTAGGGTCATCTGTGAGGATGCTCCAATGACGTTCTATAATCTTTCTAATGGCCTGATGTTGACGGGAATAGCGCATAGTAATCCGGATAGGGTTGCATCCAGAGCTTGGGGAGGGTTTGGATTTACAAAGTAGCTGGGATCTTGAGTGTCCAAAAGCCTGATTGTAAGCTTTTTTAAGACAAGATCTGCTGTAGCCCCTTGCTAGCAGTCGCTTTTGGAGCCCCTCTGCTTCCTTAATAAATAAAATGTCACTGGAACAGTTGCGCCGAAGGCGCAAATATTGTCCGTACGGGATCGAGTTTTTCAATGGAACCGGATGGAAACTGTCAAAATGAAGGACCGTGTTTCCAGCAGTTGTCTTACGAAACAACGTGCTGGAGAGATGTCCTTCTGCCGTGATCGAAACGGAGACATCTAGGAAGGTGACGCTGTGGGGATCATGAGTCATTGTGAACTTCAGATTCCGATCGTTCACATTGATTCTATTGAAAAATTCTAATAACTTGGTCTCAGGTCCCTCCCAGACGACGAAGACGTCGTCGATATACCTCAGCCATTTGGTTATATGGCTGGTGTATTCAACAAGATCCTCGTCGCCGAGGAGGGACCTCTCCCACTCCCCCAGGTACAGGTTGGCGTAAGAGGGGGCACAACAGGTCCCCATAGCCACACCCTGCACCTGGAGGTAGTGGGAGTTGTCAAAACAAAAGTAGTTGTGATGCAGTATAAAATGCAGACCATTCAAAATGAACCTAACCAAAGCCGGATCATATTGAGAATGGTGTTGTAAGGCCCTTTGCACAGCAGCCAACCCCTTTGAATGGGGGATGCTGCTGTACAGTGCCTCGACATCTATAGTTACCAGAATCGCATTCTTAGGTAGCCTCAGATCACTAATGAGTTGCAAGAATTGTATTGTATCCTTGACAAAGGAGGGTAAGGCCAGAACGAGGGGTTGCAAATGTGCATCTATTACACGGCTTAAGTTTTCAGATATAGCCCCATTGCCGGAGACAATAGGGCGGCCTGTGGGTTTAATCGGATTTTTGTGTATCTAGATACAGATACACAAAAATCCGATTAAACCCACAGGCCGCCCTATTGTCTCCGGCAATGGGGCTATATCTGAAAACTTAAGCCGTGTAATAGATGCACATTTGCAACCCCTCGTTCTGGCCTTACCCTCCTTTGTCAAGGATACAATACAATTCTTGCAACTCATTAGTGATCTGAGGCTACCTAAGAATGCGATTCTGGTAACTATAGATGTCGAGGCACTGTACAGCAGCATCCCCCATTCAAAGGGGTTGGCTGCTGTGCAAAGGGCCTTACAACACCATTCTCAATATGATCCGGCTTTGGTTAGGTTCATTTTGAATGGTCTGCATTTTATACTGCATCACAACTACTTTTGTTTTGACAACTCCCACTACCTCCAGGTGCAGGGTGTGGCTATGGGGACCTGTTGTGCCCCCTCTTACGCCAACCTGTACCTGGGGGAGTGGGAGAGGTCCCTCCTCGGCGACGAGGATCTTGTTGAATACACCAGCCATATAACCAAATGGCTGAGGTATATCGACGACGTCTTCGTCGTCTGGGAGGGACCTGAGACCAAGTTATTAGAATTTTTCAATAGAATCAATGTGAACGATCGGAATCTGAAGTTCACAATGACTCATGATCCCCACAGCGTCACCTTCCTAGATGTCTCCGTTTCGATCACGGCAGAAGGACATCTCTCCAGCACGTTGTTTCGTAAGACAACTGCTGGAAACACGGTCCTTCATTTTGACAGTTTCCATCCGGTTCCATTGAAAAACTCGATCCCGTACGGACAATATTTGCGCCTTCGGCGCAACTGTTCCAGTGACATTTTATTTATTAAGGAAGCAGAGGGGCTCCAAAAGCGACTGCTAGCAAGGGGCTACAGCAGATCTTGTCTTAAAAAAGCTTACAATCAGGCTTTTGGACACTCAAGATCCCAGCTACTTTGTAAATCCAAACCCTCCCCAAGCTCTGGATGCAACCCTATCCGGATTACTATGCGCTATTCCCGTCAACATCAGGCCATTAGAAAGATTATAGAACGTCATTGGAGCATCCTCACAGATGACCCTAAGCTGCGTGAATTTGTCCAAGGTAGACCCAGCATAACGTACAAAAGAGCTATGTCACTGCGGGACCAGCTTGTCCGCAGTGAATATACCAATGATAATAATAGATTCAAACACTGTTCCACAGTGGGTTCCTTCCCCTGTGGACATTGTTCGTATTGCCCACTCATCAAACAGGATAAAATCTTCGTTCTGCCGAACGGTAATACATTTACACCCAAACAGTTTGTAAATTGCCGCACTCGCGGTATTGTATACTTGATGGAATGTGAGTGTGGTGCATACTATGTGGGGAAAACCAGGCAGGAATTCTGGAAACGCATCTCCCAACATGTTTACAGTATGGAGGTGGGGAACCCATACCTCCCTATTGGGAGGCATATAATCTACACACACAACTACAAAGTTCCCAAAGTTACCTTTGTGGCCCTCTATAGAATAAACATCCCCAATAGAGGTGGCGACTGGAACAAGTCTCTGCTGCAGAAGGAGCAGAGATGGATATTCCAGTTACAAGCCACCTCTCCACCAGGTTTGAATGAATCAATCTCATATGCCCCCTTCTTGCAGGGATTCTCATCTGGGAAGACACAATGACTTCCCCCCGCCCCCCCCCCCCTCTCTCTTTTTTTTTTTTTTTTTTCTTTTTTTTTTTTTTTTTTTTTTTTCCTCTCAACACTGCGTTTCCGGACTTGCACATACCGCTGCCTGGTTTTCCCCATATATAATTATCAAAGTTATTACGATTACTTATATCTCCCATTATACTATGTACGAAATGCATATTAACGTGTACACTACAAATTAATAAAGTGAATCTCATGCTTTGTATCGTTCTACCCTTTGTTAAATCCAGCCTTAAATAGCTCGGAGTTCTCGATTGATTTTGTATTGTTTCAATACCTAAGATCATGTAATTCTGTCCTTTTTTATATTTATATTTTTGTTTATACCATTCTGACTGCGCAGGTTGTAACAAATTATTGCTTCTGTAACTGTGCAGTCATGTCTAAGCATGCAATACCACGTATGACAGGATGCACCATAGATGGCCATTCAGCAGTCAGCCCATGACATACAGACTATGTATTTAGCACCACCAGATGGGGCATACAAATGGCTTACGTCATGCCCTACCATTACTATCATAATTTTTGCCTATCAACATATTGGTGGCAGGATGGCTCTGTGTTCCCCATGCCTCCCCTAGTGTCTGTGTCTTCCCTCCCGGGGGCGGAGGTGGACCTTCCAGAGTGTCTTCCTGGCAGGGTGAGACAGGAGACGCTGGGGCCCGCGTCTCCCAACATGCCCACTAGGTGGCCTCACCTGAGTGGGATGTGTCTCTCCCTGCCAGCGGCGTCCCGGATCCCTTCCGGACGCCGCACTCACAAGCGCGCGCCCCAGGGCGCGTGCGCGTGACGTAGCGGCGCCTGCGCAGTTGCGGCGGAAGCGACGGGGACGCCCGGAGGTGTATTCCTTTCCGGAACGCCGGGGGGATCACACTGGGGTGTACCGTTGTGTCGCTCCTTCCCCCCCGACGGATGGGGAAGGGGAGGGATGATTGGGCAGATGAACACCTGAAGGGAGTTAGCCAATCGGCACTCCCTATTAATATGGGAATCACCAGGGTAACACTCACTGGACGTTTCTCCAACTGAAGACAGATCACTTAGACTGACAGCGTACACTGGTAAGCACCATGGAATGAATGTGATACTTTTTTTTTTAATGACTTGGTTCTTTATATCATTGCTGACCTTGTCAGATCCATTTACATTCCTAACTAATTTTGTAAAAATCTTTTCAGCATTCAGAATATTCTATCCAGTCCAGCCAAATTAGGTATATAGTCCCCACACCTCCTGTGATTTCTCCCTATTGCATGTCACTTCACTGTTTGTTCACTAATGTTGCCAGGTTTTTTGCACTATGCCACACCAAGCTCACTCACTTTTGCTCCTCACACGTGTGCCTTTCCTTCCCCCTCCACCCACCCCGCTTGTCCCCCTACCACCCTCACCTTTCCCCCCCCCCACACACCTCACATCCCACACCAACCCCCCCCCCACCTTCCATCCCCTTCCCCCCCTTCCCCTCCTCCCCTCCCCCCCCATTCCTTTTTCCTCCCCCCCCCCATCCATCCACGCCTCACACTTTATCCCCCACCCCACTTGCCCGTTTCTGCTCATCACCCTTCTTGTCCCTGGCCGTTCCCCACTCCATCTTCACCTCACCCTTTTTCCCTTTTTTCCCCCTTCCCCCACTTTATTTCTTATTTCTCACTTCCACACCATTTATCCTCTCTATCTTATTCCCGTGGTTGATTTTCCCTTCCTCTCCCCCCTTTCCCTTCCCTCTCCCCTCCCCCCTTTTTCTTCCCTCCCCTTCCCTCCCCCCCCCCCTTCCCTCTATTCCTCCTCGTCCAGTCACTGGAGGCTTTGCTGGTGGCCCTACCTACTGCTCTTGGCATACATTTTCCATGGTACATGGGAATCAATTGGCAGCAGGGCACTTGCTATTTTCCATTCATTCCTCTAACACTCACACTGCGTTGGGTCACTTCTTGTTTCTTTCCTTTCACTTTTTCTTTGTCACTGTTTTTCTTTTTTTTTTTTTTTTTTTTTTTTTTTTTTTTTTTTTTCCCCTTAGCTAGGCCCTCTGCACACCCTTGTACCCATTATCAACACCTTTACCAAAACCCTCACAGCTGGGAAACTTTCCTATCTGTATAGAATAATATTGTGACTTCTTGCTCTTCAGCATATAACACTTTATACCCCGCTATATTTCTGGCAATAACCTACATCCCCCTCTAGGTGCCTCTCGGGTTGTTCGCTGCCCCTCCTTCCCCTAATATCCCCGCCCTACACGGGGGCTACTAGATGTGATCCCTTGCAAGACACACCTGACCCACCGTCCGCTCTCCTGGGAGCTGCTCCGACGCGGGGGAGACAGGGGAGCTAAAGAGAAACTGCACCATCCAAAAATATAACAATTCATAATACCTAAACTGCATGTGGAAACGCCATAATTTCTACAATAGGTAACTATATGATTTAGACAACTTTAATATGATGGTGCAAGTACATTATTCTGGTACTATCAGTCTTGATGCTATGTTTAACACATGTTGACCTTTTTCTTAGGGGGCAACTATCCTCTGAAGAGGACCCAGTAAGGGTCGAAACGCGTCAGGATTAATACATACAACTTCTGTTACCCCACACACATGTATGGTATCACAGGCCATATCTGCTGCTACTGCTTTTACTAATTTATTCTAAGATAACCTTGGCCGTTATTGTATGCGTTGTGTCTAGTGCCTGGTTTAATTGCACGCTTTGTCCATTATAATGGTATGCCATACTCAGATCATGTCATGACTTGACTAGTCAGCATTTATCCTTAGTGATTTTTATATCATGCTATCTATATATATTTTTTGTATTAATAAAATTGAATTTTTTCAACCATGATTACTGTATTTTTCTGGCTGCTTTAAAGCCCCGTTAGGGGGTTCTCATATAGTTTTTTGCAATTTTGGGGTGTGCGGCCTATCCGTCTACACTCATTTTAGTGCCTTTGTTGTTTGACCTGTCACTACCTATTGCTATCATAGGGGATATTTACATTCCCTGACATAACAATAAAAATGATAAAAAAAAAAAAAAAAATGAAAGGAACAGTTTTAAAATAAGATAAAAAAGCAAAAAAAAAAAAGCACCCCTGTCCCCCCCTGCTCTCACCCAAAGGCGAATGCAATCGTTGGTCTGGTGTCAAATGTAAACAGCAATTGCACCATGCATGTGAGGTATCACCGTGAAGGTCAGATCGAGGGCAGTAATTTTAGCAGTAGACCTCCTCTGTAAATCTAAAGTGGTAACCTGTAAAGGCTTTTAAAAATGTATTTAGTTTGTCGCCACTGCATGTTTTTGCGCAATTTTAATGCATGTCATGTTTGGTATCCATGTACTCGGCCTAAGATCATCTTTTTTATTTCATCAAACATTTGGGCAATATAGTGTGTTTTAGTGCTTTCAAATTTAAAAAACGTGTGTTTTTTTCCCTAAAAAATGCGTTAGAAAAATCGCTGTGCAAATACTGTGTGAAAAAAAGAAACACCCACCATTTTACTCTGTAGGGCCTTTGCTTTAAAAAAATATATAATGTTTGGGGGTTCAAAGTAATTTTCTTGCAAAAAAAAATATTTTTTCATGTAAACAAATAGTGTCAGAAAGGGCTTTGCCTTCAAGTGCCTTCAAGAGTTGGTGGTGTGTGACATAAGCTTCTAAATATTGTGCATAAAATGCCAGGACAGTTCAAAACCCCCCCAAATGACCCCATTTTGGAAAGTAGACACCTCAAGCTATTTGCTGAGAGGCATGTTGAGTCCATGGAATATTTTATATTGTGACACAAGTTGCAGAAAAAAGACAATTTTTTTTTTAATTTCAATAGTTTTATTGAGAAATTAATAAAACAATAAGGAAGATCAAGATTACAGGTCTTACCAAAAGATCAACTTATACTCATACACATAAAGTAGTTGGCAGATCATAAACTGCTTGTTGGACACAGAAAGATATGTCCTAATCATTACATTGAATTTCATAAGATCGACTCCAAAAGAGGGGCAACTCCCCTACTCCAGCACCCCACCTGGGAGCTCGCTGTACTAGGAGGGGAGGTCCACCACTCAGGAGAAGCAATACCATTAAACCAGAGATATATGATCAAATAATAATGAGTATTATACCTAGAAAGACAGAATAACTAGTAGAGCTTATGGTAAGGTTTGCCTGTGACTATCCAACTAGCGAGGAAAGAGATATCATAGGTTCAGTCAGCAGTAAATAAGCTTTGTTAAGTATCTGAAGAAGCCTATCATCTATAATAAGGTAATGGATTAAAGTAACTTCTGTAAGTGTTAGCAAAGTAGTCTAACCTGCATGCCAAAAATCTATAGGGTAAGTAAGGGAAAAAGATAGGAAAGGAAAGAGAAAAGAAAAGAGAGGATAGAGAACAAGAAATGATACATCATGAGACGGTGCGGTACTCGCTCAACCACAGGGGTCCAGGTCAAGCTGTAGACAAAGGTGGCGGAGATATATATTTAACCCATGGGTCCCATGTGGCATCGTGTTTAGCAGTAGTGTCCAGGAGAATACTAACCGTCTTCTCCTGGGCCATGATCCATGAAATCTTTCTCTTAACCAAGAGAAATGAAACAGTGGATCTCTTCTAGGCCCGTGCAATCGTGAGTTTGATCCCCAGGAAAATGAACATAATAAGTCGTTGAACAACTTTAGGAGTTTTAGGGCAGGGAAAATTTAGGAGAGCCAGCTGAGGAGACTTTTGGATTGGGAAGCCTGTTATTTTCCTGATGGTATGAAAGATCCTATTCCATAAACCCCTGATTTTAGGGCAGTCCCACCAAATGTGTAACATGGACCCTATATGCCCACAATTTCGGAAGCACATAGGGGAAGTACTGGGGTAGATTTTGGAGAGTTTGAGAGGGACCATGTACCATCGCATAAGGACTTTCAGATTTGCTTCAATTAAAGCTATATTCAGTATGCCCTTAGATGCTGCAAGGGAAGCTCTATGCCATTCCTCAATACTCCATGTGTGATGGAGATCACTCTCCCATTCTCGCATAAAGAGTGATTTAGTCTCAGCCCTAGCTAGCGATCGGTAAATCACTGAGATCCCTCCCCTCTGCTCCACAGCTTGACCACACCACCGCTCGTATTCCATGATCGAAAGTGGGGTATGACTGGGGGACCTAAGAGACTGCAGAAAGTGAAATATCTGTCTGAAACGAAATCTTTCAGTGTTGGGCATGTCAAGTTTGTTGATGCAGTGGGTCAGAGTGAGGGGTCCCGTAGGATTCGCAAAGTGTCCTATTCTATACATCCCTTTATCTAGCCACCATTGGAATGCTTGTATGTCCATGCCTGGGGGAAAAAGAGGATTTCGGAATATATGGGACAGCGGATGCCAATTTGATACTATTCGAGGGTTATGTTTGAGAGAGTCCCACAGTGTCAGGGAGTGGGAAAGTGTAGGGACCATGATGGCAGGTCTAGACCTAGGATGGGACCAGATAATGTAATCTAAAGTAAATTGAGGTATAGCCTGTCGCTCTATATGAACCCAATCTGTGTGAGCAACCCTAGAATATACAGTGGACGGTTGGGAGAGTTGCGCTGCTTGATAATACCAAAGAAGATTAGGTAAACCCACTCCTCCTTGATCCCTGCTCCTGAACAGGGTCTCCTTGGCAATTCTATGTCCCTTTCCACCCCATATAAATTTAATAATTTTCGATTGAAACTTCCTGAGGTGATCTTTGGGGATAGGTATCGGTAAGGACCTAAAGAGATAAAGAACACGTGGTAGCAAAGTTAGTTTTACAGAATTGATTCTACCTAGCCAAGACAGCCCCATTTTGTCCCATCTGGATAAGTCCTCTCCTAATTTACGAAAAAGTGGGGGGAAATTAGCATTGTAGAGATTGTCAATTGAGGAAGTAAGGTTGATACCCAGATAGGGGATCATTTTTTCCCCCCAACTGAATCGGAAGTCGGTTTTAAGTAAGGCCATCACGGAGGTCGGTAGATTAATGTTTAGTGCCATAGATTTAGAGTAATTAACCCTAAGACCAGATACCTTGCCGAAGTCATCGAGCACCTTGTATAGGTTAGGTAAAGAAGTAAGTGGTGATGTGATGAAAAGTAAAACATCATCAGCAAAGAGGGCGCACTTGTGGGTTTGTTGGCCACAACGCACTCCCTGTATGTCTGGATTATGCCGGATGGCGCTAGCTAGTGTCTCGATGACTACGGCAAAAATCAATGGAGACAAAGGACAGCCTTGTCTAGTACCACTCAGGATCGGAAAAGAGTCCGAATAGTAACCCTGCATTTTGACTTGTGCAACCGGGGTATCGTATAGTGCTCCTATTATATTCATAAAGGTTTGACTGAAACCACACTTTTTTAGTGTCGGGAACAGGAAGGCCCAGGAGACAGAGTCGAAAGCTTTCATTAGATCCAGAGACAAAACAAATCCCTGCTGTGGGAGTCCCTTGTCCCAGCCGGAATTTAGTAACGAAACTATATCTATTGCTCTCCTGATCTGGTCTGGACCCTGTCTCCCAGGAATGAAGCCCACCTGATCCCCATGAATATACAGGCTTATAAAGGAGGATATTCTATTAGCTAAGATTTTAGTTAAGATTTTTAGATCATTGTTGATCAATGATATGGGTCTGTAATTAGCTGTACAGCTAGTGTCCTTACCTGGCTTTGGTATTACTGTAATGAAAGCCGAATTAAGCGTCTTGTCTAATTGACCCCCAGCTCGTAACTGATTATAAAAGCGAGCTAGATATGGAAAAAGCTGCTGGGAGAAGTGCTTGTAATACGGGGCTGAAAAGCCATCTGGACCAGGAGCGGAGTCATTTTTGAGGTCGTGAATGACCTGAGAAACTTCCTCCGCAGAAACAGGATTTTCAAGGCTGTCCTTATGATGCTCTCGTAACTTAGGGAGCTTCAGGGAGTTCAGATAGGAGTCAACTGTGTGAGACGAGGGTTCCAACCCTTGAGTACTATATAAAGATCGGTAAAAATCATGAAAGGATTCCATGATTTTCAGAGGATTCTGTGATAGGGAGCCAGTACTTAAACGTATCTTAGGTAAGGTGCGCACCCTCACCCTAGGAGTGAGCCTGCGTGCTAACATGGCACCCAATTTGTCCTTTTGATAATAGAACCTCCCTCCATCCCATCGTAGACTTTTCTCCGCAACGGCTGTGAGGGACAGATTAAGAGCCATGCGCGCGGATTCAAGGCTAGCTGACGATGTAACAGTGGGGTTGCGTTTATGTTGTTTACTGAAGTGAGAAAATTCACTTTCAAGTCTAGCTATTTCCAGTTTGCGGGCTTTGTTTATTCTAGCGGACATTTGGATTAGCTTACCCCTTACATAGGCTTTGTGAGCAGCCCACAGTGTGATGGGAGAGATATTATCAACATCATTATGTAAGAAATATTCCTGAATATCTTTGCTAAGTTCATTGACATGTGGGGGATTGCTGAGTAAAGAGGCATTTAATTTCCAATGAAACCTGTGGTGATGAGTTACAGATTTGTGTATGATTAAGAGAAGGAAGGAGTGGTCCGACCAGACAGAGTCTTTAATGATAACTTTACGCACCAGCGGGATATGTTTTTGCATAATGAAAAAGTGATCAATTCTGGCAAAAGTATTGTGGGGGCTGGAATAATGCGTATAATCCCGAGTACCAGGATTTTGTTCCCTCCAAGCATCTACCAGACCCTGCTGGAAGATCTGTCTGGCTACATTGAGGCTCTGCCTGGTGGGGCGCACCCCATCCCTTCCCGGGGGTCTGGACTTATCCTTTCCTGCTTCAAATGCTATGTTGGAATCTCCGCCGTAAAGGACCATGCCCTCCAGCATTGGAGCAAGGGTGAGAAAGAGGGATTGGAAAAATTTGGATTGTCCTCGGTTAGGTGCATAATATGAGATTAGTGAGTAAATCTGACCATCAATGAGTCCCTTCACTAGAATGAACCTGCCATCAGGGTCCCTAAATTCAGAAGTTAGTGAGAATTGCGTTTTGCGGGAGAAGAAAATTCCCACCCCTTTGGTTTTTTTATCAGAATTGGCAAGAAAAAACGTGGGGAATTTGGCATGTATAAAAGACGGAGCGTAAGATCTTGGAAAGTGTGTTTCCTGAAGAAATAATATGTCTATTTTTTGGTCATGATAATACTGAAAGACTTTCCGACGCTTAAGTGGGGAATTAAGCCCCTGCACGTTATGTGAGGCCAGGCGTAGGGCCTGTGAGGAGGTGGTGTGGTCAGCCATGGAGCAGAATAGGTTGAGATGCCAGTAAACCCCAATCACCTACCTTCCAATTGACGGGTGGTATGTGGTCATGTATCAATGTTAGGATCCTCAGATCACGATCCCCGGTCCCGTGGGCAAGCGAGACCGCACACGTCACTGAAAAGAGTAAAAATTTAGTAAGGGGATTAAGAGAGAGAAAAAGCAGAAGAATAGTAGGAGAAGAAGATCCAGGGATATGTGAAAAAAATGTTCATCATATCCCGAGATATAAATGTGTTGCCTCCAAACTCGTGGAGGAAATCCCCACCCGAAGTAGGAATAACTGCAATCCGACTTCGAGGGAAGGATGAGGCGCAAAGGTACCGCCCCGTGCACGGCACCCCTAAAAAAGCTATGACAGCAATATATTAGGATACACTCCCTACCCCATTAATAACTGAGAAGTATATCTATAACGGGAGGGGGCAGAAAGGATCACAAGTTAAAATTGACCCCTATAACAAAATTATAAAAAAAAAAAAAATATATATAATTAAAGAAATAAATAAAAAAAATTAAAATAATTTTAACACGAAGAGGGTATAACCCCAAAACACGGGATCAAAAACTTTCAACGCCCCCCAGGACCAGACAGGAGCTCCAAATAGGAAAAAAAAAAAGGGGGGGGGGGGAGGAGACCTGTATGGTGAAGGGGTAAGGCATGTCCACATCCCAAAAAGGGATGTAAAGGGAGAAAGAAAAAAAAAAAAAAAGAGAGTCCGGGGGTTCAGGTAGCAGGGCTTTCCTTGGCTTTCTTATACTTGGGTTTTTGCCACGTAGGAGTCAGAGGGCTGGGTGGAGGTGGTCGTTTGGGTAGGAGTGATGGAGAAGACTGCATCGGTGATGATGGATCAGTGTTCAAGAGTCCCAATTTTTTCAGTAAAAGTTCTCCTTCCGCTGGTGTAGAAAATCTGAAAGGCTTGCCGTTAAATTCAAATTTGAGGCTCAGCGGGAAAAGCCACCAGTATTTCACATTTTTCTGTGTGTGGACATTCAGAAGTGGTTTAAGTGCTCGCCGTCTTTGATTAGTATAAGGAGAAATATCAGCGTACACCTGAACTGAATGACCCAGGAGCTGGATTTGGGGCATAGTGCGAGCCCTCCTCATGACCTCCTCCTTAACGTTGTAGTAGTGAGGTTTTACCACAATGTCCCTGGGAAGACCATCCGAGCGAGGAGGACCTAGGGCTCTGTGGGCCCTATCGAGCTCCAACCTGTGGGCTCTGATATCAGGTATCAGGTGTTTGATGAGAGAGTGGACTGCTTCCGGAATGTCCGTGAAAGTCTGAGGAAGACCCCTTATCCTAAAGTTCAGCCGTCTGGACCTATTTTCAAGGTCATCGATTTTGGCGATGGCCCCCTCCAGCTGATCAGTGAGTTCTTGAAAGCGATCCGTATTTTGATTGACCCGATCAATTGTGGCGTCCATTTTAGTTTCAATATGCTCAATGCGGGATCCCAGGAGATGTAGGTCTGATTTAATGTCAGAGGTGATATCTGAAGTTATTTTGGCAGCAGTTTGTGCAAGTCCTTTATCAAGCATTTCTGCGAATTTGTTAAAGAGCATTGAGATATCAGGGGGACATGAGGAGAACTGATGCACATCTTGTTGCTGTATGACAGGCCTCTGGGGGGATGAGGCTGTGTGAGGTATGTGAAGCCCATCCAGGGTCTGATCTAATAAGGATAATGTGGAGGCAGGAGATGCTGGATCTAAGATAATATGGGGCAGATGAGCCTCTCCACATACCTCTTTAAGCAGAGCAGTGCCCCAGGGAGAGGAATCAGCTGTGCCTGTGTGTGCAGCATCGCTTGTGTGCCGCTCCGCCGCCATCTTAGGTGTCTGTGCTGTGGGAGACCCAGCCGAGAAACAGTCCTCTGGGGTCCGTTTGGCTGCTGCAATATGCCCTGTCTCTGTCCTGGGGGTAGCCGCCGTGCTCCGCTCCCGATTGCGGGTGTTGGGGGTGAGTGGATCCGTTGCGGGGAGTGCCGAATGCTCGGAGCGGGACGGAGCTCTGTGATCAGGCGTCCATGTCACAGAGCGCCACGCATGCGCCTCAATTTTTTTTTTTTTTGCACAAAGTTGTCACTAAATGATATATTGCTCAAACATGCCATGGGAATATGTGAAATTACACCCCAAAATACATTCTGTTGCTGCTCCTGAGTACGGGGATACCACATGTGTGAGAATTTTTGGGAGCCTAGCTGCATACGGGACCCCAAAAACCAAGCACCGCCTTCAGGGTTTCTAAGGGTATCAATTTTTGATTTCACTCCTCACTGCCTATCACAGTTTTGGAGGCCGTGGAATGCCCAGATGGCACAAACCCACCCCCCCCAAATGACCCCATTTTGGAAAGTAGACACCCCAAGCTATTTGCTGAGAGGCATTGTGAGTATTTTGCAGACCTCGCTTTTTGTCACAAAGTTTTGAAAATCGAAAAAAGAAAAAAAAAAACGAGAGCTGCAAAATACTCACAATACCTCTCAGCAAATAGCTTGGGGTGTCTACTTTCCAAGATGGGGTCATTTTGGGGGGGGGGTTTGTGCCATCTGGGCATTCCATGGCCTCCGAAACTGTGATAGGCAGTGAGGAGTGAAATCAAAAATTGTCACACTTAGAAACCCTAAAGGCGGTGCTTGGTTTTTGGGGTCCTGTATGCAGCTAGGCTGCCAAAAAGTCTCACACATGTGGTATCCCCGTACTCAGGAGAAGCAACAGAATGTATTTTGGGGTGTAATTTCACATATTCCCATGGCATGTTTGAGCAATATATCATTTAGTGACAACTTTGTGCAAAAAAAAAAAAAATGTCTTTTTCCCGCAACTTGTGTCACAATATAAAATATTCAATGGACTCAAAATGCCTCTCAGCAAATAGCTTGGGGTGTCTACTTTCCAAAATGGGGTCATTTTGGGGGGGGTGAACTGTCTTGGCATTTTATGGCCTTCAAAACGGTGATAGGTAGTGAAGAGTGAAATCAAAAATTTGCGCCCTTAGAAATCCTAAAGGCGGTGCTTGGTTTTTGGGGCCCTGTACGCGGCTAGGCTCCGAAAAAGTGCCACACATGTGGTATCCCCATACTCAGGAGATGCAGCTAAATGTATTTTGGGGTGCAATTCCACATAGCCCATGGCCTATGTGTGAAATATATCATTTAGTGACAATTTTATGTAAATTTTTTTTTTTTGTCATTATTCAATCACTTGTGACAAAAAAAAATTATATTCAATGGGCTCAACATGCCTCTCATCAATTTCCTTGGGGTGTCTACTTTCCAAAATGGGGTCATTTGGGGGGGGGGGTTGTACTGCCCTGCCATTTTAGCACCTCAAGAAATGAGATAGGCAGTCATAAACTAAAAGCTGTGTAAATTCCAGAAAATGTACCCTAGTTTGTAGACGCTATAACTTTTGCACAAACCAATAAATGTACGCTTATTGACATTTTTTTTACCAAAGACATGTGGCTAAATACATTTTGGACTAAATGTATGACTAAAATTGAGTTTGTTGGAATTTTTTTTGTAACAAAAAGTAGAAAATATTGCTTTTTTTCAAAATTTTCGGTCTTTTTCCATTTATAGTGCAAAAAATAAAAACCGCAGAGGTGATCAAATACCATCAAAAGAAAGCTCTATTTGTGGGAACAAAAGGACGCAAATTTTGTTCGGGTACAGCATTGCATGGCCGCGCAATTAGCAGTTAAAGCAACGCAGTGCCAAATTGTAAAAAGTGCTCTGGTCGAAAGGGGGTAAATCCTTCCGGGGATAAAGTGGTTAAAGTAACGCAGTGCCGTGTCCCAAAAAATGGCCTGGTCATTAAGGGGGTAAATCTTCCAGGGCTGAAGTGGTTAAGAGCAAAAGTGTAATTTCTTTCTGCTGCTTCGTTCCTCTGCTATCTTCATGAGTTACTTCTGACAAGTTTTCCTTTTTCAAGCGGTGCTTGATCGCTCAGTTTTCAGTAAAGGGGCGGTGGGAACAAATGCAGCATTGGACTGATACTGCATCCACCTAGGTGAGTATACTTTTTTTTTCAACCCAATTCCATACTTCTTTTTTAAAACCACATTAGAAGGACACATTAGAAGCTCCGCAAAGCACAATGGCAGCTGAAGGCATCCAAAGTGTCCTCATGCCAATTAAACAACAAAAATGGCAAACACCTCAATTTATAACTAGCTTTTAAAGAAGGGTGCACATGAAAAGGCTTTGCACAGCACAAACAAGTTTTGCCTGCACACTTTCCAGCTAGCCAGTCTCCAAAAAAAGAAAAAAAATGGTGGTGTCTAATAATTTGCATTAAAAAAGAGGTTTGGGTTGCACAACATTTACAAATACTGCAAATATTATATGGAAGCTGCAATGCCTCATCAAGACCACTCTGTTAAATTTGTCCGAACACGAATTTTTGAGAGTTTCCTTGTTGGAGTAGCCGGGTGCCATGTCGACTGTGTCAATCCCCCCCCCCCCCCCCCGCTACTGGGATCTGTGTAAATAGCAGGCTGTATGTGCAGCAGCAGTTCTATGTGCGATCCCCCACTTGCTCCCCCTCCCTCCTGTAAAGCAGCAGAGGGACCAGTCAAGAAGCCTGGTGAAGGAAATTGGGACATGTAGTCTCTTTGGGAGCACTACCTATTGAAATTAAAAAGGGCCTGAACAACAGACCCCACAAGACCCTGCAGAAGAGGGAGGGGAAATAGTAGCATTTTCTCGGGCTGTACAGGACACAGCTTTTTTGCCGTGAGGGAGACCGGAGAGTACACATCACTATTCAGTGTGCACCATCACTGCTGCATATCGATGGCCTGAGCATGGAGTTTGGGGGTGTCGACAGTCAGTTAGTTGAGTGCAGAGCAGAGAGTTGACTGATCACTGTATGTGATCAGATGGTGAGCTGTAATATCACTGGAACTGGTGAGCTGTGGCTGTTGGGATTTACTATCTGCTGCTAGAGAGACTGAGCACTTTAGAAACTGACCATACAACCATCTAGAAGCCTTATTGCTGCCTGCAGGTTTGACTGTGACTATTTTAATGTGCACCAGCACTGTGCTTCATTCCTGTACCTGATCATGCACCTTGTTCCTGTGACCTGCTCCTCGTAGCCTGCATCCAGTACTCTATACACTGCTCTGCTTCCCTTGTTTTCTGTCTCAGTCCTGACCTTGCCCTGCTCACGTTTACTCCCTTCATTGGTACACAGTTAGTTAGGTTGTCGTTTTGGTTGCTGCAAGTTAATCACGTTAATTTTGTCACTTTACATTGTTTACTGGTGTAAATAATTTAACTTTATTCAGCCTGGTTCCTGATTTTCTAAGGTACAGAGCACTGATCTGGTCATCCTTATTAGATACCTGTATTTGGTATCCCTTACACTGTCCCTTTATAGCTGATACACAGAGACCTTCAACTATTGCTTATGCTAAGAGGTACCTCTCAAGTAGGGATGAGCCAAACACCCCCCTGTTCGGTTCGCACCAGAACATGCGAACAGGAAAAAAGTTTGTTCGAACACGCGAACACCGTTAAAGTCTATGGGACACGAACATGAATAATCAAAAGTTCTAATTTTTAAGGCTTATATGCAAGTTATTGTCATAAAAAGTGTTTGGGGGCCTGGGTCGTGCCCCAGGGGACATGGATCAATGCAAAAAAAAGTTTTAAAAACGGCAGTTTTTTCAGGAGCAGTGATTTTAATAATGCTTAAAGTCAAACAATAAAAGTGTAATATCCCTTTAAATTTCGTAGCTGGGGGGTGTCTATAGTATGCCTGTAAAGGGGCGCATGTTTCCCGTGTTTACAACAGTCTGACAGCAAAATGACATTTCAAAGGAAAAAACCCATTTAAAACTACTCGCGGCTATTGCATTGCCGACAATACCCATAGAAGTTCATTGATAAAAACAGCATGGGAATTCCCCACAGGGGAACCCCGAACTAAAATAAAAAAAAAAATGACGTGGGAGTCCCCCTAAATTCCATACCAGGCACTTATCTGAGCACGCAACCTGGCAGGCCGCAGGAAAAGAGGGGGGACAAGAGTGCAGCCCCCCCTCCTGAACCGTACCAGGCCACATGCCTTCAACATTGGGAGGGTGCTTTGGGGCAGCCCCCCAAAACACCTTGTCCCCATGTTGATGAGGACAAGGCCCTCATCCCCACAACCCTGGCCGGTGGTTGTGGGGGTCTGCGGGCGGGGGGCTTATCGGAATCTGGAAGCCCCCTTTAACAAGGGGACCCCCAGATCCCGGCTTCCCCCCCCTGTGTGATATGGTAAGGGGGTACTTACCCCTACCATTTCACTAAAAAACTGTCAAAAATGTTAAAAATGACAAGAGACAGTTTTTGACAATTCCTTTATTTAAATGCTTCTTCTTTCTTCTATCTTCCTTCATCTTCTGGTTCTTCTGGTTCTTCCTCCGGCGTTCTCGTCCAGCATCTCCTCCACGGCATCTTCTATCTTCTTCTCCACGGGCCGCTCCGCATGGGGGGAGGCTCCCGCTCTTCTCTTCATCTTCTTCTTCATCTTCTTCTCTTTAAAATTAGCACTTTTGATTTCTCCCATAGACTTTTAAAGGGTGTTCCGCGGCATTCGAATTGTTCGGTGTTCGGCGAACTTGCAAACAGCCAATGTTCGAGTCGAACATGAGTTCGACTCGAACTCGAAGCTCATCCCTACTCTCAAGGAACATTGCACCATATCCAAGCTACTGTGTTCTTCAAGAGTGTACTTTATACTAGCTATAGTATTGCTATTCACATTGCAGGTATAGCTTATATGCATTGTTTATTGTTGACTGTAATAATTTATGAATCTCTGTCTGGTGGTACAGAACTTTATTCGGCTTAGTGATTATACTGTCTTACAGACTTTGTTTTGAACCTGCCTTATGTTTGTTTATTTATGCTCAAAACCACCATTTATTCTAACCCATACTAAAACACTAAATGGTCTTTGCTTTATTTCCTTGTGCTAATTCACAGCCAAGTTAAAATTATCTATTCTCTTGTTCTTATAAGGCCTCATGCACACAGGATGTTTTAAAAATTCCAGCGCTACAGTAGCGCTAAAAATGCCTGTTTTTTTCGGGTTTAGCTGCTTACCTGAACCCCCTCTCGATCCAGGGATGTTGCACAAGAGACTTGGCTGTCGAGGACTCTCCCTCCTTATTGGCTAAGACAGCAGCGAAGCACCTTTGGCTCCCACTGCTATCAAAATCAGTGAGCCAATGAGGAGAGAGAAGGGGTGTGGTTGGGCCGCTGCTCCATGTCTGAATGGACACACGGAACTGCGGCTCGGTTTGGGTGCCCCCATAGCAAGCTGCTTGGTGTGGGGGCACTCAAAAGGAGGGCGGGGCAAGGAGCACCGAAGAGGGACCTGAGAAGAGGAGGATCTGGGCTGCTCTGTGCACAACCACTACACAGAGCAGGTAAGTATAACATATTTGTTATTTTTAACAAAAAGAAAGAGACCTTAGTATCACTTTAAGCTTTAAAGTATATCTATGGTCAACATGTAAAATCACATATTCATGTATAGCCTACTTCTATTAAATTTGAATGATTTGAAGTTTGTAAACTTTGTGAAGATCCCCACACATTTACTTCCTTGAATTCTGTGACATGTATTTACTATGTCCTGTAAATAGGCATTGCTGTGTCACACATTTCACAGAGCCTGCCTTCTGAACTATAGAGGTGCTGAGAGGAGGAGTTTCAGGAGGTGAAGTCAGCACAGGAATCCCTGCTTACAGGCAGCAAAAGTACCATGGGATATGTAGTCCTTAGAAACTGAAAGTAAACCGCAGAAGAAAAGCTGCAAAGCATTCAGGAAAGCTGGTATGTTGTGGAAATAGATGACCATTAATCAGGCAGAACTCGTAAACATGAAGGCCCCTTTCACACAGGCGGACCAGACAGGCAGATCCGATTGGACCATCCATTTCCCTCTATGGAGTGGTAGATGTTGACACCCGCAGACATCCGATCCGATCCGATCCTATCTGCTAATAACAGATGGATGGGGGATCTGTTCCCCATCTGTCTGGTGGATCGGATCGGATGACAGTCAGAAGTCAGATAGAGACAGATAGGCGGTCTGTTTCCATCCAACCACTCATAGGGGAAAGCGGGCTGCGTCCGTGTCCACTCTGCATAAGTGGTACGGGGATCAGAGGACAGAATCCCTGCTGAGCAGGCGGATCCATTGGCGGAGTTCGCCCATCTGAAACCTTAACCACTTGCCGACCGCCTCACGCAGATATACGTCTGCAGAATGGCACGGGCAGGCAAAATCACGTACCTGGTATGTGATTGCCTTCCCGCGGGCGGGGGTCCGATCGGACCCCACCCGGTGCCAGAGGCAGTCGGCTCTTGTTCGCGGGCGATGAGAGGTGAGGGGGAGACCATCCATTGTTGGCCACCCCCTCCCAATCGCTCCCAGTGAATGAAAATGCTTCCTCTCCCTCTGTAATGTAAACAGAGGGAGAGGAAGTGATGTCATCCCTCCTCGAGCCGGTCTTTTTCGTTCCGGCGCCGAGGAGAGAAGACATCAAGTAAGTGCACAACACTACACGTTCAGTAGAACACGCCAGGCACACTTGTCACCCCCCTTCACCCTCGATCACCCCCCGATCACCCCCCTGTACCCCCTGTCACACTGACACCAATAGCAGTTTTTTTTTTTTGCATTGGTGTCAGTTTGTGACAGTTATAAGTGTTAGGGCAGTTAGGTTAGCCCCCTTTAGGTCTGGGGTACCCCCCTAACCCCCCCTAAGAACGGTTAACCCCGTGATCACCCCCCGTCGCCAGTGTCGCTAAGCGATCGTTTTTCTGATCGCTGTATTAGTGACACAGGTGACGCTAGTTAGGGAGGTAAGTATATAGGTTCGCTGTCAGTGTTTTATAGCGACAGGGACCCCCATATACTACCTACTAAAGGTTTTAACCCTTGATTGCCCCCTAGTTAACCCTTTCACCAGCGATCACCATATAAGTGTTACGGGTGATGCTGGTTAGTTTGTTTTTTATAGTTTATTATAGTTTATTATAGTTTTAGGGCACCCGCCGTTTATTACCTTATAAAGGTTTAACCCCCTAATTGCCCAGCAGTGATATAAGTTACGTTTTTAGGATCAGATAAGGTCTGCGTCATCCCAGGCAGCGTCAGGTTAGCGCCAGTACCGCTAACACCCACGCACACAGCATACACCTCCCTTAGTGCTATAGTATCTGAACGGATTGATATCTGATCCGATCAGATCTATACTAGCGTCCCCAGCAGTTTAGGGTTCCCAAAAACGCAGTGTTAGCGGGATCAGCCCAGATACCTGCTAGCACCTGCGTTTTGCCCCTCGGCCCAGCCCAGCCCAGCCCAGCCCAGCCCACCCAAGTGCAGTATCGATCGATAACTGTCACTTACAAAACACTAAGCACACATAACTGCAGCGTTTGCAGAGTCAGGCCTGATCCCTGCGATCGCCAACAGTTTTTTGGTACGTTTTGATACAGTCACTAACAGTCAGGAGCTTTTTTGCCTGTGAATCTCACTAGTGTACCCCTAAATTTAGAGCCCAAAATGGCAAATCGAAGGTACACTAGTGAAGAGGCCTACACGTTTCTGAGCATGACAGATAGTGAAGAGGAAGTCACTCATCTGTCAGATTCAGGCTCAGAATATGATCCTGTAGAGGACAGCGGCTCCATGACAGATAGCTCTGATGACGGAGTTGTGGTCCCTGCTAAGGTCAGGCGTACCAGACCCCAATCTTCTTCTTCTGTCCTTGAAGTGCAAGAACCGCAGGTCCCTCGTATAGAGCAGAGAAGTACTAGCGCCGCTATTCCTTCTGGTGAACTGGCAAGCACCAGCGGCCTAGTACACCCTGGTCGTATATCCAGCACTGCAGTATCACGTGGTGATGTGGCGAGTCCCATAAGTGCAGTTCAAGCTGGCGAGGTGGCAAGCACTAGTAGTGTCCCGCTGCCACCAAGAAGACGAACACAGGCCCGTCGTGTCCATAGTGCCCTTCCTGCTGCATTCGCCAATCCAAATTGGGAACCCACCACTTCTGCAGCACCCGTACTTCCCCCTTTCACTGGCCAACCCGGAATTCAGGTGGAAACAGTTGACTTTACGCTACTGGATTTTTATTTGCTGTTTTTCACCGAAAATCTCTATAGATCTATTGTGGACCAAAGCAATTTGTACGCTGGTCAACACATCGCCACTATTCCCCAGTCCTCCCTTGCCAGAGATTGGAAACCAATTACGGTTTCCAAATTTAAGATCTTTCTGGGCCTTTCCCTCCTCATGGGCATAAGTAAAAAGAGTGAGTTGCGGTCATATTGGTCCACTGACCCAATTTACCATTCGCCCTTGTTCTCTGCCTCCATGGCCAGGGCACAATACGAGCAGATTTTGCGGTTCATGCACTTCAACGACAATGAACTCTGTCGTCCTTGTGGAGACCCTGGATACGATCGGCTCTACAAAATTCGGCCCCTCGTAAACCACTTCAACCAACGTTTTGCAGACTTGTTTACTCCCCATCAAGTTGTCTGCGTTGATGAGTCCCTGATTAAATTTTCTGTCCGCTTGTCATTCAAACAGTACCTTCCCAGCAAGCGTGCCAGATACGGGGTCAAGATGTATAAGCTCTGTGACAGGGCCACAGGCTATACATGTAGTTTTATGGTTTACGAGGGCAAAGATAGTCATGTAGAGCCAACAAACTGCCCTGACTACATAGGAAGCGCTGGTAAGATAGTGTGGGACTTGGTGACACCCTTATTCGGAAAGGGGTACCACTTGTACGTGGACAATTATTGCCACTTTTTAGCCACCTTTTTGATCATCAGATTGGAGCATGTGGCACCGTGCAACCTAATCGCCAGGGCTTTCCCCAGCGGCTTGTAGATTCCCATCTTAGGCTGGGGGAGAGAGCCTGCTTGCAGTGTAATAACTTGCTCGCTATGAAGTGGAGGGACAATAAGAATGTTTTCGTTCTTACCTCCCTTCATGCAGACACGACGGTCCAAATTCGGCGCCGTACCTAGTTGCCTGTAAGGCCAGACGTTGGTACAAAAAAGTGTCTGTTTATTTATTTAAATTGGCTTTGCTGAATGCTCATGTGCTATACAGAGCTTCAGGACAGACTGGATTCTTCCTTAAATTCCTGGAAGAGATCGTCAGAGCCCATCTGTATCCAGACGGTGCTCCACCTCACCATCCCCAACCAAATGCAGTAAGCCGGCTGCATGAGAGGCATTTTCAATATGTCCTCCCAAGTACCCCTACCCAACGAGCCCCCCAAAAAAGATGTTGTGTCTGCAGCAAGCGCGGATTTAGGCGTGACACCCGGTATTATTGTCCCCTCTGTCCTGGCAATCCTGGTCTTTGCATTGGTGAATGTTTTGAACGCAACCATACACTAGTGGAGTATTAGCGTAGGGTACAGCACTGCACAGACTAGGACACACTTTCACAGGGTCTCCCAAGATGCTGTCGCATTTTGAGAGACCCAAACCTGGTACCAGTTAAAAAAGTTAGTTACAAAAAAATGTAAAAAAAAAAGAAAAAAACAAAAAAATATATAAAATAAAAAAAACAAAAATAGTTGTTGTTTTATGCCGCGTACACACGGTCGGACTTTTCAGCTACAAAAGTCCAACGGACGCTGACGGACTAAAGCTGGCTGGTAATCCGATCGTGTGTGGGCTTCTCCGGACTTTCAACGTACTTTTTTAGCCTCAAATCCGACGTACTTTAGATTTGAAACATGCTTCAAATCTTTACGTCGTAACTACGACGGACCCCGAAGTCCGCTCGTCTGTATGCTAGTCCTACGGACAAAAAAACGACGCATGCTCATAAGCAAAAACTAAACGAAGCACTCGGTCTAGTAAAACTAGTGTTCGTATTGTAGGTAGCACATTCATCACGCTGTAAAATCTGTGATCGTTGAATGCAGCGCATTTTATTTCTTCTTTACGAATGTTCTAAAGAACCAAGGTGTTTTGCTGTTCATAATCAGAGTTCTCCCAAACTGATTTCTGGATTCTTTTTCTCTTTGATCTCATGAATGATATAGTATGCTTTTTAAAAACAATGTTTCCATACTAATAATACTTTTTCCCTTTATATTTTGTTTTTTTAGGTTTGTAAAGTTACCACAAAGAACCCATTATTCTATTTTTTTTTTTCGAGTGATTATTTTTTAGTTTTTATATAAAGTGAACCCAAAGCACCGTTTTTGGTTATGTAGATTTTTTTAGTTTCAAGACTTACCACTTGAACATTATTAACATTAGTAATGTATTTTTGGTGTGTTTTTTTCAAACTCAATGAGATTGTTGTCCCTTGTTAATTTAACATTGTGTGTAAAATCAATGATTTAAAAGAAAACACATAAAGTCTTTTGCTAAACTCAAAAAAGATCCATTTATTCATGGTCAAAATAAAATAAAGAGGAAGTCAACGCTGGAAAAAGTCGTTGTCCAAGAAAATTGGGATCTTGCGGAGTCCATATAAGAGGGAGCACAATCTGGTCCAAGAATCCCAGAGATCAACAGCACCAGCAGATGATCTAGATGTCCCCAGACTGTGGTCCTACAACAGCCTGCGTCTTCTGTCAGACCAGACTAAACCCAGGTCATCACTTTCTTCTCTTCCCTGCAGCCTTTCCTCCACGCTGCCCTGCAGCTTTCCCTGCAGCCTTCCCTGTAGCCTTCTTTTGAGGCTGTGGCTCTGGTGTTTCAGTTGTGGCAGGAGGAGGAGGAGGAGGAGGAGGAGGAGGAGGAGGAGGAGGAGGAGGGGGGGCTGCCTCATGTAGTTGGGTGTATTGTGTTAGCGTGCCCTGCAGCCCCTTATGGATTGTTTCCCCAAATAGTCGCTCACAAATGAGGCGCTGCTCCCAATCCATCTGAAGAGTAGCAGCCATAGGATTCTTCCGCTTCGGGGGGGCTCGTTAAAAAACGGGTGGCCTCTTGCATGAGGCGCAGGGATGCGTCCTGTGTGACCATCCCCTTCCTGGCCCTTTTTTTGGGAAGGTGGAGGGGAGGCACTTGGGATTGGGTCAGGCTCCTACTGGGCCCAGCCACCTCACTTGGCCCAGCCACCTCACTTGGCCCAGCCACCTCACTTGGCCCAGCCACCTCACTGGGAGCAGCCACCTCCTGCCTGACACTGGGCCCAGCCTCCTCCAGGATGATGGTGAATCCGGCCTCCTCCAGGCTGTCCATGGGCCCGGTCTCCTCCTGCCTGCCACTTTCCCCACATTCCTCCTGGATGGACTCATCCTGTGTATAAAAAAAGGACAATTCAATGTGAATACATCTCTTTAATAAAAGAGTCTAATCAGACACCCTAATTATTTCAAGCAGGTGCCAAACATATTTAGCCACTACTGTCATTTGATATGTATACACAATTTTGAGTGCTAAATTATTTTAGACAATTATAACATCCAGTTAACATCATTAATATTAGTACAGTAAATATTTGTTAAAATAATTTACCTGACTCCAGATGGTCATATCCGGTTCATCCAGGATGGAAGACCCAGCTTGCTCCTCATCAGCCTCTGCTGGGGTGGAGGGAAGGGTGGAGGGAAGGGTGGAGGGAAGGGTTGAAAGTGATGCCCTGGCTTCATTCTGGTCATCAAGAAAACGGAGTTGATTGTAGTACCACAGCCTGGGTACATAAACATCATCTGCTGATGCTCCTGATCTCCTTGATTCCTGGATCTTCCTATGCTCCCTTTTATACATGTTCCTCAAGACCCCAATTTTCTTGAGCACTGTCTCCATTGTTGCTCCCGGGATGGTCGCCTGGACAAAGGACAGAAGTCTCTCCAGCGTTGACTTCCTCACATGCTTGGCATAATACTGAGGGTGTTTCACCTCCCACAAATTCCTCATCTCTCGATATTTCGAAATAAAAGCTGTAAGGAACTCTGGATCCTTAAATAGGGGATTCATTATATCTGGAAAAGAGAAAGTCACAAGACCAAAAACACTTATGATAGGTTTCTGCTAACCCCTCATCATCTTCTCCCTATGTAGGCCTCATCAATCTATCAAGCCATATAGGCCGCTTGCTACAAAGTCATGACCATAAAACCCACCCCCAAAAAAACAAAGAAATTTAAAATTAAAATTACCTTCGTTTTGTAACGTCCTGGTCCACTATCACCTACGCACAGAACGTACGTACGACACGTGCGCAAGGCCCCTCTTTATACACTACGCATGTGTGAAACTCCGCCTGCGTCGCCCGCCCCTGACGTTTGAAATTAACTCATGTTCTCCGCCCCCTAATTCGACGCACAGAACGTACGTACGACACGTGCGCAAGGCCCCTCTTTATACACTACGCATGTGTGAAACTCCGCCTGCGTCGCCCGCCCCTGACGTTCGATTTTAACTCATGTTCTCCGCCCATTTTTAGTTACGGCGCGTAGTGGGGTAAATAATGGCGGAGACACCTGACATGTCCTCAGGTAGTGGAAAAAGCCCGGAGGCTGGAACGTCCACAAAATCTGTGAGGCCTAGATTTAAGGCCTCCAATATGAGTTTTAAAGAAATGGTGGAGATGGTGGCCATTCTTCACAAAGACGACTATGATGGGAAGTATGGGCCGTACGCACGGCCAAATTTGCGCAAGGCCAAAATAATGGCGAAGGTCGTGGACACTTTGCAGGCTTCTTTTGGGGTACAGCGCTCCCGAGATCAACTTCGCAAAAGATGGTCTGACCTGAAACTCAGGGAGCCGGATCAATATAGACGGATCCGGAAAGTGCTTAAAAAAAGTAAGTACTTGTCGTGTTTTTCTCTTGTGTTTATTACCTTGTATACTGCTCCATGTGCTTTTCCTTCCTATACGATTTTTTTGGGTTCATCGTTTCAAACGATCTTTTACAAAACCTCGTTACATATCTATAGATAGATCTATCTAAATATATATATAAAAAATATATATATATATATATATATATATATATATATATATATATATATATATATATATATATATATATATATATATATATATATATATATATATATATATTTAGATATATAGATATATTTATATATAGATATATTTATATATATATATTTTTAGATATATATATATATATATATATATATATATATATATATATATATATATATATATATATATATATATATATATATATATATATATATATATATATATATATATATTTTTAGATATATATATATATATATATATATTTAGATATATATATATATATATATATATATATATCTAGATTTTTATATATATATATTTTATATATATATCTAACAAAAAAATATAGATATAGATATATAGATAGATAGATATAGAAATGTAAAACATTCTTTTGGAATATTTTAAGTTATCTTTTTTTATTTATATTTAGTTAGATATTTATAGATTTTGTTCCAGATATAGAGAGAGAGAGAGAGAGAGATCAAAAGATTATTAACTTTATTTTGAGATATTGATATCTAGATATCTATCTATCTATCCGATATGTCTTTATAATTTTAAATATTGAGGTAAAATAGGAACTCTACACAAACCACTTCACTACAAATGTTAGAAAATGACTATGTACTAAAATATCTGTGTGCTAAGTAGATTAATAATTTTTTGTTTCACATAGGGGAAAAATCACTCAGCCAAAAAGAAGACAGTCCACCCCAAGCCAAACATGACTGGGAAATCAGCCCAAGCCCCACTGAGGATGTGGAGGAAGGAGAGGTGGGCGACATGGGCACCCCACCAGGTGAGTGTCTGACACACCAGCTTACGGTAATCTATGCATGGCTGCCTTTTGTTTAATGTAATTTTTCTACTCTATTTTAGGGGATCTGGTTGTGCTTGATTCAAGCAACAGTGCCACCCCCGAGGATGTGGAGGAATTAGGCTACATGGGCACCCCACCAGGTCAGTGTCTGAGACAACAGCTTTATTATGGTAAGGTAAACTATGTATGTGTGCATATTTCTAAATACATTTTTTGGTTTCATTCCACTTTAGGTACACAAAGTGACTATTTCACTTCTGAAAGTGCCCAACGGCTAATTGGTCAAATAATGGCCTGGAATAAGGACATGGATGAAATGCGGAATCGGCTGGATCGTATGCAGCAGGAAATGAAGGACATGATTGATGTTTTGGGTCGAATCTAAATGCCCTTTTTGAAACCCCAAAACATCAATCATGTCCTTCATTTCCTGTTTTGCTGACCCCATTCTGGGCCTTCTCTTTATTTTTTTGGCTGAACATAAATGGCTGTTTAACCTAATTTTAAAAAGGAGGGCTGTTTCTTTAAAATACATTCCAAATTCATAAAAAAATAAAACTTGATTTTCAAAAAAACAACAACCAAAAAAAAAATAATAATATTTTTATTAAAAAAAAAAAAAAAAAAATTGATTTTAAAACAAAAAATAAAAAAAAAATTGATTTTAAAAAGCAAAAAAAAAAAAAAAAAAAAAAACATAAAAAAATTGATTTTAAAAAACGCCAAAAAGTAAAAAAACTTGATTTAAAAAAAAAAAAAAAAAAAAGCCTGTTTGCGAAAATCAAAAAGCCTAAAATATTTTTTTGTGGATTATGTCTAAATATTTAAATATAATTATATTTTTCGAAATTATTAAGATATCAGTATATTTTTGTCTATGAACATTTTATACTAAATGCAGAACTGAATGCATAACAACCATTAATAAAAACATCTCCTTATAGGAATTAAATAAATGTGTGGTTTGTTATTTCAATGCTCAGTATCAGTTTGGTTATAATTGTCAAAAAGTTGTTTACAGTGCAATGGAGTTTTTATTTAGACATTTAAAATGAAAATACAGTTGGCACTACAACTGCTCGACCATAACCTAGGAGAAAGCCCAAAAGAAAGGCAAGCAATAAATATAATTCAAGATTTCATCCATATTTTTTTTATTTTAAATAATTAAATATCATGGCCCATTGCAATGGCCCCCCTACCCATAAAATAATCAACATATTGCTGTCTAACTTGACGGGCACTTTGGGGGGCCAAGCCAGTACGGACATTATCCAGGCCCGTAAGGTTGGCATCTATAAGTCCGGCCTCAGGCCCAACTGTGCCTATATAATTCTGAGAATGTTTGTTTAAAAAGTTGTGCAGAATGCAGCACGATAAAATTATAAAATTAAGTTTGTATTCCGCCAAATTAATGGCTGTTTGAAACAGGCGGAACCGGCTGGCCAGAATTCCAAACGCATTCTCAACCACTCTTCTAGCTCTGGCCAGCCGGAAATTAAAAACCCTCCTCTCCGGGGTGAGGGTTCTTTGGGGGAATGGCCTCATGAGGTGCTTGCTCAGAGCGAAGGCTTCATCGGCAATGAAGACAAAGGGGAGTCCTTCCACATTATCCGCATCAGGTGGCAATCCCAGGCCACCACTCTGGAGACGCTGGCAGAACTCTGGGGAAATACTCCTCCATCCGACATCCGGCCATTCTTCCCCACGTCCACATATAAAAATTCATAGTGTGCAGACACCACCGCCATTAAAACAATACTGTGGAACCCTTTATAATTGAAATAGTATGACCCCGAATGGGGTGGTGGCACAATGTGGACATGTTTCCCATCTATAGCCACTCCACAATTGGGAAAGTCCCAACGGCTGGCAAAATGGGATGCCACAGTCTGCCATTCCTGTGGCGTTGAAGGAAACTGGGGAATCAAACAAGAAAACCAAAATCAATTAATTTGGAAGCTAACATTGCAATAAAATTAGACAATTCAAAACATTATTCCCCAGCATCAGTATAACATTAAATAATTTAATTCTTCTGGAAAAACTAATATGGAAAGGCACACTTATCAGATTGCTCACCCCCTCTGATGGAACATTGATTACATTTTAGGGGGTTGGGAAATCTAGCTAATTGCTAATTAGCAGCACACTATTTGGAGTGAGTTTAGGTGGGGGGGGGGTTGGAAATCTAGCTAATTGCTAATTAGCAGCACACTATTTGGAGTGAGTTTAGGTGGGGGGGGGGTTGGAAATCTAGCTAATTGCTAATTAGCAGCACACTATTTGGAGTGAGTTTAGGTGGGGGGGGGGTTTGGAAATCTAGCTAATTGCTAATTAGCAGCACACTATTTGGAGTGAGTTTAGGTGGGGGGGGGGGTTTGGAAATCTAGCTAATTGCTAATTAGCAGCACACTATTTGGAGTGAGTTTAGGTGGGGGGTGGGGTTGGGAAATCTAGCTAATTGCTAATTAGCAGCACACTATTTGGAGTGAGTTTAGGTGGGGGGGGGGGGTTGGGAAATCTAGCTACTTGCTAATTATAACCACACTAAATACACTCAAACAAAATACATTCAAAATGAGTAGACTAGGTAGATATGTTCCCATCACTGCATGCTGGGGAGGTTATTGAAGGAAAATATACATGCATGACAAAAAATAACAGGAAAAAAATCCAGCATGTGTGAGGATAAAAAGGGGACATTCACACTATATATTGCAATGATGGTAAGTAGTGTTTGAAGCAAGAAATACATTACATTATCAAAGATTACATAAAAGAACATGTGATGCTAATAAAAGCTAAATATCTTACCTTAATATAGTCCTTCTGCAGGACCTGGATGATGGCAGAACAGGTCTCTGGGATAATGATCCCCAGAGCCTGGGGGGAGATGCCTGTCGAGAACTTAAGGTCCTGCAGGCTTCTCCCTGTGGCCAAATACCGCAAGGTAGCGACCAGCCTCTGCTCCGGAGTGATGGCTTGCCTCATGCAGGTATCCTGCCTGCTGATATAGGGGGTCAGCAAAGCCACCAAACGGTCAAAAACAGGGTCCGTCATCCGGAGAAAGTTCCTGAAATCCTCAGGATTATTCTCACGGATCTCACGGAGCAATGGCATGTGACAGAACTGGTCACGCTGGAGCAACCAATTCTTGGTCCATGAACTCCTCCTCGCCCTGTTCATGGACTGGTCTTGGGCTGAAGAATAAACTACAGCACCAAACACATACAATGCACGAGCTCGACGACGAGTACGTACAGGTAACATGGTTTCAAAACGGTCGGCTGGTCAGAACGCACTAAACAGAACGCACTGAAGAACAGCAAGGCCTGTGAAGAACGACCTGAAAATCAGGAACGAACGGCCAATAAAACAAAGATTTCTCAATGCCAACTGACCAAACGCACTGAAAAGCAGATACAAACCTCACAAGCACAGACTGAACAACAGTTAAAACGAACTGAAAAATACGAGTCTCACAAGCGCGAATCGTCTCTCACCAAACTTCTACTAACACGAGATAAACACGAGATTAGCAGAAGGAGCCCAAAGGGTGTCGTACGGGCTATTGAACTTCCGTTTTATAGTCTCGTCGGACTTGGTGTACGTCACCGCGTACTAAGCTGTAGTACTTTTGTGTGGTCGTGTGTGTGCAAGTCTGTTCGTAAGAAAGTCTGCCGCAAGTCCGCCGAAGGTACGCCGGAAGTATGTCGGACAGGCTGTCCGACTTTTGTAGCTGAAAAGTCCGACCGTGTGCATTATTGTTCTCTCTCTATTGTTCTGCTCTTTTTTATTGTATTCTATACTGCAATGTTTTATTGTTATGTTTTTATCATGTTTGCTTTATAGGTATGCAGTTTTTTTATACTTTGTTTCTTTATTGTTAACCACTTTTTTGTTTTCAGGTACGCCATTCAGCTGCAGAGCGGATTTATTTATCTTGACAGCAACAGCGTTTCTCCCACGATACATAAAGCCGTGACTCCAGCGCTGTCGGAGGTGATTTCACCACCACAGTTACATACTTCAGCATATATGCCGAAGCGTGGGGGCAGCAGTGGGTGGAGGAGCGATTTGCTCCTGCCTTTTGCGGGAGAATGCCCCCATGCTTCGGCATATATATATTTTAGGTAGGCACAGGTTGCGTTAAATGTTTTATTTTTTACTATGATTTTTTTTTGTATTTTGCTTTGCAGGTATGGTAAGTATTACTGTAATGCCCCGTACACACGGTCAGATTTTCCGATGGAAAATGTCCGATCGGAGCGTGTTGTCGGAAATTCCGACCGTGTGTGGGCTTTATCGGACATTTTCCATTGGATTTTCCGACACACAAAGTTGGAGAGCAGGAGATAAAATTTTCCGACAACAAAATCCGTTGTCGGAAATTCCGATCGTGTGTACACAAATCCGACGGACAAAGTGCCACGCATGCTCAGAATAAATAAAGAGATGAAAGCTATTGGCCACTGCCCCGTTTATAGTCCCGACGTACGTGTTTTACGTCACCGCGTTCAGAACGATCGGATTTTCCGACAACTTTGTGTGACCGTGTGTATGCAAGACAAGTTTGAGCCAACATCCGTCGGAAAAAATCCTAGGATCTTGTTGTCGGAATGTCCGAACAAAGTCCGACCGTGTGTACGGGGCATTATACTGTAATGTTACTTTGTTTTTTTGTTAACCATGATTTGCTTAGCAAGTACGCCATTCAGTTGCAGTGCGGATTTATTTATCTTGACAGCAACAGCGTTTGCTCCCACGATACATAAAGCCGTGACTCCAGCGCTGTCGGAGGTGATTTCACCACCACAGCTACATACTTCAGCATATATGCCGAAGCGTGGGGGCAGCAGTGGGTGGAGGAGCGATTTGCTCCTAACTTTTGCGGGAGGATGCCCCCATGCTTCGGCATATATATACCGTGCATGTATGCCCATCATTAGAAGTGGGTGGATGAAGGGAGGTATTCTAATGGTGGGCATACCCACCGATCAATATCTTTTTTTTCGTTCAGCCCACAGGCTGCATGAAAAATGTTTACAATATATGCCCAACAAGTACCAGGCACATACTGGTATGTTGCTGGACTTTGAGTGGTTATATCAGAATGATGCCTGCAGGTTTAGCTATCATCTTGGTATCATTCTTTTCAGCCAGCGGTTGGCTTTCATGTAAAAGCAATCCTAGCGGCTAATTAGTGGGAGGGAATGCCCCCCCACCGTCTTCCATGTTTTTCTCTGGCTCTCCTGTCCCAACAGGGAACCTGAGAATGCAGCCGGTGATTCAGCCAGCTGACCATAGAACTGATCAGAGACCAGAATGGCTCCAAACATCTCTATGGCCTAAGAAACCGGAAGCTACGAGCATTTCATGACTTAGATTTCGCCGGATGTAAACAGCACCATTGGGAAAGCATTTTATCACACCGATCTTGGTGTGGTCAGATGCTTTGAGGGCAGAGGAGAGATCTAGGGTCTAATAGACCCCAGTTTTTTCAAAAAAGAGTACCTGTCACTACCTATTGCTATCATAGGGGATATTTACATTCCCTGAGATAACAATAAAAATGATTTAAAAAAAATAAAAATGAAAGGAACAGTTTAAAAATAAGAGAAAAAAGCAAAAAAATAATAAAGAAAAAAAAAAAAAAGCACCCTTGTCCCCCCCTGCTCTCGCACAAAGGCGAACGCAAGCGTCGGTCTGGCGTCAAATGTAAACAGCAATTGCACCATACATGTGAGGTATCACCGCGAAGGTCAGATCAAGGGCAGTAATTTTAGCAGTAGACCTCCTCTGTAAATCTAAAGTGGTAACCTGTAAAGGCTTTTAAAGGCTTTTAAAAATGTATTTAGTTTGTCGCCACTGCATGTTTGTGCGCAAATTTAAAGCATGTCATGTTTGGTATCTATGTACTCGGCCTAAGATCATCTTTTTTATTTCATCAAACATTTGGGCAAAAATGCGTTTGAAAAATCGCTGTGCAAATACTGTGTGAAAAAAAAAATGAAACACCCACCATTTTAATCTGTAGGGCATTTGCTTTAAAAAAATATATATAATGTTTGGGGGTTCAAAGTAATTTTCTTGCAAAAAAAAAAAAATTTCATGTAAACAAAAAGTGTCAGAAAGGGCTTTGTCTTCAAGTGGTTAGAAGAGTGGGTGATGTGTGACATAAGCTTCTAAATGTTGTGCATAAAATGCCAGGACAGTTCAAAACCCCCCCAAATGACCCCATTTTGGAAAGTAGACACCCCAAGCTATTTGCTGAGAGGCATGTCGAGTCCATGGAATATTTTATATTGTGACACAAGTTGCGGGAAAAAGACACATTTTTCTCTAGTCATCTTCCAGGACGGCACACCTGAGATGAGAGGCTCCTCCCTACAGGAAACACAATCAATCGACAGCTGTTTTAAGTCCCCACCCTTCCCCTTGATCCTCAGTTTTTGATTGTTTCTCCCTACACAACGAAACCGTTTGTTTTTTTATCAAAATGACCCGAAGCCTGGGGCTGGTGGTCCCCCCCTGGGAGCCGGACCAAATGCCTGGGGAAGGCCTACGGCCACATCACCCTGAAAGTGAAAGAGGGCGCCGCCTGCCCGATCTCGTATGATCTCGGAGGCAAAGCAGGGTCGGGCCTGGTTAGTACCTGATGGGCCTCTAGGTCTGGCCGGATATATTTATCCTTCCTGGGGGGTTCCCCTATCCTTTCCTCAGGGGGGGCAGCAGAAACTGGAAGAGCCTCCCTGAGAGCTGAAGGCCCCTGGGTACAGCGGTGTCCCCAGAACTTCAGGGGCCTTTTTCCTGTCTCCCCCCCTTACCTGTCCGGGCGTCCGTTCAGACAGGGGTGCTGGCTGTCAGTTCTTTCCAGGGCCCCCGACTCCTGGGCCCCTGGTAGCTTGCGTGGGCAGCTGGGGAGGGCGCCGCCTGAACGACCCGCGTTCTTACCCAGGAAGGAAGGCTGAGAGTCAGCAGGAGCAGGCGCCCACATCCTCCTTTCGAGGAGGCACCAGTTCACTACGGTGGATGTCTGCCTAAACCACCTCAGAATGGAATGAGAAACGTACGGCATTGCCCCCCCAGGTGTATATACTGACTGGCAGGACACAGCCTAACCTTGCAGCTCCCTACGGGGACAGCAGTTGGGGGGGCACTTTGGCGGCTATCCTCCTTGCGTGTGGACCATAAGAATGGAAAAGCAAGCCCGGTGGCTGTGGAAAAAAGGGGAAGACTACAACGGTGAGTACTTTCCTTTACCTTGGGAATTTAGCTGCAAAATCCCCAATCCCAGCCAGATGGTTTCTGGGCATTTGAGATAATCTCCCCTGGGGTCTAGATTCAAATAGCCCAGAAGCTTCTGCTAAAAACATCAGCTACAGCTCCCTCTTACATCAGAGATGCTGTATGGTGGACAAGTGTTGCAGAGGAGCAAGTGTGCCTAAACCACCTCAGATGGGAATGAGGTAGGTAAGGCATTTCTTCCCCTTCCCCCTGTATTTACTAAGTGGTGCAGTGCAGGACCTGGGGTCTGCATAACAAAATAGCCCAGAAGCTACTGCTAAAACCACCAGCCACAGCTCCCTCTTACAGCAGAGACACTGTGGTTATCACAACAGTAGGTTTCCAGACTCTCCCTACATGTCCGGTTGTGGGACATTAGTAGGGATGAATAGAGCGAAAGGGGGGGGGGCCTGGTAGATACAAAGAGTTCCTTACAGGCCAGGTATACCACTGAACAATTTATGGATTGTGCAATGGTTAAAGGATTCAGGAGTAAGCTCTCCTGGTCAGCAGGTGCACTAGGTTATATGGCCCTATTAGCCCAGCTGCTAGGAATCTGAAGTCATAAGCTCCAACCTCCCACTCCACCTTTTACATTGTGGTTATATGGAAGTGCAGGAGGTAAGAAAAACCTTTTTGTTGGTTTGGGCTACAGTCAACTCAGTGACAGATCTAAAGGCGATTTACCATAAATCGCTTCCTATATCCTTTAATTAAGGATTTTCTGTGCAAACATATGCAAGAGCTAGATAGATTGCTTGTTTAAGGCCTGCAGGTGGCTATTTTCCTCCAGGCTAAATTAGTGATCACCTTTTCTAGATGCTGTCCTAAATTGGTCTCTAGGGCTGGGCTCATTAAGACTTTAGTTTCTGATCAGCCCCACCTGTGTGTGAGCTGGCCAGTGTTTGCTCAGTCTACGGAGGTAAGGTAGGACAACAGCTACTATAGTAAGGTGTCTAACCATTTTTAGAATTTGTTCCTTCACTGGGGGTGAAGTGTTAGTATCTACAGCCCAGGCTATGCCTAGGGATCAAATTGCTCTGTTTGGTTATTTCATAAAGGGATACACCATGACTCTTCCTTGGTTGCACACCAGTAGACCTCAGTAGTGAAGGTTTGTCCTTGCTGGGATGTTTTGTGGCACAGCAGAAATACACATTGAGATTTGTGACATCTCTGCTCATAAGGGGTATATTGCTGTACATCAGAAATGCACTGCACTGAAGCTTGGTTGTTGTCTGTTATATCCTAAAGGTACGGCCTTATTTGGCTACAGATCAGAAAAATACAACAGGGAAGGTGGTCTGTACTTTCTGGTCTTGTGACGCATGGCGGAAATGCACATCATTGAGTCTTGTGACATCTCTGCTCATATTTGTTATATTGCTGCACATCAGACATACTCAAAATTGAGTTCTGTCTGGGGTTTTTTTGTGTCCTGTATTACTGCCTTATTGGTTGCTTATTAGAAAGGCAGTAGTGAAGATTGATGGTCCTGAATTGTTGGGAAATACAAATTGAACCTGTGCCAGGGGTAGTACTGGTACTGCCTTTGGTAATCGGTGCAGCCCCGCAAAGTGGCGTCAGGCTGACAGTACTATTAACGGCAAAGGTTGCCGATTTTAGGCATGCGATTTGACATGTTGAAATCCCTTCAATATGGATGTGCTATCTCTATTCAGATTGTTATATTGTTGCACATCAGATATATACAAGATTGAAGGTTGTCTGTCCTTTTATGTCTTACATTTACTGTCTTATTGGCTGCATATCAGAAGGGACACAGCAGTGGGGTTGCTTGTCCTTTTCTGATTTGTTTTTGCTGCCTCAGCAGGGAGACACATTGAGGATGGTGGCATATCTACTTAGTATTGGTATATTACTACACATCAGACATACACAAAGATTGAAGATTGTTTGTGTCCTGTATGTTCTATATTTACTGCCTTATCGGCTGCATATCAGAAGGGGACAGCAGTGAGGGGTGTCTTTTCTGTTTCTCATTGTTCTACCTTGCTGCTTCTTAGGGATACACAGCAGGGGGTTGTTGGCTGCACGCCTCCAGGGAGATATAGCATTGGGGACCCCTCGCTTGTTCAACCTGAAAATTGCAAGTTACCTGCGACCTGTGTAATCTTGAGGTCTGTGGATCCAGAAAGCAGGGTCTGCTTGGTGGCGCTGCGACCTGGTGTTGCACAGACACAAATGGTTCCCATTGGAAGCCATAGTGTATGACTTTTCTCTTGCGTTTTTGCGGTTGCAGGTTGGGTCGCACAGGTGTGGGAGCCCTAAGTTTCCCTTCTGGTTGAGGTTTTGCTACACACAAGAATAGACATCATGGAGTTTATTGCCTTACTTTGCAATACACCAGAAAGATCACAGCTAGAAAGGCTGTCTGTTTTTATGTGGCTGCACAGCAGAAATACTCAACATTGAAGCTTGTTGGTGCTTTTCTGTTTCAGATTCCCTTACCTTACTGCACTTCGGAAAAACACAATGCTGCAGGTTGCTTGGGTCCTTTCCGTGTTGGTTCTATGTGACTGCACTACAGAACTGCATAACAGAAAAGATATTGTCTTGTTATGTTGGTTTAGCTAGCCAGTGCCATATTGATCCTTTAACTGTATTTGGTGGTTCATCAGAAATACGCAACATAGAAGTTTGGGTCTTTCTGTCTTATATTTATGGCCCTGTTTTGCTTTACATCAGTAAAACTCCACCGTAAACAGGACTCCCGTCCTTTATGTATATATATCAGTTATGACCTAGCTAGCTGCACTTCAGAAACACGCAGCATTTAGGGTCGGTTCACACTGAGGCAGCACGACTTACAGCGCGACTGCCTCAGGCGACCCAGGACACGACTCAGCGGCGACTTGCGAAACGACTTCTGTATAGAAGTCAATGCAAGTCGCCCCCAAAGTCATACAGGAACCTTTTTCTAAGTCGGAGCGACTGGCATCGCGCCGATTTAGAACGGCTCCATTGCACAGAACAGGACGCTACTTGTCAGGTGACTAGGTCGCCTGACAGGTCGTCCCAGTGTGAACCAAGGCTGAGGGTTTGTGTGTGTCTTAATGTTTTTACAGATTGGCTGCACATCAGAAAACCAGACTGTGAGGACTGTTTGTCTACATTGAAGTTCAGATTTGGGTCTCTCCCATATTTGATATGTTGGTTTAGCTAGCCACACTCAGATACACATTATTGTCTATTCTTGTGTCCTTTCTGTCTAAATCTATTGTGCTGGGTCCACAATCTATGATATTTTTTAATTTGTGATATTAATAATGCATGTATCACCTTTTGTATTTCAGTCCTCTTTTCTGTGGAGGGGCCTGGAGTTCTGGCTGCACATGTCACATGTCAGAAAGCCTCAGCCCCTTACATTCAGGGATGCTGGAACCATTTCCTAGGGTTGAAGCCCAGTAGGGTTATAGGACACTGGAGAAAGGCGATAAAGAATCACCCTGCTTAGTAAGAACTGGGGAAGTTCTGTTCAGTGGAGTATTATGACCTGAAGATGAAGTATAAAGATGTCCACCCGACCGAATAGGTTACGGCTCGCTGCATGGCCCTCATCTCACCCTTCTAGCAGAACTAGATGTAGCAGTATAAGTGTTATACTCCTGCTATGAACTTTATTCTCCTGAAGTAGGCACTCAGGCGTAAGTAAAGCCACAGAATGGGCATGCCTTAAACCCAGGGATCAAGCCTCGGTTAATTTATTACCCTTAAGTAGGCTTCCCTTTAGTCTTTGCTGATGTAAAGATAAAAATGAACAAAAAAGGTTGTCTGTTAGGGGCCCACCTTTTTTTGCAGTTTTAATTCCCTGAACAGGGTAGTGTTAAGACAGGCCCTCTTAGTGATCAGTTAGTGTCCTTGTCTTACAACACAGGTCTCTGATTAATCTTTAAGGGTTCTAAGTAGCACCTACAGGCACAATAGGCCATGGTTGTTAGATGTGTGAGACAGGCAACATTGATAACCTACAAGTTTAACATGTTTTCTGATTCCATCTTTAAGAGCCCACTCCACCTAGGTCCTGCATCCGAAGCAGAGAAGGCAGGGACATCGGTGGAGTAGACCTGCAGACCAGCCGCATGATCCAGCTGTAATACCTTCATCAAGCATATGGAGTGGAGGTAAAACTCACTGCAGAACCAAGGTTCGCCAAGAGGGTCGTGCAGTGGTCCCACCCTAAGGTAGGCCTGAGGTACTTGATTATCCTCTCAGGTGTGCCGTCCTGGAAGATGTCTAGAGAAAATTGACAGTTACTTACCGATAACTGTTTTTCTAGGATATCTTCCAGGACGGCAGGCCTACTTCCTGCCCGTTGGAGGAGGGAAAATGGTAGAACACTAGAAGGTGAGTACCTATGAGGAATGATTTCCCTTGTGAACCAGGTTCAGGAGTTACTTCTCTACAAACTGAGGATCAAGGGGAAGGGTGGGGACTTAAAACAGCTGTCGATTGATTGTGTTTCCTGTAGGGAGGAGCCTCTCATCTCAGGTGTGCCGTCCTGGAAGATATCCTAGAAAAACAGTTATCGGTAAGTAACTGTCAATTTTTTTTTTGCACAAAGTTTTCACTAAATGATATATTGCTCAAACATGCCATGGGAATATGTGAAATTACACCCCAAAATACATTCTGTTGCTTCTCCTGAGTACGGGGATACCACATGTGTGAGACTTTTTGGGAGCCTAGCTGCGTACGGGACCCCGAAAACCAAGCACCGCCTTCAGGCTTTCTAAGGGCATACATTTTTGATTTCACTCTTCACTGCCTATCACAGTTTCGGAGGCCATGGAATGCCCAGATGGCACAAACCCCCCCAAATGACCCCATTTTGGAAAATAGACACCCAAAACTATTTGCTGAGAGGTATAGTGAGTATTTTGCCGACCTCACTTTTTGTCACAAACTTTTGAAAATTGAAAAAAGAAAAAAAAATACATTTTTCTTGTCTTTCTTCATTTTCAAAAACAAATGAGAGCTTCAAAATACTCACCATGCCTCTCAACAAATAGCTTGGGGTGTCTACTTTCCAAAATGGGGTCATTTTGGGGGGTTTGTGCCATCTGGGCATTTTATGACCTTCAAAAATGTGATAGGTAGTGAGGAGTGAAATCACAACTTTACGCCCTTAGAAATCCTGAAGCCGGTGCTTGAATTTCGGGGTCCCGTACGCGGCTAGGCTCCCAAAAAGTCCCACACATGTGGTATCCCCGTACTCAGGAGAATCAGCAGAATGTATTTTGGGGTGCAATTCCACATATGCCCATGGCCTGTGTGAGCAATATATCATTTAGTGACAACTTTGTGCAAAAAAAAATTGTCACTTTCCCGCAACTTGTGTCAAAAAATAAAATATTCCATGGACTCAACATGCCTCTCAGCAAATAGCTTGGGGTGTCTACTTTCCAAAATGGGGTCATTTGGGGGGTTTTGTGCCATCTTGCATTTTATGGCCTTCAAAACTGTGATAGGTAGTGAGGAGTGAAATCAAAAATTTACGCCCTTAGAAATCCTGAAGGCGGTGATTGGTTTTTGGGGCCCCGTAGGTGGCTAGGCTCCCAAAAAGTCCTAAACATGTGGTATCCCTGTACTCAGGAGAAGCAGCAGAATGTATTTTGGGGTGTAATTCCACATAAGCCCACGGCATGTTTGAGCAATATATCATTTAGTGACAACTTTGTGCAAAAAAAAAAAAAAAAAATTGTCACTTTACCGCAACTTGTGTCAACATATAAAATATTCCATGGACTCAACATGCCTCTCAGCAAATAGCTTGGGGTGTCTACTTTCCAAAATGGGGTCATTTGGGGGGGGTTTGTGCCATCTTGGCATTTTATGGCCTTCAAAACTGTGATAGGTAGTGAGGAGTGAAATCAAAAATGTATGCCCTTAGAAATCCTGAAGGCGGTGCTTGGTTTTCAGGGCCCCGTACGCGGCTAGGATCCCAAAAAGTCCCACACATGTGGTATCCCCGTACTCAGGAGAAGCAGCTGAATGTATTTTGGGGTGCAATTCCACATATGCCCATGGCCTGTGTGAGCAATATATCATTTAGTGACAACTTTTTGTAAATTTTTTTTTTGTCATTATTCAATCACTAGGGACAAAAAAATAAATATTCAATGGGCTCAACATGCCTCTCAGCAATTTCCTTGGGGTGTCTACTTTCCAAAATGGGGTCATTTGTGGGGTTTTTGTACTGCCCTGCCATTTTAGCACCTCAAGAAATGACATGGGCAGTCATAAACTAAAAGCTGTGTAAATTCCAGAAAATGTACCCTAGTTTGCAGACGCTATAACTTTTGCGCAAACCAATAAATATATGCTTATTGACATTTTTTTTACCAAAGACATGTGGCCGAATACATTTTGGCCTAAATTTATGACTAAAATTGAGTTTATTGGATTTTTTTTATAACAAAAAGTAGAAAATATCATTTTTTTTCAAAATTTTCGGTCTTTTTCCGTTTATAGCGCAAAAAATAAAAACGGCAGAGGTGATCAAATACCATCAAAAGAAAGCTCTATTTGTGGGAAGAAAAGGACGCAAATTTCGTTTGGGTACAGCATTGCATGACCGCGCAATTAGCAGTTAAAGCGATGCAGTGCCAAATTCTAAAAAGTCCTCTGGTCAGGAAGGGGGTAAATCCTTCCGGGGCTGAAGTGGTTAAAGGGGTTCAAAGGAGATTTTCAAGTAAGCTCATATTGGGTTGCCAAAAATAACTATTGTTTGTATTGTTATTACAATGCTAAGGTTGTAAAATTAAATTGTATGCTGTGAGCATAGGAACATGCCAGAAGCTCAGCACAGCACATTGATTATTAGTCAATACAGATGCTTTGTTAATGCAGTTATTGTGTGACTTACTCGTCATCTTGTTCTATACTTGTTCTCTGCTGACAACAGATGACTTATGTGCACAACACCAATGCTTTATATGAATGTTGTTGTGGTGGACAGAGAGAGATAAGGGATCTGCTTTTGTTATAGTCAGCAAATAAAATGGTGGCATTTTAAAATCATGCTAAACTAAAGAATGCTGTCTTTGTTTAGTGTTGGAATTATAGACAATTAATCTTCTCACTTTATAGACATCAGGGCAGGGCAATTTTCAATTAACACCCTATATACAGCTTGTGAAGTCAACTGATTTACTTTGGTGTCTCTAAATATGCAATAGCAATTTGCAATTAAGTTGGTTCTCATGACTGCTGAGAAGCATATGTTCATACACAACCAATTAACAAACCAATACCTTGCCCAAGAATGACACAGAAGTTGATTAAGTTGGAAAACAGGCAGGTCCACAACTTAATTGAACATTTCCAAATGTAACAAATAACTAGTGCCTAGCACTCGCAAACCATAAACTGACCTAGTCTAAGAGGCTTTTTCTTTCCATCAGTGCCAGACAGGCATTAGACCAAACTCAGAATTTACCTTCGTGCAAAGCCCATTAAAGCAATGTTAATTGCTGGAAAGGTCAAAACCACCAATAAAGTTGAGACAAATATCAGTGGGTGGGCAGTCAAATCTTCTGTAAGCTGAATTCTCCTCAGATCAGTGGGACGTGCCTCAGCGTAACCATTTTCTAGAGTTTAGGCTTCTCCCCCTCACCTCACGTCCTTGTGGAGAATCCTGGCGAAGCCACTTAAAGCGGGGTTCCACCCAAATTTTGAACAATATCTGTATGTATTCTCTTCCTTGCCTAGATGCTGACATGCCGTTTAAAAAAATGTAAATCGCCGTAATTACCTTTTATTTTTCTATTCTTCTTTGCACTTCCTGGTTCTCCTCCCATGGGAGTAGGCGTGTTTCTAGCCTCTCCCAGACTCCTGGGAGCTAGTCTCAGGCTTTCCAGGATGCCACTGAGCATGTGCGGGAATGAGCGGTGAATGCTGGGAGCACAGCATTCACCACATCCAGGAAATAAATGCTTGTGGGCTTCAAATGCCCACAATGAAGATGGAAACCGCCTGCAGTGAATAATATAACTTATTCTTTCCGACGAAATCTGACACAGGCGGACACATTACACACAATATGTGAGTATGTAATGCTGAGAAGAAAAGTTTGTGAATGAACTCAAAAAAAACAAAACGATAGATAGGTGGACCCCTGCTTTAACCTCCATGCATCGGGTCAACGCTCACTGTAATGTCATGTTCCATCAGTCTTTCCCTAAAAGGGTTCAAGGGGCCTTCATTTTAATGCAAAGGCAAAACACAGCAGCTTTTTATTTGAAAAATCACATCCCTTGGGTGTCCTGTGGACAGATTCTACCACCTGAACTGTGGATCTCTGCAGCTCCTCCAGAGTTACTATGGGCCTCTTAGCTGCTTCTCTGATTAATGCTCTCCATGCCCAGCCTGTCAGTTTAGGTGGACAGCCATGTCTTGGTAGGTTTGCAGTTGTGCATACTCTTTCCATTTTCTGATGATGGATTGAACAGTGCTCCATGAGATTTTGAAAGCTTGAGATATTTTTTTATAACCTAACCCAGATTTAAACTTCTCCACAACTTTATCCCTGACCTGTCTGGTGTGTTCCTTGGACTTCATGATGCTGTTTGTTCACTAAGGTTCTCTAACAAACCTCTGAGGACTTCACAGAACAGCTGTATTCATACTGAGATTAAATTACACACAGGCGGACACTATTTACTAGTTAGGTGACTTCTGAAGTTAATTGGTTCCACTAGATTTTAGTTAGGGGTATCAGAGTACAAGGGGCTGAATACAAATGCACGCCACACTTTTCACATATTTATTTGTAAAAAATGTTGAAACCCATTTATCATTTTCTGTCCACTTCATAATTATGTACCACTTTGTGTTGATCTATCACATAAAATCCCATTAAAATACATTTACATTTTTGGTTGTAACATGACAAAATGTGGAAAATTTCAAGGGGCATGAATACTTTTTTAAGGCACTGTACCTCCTCTTTGGCAGAACCCCGACTGCACTTTCCACTCTTCCCTCCTCCGGGTGCCTCTCTATCAAAGCCAGATGCCAAAGGAGCAAAAGGAGGTGCTCCCAAGCAGTGCTGTGTTTGTCCATAGACACAAACATCTCCGGCAAGCCCAGCTTTCCCATTGCTCTGTGTCTTTGTGAGACCAGGAAGTGAGTGGAGCGGTGCTGCAGCCGGGACATCGCTGGAGCCACATAATTGGGGGGTGGGGTGGGGTGGGGGACAGGTAGTGGGGCGTTTTATACCTTAATTCAGGGAATGCATTAGGGATAAAAATTACTTTGACTTTGGAACCACTTTAATAATAGTGCATTAGAAAACATTAGCTAGCCTACAGCATATATAAATATTGATATAACATTGATATAATACCATGTACATCCCTATATATATGTGTGATATCCCAGGTAGCAATAATAACTTGCCACAAATTTGTGGCAGTGTTGAATTGCAAGTCTTGTTAACTTGCTGCACATTTTCACTGTACAGTTGTACACTTGCTGCACAAGTTCTATTTGACACTTTTCCAAGTTGTAGCAAATTTGCACGGCAAGTCTCTAGCAAGAGCAAAGTTGCAGTGGTGAGTCTACAGCAAGAGCTCTGCAAGTCACAGAGAGCCCTGTGGTGGGATGACTATTGTACAACACAACTGAACCAAAACTTGCAACAGACTTGCAGAATGTTTGCAAAGAAAGTTGATCTGGATTCATGCAATGCAGATTTGCTGAAGTTGTGCAACAAACTTGTGAAGCCTGGCAAGTCTAGCAATAGCTAGAACTAGATGTGTACCTCAAAATGGGATTTTAAGGGCAATGCAGAAATTGGCAGTGTTGAATTATAGTTAAAAAGAAGTTTATTGATACAAAAACGAATAGGATATACATGAACATACACATTGATCTATAGTTAAGAATAATTATAAAAACATCAGATATATGGAAACATATGATGCATCCTACTGCTAGTTACAAGTACCACCCCCGATAGGTGTGATGGCGTCCTGATAGCAGATTTCCAACGTGTTTCAACTTATTGTAAGGATAAAGTCTTCCTCAGGGAGGGACTGCATCACATTATTTGCATTTAACTGCGAAAAATCGCTTTCCTAGTGCTGGCAGGGGTCCTAACACGTGATTGTCAATGCTGCTCAAATATCCTCTACGGGATGGCCTGGTGTATTGTGAAGAAACCAGTATTTGGCAGTCGTGATAATTAAACAACTTACATTGATTGTGTCAGGTGTATTGTTCCAAGTGGCAGGGAGCTCCGGTCCTGGAGTACCTCTCTGTAACAAAGCCAGTTGTGGAATGCACGCGTTGGAAATCTGCTATCAGGATGCCATCACACCTATCGGGGGTGGTACTTGTAACTAGCAGTAGGATGCATCATATGTTTCCATATATCTGATGTTTTTATAATTATTCTTAACTATAGATCAATGTGTATGTTCATGTATATCCTATTCGTTTTTGTATCAAACTTCTTTTTAACTATAATTCAACACTGCCAATTTCTGCATTGCCCTTAAAATCCCATTTTGAGGTACACATCTAGTTCTAAAAATTACAAGGGATGCTGGCAATGACACGGCCAACCCTCTGAGTCATACATTTATGTCTAGCAATAGCTTAGCAAGTCATTTTCAAACTTGCAGCTCAATTGCTTGTTATCTGTGATATTTCCCACTGTTCAGTCATAGTTGAAAATTTCCAAATAAGGAGTTCACAAATGTCACATATGACCACAGATATGTAGTCCAGTAAGCTTGGCTAGAGACACTTCATGGCACATTAGGTCAAGCTTCTTCTGGCTGGGAAGGATGCAGGACCAGAACATTGCTGGAGCTAGTTGTGCTGCCACATGCAATGCGATTATGAAACCTAGAAGTAAGTATTCTGTACTCAGATAGTGTACAGAACACCCCCCCCAATGTAATTTCCTGCTTGTGTGATTGGTTTACTGATTTTCTCCTGCTACAAAAATGTAATTTTTTTGGTGAGATACCCCCCAAAGGGAAAACACATCTAAAGGGATGCAGACCCTGCCATTTTCCTCAGAGTCCTGCAGCTGCATCAACCGATTGGTATTTATAAAGTCACTCCTATACAGATTCACTCACACACAGACACAGACAACACAGATAAACAAACAACTATTCCTTCTGAATAACAGTAGGTAGGAATTTGCAACAAAGTTTGTTAAAATCCCTGCAATGTACAGTGACTACCCAGAGAGGAATTTTATTCCAACAAAAGTGGAGTGACTCTTCAAATTGTTTTGCCACTGACCAATTTGTACGAAGTTGAGAGCTTTACATTTTTATTTATATTTTTAAAGAAAACTTTTCCTCAAATTTTTAGATCTATTGTGGCGGTTACCTCCACCAGTCAATTCAAACCATCTTTGATCAATAATGAATTTCCCACCACTGGAACAGTTTTAAGAGCAGAGGGAATTATGAGCATGGTTACCAGTGGCATTACTGTCCATATTTGGACTAATACCAAATACGAGCAGTAATGTTGTAACGTCACTGCCCATTTTTGGACTAATACCAATTATGGGCAATGATATCATGATACCATATCCCATATTTGAATGAATACTAGATATGGGCAGTGATGTCATGGGGAGCCCCTTCCCCAGAATGCCCTGGGTATTTAAAACTGCCAGTGAAATTCCTCAGTTTAAGCTGAAATGGGAACCTGTCCTCCCCTTTCCCCTGACCTACTACATGAACTTGGACAAAGTAAGGATTTTTTCTTCTGTTTGTGTGTGTTTTAATACACTTTTTTAACCTGTATTTACTGGCAATCTGACTGGAGTTCTAAAGGACCTCTAAACCAGTTTATGAAAGGCAATGCAAAAAGCCTGGTGCCGATCCGTGTAGGGCTATGTTGATTAGGCAGGATTCCCTTTTTTGAGCAAACCCTTTCAAAAGCATTACCAATGTGTGTGCTGCTATTAGCACGGAAGGAGAGGGTGAGAGTTTGCTACTTCCCTGCTATCGGGCTACCAATCCACACGCATGGAATCCTGAATCCTGGGCTGAATAGGCTGAAATGATTAGGAGTTCAGGAAAAGGGGGGCTATATATATATATATATATATATATATATATATATATATATATATATATATATATATATATATATATATATATATATATATATATATAATTAATTATACGTACGCTAGACTTGCAAGGAGGTATCCCCATAGAAAGAAAACAGCAAGTGCGCTTCGTTCTGCAATTTTGTTACCAGCTCAAAAGGCCTTCAGCTTTCAGGAGGGCTCCTTTGGGTTCTGCCCTAAATAAGGGTCTACCCAAAGCATCAGGGATGATACTGACAGAAACAAGGCTCTTAGGCACCCCAGGTGCCCAGGAGAGGGTGTAAGGAAAGAGGGGGCTCATGGAATATGCATCTGCTCCTCTATGGGGGGTGAAGTAGGCAGTCGCCCTCTTCCTGGTGAACTGGTTTTTGAATGTTTCTTACCAATTCGCTTGTAATTGAAAGTGTGAAAAAAGAAGACAACGCAAAAAAAATATTTTTGTAAATCAACATATTTACCTTTACAGGCTCCAGCAATGGCCAAAGATGTCCCAGGGCATCTGATCCAGTGTCAGCAGGTGGGAGGAACATAGTTCTTCTTTCTCTTTGCTCAAACTCTTATTTGAGCACTACCTGGCATCCTGCTTTTTGTGTGTTTTATGTACCCAGGATGCAGATGCAGAGCATACTTCTGTACACTCAGTTTGTTGAAACTTACCTTATCTGTTTCCTAAAATCATGTAGAATTAACTTGCTCTCTATTTTTAAAAAAAACTTAACTCCACCTTCATTCATTCATAAACTTTTTGACAGTTCAGTATAGGTGTGCTTCTAAAGCAAAGTAGTGAATTGTGTAGGCCATATTTGTTAATGTTCCTGCTTTCTTGAGCAACAATGTATTAATATTATTTTTTTTATTTACTGCCATTATTGTTATTATTATTATTACTATTTTTTGCTTTCCCACAGATTTACTTTCAATACTTTTTTTTTTGAGTGCATTTGATTCATTATTGACCTACTTACAGTGGGGACGGAAAGTATTCAGACCCCCTTAAATTTTTCACTCTTTGTTATATTGCAGCCATTTGCTAAAATCATTTAAGTTCATTTTTTTTCCTCATTAATGTACACACAGCACACCACAATGACAGAAAAACACAGAATTGTTGACATTTTTGCAGATTTATTAAGAAAGAAAAACTGAAATATCACATGGTCTTAAGTATTCAGACCCTTTGCTCAATATTTAGTAGAAGCACCCTTTTGATCTAATACAGCCATGAATCTTTTTGGGGAAGATGCAACAAGTTTTTTACACCTGGATTTGGGGATCCTCTGCCATTCCTCCTTGCAGATCCTCTCCAGTTCTGCCAGGTTAGATGGTAAACGTTGGTGGACAGCCATTTTTAGGTCTCTCCAGAGATGCTGAATTGGGTTTAAGTCAGGGCTCTGGCTGGGTCATTCAAGAACAGTCACAGAGTTGTTGTGAAGCCACTCCTTCATTATTTTAGCTGTGTGCTTAGGGTCATTGTCTTGTTGAAAGGTAAACCTTCGGCCCAGTCTGAGGTCCTGAGAACTCTGGAGAAGGTACTTGGCCGCGTCGTCCTGTCCCTGCAGCTGAAAAACACCCCCACAGCATGATGCTGCCACCACCATGCTTCACTGTTGGGACTGTATTGGACAGGTGATGAGCAGTGCCTTGTTTTCTCTACACAAACCGCTTAGAATAAAGGCCAAAAAGTTCTATCTTGGTCTCATCAGACCAGAGAATCTTATTTCTCACCATCTTGGAGTCCTTCAGGGTTTTTTTAGCAAACTCCATGCGGGCTTTCATGTGTCTTGCACTGAGGAGAGGCTTCCGTTGGGCCACTCTGCCATAAAGCCCCGACTGGTGGAGGTCTGCAATGATGGTTGACTTTCTACAACTTTCTCCCATCTCCTGACTACATCTCTGGAGCTCAGCCGCAGTGATAATTGGGTTCTTCTTTACCTCTCTCACCAAGGCTCTTCTCCCCCGATAGCTCAGTTTGGCCAGATGGCCAGCTCTAGGAAGGGTTCTAGTTGTCCAAAACATCTTCAATTTAAGGATTATGAAGGCCACTGTGCTCTTAGGAACCTTAAGTGCAGCAGAATTATTTTTGTAACCTTGGCCAGATCTGTGCCTTGCCACAATTCTGTCTCTGAGCTCTTCAGGCAGTTCATTTGACCTCATGATTCTCATTTGCTCTGACATGCACTGTGAGCTGTAAGGTCTTATATAGACAGGTGTGTGGCTTTCCTAATCAAGTCCAATCAGTATAATCAAACACAGCTGGACTCAAATGAAGGTGTAGAACCATCTCAATGATGATCAGAAGAAATGGACAGCACCTGAGTTAAATATATGAGTGTTACAGCAAAGGGTCTGAATACTTAGGACCATGTGATATTTCAGTTTTTCTTTTTTAATAAATCTGCAAAAATGTCAACAATTCTGTGTTTTTCTGTCAATATGTGGTGCTGTGTGTACATTAATGAGGAAAAAAATGAACTTAAATGATTTTAGCAAATGGCTGCAATATAACAAAGAGGGAAAAATTTAAGAGGGTCTGAATACTTTCCGTCCGCACTGTATTTTCAGCTTTGTAAATTTATTATTGACCTACTTATCTTCAAATTCATGAGTAAACCTTAAATTATTAACATTTCTCCTTCGTAGATAGCTATAACCAGGGAAAGCGTTTTGGAGTTGGTAGGGCAGTCAACTGGACAGTTGCCAAGAGCCTTTAACAACTGGCTCAAGCATCTTAATGGGCTGTTGTCTAGGCACTCCTGCAGTGTGCTTCAATGATAGACATATTGTAATCTTGTCTTCCAGCCTCCAATTGGGTACTGCCAGTAGTCACAGATACATGGTGGGATAAGACACCCACCTGGAACTTTGCTCAGTGGACACTGTGTAATAGGTTAAAAGCAAATTAGAAGTTTGTTGTTGAGGGTTTCTGGGAAACAAGCTTCCAAAGTGTTACTGAACTCTCCTGCAATATAATACTGTTATGCCTTTGGTGTTAAGGGTCCACCTTGTGAAAGCACCAATTAACTGGCAACTGTGGAAATTGCCTGTGCTTGAATGTCCAATTCCTGTTGAAAACATTCCCAGGTGGGTTTGGTGTTGGCCCTTTTCTATGTTGTATTATCAATGCTAGGCTCACCAATGCAGGAAAAGGAAGAAACCTGCAGGTAAAGATTGGCTCGGGCGTGTTCGCACAGCCCACATGCAGAGCTCGCCAGTAAGTTGGCACGGCGCTGCACTAATCACAGGCAGTGAGACATTTCCCGATCTCTGCAGCCGCACATCGGGAAAATGTCTCACTGTATGTGATTAGCGCAGCGCCGTGCCGACTTTCTGGCGGGCTCTGCACGTGGGCTGTGCGAACACGCCTGAGCCCATCCTTAGCTGCAGGCAGTGCTTGCCATTAACATGCTTCATGGGACTCTAAAGAAGGTGTGCATTACATGTACAGAAAAGATAAGCTTCTGGCAGTATCATGTGTGTAGGTTCTGCCCAGATTGGGTGGATTGGGCAGAACTTACGTATGCGACACTGCCACGCTTCTTTGGAGTTGAAAAATTTGCTGTACAGCTTGAAAATTTTACTTCTTATGCGCTTACCTACTTTTTATCATGTGAGTCATGTGTTTGCATTAAAGTTTTTAGTCCTATCATGACCAGGAAAAAGGGTGAGGAACAGCCCCAGCAGTCTCAGGAGGGCTCATCAGCCCAGACCACCCGCTCATCTAAGGAGAAGGGGAATTAAGCAGCATCTGCAATGGCAGCGGCAGCCAAGCTTGAGAGGTACGCACACACTCCCTCACACTCTCCAGCTAAGGGTAACCAGCTGCCCCATGAGAAGACACAGTTGGGATGCATTGGGGAAAGAAAGAGCTTAAGTAAAATGCCACTAACACTGCCATTTAATATTAAAACAGCGACTCCCTGGAAAAAACTAATGAAGTTACCCCTGATTTAAGTGTAATCAGTGAACCTGAGCCCACACTAAAAAAGGTATTGTGTGCAGTTAACTCTTGTAGGGGATCACTGAGCAACCTGTGCGATAAATTAAGGGGCCTCAAGGAAGAGCTACGCTCCATGAGTCAAGAACTACAGAAAGCTGTGAAGAGGACCTCTATTTTGGAGGAGAGGCTAAGTCAAGTTAAAGACATATTAAATCCAATGCGGCAAGAGTTTAAAATAATGCAAACCCAGCTAGACGCGCATAAATCCAAAATGGACGAAATGGAAAATAGGCTGCGCAGGCACAATGTGAGGGTAATGGGCCTCCCAGAGAGAAGCGAGGGTTCTTGTCCTGAAGCGTTTATGGAAATGTGGCTTAGGGAGGTTCACGGGACTGAGACATTCTCGCACCTTTTTGCTATCGAGAGGGCGCATAGAGTGCCCACTAGGATTATTTCACTAGGAAGTCGCCCTAGACCATTGATCATGAAGCTGTTCAGTTACAAAGATAAATTATGTGGGGGTCTTGTGAGCCAAAGATGGACTGATGCCTCTGTGAGGTGAAACAACTATAGATAAGCTGCAAACACTAACCACGTTTCATTGCGTTCATAAACCAAAAAATATAAATAAACGTGCCTGCGCTGAAAAAAAAGATGTATCCCAATAGTTGGGAGGTGCATATATAGTGTAAAACTATACTACAAAATTTCAATATAAAAAAAAAAAAATGCTAGTAATATATAAATTATAGAATGAATACAATCCTTATATAAAAGTATCCCATAAAGTGCAACATGCAAAAAAATATATATATATATGTGGTTATAAATATAAGATCAAAGTGCAAAATCCAGTGTCCACATTTAAAAAGTTCAATTCATTGATATCAACACATAAAGTGCAAGTAAGTGGTGTCCACAAAAAACAGTGTTCCTCATGCTCCTCCTTAATGGTGTTCACAATCCAGCATGCTTCAGTGCTCTCCTGTGACCCCCCACTTGTGCTTGTGACACGGTAATTAAACGGTGTCTAAACACGCATTGGAGCCACCCCTTGGGCTCATACAGGGTATGCTGGTATAAACTCGACCACTCTCAGATGTCATCAGATAGTCTCACATACAAGAAAGAAAAAAGTTCCATAGTGTGATACAGTAGGGATTTATTTAAAATATATTAAAACTTCCCTCCAGGAGGGTACTCACAATATGTAGGTGCGTGAGTGCACCAATCTTTCCAGAGAGTGTTCGTATAAAACAAGCTTTGTATGGCGTGCGGTGTGTCGTTCCTCATCCACCTCTGTTGCTGACAGCTCCGTCCTACCCCTCCCCGACGCGGATTCGGCACAGGGATCACGTGCCTTCCTCTGGGGGATCTAATTGGGAGATCAATTAGATCCCCCAGAGGAAGGCACGTGATCCCTGTGCCGAATACGCGTCGGGGAGGGGTAGGACGGAGCTGTCAGCAACAGAGGTGGATGAGGAACGACACACCACACGCCATACAAACGCTTGTTTTATACAAACACTCTCTGGAAAGATTGATGCACTCACGCACCTACATATTGTGAGTACCCTCCTGGAGGGAAGTTTTAATATATTTTAAATAAATCCCTACTGTATCACACTATGGAGCTTTTTTCTTTCTTGTATGTGAGACTATCTGATGACATCTGAGAGTGGTCGAGTTTATACCAGCATACCCTGTATGAGCCCAAGGGGTGGCCCAAATGCGTGTTTAGACACCGTTTAATTACCGTGTCACACGCTCAGAGGTGAGCGCAAGCACAAGTGGGGGGTCACAGGAGAGCACTGAAGCATGCTGGATTGTGAACACCATTAAGGAGGAGCATGAGGAACACTGTTTTTTGTGGACACCACTTACTTGCACTTTATGTGTTGATATCAATGAATTGAACTTTTTAAATGTGGACACTGGATTTTGCACTTTGATCTTATATTTATAACCACATATATATATTGTTTTTTTTTGCATGTTGCACTTTATGGGATACTTTTATATAAGGATTGTATTCATTCTATAATTTATATATTACTAGCAATTTTTTTTTTTTTAATATTGAAATTTTGTAGTATAGTTTTACACTATATATGCACCTCCCAACTATTGGGATATATCTGTTTTTTCAGCGCAGGCACGTTTATTTATATTTTTCAGTTACAAAGATAAGGTGGCACTGATGCAAAAATCCAGAGAAAAGGGGGACACTTTCTACAATGGAGCTAGAATTTCACTGTATCCCGACTACTCTCCGGATTTGCAAAAGAGAAGGGCAGGATTTGCGGACATTAAGCGTAGTTTACGGGCTTACAAAATACCATATGCACTGCTACACCCAGTGCGCTTGCGCATAGAGGCCCTAGGGGCAACATATTTTTTGTATTCTGTTAGTGGGGTCACAAAGTGGCTTGAAGATAACAAAAAGAACTTATAGAGCTGGAGTACAAAGAGTTTGAATTATCAGATGTTTAATGCGGCTGTTTTTTTTTTTTTTGTTTTTTTTTGGCAGCAAGGGCTGGAGGGGGAGGGGATGGTTGAAGGTTTTTTATGAGAGATGGTAAATGGTTGTGGGTTGATGTTTTTTTGATGTTTTTTTTGGTAACACTGCTGCAGAAGATTTGGGTTAAGGGAAAGGAGGGAGGGGATGGCAAGTAAGGAAGGTTAAGAGAAATAACCCATTGTTTGGCTGGGTGAAGAAGTATTGGATGGAATGGGCTGAAGAGGTTAGAAGGGTCACAAGCTATGTCTCCAGGGTTGGCCAAGATAGGCAAGGGGTGAGGGGGGAGGGGCCACTTAAGGGAAAGGGAGTCATTTAGATTCAAGTAATAACAAAGGGTTACACTGTATTGGAACAAGGGATGAGGAGAGAAAAAAATGGCACATAGATCTTTGAGTCACTTATTTACATAAAAAAATAGTAAAGTAAACTTAGAAGGCAATGGGGGATGGGAAAGAGGGAGCAGGGGTTCCCATTTCTTGTTCTCCCCTTCTCTTCTCACAGTAATGGCACTGATTGCAGTTTTGGAAGTCACACAAAAAGACAGGAACACTCGACAGGTTGGATCTGATAGAGGGGTTGTTTGTGCTCTCAGTTATTTAAGACAGTTTTTTTTCTGTTTTTCTTTTGCGCTGGTTGCACTTTCTTTCTTTTTTCTTACTATTATTTTATTTGTTTTTTTGTCAAGGATGTTTAGAACAGTAGGAATAAGCTCATGGAACATTAGGGGTATGGGCGACCCTATTAAAAAGCCACTTTATTTTCAGAATTGGAATCCCATGGTACCGGACTGATATGTTTGCAGGAAACACATCTGACCAATGAGTCTAAATCATTCATTAAGAATAAGAAATTTCAAGTACAATTTCACTCAGGATTGATACATTGGGTTGTTATTAGGGATGAGCCGAACACCCCCCGGTTCGGTTCGCACCAGAACCCGCGAACGGACCGCAAGTTCGCACGAACGTTAGAACCCCATTGACGTCTATGGGACTCGAACGTTCGAAATCAAAAGTGCTCATTTTAAAGGCTAATTTGCATGGTATTGTCCTAAAAAGGGTTTGGGGACCCGGGTCCTACCCCAGGGGACATGTATCAATGCAAAAAAAACTTTTAAAAACGGCCGTTTTTTCGGGAGCAGTGATTTTAATGATGCTTAAAGTAAAAAAAAAAAAGTGAAATATTCCTTTAAATATCGTACCTGGGGGGTGTCTATAGTATGCCTGTAAAGTGACGCGTGTTTCCCATGTTTAGAACAGTCCCTGCACCAAATGTCATTTTTAAAGGAAAAAATCTCATTTAAAACTGCTTGCGGGTTTAATGTCATGTCGGGTCATGGCAATATGGATGAAAATCAGTGAGACAAACGGCATGGGTACCCCCCAGTCCATTACCAGGCCCTTTGGGTCTTGTATGGATATTAAGGGGAACCCCGCACCCAAATTAAAATAAGGAAAGGTCCCTATATACTCTGAACAGCAGTATACAGGCGGTGCAAACAAGACAGGGACTGTAGGTTTGTTGTTAAGTAGAATCTGTTTGTAATTTTGAACATTTTTAATGTGTTTAGCTCCAGCCAAAAAATCTTTTCTAAGCTTTTTGGAAAACATAGGGAAGGGTTATCACCCCTGTGACATTTGTTTTGCGTCTTTCCTCCTCTTCAGAAGATTTCACCTCACTTCTTTGTCCCAATGAAAAATGTTTTTTGAAAATTTGTGTTTTTTTGTGGAACAAGGATTGGAAAGCATCAGTGGAAAGGAAAAATTGTTTTCCCATATTAACTCTTACAGGAGAGAATTTCCCTTCCTTAGGGGTAGATTTCATCTCACTTCCTGTTGTCTCCTTCCGTTTGCAAGTAGGAGTCGTTTGTAAGTTAGATGTTTGAAAGTAGGGTCCTACCCTATATACTCAGCAGAAATTTGGGCCTTAGGTGTTGCTGTGGCCAAAACACTGTAAGCCCTCACAGGGCCCTGCTGTGAAATATTAGATCAAGAATTGTAATTACATGCCCCTGTTGAACAGGAGCTGAAAAATTAGGCCTTAGGCACTGGTGCTGGTGCCACAACACTGCAACCCCTCACAGACACTCTAGTTGAAACGCAGGAACAAGCCCTGCTGCAAAGTATTGCATCAAAAATTGTAATTACACGCCCCTGTTAGACAGGGGCTGAAAAATTGGGTCTTAGGCACTGGTGCTGGTGCCACAACACTGCAACCCCTCACAGACACTCTAGTTGAAACGCAGGAACAAGCCCTGCTGCAAAGTATTGCATCAAAAATTGTAATTACACGCCCCTGTTAGACAGGGGCAGAAAAATTGGGTCTTAGGCACTGGTGCTGGTGCCACAACACTGCAACCCCTCACAGACACTCTAGTTGGAATGCAGGAACAAGCCCTGCTGCAAAGTATTGCATCAAAAATTGTAATTACACGCCCCTGTTAGACAGGGGCTGAAAAATTGGGTCTTAGGCACTGGTGCTGGTGCCACAACACTGCAACCCCTCACAGACACTCTAGTTGGAATGCAGGAACGAGCCCTGCTGCAAAGTATTACATCAAAAATTGTAATTACACGCCCCTGTTAAACAGGGGCTGAAAAATTGTGCCTTAGGCACTGGTGGTGGCGCCCAGAACCAAAAATGTTCTTACAAGCTATCAGCGTGATGATTGAGGAGGAAGAGGATAATTACTCAGGGATAGTCACTCAGCATCAGCATAGGCAGTCTTTGAAGGGATCTGAGATTTCAAAAAAAATTATTCGGTTACATCTGCATCAGGTGCTTGGTAGCTGGTGGTGATCCAAGACTGATTCATTTTTATGAAGGTCAGCCGATCGACCGAGTCGGTGGACAGACGCACCCTGTGATCGGTTACCACGCCTCCAGCAGCACTGAATGTGCGTTCCGAAAGAACGCTGGATGCAGGACAGGCCAGTAGCTCAATTGCATACTGTGCAAGCTCTGGCCAGTGATCCATCCTCAAGACCCAGTAACCCAGAGGATTTTCGGTGGGAAAGGTGTCCAAGTCTGATCTTGCCCCTAGGTATTCCTGCACCATGTAAAACAGACGCTGGCGATGGTTGCTGGAACCGATCATACCTTGGGGCTGCGGACCAAAAAATTGTCTGAACGCATCGGTCAGACGGCCACCTTCTCCACCGCTCCTTCTTTGACTGACCGAAGCCTCAGCAACACGTTGTCCAGAAACAGGAGTTTGTAACCTCCCAGTCTCTGGGAACGCGTTGCACAGACCTTTCTGCAAGGCCTCCCGAAGATGTTTCATCCTCTGCTCCCTCTGCGATGGCAAGATAAGGTCCGCAACCTTACCCTTGTAACGTGGATCAAGGAGGGTTGCCAGCCAGTATTGGTCCTTCTCCTTGATACCACGAATACGAGGATCCTTACGCAGGCTTTGCAGGATCAGGGAGGCCATGCAGCGTAGGTTTGCTGAGGCATTCGGTCCGGAGTCCTCTGGGTCACTAAGGACAACAACGTCCGCAGCCACCTCCTCCCAGCCACGTACAAGTCCATGTGTTCCTTGGGACTGATCCCTTAAAGACTGCTGATGCTGAGTGCCAGGCTCCACCTCCATACTGACACAATCTTCCTCCTCCTCCTCCTCCTCCTCCTCCTCGTCCTCTTCCTGTGTGATCGGCGGGCACGCAGGAACACTGTCTGGATAAAGGGGGCCTTGAGAGCTAAGGAAGTCCTCCTCTTCCTGCCTCTGTTCTGCCTCAAGTGCCCTGTCCATTATCCCACGCAGCGTGTGCTCCAACAGGTGGACAAGGGGGACAGTGTCACTGATGCATGCACTGTCAGTGCTCACCATCCTCGTGGCCTCCTCGAATGGTGACAGGACAGTGCATGCATCCCTGATCATGGCCCACTGGCGTGGGGAAAAAAAACCAAGGTCCCCTGACCCTGTCCTGGTGCCATAGTCGCACAGGTACTCATTGATGGCCCTCTGCTGCGTGTGCAGCCGCTGCAGCATGGCCAACGTCGAGTTCCACCTGGTGGGCATGTCACAGATTAGGCGGTTCTTGGGCAGGTTAAACTCCTTTTGGAGGTCCGTCAGCCGAGCACTGGCATTATATGACCGGCGGAAATGCACAGAGACTTTCCTGGCCTGCCTCAGGACATCCTGTAAGCCCGGGTACCTGCCCAAGAACCGCTGCACCACCAAGTTAAGGACGTGAGCCAAACAGGGCACATGGGTCAGTTGTCCCTGTCGGAGGGCAGAGAGGAGGTTGGTGCCATTGTCGCAAACCACCATTCCTGCCTTAAGTTGGCGTGGCGTCAACCACCTCTGAACCTGCCCCTGCAGAGCTGACAGAACCTCTGCCCCAGTGTGGCTCCTGTCCCCCAAGCACACCAGCTCAAGCACCGCATGGCATCTTTTGGCCTGCGTACTTGCGTAGCCCCTTGAACGCCTACGGAGCACCGCTGGTTCCGAGGAAGAGGCCATGGAGGAAGAAGAAGAGGAGGGGGTGGAGGAGAGAGGTGTGTCACAATCAGCATTTTGGAGGCGTGGTGGCGGAACAACCTCCAACACTACTGCACCTTGTCCTGCATCCTTCCCAGCTGCCAGCAGAGTCACCCAATGCGCCGTGAAACTTAAGTAACGTCCCTGTCCATGCCTGCTGGACCATGAGTCAGCGGTAATATGCACCTTACCGCTGACCGCCCTGTCCAGCGAGGCATGGACATTGCCTTCCACATGCCGGTAGAGAGCCGGAATCGCCTTCCGTGAGAAAAAGTGGCGTTTGGGTACCTGCCACTGAGGAACCGCACATTCCACAAACTCACGGAAGGGGGCAGAGTCTACCAACTGAAAAGGCAGCAGTTGAAGTGCTAGCAATTTTGCCAAGCTAGCATTCAACCGCTGGGCATGTGGATGGCTGGGAGCAAACTTCTTTCGGCGGTGCAGCAGCTGGGGCAGGGAAATTTGCCTGGTACAATCTGACGTCGGTGTACCCAAAGCAGATTGCCCATAAGTACTTGGCTGTGACACACCTAATTCTACACCTTCATTCCTCTCACTGCAGGTCGCAGAGAGGACTGAAGGTCTAGTGGGGTTGGAAATCTCAGCTGATGAGGAGCAAGGAGAGATCGTCTTTGTTCTTTGGTGTGGGTCTTTTAGATACGCTTGCCAACGAACTGCATGGCAGGTCAACATATGTCTGGTCAAGCATGTGGTACCCAAGCGGGAGATGTTTTGGCCACGCGAGATACGCTTGAGACATATATTGCAAATAGCAGCGGTGCGATCTGATGCACTCGTCTCAAAAAAGGCCCACACCAAAGAACTTTTTGAATAACGCGCAGAGACTGCAGCGCCCTGCACATGTGGAGCTTTGGGGTGTGATGCAGTCAATGTGCTGCCCTTAGGCTGGCCCCTGGAGGGCATCCTGCCTAGTTGGTGATGTGCCACCTCCTCCTCCTCCTCCTCCTCCTCCTCTCTCCTATCAGGCACCCACGTTGAGTCAGTGACCTCATCATCCCCTCCCTCCTCATCACTGGAGCAAACCTGGCAGTATGCTGCAGCAGGGGGAGCATGACTGCCAGATTGCTGTCCTTCTTGGGCACCCCCTCTGTCCGTGCTCATGTTACTGCCTTCATTGAGCTCAGTATCATCATCAGAGCCTTCCAAACGCTGGGCATCCTCCTGGAGCATGTACCCAACACTGTGGTCAAACAGTTCGAGGGAATCCTCAGGAGGACATGGTGGGGCTAGGGAAGGAGTCACTGATGACATTGAGCTGAGGGAAGAGGCCGCTGCTTTGCCAGACAAAGCACCCTGGGCATGGGTGAGAGAGGATGAGGAGGATGAGGACGGCTTGGTCATCCACTCGACCAAGTCTTCCGCATGTTGCGGCTCAACACGGCCAGCTGCCGAAAAAAAGGCCAAGCGTGTCCCATGGCCACGTGCTGATGAGGATGCACCGTCTCCACGACCAGCACTAGACACAGAGCCTGCTTGCCCTCTCTTATTGGCTTGTGACTGTCTGCCTCTCCTTCTTGGCCTTCCAGACATACTAATGGCCTGTAGCTGCACTAAGCTGGGATAGAACACCTGTAATTTTCTTCAGGTAGCTTTATATACTGTAACCAGACAAGCCTGCCTGTCAGTAGGAAGATAACAGGAACGGATCTAGCTGAACACTGTGAGCAGGACGCACTGCACTGAATGTAAATAGCAGGAACGGATCTAGCTAAACACTGTGAGCAGGACGCACTGCACTGAATGTAAATAGCAGGAACGGATCTAGCTGAACACTGTGAGCAGGACGCACTGCACTGAATGTAAATAGCAGGAACGGATCTAGCTGAACACTGTGAGCAGGACGCACTGCACTGAATGTAAATAACAGGAACTGATCTAGCTGAACACTGTGAGCAGGACACACTGTACTAAATGTAAATAGTCTAGCTGCCTGACCGTGGTACTAATAGGATCAAAAAGAACACCTGTAATTTTCTTCAGGTAGCTTTATATACTGTAACCAGACAAGCCTGCCTGTCAGTAGGAAGATAACAGGAACGGATCTAGCTGAACACTGTGAGCAGGACGTACTGCACTAAATGTATATAGCAGGAACGGATCTAGCTGAACACTGTGAGCAGGACGCACTGCACTGAATGTAAATAGCAGGAACGGATCTAGCTGAACACTGTGAGCAGGACGCACTGCACTGAATGTAAATAGCAGGAACGGATCTAGCTAAACACTGTGAGCAGGACGCACTGCACTGAATGTAAATAGCAGGAACGGATCTAGCTGAACACTGTGAGCAGGACGCACTGCACTGAATGTAAATAACAGGAACGGATCTAGCTGAACACTGTGAGCAGGACACACTGTACTAAATGTAAATAGTCTAGCTGCCTGACCGTGGTACTAATAGGATCAAAAAGAACACCTGTAATTTTCTTCAGGTAGCTTTATATACTGTAACCAGACAAGCCTGCCTGTCAGTAGGAAGATAACAGGAACGGATCTAGCTGAACACTGTGAGCAGGACGTACTGCACTAAATGTATATAGCAGGAACGGATCTAGCTGAACACTGTGAGCAGGACGCACTGCACTGAATGTAAATAGCAGGAACGGATCTAGCTGAACACTGTGAGCAGGACGCACTGCACTGAATGTAAATAGCAGGAACGGATCTAGCTGAACACTGTGAGCAGGACGCACTGCACTGAATGTAAACAGCAGGAACGGATGTAGCTAAACACTGTGAGCAGCACGCACTGCACTGAATGTAAATAGCAGGAACGGATCTAGCTGAACACTGTGAGCAGGACGCACTGCACTGAATGTAAATAACAGGAACGGATCTAGCTGAACACTGTGAGCAGGACACACTGTACTAAATGTAAATAGTCTAGCTGCCTGACCGTGGTACTAATAGGATCAAAAAGAACACCTGTAATTTTCTTCAGGTAGCTTTATATACTGTAACCAGACAAGCCTGCCTGTCAGTAGGAAGATAACAGGAACGGATCTAGCTGAACACTGTGAGCAGGACGTACTGCACTAAATGTATATAGCAGGAACGGATCTAGCTGAACACTGTGAGCAGGACGCACTGCACTGAATGTAAATAGCAGGAACGGATCTAGCTGAACACTGTGAGCAGGACGCACTGCACTGAATGTAAATAGCAGGAACGGATCTAGCTGAACACTGTGAGCAGGACGCACTGCACTGAATGTAAACAGCAGGAACGGATGTAGCTAAACACTGTGAGCAGCACGCACTGCACTGAATGTAAATAGCAGGAACGGATCTAGCTGAACACTGTGAGCAGGACGCACTGCACTGAATGTAAATAACAGGAACTGATCTAGCTGAACACTGTGAGCAGGACACACTGTACTAAATGTAAATAGTCTAGCTGCCTGACCGTGGTACTAATAGGATCAAAAAGAACACCTGTAATTTTCTTCAGGTAGCTTTATATACTGTAACCAGACAAGCCTGCCTGTCAGTAGGAAGATAACAGGAACGGATCTAGCTGAACACTGTGAGCAGGACGTACTGCACTAAATGTATATAGCAGGAACGGATCTAGCTGAACACTGTGAGCAGGACGCACTGCACTGAATGTAAATAGCAGGAACGGATCTAGCTGAACACTGTGAGCAGGACGCACTGCACTGAATGTAAATAGCAGGAACGGATCTAGCTAAACACTGTGAGCAGGACGCACTGCACTGAATGTAAATAGCAGGAACGGATCTAGCTGAACACTGTGAGCAGGACGCACTGCACTGAATGTAAATAACAGGAACGGATCTAGCTGAACACTGTGAGCAGGACACACTGTACTAAATGTAAATAGTCTAGCTGCCTGACCGTGGTACTAATAGGATCAAAAAGAACACCTGTAATTTTCTTCAGGTAGCTTTATATACTGTAACCAGACAAGCCTGCCTGTCAGTAGGAAGATAACAGGAACGGATCTAGCTGAACACTGTGAGCAGGACGTACTGCACTAAATGTATATAGCAGGAACGGATCTAGCTGAACACTGTGAGCAGGACGCACTGCACTGAATGTAAATAGCAGGAACGGATCTAGCTGAACACTGTGAGCAGGACGCACTGCACTGAATGTAAATAGCAGGAACGGATCTAGCTGAACACTGTGAGCAGGACGCACTGCACTGAATGTAAACAGCAGGAACGGATGTAGCTAAACACTGTGAGCAGCACGCACTGCACTGAATGTAAATAGCAGGAACGGATCTAGCTGAACACTGTGAGCAGCACGCACTGCACTGAATGTAAATAGCAGGAACGGATCTAGCTGAACACTGTGAGCAGGACGCACTGCACTGAATGTAAATAGCAGGAACGGATCTAGCTGAACACTATGAGCAGCACGCACTGCACTGAATGTAAATAGCAGGAACGGATCTAGCTGAACACTGTGAGCAGCACGCACTGCACTGAATGTAAATAGCAGGAACGGATCTAGCTGAACACTGTGAGCAGGAAGCACTGTACTGAATGTAAATAGCAGGAACGGATCTAGCTGAACACTGTGAGCAGGACACACTGCACTGAATGTAAATAGTCTAGATAGAAGATAACAGGAACGGATCTAGCTAAACTGAATACAGTGTATATATATATATGCAACACCTGGGATGCATATATATACACAATACACTGTAAGTGCAGCTAACTGACTGACTGTTCTGCCTAATCTATCTAACTCAAATCAAATGACACTGTCTCTCTCTCTCTCTATCGCTCAGCACACCGGAACACACACTACACAGGGCCGCCGTGCAGGCGGCCTTATATAGTGTGGGGTGTGTACTAAATCCCCTGAGCCATAATTGGCCAAAGCCACCCTGGCTTTGGCCAATTACAGCTCTCTCTACTGACGGCGCTGTGATTGGCCAAGCATGCGGGTCATAGTGCATGCTTGGCCAATCATCAGCCAGCAATGCACTGCGATGCCGCAGTGAATTATGGGCCGTGACGCGCCACACGAATTTGGCGCGAACGGCCCATATCGTTCGCAATTCGACGGACGGTCGAACAGCCGATGTTCGAGTCGAACATGGGTTCGACTCGAACACGAAGCTCATCCCTAGTTGTTATATTTTTTTGCATTGCCTTATAGATGGTAAACCATTTGTTATAGCATACTTGTATATTCATCCCCCATTTAAGTTGGAGATCCTTTACCGCTTGCTAGAGTATGTGGAGGATAAAGCCGACATCCCGATTATAGTGGTGGGGGATTATAATGTGGTCCTCAATAGTTTTCTGGATAGGTTTCCACTAGGGGCTCGGGTGGAAAGGGTGATAGAGGGATGATTTGCCCAGCTCTTCGAGGAGATTGGGTGGTGTGACCTCTGGAGAACCCGTAACCCAAATGACCGACAGTATTCTTGCTTCTCAGGGTCACACCACACACTCTCTCGTATAGATCTGGCTATAGGCAATAGAGTAGTACAGCCCCTGGTAAACAAAATAGAATATTGGCCAAGGGGGATATCAGATCATTCACCTCTGACGCTGTTGGTGAATGTTCATGATAGACATGTTAAGAGATTGTGGACAATAAACCCAATATGGCTGGAGATAATAGGGGGTACAGAAGAAATCTCCGCAAGATTAAAAGAGTTTGTAGAATACAATTCGGGATCAGCGTCGGAGGGGGTGGTCTGGGACTCTTTAAAGGCATTCCTTACGGGGCTTTTAATGCAACAGGTAACAAAGGTAAAGAAACAATCAAGGGCAAGGGGAGAGCACATTAGAAAAGAGGTGATGGAATTAGAGAGACAATGGGGTTGATTTACTAAAGGGAAAAAGACTGTGCACTTTGCAAAGTTGCCCTCTGCAAGAGCAGTTGCTCCAGAGCTTAGTAAATGAGCAGAAGCTCTGCTGACTTCCATCATCCAATCATGTGCAAGCAAATATGCTGCTTTTTTAATCTTCCTTGCACAGGATTGGGTACTCTTTGCAAAGTTAAGCCTTACCTCATTTACTAAGCTGTGGAGCAATTGCACTTGCAGAGGGCAACTGCACTCTGCAAAGTGCACAGTCTAATTGCCTTTAGTAAATCAACCCCAATATGTGATGGACCCAAGTACAGAGACGCAGGAGTTATGGTTGAAAAAGCAACAGGAGCACAAAATTGAAACAACCAGAAACGCTGAAATTAGGAGACTTTTCCAGAGGCAGAAGTGGTTTGGAGAGGGGGAAAGAGTGGGTCGAACGCTGGCATTATTAGCCAATACTAATTCTCCCTCCTCAACAATCTCCATGATCAGGACTTCCAGTGGGGAAATTTCATCTGACCCTCTGGTGATTAAGGAGACATTCTTTGAATTCTATATAGAACTATACAAGTCACGACGACATTTAGAATTAGGAGAGTTAGATAGTTTCCTAGAGGGTGTCGAGTTGCCGACTCTCTCTGAAATAGATAAGAAAAGACTGGATTCTCCCATAACCCTTGAGGAACTGAAACAAGCAGTAGCGGACATGCCTAATCAGAAGTCCCCGGGCCCAGACGGTCTGCCCTTGGAAATTTATAAATATTACGGGGAGGTGCTGCTTCCAACACTTTTGAAGACATTGAACTGGGCGGCTACAGAAGGTAGACTGCCCTCTTCAATGTCAGAAACTAACATAGTATTAATGCAGAAAGAAGGGAAAGACCACCTCGACGCATCCTCATACAGACCGATCTCATTGCTATGCTCTGACATTAAAATCCTGGCAAAAGTAATGGCAATTAGGTTAAACAAATGTATTTCAAGACTTGTACACCCGGACCAGGCAGGGTTTATCCCTAATGGATCTACTAGTGTAAACATTAGGAGGGCATATTTGAATCTCCAGGCCCCAGTAGAGAACAAGGGTTCCAGAGCTGTTCTGTCCTTAGACATCACCAAGGCATTCGACAGCCTGGAATAGGGGTATCTCTGGTGGGTACTAGAGAGATTTGGTTTCGGCCCTCTGTTCATCAGATGGCTGAAAACCTTATATTCCCATCCAACAGAACGCCATGGAATACACAGGCTGGTCCAGTTGTTTGATGATAACATCTTAAAACCCTTCATTGAGTTGAGATAAGAATATGGAATTCCAAACAAAACATTTTACAGCTATTTACAGATCAGGCATGCTCTGGATAGCCAGTTCAGGAACTGCCCATTGGAATGGTGCGAGGCACCACTTCTTAATAAAATAACCAGATTAAACAATACCAAAGGTTTGATAGCAATGATATACGGGCAAATAACTGACAGGTTGATAACCCCACAAACGACTTTGGATACAGGGGAGAGGTGGGAGGCTGATGTGGGGGAGATGGCGGACTACCAGTGGAAAAGGATACTCCAATGGTGAGGCACTTTTGAAGACATTGAACTGGGTGGCTACAGAAGGTAGACTGCCCTCTTCAATGTCAGAAACCAACATAGTATTAATGCAGAAAGAAGGTAAAGACAACCTCAACGCATCCTCATACAGACCGATCTCATTGCTATGCTCTGACATTAAAATCCTGGCAAAAGTAATGGCAATTAGGTTTAACAAATGTATTTCAAGACTTGTACACCCGGACCAGGCAGGGTTTATCCCTAACAGGTCTACTAGTGTAAACATTAGGAGGGCATATTTGAATCTCCAGGCCCCAGTAGAGACCAAGGGTTCCAGAGCTGTCCTGTCCTTGGACATCGCCAAGGCATTCGACAGCCTGGAATGGGGGTATCTCTGGTGGGTACTGGAGAGATTCGGTTTCGGCCCTCTGTTCATCAGATGGCTGAAAACCTTATATTCCCATCCAAGTGCCAGATTAAAGATCAATAATGAATACTCAGAAAGGCTACCTATTGAGAGGGGGACGAGGCAGGGATGTCCGTTATCACCCCTGCTGTTCGCCCTGGCAATGGAGCCACTGGCAGAAGCAATGAGAAGTTCGATAGGACTGCAGGGATTCAAGAGGAAAAGCGGGGAAGAAAGGATAGCGTTATACGCTAATGACGTGCTACTCTTCTTGGGTGACATGGGGCCATCTTTAGAAAAAGTGATACAGCTGGTTGAGGGGTTTGGGAGATTATTGGGCCTGGTACTTAACTGTGGGAAGTCAACGCTTTTGCCGTTGGATTCAACTATTAGTGCCCTTCCTGGTGGCATATCCCGGTTAAAGGTAACAGAAAAGATGAGATTCCTGGAAATAGTCATGTCAAATGACCCTAACTAGGGATGAGCCGAACACCCCCCGGTTTGGTTCGCACCAGAACCTGCGAACGGACCGAAAGTTTGCACGAACGTTAGAACCCCATTGACGTCTATGGGACTCGAACGTTCGAAATCAAAAGTGCTCATTTTAAAGGCTAATTTGCATGGTATTGTCCTAAAAAGGGTTTGGGGACCCGGGTCCTACCCCAGGGGACATGTATCAATGCAAAAAAAACGTTTAAAAATGGCCGTTTTTTCGGGAGCAGTGATTTTAATGATGCTTAAAGTAAAAAAAAAAAGTGAAATATTCCTTTAAATATCGTACCTGGGGGGTGTCTATAGTATGCCTGTAAAGTGACGCGTGTTTCCCGTGTTTAGAACAGTCCCTGCACCAAATGTCATTTTTAAAGGAAAAAATCTCATTTAAAACTGCTTGCGGGTTTAATGTAATGTCGGGTCATGGCAATATGGATGAAAATCAGTGAGACAAACGGCATGGGTACCCCCCAGTCCATTACCAGGCCCTTTGGGTCTTGTATGGATATTAAGGGGAACCCCGCACCCAAATTAAAATAAGGAAAGGTGTGGGGCCACCAGGCCCTATATACTCTGAACAGCAGTATACAGGCGGTGCAAACAAGACAGGGACTGTAGGTTTGTTGTTAAGTAGAATCTGTTTGTAATTTTGAACGGGTACATTTTTAACGTGTTTAGCTCCAGCCAAAAAATCTTTTTTAAGCTTTTTGGAAAACATAGGGAAGGGTTATCACCCCTGTGACATTTGTTTTGCTGTCTTTCCTCCTCTTCAGAAGATTTCACCTCACTTTTTGTCCCAATGAAAAATGTTTTTTGAAAATGTGGGTTATTTTGTGGAACAAGGATTGGAAAGCATCAGTGGAAAGGAGAATTTTTTTTCCCATATTAACTCTTACAGGAGAGAATTTCCCTTCCTAGGGGTAGATTTCATCTCACTTCCTGTTGTCTCCTTCCGTTTGCAAGTAGGAGTCGTTTGTAAGTTAGATGTTTGAAAGTAGGGTCCTGCCCTATATACTCAGCAGAAATTTGGGCCTTAGGTGTTGCTGTGGCCACAACACTGTAAGCCCTCACAGGGCCCTGCTGTGAAATATTAGATCAAGAATTGTAATTACATGCCCCTGTTGAACAGGAGCTGAAAAATTAGGCCTTAGGCACTGGTGCTGGTGCCACAACACTGCAACCCCTTACAGACACTCTAGTTGGAACGCAGGAACGAGCCCTGCTGCAAAGTATTGCATCAAAAATTGTAATTACACGCCCCTGTTAGACAGGAGCAGAAAAATTGGGCCTTGGGCACTGGTGCTGGTGCCACAACACTGCAACCCCTCACAGACACTCTAGTTGGAACGCAGGAACGAGCCCTGCTGCAAAGTATTGCATCAAAAATTGTAATTACACGCCCCTGTTAAACAGGGGCTGAAAAATTGTGCCTTAGGCACTGGTGGTGGCGCCCAGAACCAAAAATGTTCTTACAAGCTATCAGCGTGATGATTGAGGAGGAAGAGGATAATTACTCAGGGATAGTCACTCAGCATCAGCATAGGCAGTCTTTGAAGGGATCTGAGATTTCAAAAAAAATTATTCGGTTACATCAGCATCAGGTGCTTGGTAGCTGGTGGTGATCCAAGACTGATTCATTTTTATGAAGGTCAGTCGATCGACCGAGTCGGTGGACAGACGCACCCTGTGATCGGTTACCACGCCTCCAGCAGCACTGAATGTGCGTTCCGAAAGAACGCTGGATGCAGGACAGGCCAGTAGCTCAATTGCATACTGTGCAAGCTCTGGCCAGTGATCCATCCTCAAGACCCAGTAACCCAGAGGATTTTCGGTGGGAAAGGTGTCCAAGTCTGATCTTGCCCCTAGGTATTCCTGCACCATGTAAAACAGACGCTGGCAATGGTTGCTGGAACCGATCATACCTTGGGGCTGCGGACCAAAAAATTGTCTGAACGCATCGGTCAGACGGCCACCTTCTCCACCGCTCCTTCTTTGACTGACCGAAGCCTCAGCAACACGTTGTCCAGAAACAGGAGTTTGTAACCTCCCAGTCTCTGGGAACGTGTTGCACAGACCTTTCTGCAAGGCCTCCCGAAGATGTTTCATCCTCTGCTCCCTCTGCGATGGCAAGATAAGGTCCGCAACCTTACCCTTGTAACGTGGATCAAGGAGGGTTGCCAGCCAGTATTGGTCCTTCTCCTTGATACCACGAATACGAGGATCCTTACACAGGCTTTGCAGGATCAGGGAGGCCATGCAGCGTAGGTTTGCTGAGGCATTCGGTCCGGAGTCCTCTGGGTCACTAAGGACGACATGGTCCACAGCCACCTCCTCCCAGCCACGTACAAGTCCATGTGTTTCTTGGGACTGATCCCTTAAAGACTGCTGCTGATGCTGAGTGCCAGGCTCCACCTCCATACTGACACAATCTTCCTCCCCCTCCTCCTCGTCCTCTTCCTGTGTGATCGGCGGGCACGCAGGAACACTGTCTGGATAAAGGGGGCCCTGAGAGCTAAGGAAGTCCTCCTCTTCCTGCCTCTGTTCTGCCTCAAGTGCCCTGTCCATTATTCCACGCAGCATGTGCTCCAACAGGTGGACAAGGGGGACAGTGTCACTGATGCATGCACTGTCACTGCTCACCATCCTCGTGGCCTCCTCAAATGGTGACAGGACAGTGCATGCATCCCTGATCATGGCCCACTGGCGTGGGGAAAAAAACCAAGCTCCCCTGACCCTGTCCTGGTGCCATAGTCGCACAGGTACTCATTGATGGCCCTCTGCTGCGTGTGCAGCCGCTGCAGCATGGCCAACGTTGAGTTCCACCTGGTGGGCATGTCACAGATTAGGCGGTTCTTGGGCAGGTTAAACTCCTTTTGGAGGTCCGTCAACCGAGCACTGGCATTATATGACCAGCGGAAATGCACACAGACTTTCCTGGCTTGCCTCAGGACATCCTGTAAGCCCGGGTACCTGCCCAAGAACCGCTGCACCACCAAGTTAAGGACGTGAGCCAAACAGGGCACATGGGTCATTTGTCCCTGTCGGAGGGCAGAGAGGAGGTTGGTGCCATTGTCACAAACCACCATTCCTGCCTTAAGTTGGCGTGGCGTCAACCACCTCTGAACCTGCCCCTGCAGAGCTGACAGAACCTCTGCCCCAGTGTGGCTCCTGTCCCCCATGCACACCAGCTCAAGCACCGCATGGCATCTTTTGGCCTGCGTACTTGCGTAGCCCCTTGAACGACTACGGAGCACCGCTGGTTCCGAGGAAGAGGCCATGGAGGAAGAAGAAGAGGAGGGGGTGGAGGAGAGAGGTGTGTCACAATCATTAGCATTTTGGAGGCGTGGTGGCGGAACAACCTCCAACACTACTGCACCTTGTCCTGCATCCTTCCCAGCTGCCAGCAGAGTCATCCAATGCGCCGTGAAACTTAGGTAACGTCCCTGTCCATGCCTGCTGGACCATGAGTCAGCGGTAATATGCACCTTACCGCTGACCGCCCTGTCCAGCGAGGCATGGACATTGCCTTCCACATGCCGGTAGAGAGCCGGAATCGCCTTCCGTGAGAAAAAGTGGCGTTTGGGTATCTGCCATTGAGGAACCGCACATTCCACAAACTCACGGAAGGGGGCAGAGTCTACCAACTGAAAAGGCAGCAGTTGAAGTGCCAGCAATTTTGCCAAGCTAGCATTCAACCGCTGGGCATGTGGATGGCTGGGAGCAAACTTCTTTCGGCGGTGCAGCAGCTGGGGCAGGGAAATTTGCCTGGTACAATCTGACGTCGGTGTACCAAAAGCAGATTGCCCACAAGTACTTGGCTGTGACACACCTAATTCTACACCTTCATTCCTCTCAGTGCAGGTCTCAGAGAGGACTGAAGGTCTAGTGGGGTTGGAAATCTCAGCTGATGAGGAGCAAGGAGAGGTCCTCTTTGTTCTTTGGTGTGGGTCTTTTAGATGCACTTGCCAACGAACTGCATGGCAGGTCAACATATGTCTGGTCAAGCATGTGGTACCCAAGCGGGAGATGTTTTGGCCACGTGAGATACGCTTAAGACATATGTTGCAAATAGCAGCGGTGCGATCTGATGCACTTGTCTCAAAAAAGGCCCACACCAAAGAACTTTTTGAATAACGCGCAGAGACTGCAGCGCCCTGCACATGTGATGCAGTCAATGTGCTGCCCTTAGGCTGGCCCCTGGAGGGCATCCTGCCTCGTTGGTGATGTGCCGCCTCCTCCTCCTCTCTCCTATCAGGCACCCACGTTGAGTCAGTGACCTCATCATCCCCTCCCTCCTCATCACTGGAGCAAACCTGGCAGTATGCTGCAGCAGGGGGAGCATGACTGCCAGATTGCTGTCCTTCTTGGGCACCCCCTCTGTCCTTGCTCATGTTACTGCCTTCATCGAGCTCAGTATCATCATCAGAGCCTTCCAAACGCTGGGCATTCTCCTGGAGCATGTACCCAACACTGTGGTCAAACAGTTCGAGGGACTCCTCAGGAGGACATGGTGGAGCTAGGGAGGGAGTCACTGATGACATTAAGCCAAGGGAAGAGGCCGCTGCTTTGCCAGACAAAGCACCCTGGACATGGGTGAGAGAGGATGAGGAGGATGAGGACGGCTTGGTCATCCACTCGACCAAGTCTTCCGCATGTTGCGGCTCAACACGGCCAGCTGCCGAAAAAAAGGCCAAGCGTGTCCCATGGCCACGTGCTGATGAGGATGCACCGTCTCCATGACCAGCACTAGACACAGAGCCTGCTTGCCCTCTCTTATTGGCTTGTGACTGTCTGCCTCTCCTTCTTGGCCTTCCAGACATACTAATGGCCTGTAGCTGCACTAAGCTGGGATATATATATATATATATATATATATATATATATATATATATATATATACTGCAGCTAGCAAAATCAACTGCCTTCCTGTAGTATGAGAACACCACCAACCTTCTACAGGTAGCTTTAGCTGAACACTGTGAGGTGGACGCACCCCACTAACTTGTAGGTTTAGCTGAACATTGTGAGCAGGACGCACTGCACTAACTGTAAATAGTCTAGCTGCCTTGACGTGGTACTAATAGGATCAAAAGAACACCAGTAATTTTCTTTAGGTAGCTGTAAATACTTTAACAAGACAAGCCTGCCTGTCAGTAGGAAGATAACAGGAACGGATCTAGCTGAACACTGTGAGCAGGACGCACTGCACTAAATGTAAATAGTCTAGCTGCCTGACCGTGGTACTAATAGGATCAAAAGAACACCAGTAATTTTCTTCAGGTAGCTTTATATACTGTAACAAGACAAGCCTGCCTGTCAGTAGGAAGATAACAGGAACGGATCTAGCTGAACACTGTGAGCAGGACGCACTGCACTAAATGTAAATAGTCTAGCTGCCTGACCGTGGTACTAATAGGATCAAAAGAACACCAGTAATTTTCTTCAGGTAGCTTTATATACTGTAACAAGACAAGCCTGCCTGTCAGTAGGAAGATAACAGGAACGGATCTAGCTGAACACTGTGAGCAGGACGCACTGTACTAAATGTAAATAGTCTAGCTGCCTGACCGTGGTACTAATAGGATCAAAAGAACACCAGTAATTTTCTTCAGGTAGCTTTATATACTGTAACAAGACAAGCCTGCCTGTCAGTAGGAAGATAACAGGAACGGATCTAGCTGAACACTGTGAGCAGGACGCACTGCACTAAATGTAAATAGTCTAGAAGATAACAGGAACGGATCTAGCTAAACTGAATACAGTGTATATATATATATGCAACACCTGGGATGCATATATATACACAATACACTGTAAGTGCAGCTAACTGACTGACTGTTCTGCCTAATCTATCTAACTCAAATCAAATGACACTGTCTCTCTGTCTATCTCTTTCAACGCCGGAACACACACTACACAGGGCCGCCGTGCAGGCGGCCTTATATAGTGTGGGGCGTGTACTAAATCCCCTGAGCCATAATTGGCCAAAGCCTCCTTGGCTTTGGCCAATTACGGCTCTCTGTTCAGGCGGCGCTGTGATTGGCCAAGCATGCGGGTCATAGTGCATGCTTGGCCAATCATCAGCAAGCAATGCACTGCGATGCCGCAGTGAATTATGGGCCGTGACGCGCCACACGAATTTGGCGCGAACGGCCCATATCGTTCGCAATTCGGCGAACGACCGAACAGCCGATGTTCGAGTCGAACATGGGTTCGACTCGAACACGAAGCTCATCCCTAACCCTAACCAATATATTGGAGACAATTTAGTCCCCCTTTTAGTAAAATTCAAAAGGAAAAGTGACATTTGGTGTCAACTTCCTTTGTCCATGGCAGGTCAAGTCAACTTGGTCAAGATGATATGGATGCCACAACTACTGTATATACTCCATAACTCTCCAGTTTGGATTGGTAAGAACTGGTTCCTAAAAATAAACATTCTATTTAGGGAACTAATATGGAAGAAAGGGCAGGCCAGGATCAGTTTATAAACTCTGCAGCGATCTACTAGGGAAGGGGGGAATGGCAGTCCCCCAACCACATAGCTATTTCTTGGCTGCTCAACTACAGCATATAGGGGGAAGTGAGAATGCCAGTGGCACAATTATGCTACAGGGCAATCCACACAATTTCCTGGCAGAGGCATTAGAGGCTGGTTCACTTCAGCGCGCGCTCCCAACATATATGCTAGTGACCAAAGTTTGGCAGACTGTTAGGGGGTCATAGGGTATAAGGGTGTTACTGAGTTCTCACCTATATGGCATAATAAGCACCTGCAGGAATTATTAACTATTGAAAAAAATACGACATGGGAACGCCACGGAATACACAGGCTGGTCCAGTTGTTTGATGATAACATCTTAAAACCCTTCATTGAGTTGAAAGGAGAATATGGAATTACAAACAAAACATTTTACAGCTATTTACGGATCAGGCATGCTCTAGATAGCCAATTCAGGAACTGCCCATTGGAATGGTGCTAGGCACCATTTCTTAATAAAATAACCAGATTAAACAATACCAAAGGTTTGATAGCAATGATATACGGGCAAATAACTGACAGGTTGGTAACCCCACAAACAACTTCAGGTCCCGGGGAGAGGTGAGAGGCTGATGTGGGGGAGGTGGCGGACTACCAGTGGAAAAGGATACTGGAATCTGGCCCGCTGATGTCCGTTTCTCTGTCGCAGCAGGCCTCACATCTCTTCCTGCTGCACAGAGTTTACTATACCCCCAAGAGGTTGTATAGGTTTGGTCGCAGACTGGATGATAAATGACCCAGATGCCTGGAGACAGGGGACCTCATACACATGATGTGGAGATGCCCAAAATTAGTAAGATACTGGTCAGAGATTGTAAAAACTATAGAAATCAAGTTTAAAATCAAACTGGACTTGGAGGCCAAGGTATGTATCTTGGGCCTGACAGGAGAAAACACAGGGAATAGTAGTACAAATACTGCCATTGTGAGGTGCCTTTTTCAAGCGAGGAAACTGATAGCACAATCCTGGCTATCAGCCATACCCCCATCTCCGGAAGAATGGGTTAGGACAATAGATACGATGGTGTGGACAGAAAAGGCAGTCTACAGTAGAAGGGGTAGCTATGGCAAATTCATCAAGATATGAAAATCCTGGCTTCAATGGTCGGGAATCCCGCTTTGAACCACACATAGGTCTTAGTAGTAGGCTTAGCGGCACAGAGTGCAACATTGAGGTCAGGGGCGAAAGGAAAGAGGAGTGAAACAACCCTGAATAACAGATGGAACTAATGTACTACAAGAGACAGCCTAGATACCCTTTATTTGGACTATCGATTGGGGTAGGGGGGGAGGGGGGTATATTGGTAGGGCTGGGGGAGGGATAAGAATGGGAAAGTAAAAGGAGGGGGAAAAATTGATAACGTATTTATAAACTATTGAAGCAATAATTTGTTGGTTAATCGTTTTTATTTGCATAATAATCTGAGATTAATTGTATGTTTATATGGAAATGAATACAAAGTAAGAAATGAAATTTGATCAATAAAAAAAATTAAGTACAAAATATAAAAAAAAAGAAAAAAAAAAAAAAAAGTTTTTAGTCGATTCACACTATGTGGCTTTCCTTGCTTTGATTACATGGGGATATTCGATTATATATACTGTATGGCCAACATTGTCTCTACTAATCTTGGAAAGAAAGCCAGTCTGACATATTGGAACCAATGGGTGTGAACTGAATGTTCCCGGTGGAAGTGTTTACAACAGGCGAATCAGACTCTGTAGTGGGGTAATTTCAGTCTGGTACGAGTGCATTTTTTACAATGGTGACTACTCACATGGTGACTACTACATTTATGGAGTAGCACAACCTCCGCACAGTATCAGTGGTGTTTTCCTCAAGACACATATTGTATTCGGACTATTTCATATACTCTATTTACCTTTGCCAGATCTCACTTTGATATAGACTTTGTTTTTTAGGAATTTATTGTTACTATATTAGTACGGCAACATATAGGATATATGTGTTTATTTAGTTTGTCTTACTATTGGTTCCAGCAGCTGTTTATTATTATTAATTTATTATTAGCACTAGTTATACCAGCGTGTTTTCTATTTTTGTCAGTTTTTAATAGGAAAGCAAAGGGAACTATCAAGAGCACTAGGAAAGTAAGCAATACAAAGAGAACAAAATACTGTCTCATACAAGTACATGTTACAGCAGGCACATATCAGGAATATGAAATGGGGTAACAAACGCTTTAACCGCTTGCCGACCAGCACACGCCGATGTACGTCGGCAGAATGGCACTGGCAGGCAAAAGGGCGTGCAGGTACGTCCCCTTTAAGAAGCGGTGTCGCGAGTGCGCGCGCGCTGTGGTCTCTGTGACTATGACCGTGGGGCCCGCGGACTCGATGTCCGCTGAGTGCCCGTGATCGTGTCACGAAGGGGAAGAACGGGGAGATGCTTATGTAAACAAAGCATTCCCGTTCTGCCTAGTGACAGGACAGTGATCTACTGCTCTCTGTGATTCAAGCCCAGCCCCCTCACAGTTAGAATCACTCCCTAGGACACATTTAACCCCTTCATTGCCCCCTAGTGGTTAACCCCTTCACTGCCCCCAAGTGATTAACCTCTTCACTGCCAGTGTCATTTACACAGTAATCAATGCATTTTTAATCGCACTGATCACTGTATAAATGTGTTCCCATTCCCAAAAATGTGTCAAAAATGTCCGATTTGTCTGCCATAATGTCGCAGTCCCGATAAAAATTGCAGATCGCCGCCATTACTAATAAAAAAAATTAAAAATAAAAATGCCATAAAACTACCCCCTATTTTGTAGACGCTATAAATTTTGCGTAAACCAATCAATATATGCTTATTGCGTTTTTTTTAATCAAAAATATGTAATATATTTTGGGAGATATTTATTATAGCAAAAAGTAAAAAATACTGTGTTCTTTTTCAAAATTTTTGCTCTTTTTTTGTTTATAGCTCAAAAAATAAAAACCGCAGAGGCGATCAAATACCACCAAAAGAAATCTCTATTTGTGGGAATAAAAGGACGTCAATTTTGTTTGGGTACAGCGTTGCATGGCTGCCGCTATTGTAATTTAAAGCGACGCAGTGCTGAATCGCATAAAATTCTCTGGTCTTTGGGCAGCCAAATGGTCCAGGGCTGAAGTGGTTAACATCACATATTCAGAATTTTACACACAGTGCTGTAGCATCTTCCCCAAGCCTATCTGATTAAGAAGGATCTTCTAGAACAGTGTTCTCCAAACTGCGGCCCTGGGGCCAGATGAGGCCCTTTGCTTGCCTTTATCGCCCTTAAGGCAACTATTCCTGCCACTGACACCAACTATGGGGCATAATTTCTTCCACTGGCCACTTTATTATAATTATTATTATTATTCAAGATTTATATAGCGCCAACAGTTTACGCAGCGCTTTACAATATAAAAGGGAGACAATACAGTTATAATACAATACAATACAATAGGATTAAGAGGGCCCTGCTCAGAAGAGCTTACAATCTAATACTGACACTAATGCCGCGTACACACGAGCGGACTTTACGGCGGACTTTGCCCGGCGGACTGGATTTCGTCGGACAATTCGATGTGTGTGGGCTCCAGCGGACTTTGTTTTCTCAAAAGTTGGACGGACTTAGATTTGAAACTTGTTTAAAATTTATCCGTTGAAATCGAGTCCGGTCGAAAAGTCCGCCGTCTGTATGCTAGTTCGACGGACAAAAAGCCACGCTAGGGCAGCTATTGGCTATTAACTTCCTTGTTTTAGTCCGGTCGTACGTCATCACGTACGAATTCGACGGACTTTGGTGGATTGTGTGTAGGCAAGTCCGTTCATTCACAAAGTCCGTCGGAAAGTACGTCGAAAAGTCCGCCGGGCAAAGTCCGCCGTAAAGTCCGCTCGTGTGTACGCGGCATAACTATTTCTCCCTCTAAAATTAAACCATGGTTTACTCCCACTGGGCACAGTCCGGCCCCACTAACATCTGAAGGACAGTAAACTGGTACTTTCTTAATAAAGTTTGGAGGCCCCTGTTCTAGAATACAGAGACTCTCTTGACTGGGACATCTGTGTCAGAATGCTCAACTGACAGTTGTCAAACAGCATTAGACTGCCTGCCCCCACTGTTGTATGTAGTGATTGTCAAACAAGCAGAAAATATGACTGACTTACATTATCATGTGAATATAGCATTGTGTTTAAATATCCAGTGGTGTTGGAAGTGAAATCTGTAACTACAGATCTTTGTATTGGGAATACTGGAAGCTGCAGGAGTAGCCCACAGCTTTTGTCACAACAGGCAGGAGATTTTCTGTCCTAAAAATCCCCTTTACAAGAGAGCCTAGAAATGTCTTCTGTTAACAACTATATACAGATATCTGTATTGGTAGCTAAAAGAACGAGTCAGAAATCAATACGGGGATAATGCATGTAGGTTAAAGATAGTGTGTACTACAGCAACCGCAGGAGATAAAATTTCTTAATCTGGTTCACATTTTAGTATATCGCAGGAAAACAGTATCCAGGAATGAATCTTAACATTCTAGATACTATTTTCAAGATCTCTTACCTTCAGCAACCTTTAGAAAAATCCTAGTCCTGAATATCCTTCCTGCTCTCTGCTTCTTTATCAGATGACACATTTCTGAAAGAACAGCTGGTGAGAAATTAGAAAGATCTTTGATTCACTCTGCATGTGCATCAGTTGCACTCATATACAGTATGTGTATGTGCATACTGTATATGATGACGCAAGCACAAGTTGCTTATAAGTAGGGATGCACTTTAGGCTTGGGTCCACCTCCCAATGCCATCTCAAGTTGTTTGCCGTTTTACAAATCGGCAAACAAATATGATTGTTCGCCATAGCACCCAATTACCAATCATGTACTGTAAATCTGGGCCTTTGAACTGTGGTCAGCTGGCTTAAAAGGACTAAATATGGAGGCATTTCAATGTGTCAACCCTCTTCCCTATAAAATTCAGGGTTCCCTGCAGCCTTTTTTTAGTGTGTGTGGAGATTTGTAGTAGATAATGACAGCTGCCAGAGCGTTTTCAGGGATTAATAGTTACTCCTATACATTGCTATACAGTGCTATAAAGTTATACACTGATATATATATATATTTGTAGTCAGAGTCTTCACTTGGAAATGCAATAACCCTAACTACCAAGACCTGAGGTGTGCCTTGGCCTAGCTGGTCAGTATGCCTAAAAGAGGGCATACCCTGAATGATTATGTAGCGCTGACAATATTTGTATTTAAATATTTGTAATGCTGTAAGGTTAATAAGTTGGCATAATAATAATATGGCGCCATCTAGCGGCCAAAATATATAATTACAGCACCTTTATATTTCTTATATTGTTTAGAAGTTTGACATGGAAGTATTTTGTTTGTTTACATCTGGACATTAACTTGACCTACCCACAATGCTCAGTGACTCCCACAAATCTCAGGGAACAGAACTGCATTGTGGGAAGACTATAAAAAAGGCTGGGAGCGGCCATCTTAGGTCTCTTGTTCCTGGGACGCATGGCCGGCAGCAGGACTCTGTGGGTGTGTGTGTCCCACAGGGTTGCGGCCTATCCTGTGAAGAAGCGGAACAGCAGACATCGATCCTGCCATTGATCACAGTGTGCTGGAGCAGCAGAAGTGATCGTTCCGGAGACCCGTGAGGGATGTAACCGAGGACTCCCGGTCATCAATAAGCGGAACAGCGCAACAGCGTGATTACAACTCCATACAGGCGGAGCGGAGACACCAATCTGTCTGGATCCAGTGCGGTGAGAGGGCTAACGCCCAGAAGTTTGCTCCACACTACACACATTCGGAGTTATTACGGAGTGTTGCTGGGACTGATAGTCCCACGGAACAATTCAATTGGGAAAATCACATTTGCACAGACTTACAATCAGATTTCATCATCCAGGAATTGATACTGGATGTTTGTTCCTTTCAAGTAGGAGTATTCAATCAATTTGCCTGATTCTAATTACTTTTGTGCACCACCTTGCACCGAGCAATTGGCCAAAGCGAAACCTTGTGGATTACAAATATTGATTTTCTTAGCTAGCAGAAGACTGAAGACAACAGGACTACTTCTTCCATTGCGGGGCTCCGCATTTAGTCATAAAAGAGAGTGACTGTACTGTCAAAGCAGGGGGAGCTCCCTAGTGTCTATATTGTGGGGTATTTATATTCCTGTGTCTTTGCGCTTGCTACAGTGTGCTGGAGGTGGGAAGGTGTCCGGAGTTAAGACAATTTCACTTTGAACACTAGTCCCACCTGGAGACGCACCAAGAGAGGGTCCATTCAAGAACATATATATATATATGTATGTGTATTGCCCTGTACACACGGTCGGATTTTCTGATGGAAAATGTCCGATCAGAGTGTGTTGTCGGAAATTCCGACCATGTGTGGGCTTCATCGGACATTTTCCATCAGATTTTCTGACACACAAAGTTTGAGAGCAGGCTATAAAATTTTCCGACAACAAAATCCGATCGCGTCAATTCCGACCGTGTGTGGACTGTTCTGACGCACAAAGTGCCACGCATGCTCAGAAGAAATTCCGAGACGGAACAGCTTGGTATGGTAAACTTAGCGTTCGCAATGGATACAACACTTTCGTCACGGTGCAATGTTAAAAATGGTTTAATACAGCGCACTCAATTTTTCTTTATAATGTGAGAAGAATGAAGTAGTTTTGCTGCTCATGTTCACAGAGACTTCTCACAAACTTCTTTCTTTATTATTTATTGGGATTCCCTTAATATATTTTGATTTGTCACATCTGACAAAAATATTTTTGTGTTGTTTTTTTTTTTTTTTAAAGGCAGATTCTTTGTTATTTTAGGTTTGTATTTTTTCCAAGGCTGTTATTTTTTTTTTCTTATTTTTAGTTTTACTCCAGAATATTTTTGTGTGTGTTTTGTGTGTCAAGTTACCACAACACCATTGATATCTTGTATTATTTAATCTCAAAGAGATTGTTTGGTGTTGGTGTCCCTTGTTAATTTCACATTGTACTTTAGAAATGTACCTGAATCCTCACAAACAAACTGTCCTTTTTGAAGTAAAAAACATATAGGAGAGTATAATTGAAACCAAAAATCCTTTATTAAGGGCTCAGAACCAAACAAAGAGGGAGGCAACGCTGGAGAAACACCAGACATTAGCGAAGCCTTGGACCCCCAGGGCAGACATTAATTCTTGAACATCAAAATTGGTGGCCTGAGGAGTCAATATGTAAGGGAGTGCAGTCTGGTCCAGAAGTCCCAGAGATCCGGAAAGCAGCAGATGACATCTGTGTCCCCAGGCTGTGGTACTACAAGAGCCTGCATCTTTTGCCAGACCAGACTGAACCCAGGGTCATCACTTTCTGGTCTTCTTTCCACGCTTCCTTCCCGGCTGTGGCTCTGGTGTTGGAGATGTGGCAGGAGGAGGAGTAGGACCTGGAGGAGGAGGACTAGTAGGACCTGGAGGAGGAGGAGGACCTGGAGGAGGAGGACTATGTGTGAGGTCACATATGTGGGTAGCAGATGTTATTTGGCCCCTCAACCCCTTATTGAGAGCTTCCAAAATTAAGGACTCACACAGGAGTCATTGGCCCTCCTCCATCTGCAGCATTTTGCAGGCAGTTATGCAAGCAAAGTCCTCCTTCACAGTGTGGGTGGTTCTCAGGGCCTCTGTAGCCTTCCAAAAGAGGCCTATGGCAGCCTCCTCCAGGTTACTCCTCTTCCTGCCACTTTGTCTTTGAAGGTGGAGGGTAGGGACCTGCATATCAGGCAGCCTGCTTGGCCCGGCCACCTCCTGGCTGAGACTCCCCTGTGTATGAAAAAGGGACATGGTTTTAGTTTTTGCATCATCAATCACAATCATAAATTAGTACTCCAAACTAACATCTAGTTAACATCATTGATTGGACAAGCAGAAATATTTAGAAGAATGCTATTCCTGGCTCAAGCTGGGCTCTCCCACATGTTGCTGCCTGGAAGGCCCAGTTTGGGTGTCAGAAGCCTCAGCTGGGGGGGGAGGAAGCCTGGAAGGAAGACTGGAGAGTCATGACCTGGGTTCAGTCTGACCTGCCAGAAAATGCAGTCTGTCATAGTACCACAGCCTGGGGACATAAATGTCATCTGCAGCTCCGGATCTCTGGGAATCCTAGACCTTCTTGTGCTCCCTTAGATATGTACTCCTCAGGCCACCAATTAGGATCTTCAAATAGGTGATGTCTGCCATGGGGATCACCGGCTTTACAATTTCCAGCAATTGATCCAGTGCTGCCTTCCTCTTTGTTTGGTTCTTATATTCAGGGTGGTTTATCTCCCATAGACAAGGCAGCTCCCTGAACATATCAATGAAGATTGGCATAAAGTCGTCATCTTTCAAGATATCCATTTTTCACTGCAAGACACAACACAAGACAAACCGTAATGTCAGGCAAAACTCTCCTAATCTTGTTACAATATAGGCCTCAATCTAGAAGCAGTATAGGCCCAAGTTTAGATCTTACCTTCGTTATCACGATCGGCACCTCCGATACTCCTTCCTCCGCTCACAGATCATACGTACTATGCACGTGTGTTACGCTTTATACACACTGCGCATGAGTGTAACTCCGCCCGCCCCTGACGTTCTTTATAGTCTATTCCCCGCCCTTTTTTCGTTCGGCGCAGTGGGGGAAGAGCACATGGCGGACACACAGCAGGTGCGTGGTAATTATAGCAACGAGGAGGAGGGGAGGAAAGCCCGGAGCCAGAAACGTCCCGATCCAGAAGGAGAAGATTTAAGGCCTCAAATATGTCCTTTGGGGAGATGTTGGAGATGGTGGACATCCTGAAGAGGGCCGACTATGACGGGAAGTATGGACCTTACTCCAACCCCAATGTCAGAAAGGCCAAGATAATGGCGAAAGTGGTCAAAAGTCTGCACCGGAATTTCGGGGTACGTCAATCGAAAGATCAGCTCAGGAAGGTCGGACCTCAAATTAAGAGAACATGAGCAGTACAGAAAGATCCGGAGAGTGCTGCAAAAAAATAAGTAGTTGTCTTGTGTTCCTATTCTTTTTGTGTTTATTACTTTCGTGCTGCTCCATGTGCTTTTCTTAACTGTTGTACAGTTTAAAATGGCAACTTTGATGTTCATGGGCACATTATTCGTTCGTATCAAACATTTTTCTTTCGGCCTATAAAACACCATTGTTTTGGCCATATGCATTTGCCCACATTTTTTAGGGCCTACTTGTATGAAAATAATTTGGTTGTGTAGATGGGTTTGTTACTAGAATGAAATGCAAACTCGATTCTGTGTAAGGAGAGGACACTCAGCAGTAGTTTTCACATTTGGACGCTGGAGCACTAGTGTGGGACACAAGAACACCCTTTTTATTAGGGGTCCCACACAGGTGCTCCAGTGTATACTATAGGGGTGTCTCCATCTGTGAAGCTTGGACAAAACAGGTAAAGTATTGAAGCTTGACAAAGGACACAAAAAATTCTACATCTTGGAACTCTGCCAAAACAGACAATTGTACCCCACTTCCAAGCAATGTTTCATATTTATACTTCTGCCATCAAATATCTGTGTGCTAAGTATACCATTTTTTTTTTACATAGGGGAGAAAAGACTCGGAGGACACCCCTCATCCGAGGAGACCAAAGACCCCCCACCTCTGGAAGAAGGGGAAATCCCCCAAAGACAAGAAGAGCAGGAGGAGGAAGATGTGGTGGAAATTGTCATCACAACAGGTGAGTGTCTGCGACCACAGGCTCAGGTAAGAGATGGATGCCGGCATATTTATAATACATGTTTTTTTGGTTTCTATCTTTTTAGGTGATCGTGATGTTGTGGATCCAGATCCTTTCACCTCAGAAAGTGCACAGATCCTGATTGAGGAGATCATGGGGTGTAATGTTGTATTGGAAAATATCAAGAAAAATATCAAGAAAAACATCAATGATGTTATTCAAAAAAATAAGAACATCATTGATGTTTTGGTGAGAGTTTAAAACCCCTCCAAATCCCTTTCTTTTATGGTGTGCTACAATTTTTAAATTTTTTGTCGAATTGCAGAAAAGCCAAATTTTGAAGCGGCACACAGTGTGTCAACATGTGCTATCTGCCATCACAGGAGATCAATGGACGCGTTTTGGGGGTGCAACCCCTTCCTCAATAATAAAGTAGCTGAGAGAAAGGGGTTGCTCCCCCAAAGCTTGTCCCTTGATCCCCGTGATGGCAGCTAGCACATGTTGACATTCAGGTATTTGTGTGCATCTTCAAAATTTGACTTTTCCGGGGGGTGACTTCACCTGACATCTGAACGCAATATCAAACACAGTTCCTAAATACTCATGTCTGATATTGCCTTCAAGTTCTACCTAATGTGAACTTTGTAAGTTCAAGATTTGTGTCTTTCTTGTGTGTTTTTAAACATGCTTGTTTTACCTTAAATGGACATTTCTACTTTTTCTAATGCCACCCCAAAAATTGTTATACAACAAATATGTTGGTTTGTTTTAAAAACCTTTTCTAAATGCACATGTGATTGTGCAGGTATTAAAAAGATTGTTAATCAAGAATGTGTGGATTATTGTCTCAACGCTACAACACTTTTGGGGTGCTGTAATTGGTGTTTTCTGTGACAATGGGTGTTATTTCCTAAGGGCATATCCACTTTGCACTGCAAGTGCAGTTTCAGTGCAGTTTCACGTGCACTTGTAGTGCAAAGTGTCTTTGCCTTTAGTAAATAACAACCAACAGTGCCTTGTATAAGGTTACACAATCACGCCATTTTCAGGACTCACCACATTTCTGTCAGGGTCAGCTAAAACAAACACAAGCAGGAAATGTCACCAAAGATTTGCTTAATGTTTTTTTTATTTGATAAAGGTTTCACACATTGTCTGGCATATTGATAGCCCCCCTACCTGCAAAGAATTCAAGGTATCTTAGCCGGACATCACGGGCACTCAGGGAGGGCAAGCCAGGACGGCCACTTTCAAGCGCCGTCAGGGTTGGTTCATTTTGAATTCCAGCCTCAGGCCCAACTGAGCCTACATAGTTGGCAGAATGTTGCCGTAAAAAGTTGTGTAGAACACAACACGCCAGGATAATATGATTCAGTTTATACTCCGCCATATGTATGGGCTGGCCATGATTCCAAACGTGTTTTCCACCACTCTTCTGGCTCTGGCCAGCCGGTAATTAAAAACCCTCTGGTCCCGGTTGAGGGTCCTCATCGTGAATGGCCACATAAGATGGTCCCCCAGCGCAAAAGCTTCATCCGCAATGAAGACGAATGGGAGTCCTTCCACATTGTCTTCTGGAGGTGGCAAGTCCAAGCTGCCATTCTGGAGACGCCTGTAGAACTCCGTCTGGGCAATGACTCCACCATCGGACATCCGGCCATTCCTCCCCACGTCCACATACAGGAACTCATAAGTAGCCGACACCACCGCCAACAACACAATACTATTGAACCCCTTATAATTATAATAGTACGACCCCGAGTTGGGTGGTGGGATGATGTGGACGTGTTTCCCATCAATTGCCCCTCCGCAGTTAGGAAAGTCCCACCGCTGGGCAAAGTGGGAGGCCACAGTCTGCCATTCCTGTGGCGTGGAAGGAAACTGTTGAGGAAAACAAAAAAAAATTAGTCTTTTTGCACATAAAAACATGGAAAGCAGACTAGACACAAACATTCTTGGCCAACATCAAGATAACATTTATTTATGGGAATTTTTAAACACCAAAGTATAAGGTACACCTATCATATTCCCCCTCCCCCCTCTCCTAGTCCATTTCTAACATTATAGGACAGGTAACCCTCCCCACTTCATTGAGAGATGAATGCCTAAATAATGGGTATTACTTTGAACAGCCCCTCCTTAGTTACACTATTGGCAGCCCACTGGACAGGAAAGAAGTGTCATAATACAAATATATAAATACACACTGTACACATTTGAGCACATTTGGACATTCTGCTATTACCTATCTAGATAATAATAGTATACAAAAACTTTAAACAGTACCATTTGAAAGTATACAGGCAGGCCCTTGCACTACATGTTTTGGGGAATTCATCCAAACATCTGAGCACAAAAGAGATGGATATAGTGTGTATGGGTTTGGCGAAGTCAGCAGATAGATGATTGAGGATAGATAGAGAATTGGTATCAGCTGACTTAGCAGTTGGGGGGAGGGAGGGTTCCAAATGATTTGGAGACCCCCCCAAAAAAGCCTCTGGCACTCTGCCTGAATTTAAAGCACAAATCACATTTAAAAACATTTTAGGGGGTGTTTGGGGTAAAGCACTGCTATGGAGCTGATATAATACATTGTCAACTGACTACATGAGGTGAATATAGGGCCAGGAGAGCATGCTGGGGAGGTAAATGAAGGCAAATATGTATGAAGGACAAAAAAAATAATTACATAAATTACATAAAAATCCAGCATGCATGAGGACAAAGGGGACATTCACAGCATATTACAATTATGGTAATGAGGAAAAGAAATACAATATATTATCAAACATTAAATACAATAAAATGTGAGGTTAAAGGATAAAAATCTTACCTTAACATACTCCTTCTGCAGGACCTGGATGATGGCAGAATAGGTCTCTGGGATAATGATCCCCAGAGCCTGGGGGGAGATGCCTGTCGAGAACTTCAAGTCCTGCAGGCTTCTCCCCGTCGCCAAGTACCGCAGGGTGGTGACGAGCCTCTGCTCTGGAGTGATGGCTTGCCTCATGCAGGTATCCTGCCTGCTAATATAAGGGGTCAGCAAAGCCAACAAATGGTGAAATACGGGGTCCGTCATCCGGAGAAAGTTCTTGAAATCATCAGGATTATTCTCACGGATCTCACGGTGCAAAGGCATATGACAGAACTGGTCACGCTGAAGCAACCAATTCTTGTTCCATGAACTCCTCCCCACCCTGTTCATGGACTGGACTTGTGTCAAGGTAAGGACCCCAACACCAAGCCCCCACACAGTACGAACTCTACGAGGAGTACGTATACGCAACATATATATATAGCTGTATTCTGGTACATTACAGTGAATTGCATTGAGGTGGGCTATATAGTGTACCCCCTGTATTCACTGTGCTGTATTGTGCTACATTTCTGTGAATTGCACCCACATAATTTTTCATAAACAAGCTTAGTGGGAGAAGCACATGAATGATGCTGATAAGTGCCAAGAGATCTTACCTCCTCCTCACTCCTTCCTTTCCATCTCTTCTCCCACTCCACAAAAATCTCTATATCTATATTTGCTGCAAAATCTGCAGCCTCAAGTGATAGGAATGGAAACTTGCTAAAAAGTTACAGAGGCTTACCTTATGGCACAAAGGATTGTCACCTTTTCTTCAAGCCAAACCCCCAAAATTTTGCAGGACACAACTTTTTTTTTTTTTTTTTTTTTTTTAGTGGAACCCTGTGGACTTTGGTGTAAAGGAAAACTCTGATATAAGGAGATTTCTACTCACCAAAGCCCCTACTTACATCAGAGTTCCCGGAATTCCCCCTTAAATCAGGGTTCCCAAAGCCCCCTTATTTCAGAGTTTGCAGAGCACCCCTTAATTCTGGGTCCCCCTTACCTTAGTGTACTCACACGCTCAGACGCAGGAGAGAGAAGGGAGGGAGGGTGTCACAGACAGTGGATAGTGAGCTCATTCACGTGAGGATGGAGGCTAAGGCATCAGCACCTTTCATCCATGATGTATATGCCAGCAATGAAAACACAGAGGGACGGGGAGGGAGGTGAGGGGCAGATCGAGCCTGTGCGCACTCGGCAGTTTTGGTATTCGCTTACTGTCCAGGTGAAACCTGGATTTGTAACAACCCTTGCACATCAAGCAGAGAAGAGGATAAGTATAGTGCCCAGCAAAATTGAGACAAGCATAGGCTTGACCAAACAGATAAGTTGTGCAAAAAGTGTCACCAAATAGTAAAAGAAGATACATTTCTCAGTTATAGCTGCACTCACAATATGTCCACATAAACATTATACATATTGATTAAAAACAGTCAATATATATCAATATAAAGTGCATGAATCAATAAATCAAGTTAAAAAAAAATCATATATATCAAAAACTATAAATATAAATAAGAATGTGTACAAAAAAACATTCATAGATGATCCATTAAAGTTCATCAGAAAAAAGTGCTCATGTGTAGAAAGTTTATTTATATATTTGTGTATCAACAAAAATCCATATTCCAGTGCGGATAGCAAATTCTTCACACCCAAAAGTGCATACCCCACTCTCAAGCTGCTTAGCAGCTACTTTGACCCCACGATGAGGCTCTGGCTGCACTTTATACTAGTATCACCATGAAAAGGATAGATATCAGGAGCCAAGATTCCGGGATGGATTACCATACAACCAGGATGTTCAACAATGGGCTCAGAAAAAGGGAGAGACAAAGGAGGAATTCATAGTATAGTAATTTAAAATCCAGGCTTTTAATAAAGATTAAAACTGCTTACAAAAAGGCAGGAGTAAAATCACATATTAAGCCAGTCAAACACATGCAGACCCCCACTGGTGTGAAAGAGTCACCGCTGTAGCTCCTCCCAACATGTTCCGTTCAAAAAAAATTGTCAAGGGAGAAAGATCCCTTGATAATGTTCTTTTGAACAAGACATGTAGGGAGGAGCTACAGAGGTGACTCTATCACACCCCTGGGGTGTCTGCGTGTATTTGACTGTTTTAATATGTGATTTTACTCCTGCATTTTTGTAAGTAGTTTTAACCTTCATTAAAAAGCCTGGACTTTCTGCACAAGAGCACTTTTCTTCTTTTATTTCTGATGGGTCGTCTTTGAAGGTTTTTTACACAATATTATTTATGTTTATCGTTTTTAATAAATATGAATCTTTTACTTGATTGATTAACTGATTCAAGAATAGGCTTGAAACTCATCACCAGCATCCTTAAGTAGGCAGGTGCCTCTTGCTGGAAGTTGTCACCAAATCACCCCCATGCAAAGAGTATCAATGTCAGCTTGGCAAAATTGCTGGCTTTACAGGTACTCCTGTTCCAGCTGGTAAAATCTGCCCCCTTTTGTGATTTTATGGTCTGTGCTGCACCACAGTGACAAGTACCCAGTTGCCACTTTTTTTCACCTAGAAAGCTACCCTTGCCTTACCCTAGCATGGGAAAGGTAATGTCACCATGTTTCTGGACCATGTGGTGAGAATTAGGGTCAACATGACCACAGCCATGTGGTCAAGCAAGCATGTGCAGGGAAGTTAAATCTTTTATACAGAGCACTGGGTAAACTTGCGTGCACCTGGGAAGGTTACAGGATAGGGAACCCCACTGAAGCTGGTGTCATACTTTATGGTAATGGTGACAGCTCAATAACTTCTACCCACTTCTCCTTAATGGTCTGATCAGGCGAGTAGTCAGACCCAGCCCTCCCAAAGCAACCAAGAGCCTATGCAGCGGCCAAGACAAAACACAACACTGTTTTGCAGTTAGTGTGCTTGGGGCGTTGGGAGCCACACTGGGCCAAAGATTCTGTCTTCTGGGGAAGGCCTGAGATGTGGCTTGTAAGGTTGTGACCTGCTGTCTGCTCTTCAGTAGGGATGGGCTGGCTGTTCAACTCGAACATTGGCTGTTCGATCATTCGCCGAAGATCGGACATTATGGGCCGTTCGCGCCAAATTTGAGTGGCGCGTCACGGCCCATAATGCACTGCGTCATCGCAGTGCATTGCTGGCTGAAAGGCAGGGTGCCTTATTCCAATTATGGCTCAGGGGGTTAAGTCCATGCCCCACACTATATAAGGCCGCCTGCACGTCGACCGTGTGTAGTCTGTTGGTGGCTTTATTAAGAGAGAGACAAAGAGAGACAGAGAGAGGCAGAGAGAGTGTCATTTCATTTAGTTTGAGCAGGCAGGCAGTTGATTCAGTTAGCTGCAGTGTGTTTCATATATATATATATATACAGTCTAGTATATATATATATATATATATATATATATATATATATATATATATATATATATATATCCACTGCATACAGTTTAGCTAGATCTCACTGCAGACCGTTCCTGCTGTACTGTTTCTAATATACTTTAGGTAGGCAGTTGATTCATTTAGCTGCAGTGTATTTGATATACAGTACCTGACCGCGAGACTGTGTTTCCAGCGCGATACCATCGCGCTGGTTCTCGGCGACAGGGTACTGTGCATGTCGCGCTGGCTTACTCATGGGGAAAGGAAAACTTTGTTTTCCTCCCACGATGAGTGACAGGCAGCGCTGACAGCTGTCTGGTATGAATCCTGAGGCGGGAACACCGCGCCAAATTTTACCAGGGGCGTGTAATTACAATTTTCGATCTAATATTTCACAGCAGGCCCCGTTCCTGCGCCCACCAAAAGTAAATGTGAGAACTTACAGTGTTGTGGCAACAACACCATACCAACACCAAAGGCCCAATTTTTCTGACCCTGTTCAACAGGGGCATGTAATTACAATTCTTGATATAATTTTTCACAGCAGGGCCTGTTCCAGCGCCCACCAACAGTAACTGTGAGGGCTTACAGTGTTCTGGTACCACCAACACCTAAGGCCCAATTTTCCTGCAGAGTGTATAGGGCAGGCCGTATAGTATATACAGGCAGTCCCCTATTTTCAAAAATCTGACTTACAAATGACTCCTACTTACAAACAGAGGGAAACAACAGGAAGTGAGAGGAAATCTATCCCTAGGAAGGGAAATTCTCTCCTGTAAGAGTTAATATGGGAACAAGGTGTCTCCTCCACTGATTTATCACTAATCCTTGTTTCCCTTAAAAAACCCAAATTTTCAAAAACCAATTGTCATTGGGACAGAAAGTGAGGTGAAATCTTCTGAACAGGGGCACAGACAGCAAAACAAATGTTACAGTGGTGATAACCCCTCCCTATGTTTTCCAAAAAGATTTAAAATAGATTTTTTCGGCTGGAGCTACACTTAGAAAATGCACCTGTTCCAAATTACAAACAGATTCTACATAAGAACAAACCTGTATACTGCTGTTCAGAGTATATAGGGCCTGGGGGCCCAACGCCTTTCCTTTTTTTAATTTGGGTGCGGGGTTCCCCTTAATATCCATACAAGTCCCAAAGGGCCTGGTAATGGGCTGGGGGGTACCCATGCTGTTTGTCTCTCTGATTTTAATCCATATTGCTGGGACCCGACATTACATTAAAGCCTCAAGCAATTTTAAATTACTTTTATTCCTTTAGAAATATCACTTTGTGCAGGGACTGTTCTAAGCATGGGAAACATGCGCCACTACAGGCATACTATCGACACCCCCCAGGTACGATATTTAAAGGAATATTTCACTTTTATTTTTTCACTTTAAGCATCATTAAAATCACAGCTCCCGAAAAAACATCCATTTTTAAAACTTTTTTTTTCCATTAATACACCCGGGTCCCCAAACCCTTTTTTGGACAATAACTTGCATATTAGCCTTTAAAATTCACACTTTTGATTTCTTACGTTCAAATCCCATAGACTTTAACGGTGTTCCAATATTCACGCTAACTTTCGGTAAAAAGACAGCTATGCGAGAAGGGACGGGGCTACTCCATAGATTCTTAAAAGGGTTCACACCGTTGTGGAGAAAACTACGTCACGTTTCTATTGGTGCTACTAAGGAGACACCCAAAGATGATGGACCACAAAGGGTAGTCACTTCCTGGTGCCGGCGTCCATGTTTAGCATGAGCTTATGCTAAACATGGACGCAACATGACTTAGTTTTCTACACAACGGTGTGAACCCTTTTAAGAAACTATGGAGTAGCCCCGTCCCTTCTCGCATAGCTGTCTTTTTACAATTGATATTGTGCCATCAGTCCTCATGAGCTCCCAATATAAATGTCTTCCTATACCACGGGGTGTCGATACTGTAATCATTTCTTCTGCCTGTGATGGTCTTCATCTATAAGAATACACATCCCTCCCTACGGGTGAGCAGGCATTTTTATGGACCTCAGGGGGGAGTCAACTTTGGGGGTGCCCCTCCTCCCCTCTCCTCTCACCTGACACTTCGGGTCCTGCGACTTCCCTGGAACTCTCTACAGAGGTTGCTTTTATCATGAATATTGTTGTTGAATAATTGAAAATCCTCGTCCATTTTCCTGATGAAGCCTTCCTGGCAAAACATGTAGAAATGTGTGGACGCGGTTATGATCAGAATTCTTTGTGACTACAGCTCTTTCCCTTCATTTGTCAATATTAGGTTGAGGATGTTTACATTTGACTATGAATGTAAAACTGTTTTCACATTTTATTGTTCTTTTTTGTGAAATTGTATTAATAAATATTAGGTATAATTTTTAATTGACAGTGTTCTTCCTTATATTAGGTGTACCTTTAAAATCCCACTTCTAACATATATTTTTGCTTTATTACTTTAGGGATGATGGTACATAAAAAATGTTTCCAGTATCTTTGGAAATACTGATCTCTACCCATTTAGCTCACTAGAACTTGATGTTGACCATGCTTCAATGGCTGTACTTGCAGAAGTGGGCTGTTAATGAGAATTTGTGATAGTATGAAACAAAGAAAAGCTCTTTGGATCTAGAGTTGTTTTTACTTCAAAGTCATTTTTTAGAATACATTAGCCAGGCATGGCTGCAGGCAGCAGTCAGAGGCAGTGCTTAAAACATATCATTTTAGATTACCTGGAACCCAGAGTGGCTGGACAATCTTTGAACTGAGAATCCAATACATTTTTGGATGTCCAGACTGGACCATCAACCAGAGTTTGCCCAGTACACAATCAAGCTGTTAGCTTACCCTCTGGCTGTCAGCAATGGCAATTCACTGTAACAGATGGTTTTTGAAAGAAAAAAATGATCTACTTGTTCTCTGACACAGTTGAACGAACCACTTTTAGACAAATGAATTAATCCTATATCAGCAGTTAGTACAAATCCCCTGTAGGTTATGCTAAGGATTAAAAAAATTAATGGAAACTGGTGGTGATCGGACAATATTACCCACTCCTGACTACATTACAAGTTGCTGCCACCATTACGAGTTTCTTCCCCTTCTGCTAGCCTGACAAAATTACCATTTTCTGACACTGCTGCTGGTGTTCCATGTTCCAATGTAACCTGTAACCTATGACCAGAACCCTTGAGTGATTTTTCCTTTAGATACCCCTCTATTACAGTTTTTCCCTGGCCATCCACAGCACCTATCATTATTAAAAACACATTTCCTAAAAAAACAGAAATGGGTGCTGTTATGGAAAAAACATAAACATTAGTGTACAACACAGATATGTAAACTAATGTTAGGGAGCCATCTATCCATACATAATGATAATGCTTTTATAGTTTCAATGAAATGGAGGAATCAAGCAAGGTCTAAGGCTATTTTCACACTGGGGTGGGCGGGCGCTGGCGGTAAAGCAGCGCTATTTTTAGCGCCGCTTTACCTTCGTTTTAGTGGTGGTATTCGGCCGCTGCAGCGGCGATTTGCCGGCGGGTTAGTGGCACTGCCCCTTTGTTTTCAATGGGAAGGGGCGCTTTAGGAGCGGTGAATACACCACTCCTATAGCACTGCAAAGATGCGGCTTGCAGGACTTTTTTGACCATCCTGCAAGCGCACCGCTCCAGTGTGAAAGCCCTCGGGCTTTCACACTGGAGACACAGGAGAGGCGCTTTACAGGCGCTATACAGGTGCTATTTTTAGCTCTGTAGTGCCTGTATAGTGGCTCACTGTGAAAGTAGCCTAAGTAATTACACCCTGAAAAATTATGTCTCTCAAAAATAAGCATTATTTTTACAGGGACATGTTATCTCTATGTTCTGTGTAGAGGCCTCTGCTCCTTTGACAAGATATAGCGTAACCAAATATACTGTATACTATTTATTGTAAAGCATAGTTTTTTTTAAAAAGGGGTTACTAATGCTTACAGAATCTAATGATCTTAGTTTTGGCAGATGCATGTAGTGATCAGCATTGCAGCAGAATAATGTTTAGTCTTTGGTGCCTCATCCCATCACCTCCTCTCTTTCCAGACTGGCGGAGATCATTTGATAAGCAAGGGAGGAGCACAAGGGTAAAACTCATTTTCCAGGGTTGTAAATTGTGAACGAGCAGCATTATCAGCCAGAGAGAGGGCAGGACTGAGGCTCCAAACCCTTAATGAGATTTTTGCCTCTCCTTCACAACTATCTGATATAAAAATGCTCATGGACTCAATTCTTTTTTAACACTTGAAATATTACAGCAGGATATTCATGATTAAGTTTAGTAAGGAAGAAAATTTCTATGGTTTTTCCTGCTTATAAAAAAAAGCTATATGTTCAGTAGTTGTTGAACCTTTCCCTTATTTTATATTTGGAATGTTCATACAAAGACACTGTATATTTATACTTAAAGGTGATCTATAGTCACATAATACATCTTTGTTTTATAGCATTAGTATTGGAATAGCAACCTAAACAATGGATGTTTTTGACAATCCAACATAAGCTTACTTGAAAAATCTCTTTTCATGTTATGAGTGCAGCCTGCCTGCTGCTCATGGATTCCCTGCATGGTTTGCAGAATTTGCTCTGCTGCATACTTTCCATTTCTAAGGACCACATATCCCACAATACCTTGCTGCTGCAAGCAGTGATTCCTGTACTGACTCTTCCTTCGAAAACCACTCCTCCCAACCAGGGCCATCTTTAATATTGATTGGACCCTGGGCAAACATTTTATTAGGCCTCCCCCGTCCCCATGCAGTTTCGTGCTTCACCTGCTCTGAGACATACAATAAATAGCAGCTAGACTTAAAATCAGTTTACTGATTCTGATCAGGCAGCAATTGCGATTGGTTGCCAGAGGTTACAGTGTATCATTATTGCTCACTGACTGGCTGCTAGAAGTTACAGCACACATTATGGCTCACTGATTATTTGCTAGAGGTTACAGCACATGACTTGCACTTGTTGATTGGTTGCTAGAGATTACTGTACATCAATACTGTTCAATGATTGGTTGCTAGAGGTTACTGGACATCCTTACCACTCACTAATTGGTTGCTAGAGATTACTGCACATTATTACTGCTCACTTATTGGTTGCTAGAGGTTATTGCATATGCTTACCACTCACTGATTGATTGCAAGGGGTTAGTGCACATCATTACTGCTCACTGATTGGTTGCTAAAGGTTATAGCACATTATCTCCTCACTGCCTGCACACCACCTCCAATGACCACCAATGTTAGGGGGCATTTACACTGACCACCAATATAAAGGGGAATTTACACTGACCGCCAATATAAAGGGGGATTTACATTGACCATCAGTGTAAGGGAAATTCTGCACTTACCACCAATGTAAAGGGAAATGTACACTGATCACCAATGTAATGAAGAATTTACACTTGCAATCAATGTAATGGGGGATTTTACATCAATAACCAATAAAGGGGGATTTCTACAATGTCCACCAAGGTAAGGGGGGATTTACACTCACCGCCAATTTAAAGGGGCTTCTACATGTACCACTTATATAAGGGAGGATTCAAAACTGACCACAAATGCAAGTTTGGATTTTTTTTTACCGATTGCCAATATAAAAAGGGGTTTCTACACTGGCACCAATGTAATGGGGATTTACACTGACCACCAATGTATTAGGAGCATTCACAGTGACCACCAATGTAAGAAGGGATTTACACTGACCACTAATGTAAGGGGGACCTTTACACTGGCCACTAGTCTGAATGAAAGGATTGTACACCAAGCCCCAATGTAATGAGAAGGTTTACACTGACCACCAATGTAACTGAGACATTTAGCCTGCATTCACATTTGTGTGTGTCGGGAACGCATGAAAATCACTTTCCTGACACCACAGAAATGTGCTGCCCTTTAGTAGCTACACAGTAGTGCCACTAATTGTTAATGACACCCTCACACATGTGCTGAGATGTGCATTTTTACATGCACCAAAATTCAGGGTGCTGTGGCACCATGTTATTTTGAAAAGGGGTAACACCTCCAATTTGCTTACTTTTGCAGAACAGGATGATGTTAGGCTTAATGACCACAGTTGTAGGCAAGACTTTCCAGCATGCCCCTTTATCTCCCCAGTGGGCAGCATTCAGCAGAAGTGATGGTAAATATGATCTCAGGGGGGCATGATATACATATGAATGCCACCTCTATTTACATATCAATGTCGTTGGTACAAAGCTATTTACATATTAATGCCACCGTTATTTACATATTAATGCAGGTTATTTGCATGTAAACACAGGGTCTGCAGGTGAGTCATCTGTACACGACAATAGGGCAGAGCTAGGCAGCATTAGTAACAGAACTTCATACTGAGATATCGGGAAACAACACAGGACTAAAACTTCAAGGGACAAGGGAATTTAAACTGGAATGGTTGGCAAGTATGAGGCAGCTGCTTTGGGCCCCACAAAAATGATGGGGCCCAGGGCAGCTGCCCCTTTTGCCCTGACTTAAAAACTATCCTGCTCCCAACACCCCTGTAGTTCAGAAGGCAGGCTCTGTGAAATGTGTGAATTTTGGTTTTTGAAATGATTTTTTTTTCCAATAGTGCCTACGCACAGAATATAGGAAATGCATGTCACAGAATTCAAGGCTGTAAATGTGTGTAGATTCTTCTCAAAGTAAGTTTACAGACTTCAAGATCATTCAGATTATTACGAGTAGGCTAGAAATAATTGAAATACAATGTGGAAATTAATATATGATTCATAACATTTTGACCACAGATACGTTTTAAGAAACTTTCTATTGGCGTTGGCAGACATGACTAATTGTTAAATTAAAGTCTCTTTTTTCTTTAAAAATAACAAACATGTTATACTTACCTGCTGTATGCAGTGGATTTACACAGAGCAGCCCAGATCCTCCTCTTTTTGGGTCCCACTTCTGTGTTCCTGGCGAGTTTGGGTCCCACTTCTGTCGAGTGCCCCCACAGCAAGCAGATTGCTTTGGGGGCACCCAAGCCAAGTCAAGGCTCCCTGTGACCATTCAGACATGCATTAAATGCATTAAGGTAAAAAAAACCTTTTGACATTACAACCACTTTAAAACTGATATTACCCATACTATTAAATAAAAGTTGAATTACCTCTTTTTCATTTTTTTAATATTGATTTTAAATCAGATTCCTCATATCTGTTCTAATAGGTAGATAGATAGATAGATAGATAGATAGATAGATAGATAGATAGATAGATAGATAGATAGATAGATAGATAGATAGATAGATAGATAGATAGATAGATAGATAGATAGATAGATAGATAGATAGATAGATAGTAGACTTGTGCACAACGGAAAATTTAGTTTAGTTTCGGTTCATTGTCATTCGTAAAATACATAATTTTGTTCTATTATATTCCTTATGTTACGTTAATACGTTTTCAGATAATTTGTTATTTCTGTAGAGTGTTGATATTCGTTATACTGAATCTCGAATCATGTTGAATTAATTCGTTATATATGCGCTATAATTTCGTTCGTATTCATTGAAATTCGATATTTATGTATGTATATTGATTCGTGATAATGATTCGTAGTTTGGAAACTCCTTTTTTTTTAATCTTTTAACTACTTCAGCCCCGGAAGAATTTACCCCCTTCCTGATCAGAGCACTTTTTTTGATTCGGCACTATGTCGCTTTAACTGACAATTGCGCGGTCGTGCGATGTGGCTCCCAAACAAAATTTATGTCCTTTTTTTCCCACAAATAGAGCTTTCTTTTGATGGTATTTGATTGCCTCTGCGGTTTTTATTTTTACACTGTAAACAAAAATAGAGCGACAATTTTGAAAAAAACGCATTATTTTTTACTTTTTGCTATAATAAATATCCCCCAAAAATATATAAAAAAACAATTTTTTTCCTCAGTTTAGGCCGATACATATTCTTCTACATATTTTTGGTAAAAAAAATTGCACTAAGCGATTATTGATTGGTTTGTGCAAAAGTTATAGTGTTTACAAAATAGGGGATAGTTTTATGGCATTTTTATTAATATTTTTTTTTTTTTAAATGGCGGCAATCAGCAATTTTTATTGTGATTGTGACATTATGGCGGACACATCGGACATTTTTGACACATTTCTCTTCTCCTCTGCCTAAATACAATACAACACCCTTCACACTCAGTTCTCAGGAATGCACTTTGCCAGTAATCCAACCTCCAGCACAAAATTATCATATATACTCGAGTATAAGTCGAATTTTTCAGCACATTTTTTTGTGCTGAAAGTGCCCCCCCTCGACTTATACTCGAGTCAAGCACTTTTCTGCAGCAAAAAATGTCATTTTCCGACCCGACTTTGGGGCCCCGTTTCTCAGGGCCACTTAGTGCTAGGAACCCCAAATTTGGTGTGCAAACTCGGTGGAACTGATACCACAACATATCCAAAGCTGAAGTTCCTAGCTCTAAGTGGCCCCGAGATACGGGGCCCCAAATTTGGTTCGGAAAATGTCATTCTCTGCTGCAGAAAAGTGCTTGACATTTTCTGAACCACCTTTGGGGCCCCATATCCCTGGGCCACTTGGTGCTAGGAACCCCAAATTTGGTGTGCAAGTGCTTGACATTTTCTGAACTGATTTTTGGGGCCCTGTATCTCGGGGCCACTTGATGCTAGAAACCCCAGCTTTGGAAATTGTATGGTGCTAGTTCCACTGGGTTTGCATACCAAATTTGGGGTTCTTAGCACTAAGTGGCCCAGAGATACGGGGCCCCAAATTCGGTCAACTGTGTCCATCTGCAGCAATGTCATTTTGGGACCCTTTGGGTTCAGAGACTCCAAATTTTGGCTGCAGCTAGGGGGCATCTAGGAACCCTTAACTACCGAGTTTGAAGTTCAGGGGACCTATGGCTGCAAATGGGCACAGTGAGGCATGCAAATGGGAACAGTGATGCTGCAAATTGGCATTGTTGACCCAACAAATTAAAATCTGATTTATTAAATAGTTTGTGAATATTAAAAAGATGACAATATCCCGTAAAATAGTCTTTTAGGTTTTGGGTTTTTTAATGGTAAGGAGCACAGATGCCAAATGATGATTGTATCTTCTTAACCAAAAAATGCACAAAGTCCCATTGTGCTCTCCAGCCTCAATGAAAGTTGCAGATTTAAAAATACTGAAAAATATTTTTGAACTTTAACATTAACATGTTAAAGCTTATATAAGATTTTAGCAATTACATTTAGTTTATTTTTTTCCTTTTCAATTAAAATAACAAACAAGTCATACTTACCTGCTCTGTGTAATGTTTTTGCACAGAGCAGCCCGATCCTCTTCTTCTGGGGTCCCCTGCCAGCACTCCAGGCCCCTCCTCTTTGGCAGGTGTCCCCAGAAAGCCGCTTTACCTGGGGGCAATTAGAGAAAGTCCTGGACAGCCGCACTCAGAATAAAATATTGCCTTTATTGAATAACGATCATCAAAGATACATGCCACAGCAGAAAAATGCAGGAATCATAGCATAAGCTATGATTAAGCACTGATTACAGCGTGAAACACATCAGCCTTCCTGCATTTTTCTGCTGTGGCATGTATCTTTGATGATGGTTATTCAATAAAGGCAATATTTTATTCTGAGTGCGACTGTCCAGGACTTTCTCTAATTACTTCATTGTACAAGCATTGCCAGTGCCTGTTGCTTCCAGCATGGAGGAAATGTTCGTTCCTAATCAGCCTTCCTAGAAGCGGTGATATCTCTCTTTCTTAACCTGGGGGCACCCGTATGTGCTCGCTCCTGAGTCCCGCTACTGCGTCCATTGACACAGACAGCAGGACTCAACCCCGCCCCCCACTCCCATGTCACAACTTTTGATTGCCAAAGGCTGCTGCTGTTGTCAACCAGTCCAATGAGAAGGGAGACAGCGGTGGGAGCTGTGCTCGTGCACATCGCTGAATTTGGATTAGGCTCAGGTAAGAAAAAGGGGGTGCTGGGGGGGAGCTGCAGCACAGAAGGTTTTTCACCTTAATTAACCCTACAAGAAGACTTAAACAAATTGATGGGGTGGGCAACTACATGGCAAATGAGGTTTAATGTTGAAAAATGTTAAGTAAAGCATTTTGGTGCCAAAAATGTAAATGCAATTTACTTGCTAGGGGGAGAACCTCTGGGGGTAACTAGTATGAAAAAGGACCTAGGGTCCTAGTGAACGACAGGATCAGCAACGGCTTACAATACCAAGCTGCTGCAAGCAAAGCCAACAGAATGTTGGCATGCATTAAAATGGGGATTCACTCCAGAGACAAAACAATAATTCTCCCACTCTTCAAGACTCTGGTCCAGCCGCACCTGGAGTATGCCGTCTAGTTCTGGGCACCAGTCCTCAGGAGGGATGTGCTGGAACTGGAGAGAGTCCAGAGAAGGGCAACAAAGGTAATTAAGGGACTGGAGGATCTCAGCACTGAACTTATCCTCCCTGGAGAGGAAACGCTTGAGAGGGGATATGATATCAATGTACAAATACCGTACTGGTGACCCTAGCATAGAGAACAAACTTTTCCCTTTTCAAAGAGATTTTAAAAAGACTCACAGACATTCACTAAAATGAGAAGAGAAGTGGTTTAACCTTAAAGTACATAGAGGTTTCTTTACTATCAGATCGGTAAGGATGTGGAATTCTCTTCCACAAGCAGTGGTCTCAGTGGGGAGCATCAATAATTTCAAAAAACTATTAGATGGGTATCTTCAAACACAACATACAGGGGTGTACATTGTACTATTAACATAAACACACACACACGCACTCAGGTTGAACTGGATGGAGGTGTGTCTTTTTTCAACCTCACCTACTATGTAACTATGTTAAAAAGTAAACAACATTCCAAAAAATGTTTACAGGAACCAATGTACATGCACATACTAATGCAAATGTGCACATTGGGATGAACACGCATACGAAAACAACAATTACATTACACATATAAGGTTATGCAGTGCACGCTAGAGTGAGAACAATTCTGATACTTGACAAATTGCGTACATATTTACATAAACATGACTTTATCTTTCAATTTTTGACAAAAAATTGGTGATTTTATTGTGTTTGTGTGCATTAAATTAGTTTGAGCGTATTTTTACTATAGTATATAGACTTTATAGACAGTAGCAGACAGTAGCAAAAATATTGTGTCACATAAAACATTGCAACCGTCACCATTTTATTTTAAGCAGTGCACAATGCACATTTCAAAAGCACAAGCCGTTGCATGTATTCAGGGGGTATAACCCCTTCCCGCCGAGCGTACGCAGATGTGTGTACTCGGTTTTCCGGGGTTATACCGGGATAATGCCTGCAGCTGCAGGCATCATGCTGGTACCGTTGTTTACAGCGGGTGATCGGCTATCCAAGCATAACAACCGATGCGGCTAAAAGCCGCTCTGCCGTTATAACGGAGGAGCGGGAGGGGACTCCCCCTCTCCCGCCGCTCTAACCGGGCCTCCCGTGCCATCGGGAGGCCCGGTGACCAATCGTCTGCCTCCGGCGGCTGGGGGCAGGCTGGAACGAAGCCGTGGGAGGCTTCATTCCAGCCTTCTAATTGTAAAAGCGGAAGCGACGTCATGACGTCACTTCCCGTTCACTCGGCTGCCAATGGCGCTGGTTTAAAAAAAATACACAGTATTCAGAATCGCCGTTTTCGGTGATCTGAATACTTTGAAGTGCAAAGGTGGGATCGGGGGATCCATACCATAAAGAGTACCTGTCACCACCTATTACTATCACAAGGGATGTTTACATTCCTTGTGACAGCAAAAAAAGTAATCAAAAAACATTTTTTTTCTATCTATTTTTTACTATCAGATCGGTAAGGATGTGGAATTCTCTTCCACAAGCAGTGGTCTCAGTGGGGAGCATCAATAATTTCAAAAAACTATTAGATGGGTATCTTCAAACACAACATACAGGGGTGTACATTGTACTATTAACATAAACACACACACACGCACTCAGGTTGAACTGGATGGAGGTGTGTCTTTTTTCAACCTCACCTACTATGTAACTATGTTAAAAAGTAAACAACATTCCAAAAAATGTTTACAGGAACCAATGTACATGCACATACTAATGCAAATGTGCACATTGGGATGAGCACGCATACGAAAACAACAATTACATTACACATATAAGGTTATGCAGTGCACGCTAGAGTGAGAACAATTCTGATACTTGACAAATTGCGTACATATTTACATAAACATGACTTTATCTTTAGTATTCAGAATCGCCGTTTTCGGTGATCTGAATACTTTGAAGTGCAAAGGTGGGATCGGGGGATCCATACCATAAAGAGTACCTGTCACCACCTATTACTATCACACATTTTTTTTTTAAACACAATTTATAAAAATAAAAATAAATAAAATAAATAAGAAAAAAAAATTTTTAAAGCGCCCCCGTCCCCGCGAGCTCGCGCAGCAAAGAAAACGCATACGGAAGTTGCGCCCGCATATGTAAACGGTGTTCAAATCACACATGTGAGGTATCGTCGCGATCGTCAGAGCGAGAGCAATGATTCTAGCACTAGACTTCCTCTGTAACTCTAACCTGGTAACCGTAAAAAAAATTTAAAGCGTCGCCTATGGAAATTCTTAGGTACCGTAGTTTGTCGCCATTACACGAGTGCGTGCAATTATAAAGCATGACATGTTTGGTATCTATTTACTCGGCGTTACATCTTCTTTCACATTATACAAAAAAATTGGGCTAACTTTACTGTTTGGATTTTTTAAAATTCATGAAATGTCCCTTTTTCCAAAAATTTGCGTTTAAAACACCGCTGCACAAATACCTTGTGATATAAAATATTGCAACAATCTCCATTTTATTCTCTAAATTCTCTGCTAAAAATATATATATATATATATATATATATATATAATGTTTGGGGGTTCTAAGTAATTTTCTAGCAAAAAATACGGATTTTAACTTGTAAACACTAAATTTCAAAAGTAGGCTTAGTCATGAAAGGGATAAAGTATTATTGTAGGTCATCTTACATAGGCATAATACACTGTATGTACAGTAGCAGACTTGTACAAGGTATTGGGTGTAATAGACAGGTATGCAATATAGCACATTATCTTTCATTACAAACCAAAGATAGAACCATGAAGAATGACAGTAAACTAAAATGTATTAAGAAAAATAAAAAAATCTGAAAATTCCTATGAGAAATACAATCCACATTGTACATTAGGAGTAAAAGCTAGGAGAAGTTCCGGCAAATTAAACAAGATTCACTTGAAGAATGTGTCAGGTGCACAGTGCTATACAGGGGGAATTACAAACATAAGGAAGAAAACGGCAGGGGCACAGAGAATAGCATGGAAGCACTTCATGAACAGTATAATAAATATTGCAAATACCATATGGGAATCTTCTCTACTAGTTTGCAAATTAAATGCAGAACTTCATGGTTGAAATTGTTACTTTGATGAAGATATAAATAAAATATACAGAAGTGATATGATAATGGGTTATTTTCTAGTAATGTTAACCTAACTGGGTATTTGAAGAGACCAAAGGCGAGTGTAATTTTTTAGCAGTTAGTTCACAAGCATTTACAGTGGGTATAGAAAAGAATCCCCCCTCCCTCTTTTAAAATAATCACATTGTGTTGCCTTGCAACCTGAAATGAAGACAGACACAGTTTTTGTTTTATCCAGCTGTATGCAACTTATAACATCCCAGTAAAAAAAAAGTCTAAAACAGAATCACTGAGTTGGAAAAAGGATCACCCACTCCAAAAATTGACTTGTAAACTCAATAAAGTGTAGAAAATCCCCTTCTCAGTGGCACACAACGACATCCATTTGACTTTTAACTGTGATCAGCTGTGGTCATTAGTTCAGCATGGAAAGAGCTTTCCTGGAGCATTTCAGTCCCTGGTAGTGCAGCTGAAGCTAACAATCAACTATGGGAGGCAAGGCATTGTCACTGGGATATCTGGGATAAAGTTGTGGACAGGCACAAGTCAGAAGATGGATACAAAAAATGTCAAAGGCTTTATCAATGCCTAGAAGCACAATTAAGTCTATTATTAAAAAGTGGAATGTATTTGGTACAACACAGACCTTCCCTGGATCATGACATTGCTCCAAACTAGATGAAAGAGCCAGGGGGAAACTGACCAGAGAGGCTATCAAGAAGCCTACAGCAACTCTGAAGCAGTTGCAGGAATTTATGGCAAAGAGTGGTCTGTGTGTATATGACAACAATATTACAAATTCTCCACAATGCGGCTTGTATGGGAGGATTGCAAGAAAAAAGCCACTCCTCAAGAAAGGCCACATTCAGTCACGACTTAGCTTTGCCAAAATGCACCTTGAAGATTCAGTTAACAGTGGTTGAAGGAGAAAAAGGTGAATGTCCTTGCATGGCCCAGTCAGAGCACAGAATTAAACCCCATTTTTGGAATGACTTGAAGGCTGCAGTCCACAAATGGTCCCCATCACATTTACCTAAACTTGAGATGTTCTGCAAACAAGAGTGGGCAAATATTGTAAAGTCTAGTTGTGCAAAGTTAGTAGAGATGTATCCCAACAGACTAAAGGCTGTAATTAAAGCAAAAATTGGTTTAACCACATACTGACACAAGGGGTTGATCCTTTTTTCAACTCGGTGATTTGTTTTTGATTTTTTTTTTCTTTTTTCTGACATGTTGGTCTTATATCTTTCACTTGTATGTTATAAGTTGCACTGAGTAAACACAGCTAAATAAAACAAAAACAACGTCTGTCTTCAGTTCAGGCTGCAAAGCAACAAAATGTGATTTTAAAAGGTAGTAAGTGTAAAAAAAATACTGCGCTAACATTCCAAATGGAAAGTGAAGCTGCAACTAAAAGTGTTATACGACACAAATCAGAATAATAAAGAAAAAAAGTTGCGCTAATAAGAAGTATGGTGAAAAAAATAAATTGAATACCACACATATATTGATAATACATATAAAAAAGCAAAATGATAATGAATACACCAATGATACAAACGTGCAGACATATAAGGTACTAATAAACTAATGTCCATACATTAGGTGCACAGCAAAGTGAAGACAAATTACACAATGATTGGTACATAAGAAGTCCATATAAAAAAAGACAGATCCCAAAGTGACGAGTGGTCTAAATCTTCATTGAAGTGAAAAAGTGCATTGATGAGACCTCCACCTTAAGAAATTACTGCCCCTTAGCAGAGAGTGTTGGTCCCTTATTACAGGGGACCACGCTAAGCAGATGGCTATAACCCCAGCCAGGAATCACACAGGCAGGCAATGGATACCACAGCATCTGTACGGATCCTCAGCATAAATTGCAGCAAAGTGATGTGTTTGCCTGGGTGGAGAGAAAGTGCTGCTAGCCCAAAATATGATTACCTTGAAAAATTGCTCCCAAGGGCCTATAGGCAGCTAGAAAAAAATTGAACTGAATAGAATATATAAAAAAAGTCACTCCTTGATTTCTTTTCTATACCCACTGTAAAGGCAACATACTGGCTACATGGTTAGCACCTTGCCCATTAGTATTGGAGCCTAGGGTTGATTCACACTCAGATTAATACTGTTACTTTGAGCTTGGAATTCTTGCACCAGACAGGGTGCCTTGAAGCCTTACACATGTATCCTAACTGCATGCAGCAGAAGATGCATATGCACGGTTGCACTGTGTTTTTACTTTGGAAACATTTTGGGCTAGGTCAGATTCTTTTAAGACAAGAGGAGAGAAAAATAACAGGCTCAAAGGCCACTATAGCGTGGTATTAAAAAGCACTTTATTTAAAGTGTTTTTTAACACAAATTGGTAAATCACTGACAGCCCCTCTACTAGTGCTAGGTATATCACACTGTATAAGTGTTTATAAAAACGAGGCATGTAAATACCTTTTTAGAGCTATCTTCAGGTCGGTCACGCGACTCGTGACCGCTTTACATCTCCGGCTACTGCAGGAGGGGCCGACATCTCCCTCTGATGTCATCCAGGGAGGTCATGGCAACTCAGCACCTCCTGCAGTAGCCATGGAGACCGGCCAAGAGTCACGTGACCAGCCTGAAGATGGCTCTAAAAAGGTATTTACATGCATCGTTTTTATAAAAGACTTATACAGTGTGGTATGCCTATCTATATTAGAGGGGACAGTGACCATTTCTAATTTTTTATTTTTACTAATAGCAGCGGGGGAAGGGGGGTGGAGACAGAGACACAGACACAGAGCTGACAAGCAGGGAGTAGGGGGTGAGGGGGAGAGAGGAGAGCAGAGCAGGGCTGCGGATGACGAAGGGAAGTACGCTGACCATGGTGGGGGCTCAGCAGCCCTGTTTTTTGTGGTCAGCACAGAGAGGGGGACACAGGAAGTGGCAGGATCAGGCAGGTTTTTTACAGTTTAGAGAGAGGAAGATTACACATCACAAGCACTGTGCTGTTTAATGTGCTTTAAGGGAACAGGATCTCTATTATTTTTTTTTATGTTAACAAACACTTTAAACATTGTAAGTTGCACTTTCAAGAGCAAGTAGTAGACATAATCACAGGCTCAGCATTCAACCACGAGGGAAGCTGACCAGTGACAGACAAAGAGGTGGTGTTGGGCACTGGGTGTCGCTGTATAGAAGCCAGGACTCATCTTTCCGATCAGAAAGAGGTTGCAATGAACGTCCTCTTCTGCCTGGTACTGACATTACTCAATGAGCATGCACAGTCAATGAATGCATTTCCAGGCGTATCTGCCTATTCATCACCATGACTAGCTATTGGCTACCCACTCATAGGTAGGGGGAGAGTAACTTGCCAATACAGAGCCTCAAGTGGCTAGTAGTGGAATAGCAACACACACAGGAGCTCCTATGAATACAAAAAATGGCAGGCATTGAGGTTCCATTCACATCTATTAAAACGCACCATAAGTGTGCTGTAAACGCACTGTAAACGCGCTTATGGCTTTCATAGTGCATTTACGGTGTGGTTTGCAAAGCATCATTTCCCATTTTAGCCTTGTACAAAATAAAGAAAAAACACATCTTACAGGTAGGGTTGCCACCTCATCCCTTTAAACCCAAACACATATTAATTACACAGGTTTTGAGGATAATTGAATGCAGGTAAGGCACTAAGTGAGTTTAATTATCACCTTAATCAGCCACAGAACCTATGTAATTAATATGTGTTTGGATTTAAAGGGATGAGATGGCAACCCTACTCACAGGGCATTTGTCAGGAGACTAGTAGACCAGACTGTGTGGACTGCACAGAGATAACCCAAAACACATGTAAGTGAATAGTGATGTTTATTAAAATAGGTGATAATTAGAAAATACAAACAGTAAACAACCAACCCAACAAACCCACTACAAAGAACAATATCTACAGCAAGGGGCAATACCGGAATCACAGATGTCAGCCAGGCCAGGGTCATCACAGCAGGTCAGCAAGAACAAGGGATATACCAGAGACATAAACGTTTAGCCAAGCCAAGTTCATACACAGGAAGATCAGTAAATGAGGGGCAGGGAACAACAGGACAGAGAGGGGATGGATCGAGCTGAAGGGTACAGGAACACTGAAGGTATCGGGTCAGGATAAGCTCGGGCACAAGGTCAGATGCAGGTTCAGGATCGGGTAACAGGCGAACAAGGTCAGGGCTCAAGGAGAGAGATACCAAGGCAAGCATAGGAGGGCTTGCCGGGTATTTACAGGACTGACTGTGATTGACTTCAAGTCACACCTGAGCGCAGGGAGTGTTGTCTGCTCCATACTGCCAGGATCCATCCGCTGGTGGACGTCAGTACTGCGGCCAAAAGATGAAATGACACCAGCAAGGAAATATTCTCCTGACAGTTCAACACTGCCAGGAGACACCTGCTGGTGGACCCCAGTACTGCATGCCAAACGATATATCTTGCCAGCGGATGGGTCCTTTCCTGACAGCATTTGAGAAATGTTGCCTTACACAACATGAATGCCTGTACAACACATCTAAAATGCCAGGTAATGCTTTTGGTGCTTAAACATGTCTAATGCCGCGTACATACGACCTAACTTTCTGACAGAAATAGTCAGACGGAATCATTCCGTCGGACATTCCGATTGTGTGTGGGCTTCATCTGACTTTTCCTTTCTAAAATTCTGACGGACCTAGAAATAGAACATGTTTCAAATCTTTCCGATGGACTCAATTCCTATTGGGAAAACCGTTCGTCTGTATGCTAGTCGGACGGACCAAAAAGGACGCAAGGGCAGCTATTGGCTACTGGCTATTGAATTTCCGCTTTCTAGTCCCATAATACGTCATCGCGTTCTAAACGAACGGACTTTGGTGTGATCGTGTGTAGGCAAGTCCGTTTCAGCAGAACTCCATCGGAACTCCGTCGGAAAGACCGTCAGAGTCTACTCTGACGGAAAGTCTGGTCATGTGTATGTGGCATTAGGCTGCTTTGGAATTCAATGCCTGTTTGGGAAAGCTTCAATACTTTTCCATAAATCTCCAATTTGCTGGTGGATCAGGGCCAGCAGCAGCTGCAATGGATAACATGAGTTGCAACTGAGGCTGGTATTTTTGTAACTAACTGCAGACATTGCCATAAACCAACCATCCAGAAACCACTGCAACACAAACATTTTAATGACCACAATTAATTTATTCCTAGCAAAAATATGCCAGAGAGTGAATCGGGAAAATAAAATGTGAATACGTAAACCATAAAAAAGAACGTATCATATTTATTCCCATTAGGTTTGAAAAAAATACCATTGAAAGCACTGATAGTTAGTTGAAGTTAATTGGCCTCACCTAAAATCATTCCTACTATGTGTGAATAACTATGGTAGAGACCTCAGAATGTAAGATCCACTGGAGACATAGGCTGTCTTGAATAGTTCAATATTCCATGTAAACTGCTATAAATAATTAATGTTAATAATACTAAAATATTTGAATGGACAAATTTTAGCCATCAATTAAAAATTTTAGATTTAGAACATTTAAAAAAAATCTAAAAATGCCTTTGATTTGTTACACAGATATAACTTTGAACAGCTAACTTTATAGTACACTTACCTGTGAGATTTGTAGGCTTTTACAAAAACAAATAAAGGTATACATGAGCAGAATAATTCCTAAAGTTCCAGTTGAGGTGTGCAGTTAACATCAGGTGCACATACTGTATATGCGATGCGGGAACCAGCGTGATTCCAGTGTGGGTTCCCCCATCACATGTCACCTGCCAGCGGTTCACACTGGCATCTGCGAAACCGCTGCGGGTGTCAATGCAATGTTAATGACACCATCAGATCGGTTCGTAGATTGCAACTGCCAAATGATGCAGGAAACTGATCGCATAGGTGTGAACACCCATGCAATCCGATTTCAGTGCAGACCAAAAAAAGGGTCCTGCACCATTTTGTTGGGAATGCAATGTGAGTTCAGCCATACAATCTGTATGACTAAATTTACATCTCGCAGACATCGCATGTGATTTGCACAGCAGTACGGTGCGAATCACATTCAATGTCTAACATCGCACCAGTGTGAACCCAGCCTACATATCTCATGATTGATTCTGGCAATGCATGCCCATTAATAGACAAAAAAAATATGAATGTGAGGACACTGGGTATTTTTGAAAGAGTGTAATGTCAGGGGATTCCTAAAAGTCTATCGTAACATGTGGGTAGTCTTTTCAGAGACACTTATAAAATTGGTGTACACTCTTGGTATATGGATTTCCAATGCCGCGCACACACGATCGGATTTTCCAATAGGAAATGTTGGATGTGAGCTTGTTGTCGGACTTTCCGCCAACAAATGTTGGCTAGCATGTTCTCAAATTTTCCGCCAACAAATGTGTGTTATCGGGCTTTCCGATCATGTGTACACAAGTCCAAAGTACAAACACGCATGCTCGGAAGCAGAAGCGCTCGGTCTTGTAAACTAGCGTTCATAATGGAACATTAACATTTGTGACGTGGCAAATTATGAAATCTCCAAACGCAGCACACAATTCTCTTCTTCTTTAATGGGATAATAATGAATCTGCTTTGCTGGTGATACTGATGGAGTTATTGCAAACTAATTTTAAAAGACTTTTTTCCTAGTGATATCAAGAATAATATTGTTTTTTCTTTTTTTTGTGCAAGCTACCACAACACCATTATCCCCTAGTTATTAAGAACAAAGATATAACTATGTTGGTGTCTCTTGTCAATTTTACATTGTATTTTTTAAAATGTAACTGCCTACACCCAAACAATCATTTGAAGTAAAACACATAGCCAAGTATTATTCTCCACAATTTTTTTATTGTGCATTAAAATAAAAAAGACATGCTATCTACCAATAGAAAATAACCAAAAAGTGCATTCTATGCATCCAAAAATATAGAAAATTTACCAAATCAAATCATTATTCAACCAAAAAAATAATGTCAAAGCAAAAACTCCAAGGCCAATAATAAATAACACATTATCTCCTCCGATTCCGCAACATGTCTGGTTGACGAACAGCCTTTCTGAAACGAACTGAATAGCACGAAATGAAAAACGATAAATGAAAAACGTGAAAAGAAAAGTGCGAATCAACACTCACCAAACTTCTACTAACACAAAATTAGCAGAAGGAGCCCAAAGGGTGGCGCTAAAGAGCTGAAAAACCACGTAGTACGTCTAGGACATCACTACGTTCATAATTATTGGCCAACATTTGTGTGAACGTGTGTGTGCAAGACAAGTTTGAGCCAACGCCCTTCGGACAAAATTCCACGGTTTTGTTGTCGGAAAGTCCGATCGTGTGTACAAGGCTTAAGAGCTTCAAGGAACATGGCAGTCTCTCTGCTGAAAACAAAGAAATTGGGGTTGATTTGCTAAAACTGGAGCACATGGAATCTGGTGCAGCTGTGCATAGTAACCAATCAGCTTCTAGGTTTTATTCTTAAAGCTTAACTGAACAAGCTGAAGCTAGAAGCTGATTGGCTATCATGCACAGCTGCACCAGACTCTGTGTGCTCCAGCTTTAGTAAACCTCCCCCCACTGCCTTGAGAACTGCTGTCGATCCTTACCTTGGAGGAGAAGCATGGATCACTTAGAATCTGGTGCAGCTGTGCATGGTAGCCAATCAGCTTCTAACTTCAGCTCATTCAATTTGGCTTTGACAATAAAATCTGGAAGCTGATTGGTTTCTGTGCACAGCTGCATCAGATTTTACATACTCAAGTTTTAGTAAATCTCCCCCACAGTCTTCAGCTGGCACTTCCCCTCCAATTGACTTTACATGTCAGTGTCATCACGTCCCATATCAGCTGCATAAGTTGCTATACTATACCTATACTTACATTCTTGTTATTAATATCTAGGACTCCAGCACTTTTACTACGTCAGCAGCTAATTTTACAACATTACTGTATATAAATGTAAAATAAATGATAGTAACTGGCAAACAATGCTACTGGATTTTATTGTATATGAATACATAAAATAACTAGATAAAAAATCAGACCAATAGCGACACAGCAAGCGAAAAAAACAAAACCATTACATTCTTTCTTCCCATGCTATCTCAAACTAAAAATGAAAAAGCTTTGGCTGGAGCTCTACATTGAAGGTACATTCCAACTTACATCATGCTGTTTTCAAGCAATACAAATGTGCCAAAACTAAATCTTTGTAAAGTATACATATATCAAAGTACATTGTAACTACTTATTTCAATGATGATAGTGTATAAAATTAGCCAGGGGCCCGTTTGTATTGCTATCAACAGCTTTTTCTCTTTTTACTCAATCACTGGCAATAAGTCCACTCCAAAAGCTATAAAATAACTGACAGTGACTCACAATTCTGCTTTATTTCTTGTGTGGGAGGGATGGCAATGATCAGTGAAGGATTTTAGCTGATAAAGCTTTTAAAATGAAGGCAGCAGATAATTGAGCTGCCCACCTAACACCATGCACGATGAATGAAAACACAGAGCTTAGTTATGTTAGTACTGTATGTACGTTCTTCATCATATGAAACTTTTATATGAAAAAACAACAAAAACTGGAGACCAAGCTCATCTAGAGGAAAGTCCTATGGGGCAGGTCTCGGTGAGGTGGGTAGTAGCCCACATCATCGAATACTAGACCTGTTAGTATAAACTTAGAAAAGAACCATTCCCTGTGTGTGGACCAAAGGCATATATATTCAAAAAAGATAGGGACAAAGGTCCCAAAAGGTATTCTTCAGAAAGGATACAGAAAGTGTAAAGGACTAACTGAACTTTATTTAATTGTACAATAACAAATAAATACTTGCAAAAATACTTGTCTAAAATAATGAAAAAGATCCCAAAACCCTCCTCCAAACACATTTAATTAAAATTAAGACAAGAAGGTCTTAATGGAACATCGGTGTCCATAGCAAATCCAGCCATACACATCAGTCACCCATCTCACACACACGGTTCAATTTGATTGTTGTATATTCACCGTAGGCTGGCCTGGTAACTCAATAGAGACAAAAGTCACTGTAATATAGATGAGATTAGCCAGCGGTGATTATGTATAGAGAGTTTGTGTGTTCCGCTCAGCATATAACTTCCACTCAAACTTGTAAAGCAGCAATGCATATGGATTTCAAAATCACACAGATTGAAAAGCGCAAAACTCTCTATACATAATCACCGCTGGCTAATCTCATCTATATTACAGTGACTTTTGTCTCTATTGAGTTACCAGGCCAACCTGCGGTGAATATACAACAATCAGATTGAACCGTGTGTGTGAGATGGGTGACTGATGTGTATGGCTGGATTTGTTATGGACACCGGTGTTCCATTAAGACCTTCTTGTCTTAATTTTAATTTTAATTAAATGTGTTTGGGGGAAGGATTTGGGATCTTTTTCATTATTTTAGACAAGTATTTTTGCAAGTATTTATTTGTTTTTGTACAATATGAAACTTTTACCCTTTAAAATATATGTATACCTAAATACTAAAATCTCATATAGGTGATAACATGTTAACGTAATTCCAAAAATCATTTTCAACTTGCGGCTTTCTTTAAAAATAAAAACAACAATAGTAAAAATAATAATAATAATAATAAAGGAAATCTTATCATGAGGGTACTTCCTATTATAGCGTGACAATGCTATGCCCCTGTTACCCAGTTGTACTTCTGTGTTGTAATGCTCAACAAAAATGACATGTGTCGCTCAAGGCTCCACCAGGTCCTTTCGCATGACAAACCACTAGGAGTGCCGACAGGGACAGAGCTAGTCTCAGCTCAAAACATCCAGTAGGGAAAGGAAGTCCTAAAAGGCGCACATCAGAGCAAAACCCTGTGAGGAAGTGTATGACAGCCTCAGCCCAAGCTCCAACCAGACCATGTCCCCAATGCATTTCACCAGAGCTTAATCATAGAAATCTCCATGGTTAGGCTCCGGGGGCAGAGTGAAACTCATTGGGGGCATGGCCTGGTTGGAGCCCGAGCTGAGGCTGCCATACATTTCCTCACAAGGTTTTGCTGTAATGTACAACTTTTAGGACTTCTTTTCCCTACTGTGTTGTTATCCTGTCACACGAGTTTCTGATTGATGCTACAATTGGCCATTCCAACACACATTACGCAAGCATGATCCACTGTTGTCACCATCCTACCATGTAGCGATCACTGAAGTGCATGCATGTAGACAGTTAGTCTACGCAAAAAGGCTGCAGGAAATCAGCAGAACAAAGGATGAAAAAGGTGAAACCAAGTTTATTTAAAAAATTGCAGTTTTCTATGGTGCAATACCAAACTGAATGTCAATCAGCTAGGGTTTACATCAACTTTAAGACGGAGGTATAGGATTAATCTGCATGCATAGTTAAAAAATAATTACATCTATAGCAATATCTTATTGGTTACTGCTATGGGTTCCGTGCCATTTCCAGCCACTCTTACATTTTTATTTATCGTCTTTTTCCTGTTGAATATTATATGGCAAAAAAAAAATAGAATTTTGCGTTACTAAAGCAGAGTATTGGAAAAGAACAATTTGAAGACTGTGACACAGACAAGGGAGATAATGTTGCAATTCCATTCTTTGTTGGCAAGTTTAATAGATCTATTTTCTTTCTGCTCTCTGGACTAAAACAGTTTATATGTGACATGTCCATCATTCAGAGAGAGGGTAAAAGATCACATGATGGGGCCAAGGTCTGACAGGAACAAGAAAGAGAGGGATATCTTGATGTCTTGTGTGAGCTGTTGAGATCAGAGTGAACATGCCAACTCTTTGAAGCATTATAAACAGAATATACATCAGCCGGACTGTCCAGAGTAAGTCATCTGGCTGGCTGTCACATCAACCCTTTATATGTGATTAAAATATTACCTACATTCTCTATAAAATATATGCATGTGCATATATGCATGTAAATGTATAGTGAATAGCAAATAATTGATGATAGATAGATAGATAGATAGATAGATAGATAGATAGATAGATAGATAGATAGATAGATAGATAGATAGATAGATAGATAGATAGATAGATAGATAGATAGATAGATACTATATACTGCATGTGCCAATTTCTCTGAAATAATTAAAGTTCCAGCTTTAGAAAGGCTTTTACTCTTGTCAATACAAATGTAATTACATTGCTGTCTTTCCCACCATTAACATTATCTCTGCATTTACCAAGGATAACTGGCCTGATTTTTAGAAACTGATGTCATGGATATCAAGGGCCATGATCACTAAACAGCTGTTAAAGAAAGCACTACAATGATTAATGTAAAAACAAATACACTGGTGAATAATATGAAAATTTTGTTACAATTTTGTGATTTTCATTATTTAAAAAATTGAGATACTTTTGGACTTTTGTCTATCTTCTAATATTATGTAAGAGTTATCTTGGACAACAAAGCCACTGTTTAATGCTTACATTTGCACTAGGAGCCAAGGATGCCTGTTCATATTTTCTAAACTGACTCAATATACCATACAACAGTGATGAGAAAGTCTAAGCATAGGATACAGTGTAGTGAACTAGCAAAGGGGTTTCAGGGCACAGGCTTAGTTTTAGGTCCAAAGGCTGAACATTTCAGGGCACAAGATTGGAAATGGCCCCAAAGGCTGAAAATGTCAGGGCACAGGCTTGGTTTTGGGTGAAAAGACTGACATTTTTAGTGCACAGGCTTGGTTTGGGATCCAAAGGCTGAGTATTTTAGAGCACAGGTTTGGTAATAGGTCTGGAAGCTGAAAATGCCAGGGCACCGGTTTGGTAATGGGTCAAAAGACTAAATATTCCAGGGTGCAGGTTGGGTTATCGGTCAAAAGGCTGTCTTTACCTGTTCAGTAATTGAATCAGTTTGTCTAAATGACTATGAATATTCACAACTAATTTAATCAAGTTAGACTAGATTTCTTTTTGGGTGAATAGATCACTACCATTGATGCTTTGGTTCTGTGTAGACTGGCAACATTTACACTACATTTACTAAGATAGTCAATAGAATTGCAGCAACAAAAATGCCTTTACAGCTACTGTGCTTTATAGCAACTGAAGAACAATAACAGGAAATTAACTTCATGGTTACAGTGAAACAATAAAGTATAAAACAACTCTCCGGAATAAAGTGTCAAGTGTGCAAAAACATTCAAACTTTGGGTTAAAACTGACAGAATGCCAAAATGTGTCAAGAAATAATAAAACCCATTAGAGGTGCCAAACAAATCTTGCTGCTCTCTGAAAAATAGTAAAGTATACCATGGTTATTGGCAAATGCAATACAGCAAAAAGTATACAGCTTGGGGATAATTACAGAACAGCGTGGTGTAGTATTTCTAAGGACATGCAACCAGCTTAATCATATTTATAGTGCAGGCTGACTGATGGATTCTAGAGTACAGATTTTTATGCTAGATTTGTTTGTATTGTTGAACATATGTCTGAACATTTTTTTTTTTATTTGCACTTGGTGGATTATTAGTTTAATCATTGGTTATATATGTCACACTGACCTGTTCCATGCTCCATTGCTGGGTCTTTCACTCTGTGTGCAGCTGCTGGGCTAGCATATGCATTGTGCAGTGTTCAAGCAATGTGTCCACATGGTAGTAACTGGACCCCCTTGTGTTCTCTTCATGTGCTTTCTCATGCCTCTAGTGGTTGCCAGCATTTTCAGTGTCTTAAGTGTATCTCAGCTTTCTTCCAGCGTGCCCAACCTGTTTCCAGCCTTTTGCTCCCACAAGAAGGTATAGTACAGGGATTTTTCAGGTACTATAACACTGACATCAACACTGACAGGTAGTATAAACTGTTAAAACTGTTACAGAATTGAATGAGTTGCATATATTCAAATATTTAAAATTATTATTATTTATTATTATACATGATTTATACAGTATAGCGCCAACAGTTTACGTAGTGCTTTACAATTTGAGGGTAGGCGGTACAAATACAATGCACTTTAATACAGTAGGAATCAGAGGGCCCTGCTCCTTAGAGCTTACAATCTAAGAGGGAAGGTCAAGAGATACAAGAGGTAATAACTGTGGGCGATGTGCTGATTGAGAAGATAAATGTACAGTTGTTAGGTGGAGGCCAGATAGGCTTCTCTGAAGAGATGAGTATTCAGGGATCATCTGAAAGTGGATAAAGTAGGAGAAAATCAGACAGATTGGGGTAGAGCATTCCAGAGGATGGGAGAGGCTCTGGAGAAGTCCTGAAGGTGAGCATGGGATGAGGTGACAAGGGAGTTTGAGAGCAGGAGGTCTTGGGAGGAGCGAAGAAAACGATTAGGTTGGTATTTTGAGACTAGGTTAGTGATGTCAAATAAAAACAATGTACAAATTCAATATGGTCTAATTGTCCTCATTTCAAAGTGGTTAAGGTGTTGAACAGTCCCAACATGTTTGGTCCAGGTAAGCTTCTTCAGAGAGAAGCAACCGCTGATATTCTTGAAACTGAGTAGAAAAATCAATAAATGTCACATAACCTAAACAGTGAATCACTCATTTACACCTGAAGCAGTGGCCATATCACACCTACCAAACCACTCATCAATCTTCATTGTGGTAAATAATCATTGGCACTATATTGAATATAGGTGGAAACCTCAGATTATTGCCAAATAATGGGGTTTTCTAGTGACTGCAGGAGGCACAAAGATACCGGGCTATAAAGAAAAAAACAAAAACAGGGAAACCGTTTTCTTTTAGAAATGACATTAACAATGCTCCCAGTGTATCCCAGCTTGCTTCCAGCCTTTTGTTTCCAGTGTGTTTCAGCCTTTTGCTCCCAGTTTATCCCAGCCTGCTTCCAGCCTTGTGCATTTAGTGTTTCCCAGCCTGATTTTAGCCTTGTGTTTTCAGTTTTTCCCAGCCTGTTTCCAGCTTTGAAGTCCCAGTGTGTCCCAGCCTGCTCCCACCCTTGTGTTTTAGGTGTCTTCAAGTCTGCTTCCAGGCTTGTCCAATCATTGTGTCCCAGCCTGATTCCAGCCTTGTGTTTTCAGTTTGTCCCAGTCTGCTTCAAGCCTTGGATTCCCAGTGTTTCCCAACCTGCTTCCAGCCTTGTGTTTTTATGTGTTTCCCAGCTTGCTTCCAGCCTTGTATTTCCAGTGCGTCCCAGCTTGATTTCAGCCTCCTGCTCCCAGTGTGTCCCAGCCTGTTTCCAGCTTTAAGTTCCCTGTGTGCCCCAGCTTTCTTCCAGCCTTGTGTTCCCAATTTAGGTATAAAAACCTGGGATTAATCGAGATATAACTGACATGGGTACTGGTATTTGGTAGGGCGTGTCGCCTTTGCAGGCTTTAGCTATGCAGTAATTAAATGCTGCCACTGAGGTTGCTTAGAAGCCAGCCAGACAGGTCATGAGCTGGGATTTGGTCAGATTCCATATCTCTCCAAAGGCAAACTATGTTGCATGTAAACCAGAGTTTGAGTTGTGATAGGATGGAGGCATAATAGTAGTCTCTAAAGCTTATGTAGCCTGCACCCCCTACTGAGCTGTGTTTTGTTAGGTTGGACCTGGAGCTCCTGGCTTTGGATTTTTTCCATATACATTTTCCTAGTATGCTTTGTAAAGAAGCAAAGAAATATGATGGTACAGGAATGGGGAGGGATCTAAAAATATAGAGGAGGTGTGGTAATTTAAGCATTTTGAAAGCAGCAAGCCTGCCGGACCATGTAAAGTGAGATTTTGAGAGATTTTCAAGTTCCTTAGGGAGGTTGTTCAGGAAGGGGGATATAATTAGCTTCAAATAGGGGGGATACTTTTTTGGTTAGATTGAATCCTAAGTAGGATATTGAGTTTTCTCTACTTTCTCTCTTTTTCTGCTAGTGGTTCCAATATTAAGTTAAATATCAGGGGTGCGAGGGGGCATCCTTGTCTTGTCCCATTTGTGATGCTAAAGGGTGTAGATAATATAGAGGAACAGTAAACTTGGGCTTAAGGACAAGAATAAAGTGCTAATATTGCCAGAAGGATGTGGTCCTGAAATCCGAATTTCCTCAGTGTCTGGTCTAGGTAACCCCAATGACCTCTGTCGAATGCCTTCTCTGCATCTAAGGATAGAAGCAGAGAAGGCACTCCCGGAGATTCGGCATGATGGATAATGTTTATCATCCTTCGGGTGGTGTCAGAAGTATGAAGTCCTTTTGTAAATCCTGATTGGTCGGGGTGGATCAGGTTTGGTTTTAGATGAAATAATCTGATAGCTAGCTAGTATCTTAACATACAATTTAGTGTCATGGTTAAGAAGTGAACTTGGGCAGAAGTTTTGGGGGGTATTAGGACATTTACCTGGCTTCGGCAAGATGATAACCAATGCTTTCAACATTTCCTCAGGGAACAAGGCAGAGGAGGCAGCGGCATTAACCATGAGAGCTATGTGCTCAGTAAGTGGATCTTTGAACTGTTTATAATATTCCCCTACAAAAACGTTGGGTCCGGGGGCTTTATTGTTAGGTACTAAATCAATGGCTTTCCCTATCTCTATGGTTGTGAATGGAATATTGAGGGTATCTATTTGGGCATCGGTTAGTTTTGGAAGTTGAACAGCGTCCAGAAATGCCTGAATTGAGGCGCCATCTGGTTGGGTTGTAGATTTATCATCTTTCAGGATATAAAGATTGTTGTAAAATGCACTAAATGTGTTTGCGATAGCTTGAGGGTCGGTTAATTTTTGTTTAGAGGTAGGATGATAGAGGAAAAGTATATGAGTTTTTGTTTAGAGGTAGGATGATAGAGGACAGGTATATGAGTTTTAGTTTGGTGTCCTTTGATTTGATGAGCCAGTAGTTTCTCTGGTTTATTGCTGCATGCATATAGTTGCATTTTAAAGAGCTTTTGGGTCTTATCAAAGTTTTCCAAAAGGAGTGAACGGAGTTAAAGCCGTTGTTTAATAATTTTGGATTTTAGTTCTGTAGAGGGGCTGTAGAGGAAGTCTGTGGTCTGAATTTGATCTAAGATTTCGTTAACGCGTTGCCTCCTTAGCCTTTTGTCCTGGGCTCCCATTTCTATGAATAGGCCTCGTACAAAAGCTTTGTGCGTGGCCCATACCGTTTGGACTGCAGGATTCGGGTATTCAGTTTTCAAAGAAAGGCTGAAGATGTTTTAGGGTTTTCTTTGATGGTGATGCATATTGGGGAATGGTCCAACCAGGAGGTAGGAAGTATGAATGAGGATGAGACTTTTTGTAAGGTCCACTGGTCCAGTAAAAAAAGGTCAATGCGGAAGTATGAGTTATGGCAAGATGAAAAACTTGTAATCACGCTCTTCCGCGTGCTGGCATCTCCATACATCCTACAGGCGCAGGTTAGATATCAGTGTTTAAAACTTGCTTTGTTTCGGTTAGGGAGAGATGTTGAGTCAATATGGGAGCCTAGGGTTATGTTGAAGTCCCCGCACCACAGAACTGCACCTTGCTAAACAGCAAGAACTTTATTGTGTAATTTGCGGATGAATCTCAGTTGGTGGACATTAAGAGCATAATCTGATACAATGGTGTATTGGGAGTTGTTGATGGTACCTACCACTATAAGGTAACATCCTTCTGGATCCTTAACACAGATGTGCAGTTAAAATGAGATAGAGTTCTCGATGGCTATTAAAGTGCCTTTCTATTCAGTTCAGGGCGTTAGCCGTAAAAATGTTATCAAAGTACTGTTAGCACATGGAGGGGGATTGGACGCACAGAAATTAGTTTCTTGAACACATATGGATTTGGATTGTGATGCTAACTTCCAGAGGGACGATCTCCTAGCAGGATGGTTGAGACCATTAGCATTGATTGACAGGACCTTGATGGTCATGTGGAAGTAGTAGCGGTAGCAGATATGAAGATGAGAATGTGTAGTATATTGTTGTTCTTGGTAATTGCGCAGACAGAATACCCCAGGTCACTGGGGCGCAGAGGTGAGGGTATATATGTTGAGCAGGTGATGTTCTTTAAGTGAAGAAAGGTCAGGTGGTAACACGTAGCAACCTGATAAATTTGTTATAGTAAGCTGGCAGAACAAGGGGAAAACTAAAGAAAAAGGAAAACAAAACTTGGTCTAGGTCAACACCTAGATATCGCTTCCTGAGGATAGGCACAACCGGTGCCAAGGAATGCGAGGTTGGGGGTAAAGAGTTCATAAAACCGAGTGTGAGCAAGCAACATGTCGGTCTGCCTTTGTGCGGACATTCCTGCGCCTGCTAATTGGTTTGACGGGTTCTGTTTGATCTTTGTGGTAATGGGTGAGATTGCTGGTACCTTTTGGTACTTGATCCATGGGAGTTGCATCAGTTGTATCAGAAATAACGCCCCAATCCTGCAGGAGATGTATCCCATTTTGAACTGAGGACACCGTATGCTTTGATCCATTATATGTGATGGGGATTTTAGCTGGAGCTATCCATTGGTACTGGATGTGGTTGTTACGCAGTGACTTGGTGATGGTGTTGAGTTATATGCGGCGGCTCAGTGTGTGCTAGGATAGGTCCACAAAAATTTGCAGTTGGCCTTATGGGTCAGGTAGGGTGCCTAACGCTCTTGTTTTCTGCATGAATTGCTCTTTATCATGAAAAAAATGAATTCTAAGAAACACGTCTCTAGGCACTGTGTCAGAGAGAAGCGTAGGTTTAGGCACCCGTAAATACGGTCAATGACCAGCTCTATATTTTATATTTCAGGCAGTATAGATTTAATTAGGCCACAGGCAAATGAGGATAGGTCAGGGGACTGTACCAGTTACGAGACTCCACGGATTTTGATGTTGTTACAACAAGACCTATCCTCAATATCCGCTATTTTACCTTTTATCCACTTAGTATCATGAGCCTGATCTTCTTGCGTATCAATGATGTCATTCACAGTGTTAGTAAAATCTCCTATGTTAGCTGCAATGTGGGAGACTATTTTCCAGCACATCTATGCTGTGGCCAAATCTATGCATGAGAAAGCATGTCAGATTGTAAAGAGCTTCTTATGCCGCGTACACACGAGCAGACTTTACGGCAGACTTTGTCCCGCGGACTTTTCGGCGGACTTCACGATGGACTTTCCAAATGAACGGACTTGCCTACACACGATCAACCAAAGTCCGACGGATTCGTAAGTGATGACGTATGACCGGACTAAAACAAGGAAGTTCATAGCCAGTAGCCAATAGCTGCCCTAGCATCGGTTTTTGTCCGTTGGACTAGCACACAGACAAGCGGACTTTTCGACCGGACTCGAGTCCGTCGAAAAGATTTGAAACATGTTTCATTTCTAGGTCCGTCGAACTTTTGGGGAAAAAAAGTCTGCTGGAGCCCACACACAATCGAATTGTCCGACAGACTCCGGTCCGCCGAACCAAGTATGCTGTAAAGTCCGGTTGTGTGTACGCAGCATTAGGGACATTAAAGAGGAAGTAAACCCTGATGAGTTTTACTTCCTCTTTTTTCCCCTGCAAAGTAAAAGCACTGTTGCACTTACCTGCAAATGAAGCCCGTAATGTCCCCTCTGGTGGCTGCATCCATCTTCACCTCTCTTCCTTCCGGGGCCGTGGACTCCGGCTCTGTGACTAGCCAGAGTCACATGACATCACTCTATGTGTTTGCGCACAGAAACCGACGGTCACAACACGGGCCCTTTAGAAATGGCACGATTGTGCCCTTCCTTCATTGTGCATGCGCCAATGACGACGGCGCAAGCGTATATGGTAAATATATCCTGAACCGTGCAGGTTTAGGAGATATTTCCAGTACCTACAGGTAAGCCTTATTATATGCTTACTTGTAGGGAAAAGTGGTGTGTAAGGGTTTACAACCACTTTAACATGTCCTTCAGCGTGGTGTCCATCACTGGTTGTCCCACAGTGGGGAAGGCAAGTGGGTGCATCTGTTATTGTTCCCGCCGTGGCGCCATCTGGGTTGCGCCTCATGGCCGGCTGGAAAATATGTGCCGTCAGCTTGTGGGGAAGCCTATCCTCCTTCCTCTTGAGTGACATGGCCACTCGGTGTTGCAGAGGTGACAGACGGGCTCTGGTATCTGGTATGAGACAGCAGGAAGCAGGCAGATGCTCGGAATAGTGGACCTGTGTGAAGATCTCTTCTCTTATGTGGCCATCTTGCTCACAAGCCGGTCAGGCCCCCCCTCAGCTTTGTGTTTTAAGTGTTCCAGGCTTCTTTCAGCCTTGAGTTTCCCTCTCTGTATTCTGCTGTTCTCTGTGCACTTCTGCCTGTATTCCATCTTCCTTCACCTCTGTGTCTCTACTTGCACTTCAGTTTGCTACTTGCTTCTCAGTGTGTTTCCTCTGTGAGTTCCAGCTAGCCTTGTTGTCACCTCCTGTGCTATCTTGCCATTTCCCTGTGTACCCTGCTACCCTGTGAGTCCAGTGCCCCAGTGCTGCAAAGGAAATTTTCACCTGCTCTCAGCTGTGACCTGCTTGGGTGAGTCAGAGGACTGCAACTGGCTATTGTCTGCAGTGTAACATCTCTAATTCTGGGAGCTCTGGTGAAGACTAGGTGGTATCTTTAGACTCTGTGCCTCAGCCCTTTACAGAGTTCTCACCACAACTAAGTGAGCAGGCAAGCCAAACACACTGTATCTGCTCTGTGGTTTTCACCACCATCTTCCCTGCCCCCTCAACCAGTCCTGGTCAGCCACTTTGCCCCTGTTGGGAGTGGATTTTTAAGTCATGAGAATGTATTTGTTGTTTTGATTGTATTTAAAATTACATTTATTTATTTTAGAGAATATATAAAAAGTTCAATGTACTAAGTTCTAAAATTCTGTTAGTTTTTAAAAAATGAGCAATGCAGCTATAGGTTGAGAATAGGGGATAGGAGTGCAGAATACACACTTTTTATTATTAGTTGCTTGAAGCTGTAGCTTAAAGTTCTAATCAGATATTTCCTTCTTTTTCTGTCATAGTGGTATACAACCCCCAGCCTTGTTCTGCACATAATCTCCCAAGTGAGTGCAAATTCTTTCTTGATCTCCTTACTACTGGATGACACATTAATCTTATTTCCCACTATAAAATCAGAGCTATTTTCTGCAACTTGCACGTTTTCCTACAAGTGTTCTCTTTACCAGTTTTCATCTTTCCTATTAGTCTCTTTGGTTAGTTATCATGTCTTTCTCACCCCAAAGGCAGATATTCAGCAGTACAAAATTATTTCTCCCTAACAGCTGAGTGTTTTCTAATTCCAGCCTTCTCCTCTAGGCTGGATTGCAGATCATTCAGCATCCTTTTGTAGGCCAGAGTGAACAACTTCTCATTTTGTTTTTAAATCTTCCATTTCCCCAGATTCCCATAAAACTAATTTTCAACTGTTACTAAAACATAAGGTCTTTTTTTTCTGGCCCTGGACATTTTACATTAACCTTCTCTCCTTTGTGATTCCTTAAAGGCATTTTTATCTATTTCTCACTGTCTCATGTCAGGCATTGCGCTTCCCTTAGGAAAATCTAAGTTGTGTTCAACAGAAATCATCAAAGGTAATTAATTTTGTAGAAAAAAAAACATCCACTTTTTTATTTATTTTTTTTTATATTGCTTTGTTTCTTGCTGTGTTTGTTTTCTTGCTTTTGCTTCAGGGAACTGTTTCTAATAAAAAGAACAAATCTGGGAATCAAGGCTGAAATTTATCATTAGCCCTTTGCTTTTCTTTTATTGACTCCTAACTGGTACTTCTAATATTCTGTTTTGAGATGCAGACATGACGATATGGATGCAAATATAAATGAAGAAGCAAGTACATTTTGTCATCAAGATGAATTAATACACAAAAATGTTTATGTAGGATCTTCATGAAACTGCTGTTAAAGTTATACATGTTACAGAACTGAAAAAAGCTGTAAGAGCAGGGAATCAAAATGGCTCTCTTGGCGAAAAGCTAACACAATTGGAATATACAGTATATGTGAAAGCTGTACTACCTGCCAAAGGATTTGTAATTTTGTCTATCAAGTTATAAGGTATAAATAGCGCTACAGACAGCAGAACAAGGTTGATTAGCAGATTTTTCTCACTTGCAGGTAAAGTAGAACTAAATGCAAAACTTTTTTTTCTTTTCATTTTGGATAGGGCAAGAGAGGGTATAACGCCTGTCAGTTTTGTTTTGTCATCTGTGTCCCATTGGGGACTGGGGAGATTTCCCTCCACTTCCTGTCCCATAGCCACACAGGAAGTGAGAGGAAATCCCTGCAAATTAAGGGAGTCCGTTGCCCCCCCAGGTCACCAGGACTAATGTCCCCTTTGGAAGATTTCCCCTCTATTCCTTTTCTGGGGACAACCCAAAATATGTGATTTTCTTGTACTTAATGATAAGGGTAAACAGGACAAAGAGAGAGGGTGAATCTCCCTAAGAGGGGCACAGACAGCAAAAAAAGCCAGTAGCTGTTCTAATCCCTCCCACTCTGTCAAAACTAAAACAAAAAGTTTTGCCTCTTTTGCGACTCAAGTCATATTGTAAGAATATGTTAATAAAAATTATCTTTCTTTTTTTAATCTGCAGCTCTGTAATTTTCTGTGAAACGCAATGCAATATGGCTACCTGGAGGTCTTCTGTACACATTCTGTGTACAGAACGCCCCCCAGAAACATAATTTCCTGCTTGTTAGATTGGCTCACTGATAGAGATGAGCCCGCTGTTCAAGTTGAACCTAAGTTCGACTCGAACATCGGATGTTCGTTTGTTCAAAACGAACCAAACGTATGGGGTGTTTGCGGGAAATTTGAGCACCGCAAAATGCCCCATAATGCACTGCGAGATCGTAGTGCACTGCTGTATGATGATTGCCAGTGCATGCACCTGACCTGCATACTTTGGCCAATCAAAGCGCACTCTGCTGAGAGAGCCATAATTGGCCAATCATGGCTCAAGGGGACTAAGTCCACACCCCACACTATATAAGGCTGCTTACATAGAGGTCATGTATAGTGTGTGGATGGAGACAGATTGAGCTAGATTAGGCAGGCAGGTTAGTTAGTGTCAGTGTATTTGAGATATATATATATATATATATATATATATATATATATATATATATATATATATATATATATATATATACAATGTACCATTTTTTTTTATATTTTGGCTTGGAGTTCCCCTTAATATCCATACCAGACCCGAAGGGCCTGGTAATGGACTGGGGGGAGCACATGCCGTTTTAGTCAATTGTCATTTTTCGGTGGTACTGTTATAAACGTGGGAAAGATGCGCTACTTTACAGGCATACTAAAGGGACCCACCCCCCAGGCTCGATATTTAAAGGAATTCTTCATTGTTATTGTTTCACTGTAAGCATTATTAAAATCACTGCTCGGGAAAAAAAGTCAGTTTAAAAAAAAAAATTGCATTGATACATGTCCACTGTGGCAGTACCTGGGTCCCCATACACTTTTCATGGCAATAAATTGCATATAAGCCTTTAAAATTAACACTTTTGATTTGTCACGTTAGTGTCCCATAGACTTTAACGGTGCTCACATGTTCGTTTTTGTCTGTTCGCATGTTCTGGTGCGAACCAGGGGGGGGTTTGGCTCATCCCTACTCACTAATTTTCCTCGAAGCTTGCAGAAGATACTTGTCAGATATCAGGCATCTCCTGCAACAAACAATGGTGAGATACAGCAATTGGAAGTCATGTCTAAAGCTGGGTTCACACTGGTACGACATATGCTCCAACTTTGGGAGCACATGTCTCATGGCGTGTATAAATGAATGGTTCCCTATGAGAGGCGTCTTAACTGGTCCAACACAAGTCGGTCTCACTTTGAAAAAGGTTCCTGCACTACTTTGGTCCAACTTTGGTCCTACGTCAACCCATTGATTATCATTAAAGTCAGATCATCATCTTAACTGATCGACTTTGGCATGCGACTTGTGCTCTGAGGATTTTGAAGGGGAACTCCACACCAAAAATTTTTTTTAAATGGCGTAGGGTTCCCCCCAAGACCATACCAGTCCCTTCAGTCTGGTATGAATTTCAAGGGGAATCCCCACGTCAAATATATATATATATATATATTCAGTGTAGCCTATATACTGTATGCAGTGTATACTCTATATTCAGTCAATACAGGCAGTGTAGTTTATATAACACAGTGTAGTGAAGTGGTTAAGGTGAACCCTGCGCCAAAATTATTAAAAATGGCGTTTATAAATAAAATTTTAAAAAGTGGCCTGATGTCCACCCATATTCAATCACGGTGCCAGCGGTCCTGAGAAAAAAAAAAAAGGAAAAACTCCGCCTTCATGGAAAGGCATCCCGCCGTCTGCAGTCTTTTCGCGATGACAGCTGTTATATAACCGGGTGACCCGTCCCTTCTGATGTCATATGACATTAGTGGGGACGAGGTCACCCATTTACGTCACCGGGTGGCCCCGTCCTTGGCAATATAACAGCTGTCAAAGCCTAAAGACGGCAGTCAGCGGGACACCTTCCACAGAGGCGGAGTTTTTCTGTTTTTTTTCTTTTCTCGGAACTGTCGGCACTGTGATTAATGATGGATTTACATCACGGGACACTTTTTTTTTTTAATAAAGGAATTGTCAAAATTGACTGTCTCCTGTAGTTTTTACTTTTTTGATACTTTTTTAGTGAATGGGTAGGGGTACAATGTACCCGATACCCATTCACATGGGGTGGGATCAGGGGGCTCCCTTGCTAAAGGGGGCTTTCAGATTCTGATAAGCCCCCCGCCCACAGAACCTCAAAAACCACCGGGCAATGGTTGTGAGGATAGGGACAAGGTGCTTTGGGGGGGACCCCAAAGCACCCTCCCCATGTTGAGGGTATGTGGCCTGTTATGTTTCAGGAGGGGGGGCGCTCTCTCGTCATCCCCCCTTTTCTTGCAGCCTGCCAGGTTGCATGCTCGGATAAGGACCTGGTATGGATTTTGGGGGGGACCCCAGGCCATTTTTTTTTATATTTTGGCTTGGAGTTCCCCTTAATATCCATACCAGACCCGAAGGGCCTGGTAATGGACTGGGGGGAGCACATGCCGTTTTAGTCAATTGTCATTTTTCGGTGGTACTGTTATAAACGTGGGAAAGATGCGCTACTTTACAGGCATACTAAAGGGACCCACCCCCCAGGCTCGATATTTAAAGGAATTCTTCATTGTTATTGTTTCACTGTAAGCATTATTAAAATCACTGCTCGGGAAAAAAAGTCAGTTTAAAAAAAAAAATTGCATTGATACATGTCCACTGTGGCAGTACCTGGGTCCCCATACACTTTTCATGGCAATAAATTGCATATAAGCCTTTAAAATTAACACTTTTGATTTGTCACGTTAGTGTCCCATAGACTTTAACGGTGCTCACATGTTCGTTTTTGTCTGTTCGCATGTTCTGGTGCGAACCAGGGGGGGGTTTGGCTCATCCCTACTCACTAATTTTCCTCGAAGCTTGCAGAAGATACTTGTCAGATATCAGGCATCTCCTGCAACAAACAATGGTGAGATACAGCAATTGGAAGTCATGTCTAAAGCTGGGTTCACACTGGTACGACATATGCTCCAACTTTGGGAGCACATGTCTCATGGCGTGTATAAATGAATGGTTCCCTATGAGAGGCGTCTTAACTGGTCCAACACAAGTCGGTCTCACTTTGAAAAAGGTTCCTGCACTACTTTGGTCCAACTTTGGTCCTACGTCAACCCATTGATTATCATTAAAGTCAGATCATCATCTTAACTGATCGACTTTGGCATGCGACTTGTGCTCTGAGGATTTTGAAGGGGAACTCCACACCAAAAATTTTTTTTAAATGGCGTAGGGTTCCCCCCAAGACCATACCAGTCCCTTCAGTCTGGTATGAATTTCAAGGGGAATCCCCACGTCAAATAAAAAAAACCAGCGTGGGGTCCCCCCAAAATCCATACCAGGCCCTTATCCGAGCATGCAGCCTGACAGGTAAGGAAAGGGGGGGCAAGCGAGTAAGTGTCCTCCTCCTGGGCCATACCAGGCCACATGCCCTTAACATGGGGGTTGGGTGCTCTGCCTCCCCCACCCCAAAGCACCTTGTTCCCATGCTGATGGGGACAAGGGCCTCTTCCCGACAACCCTGGGCATTGGTTGTCGGGGTCTGCGGACGGGGGTCTTATCAAAATCTGGAAGCCCCCTTTAACAAGGGGCCCTCTGATCCCAGCCCCCCCACCTATGTGAATGAGTATGGGGTACATTGTACCCCTATCCATTCACCCAAAAAAGTGTAAAAGAAATTAAACCAGCACTCAGGTTTTTGACAAAGTCCTTTATTAACCACTTGCTTACTAGGCACTTAAACCCCCCTCCTATCCAGACCAATTTTCAGCTTTCAGTGCTCTCACACTTTGAATGACAATTAGTCATGCAACACTGTCCCCAAATGATTTTTTTGTCCTTTTTTTCATACAAATAGAGCTTTATTTTGGTGGTATTTGATCACCTCTGGGTTTTTTATTTGTTTGCGCTACAAATGAAAAAAGACCGAAATTTTTGAAAAAAAACAAATTTTTCTTAATTTCTGTGATAAAATTTTGCAAATTAGTAATTTTTCTTCATAAATTTTGGCCACAATTTATACTGCTACATATCTTTGATAAAAATAACCAAAAATTGTGGAAATTATTTGGTCTGTGTTAAAGTTTTAGAGTCTACAAGCTATGATGCAAATCATAAAAAAAATATCACATCTGATGTACTGGTGGCCTATCTCATTTCCTGAGACCCTAACAAGCCAGGAAAGTACAAATGCCCCCCAAAAAAACCCTTTTTGGAATTTTTTCCCATAATTCTTTGCAAAATTTAGATTTTTTTTCCCCACAAAATTGTCATTGTAATAGAATATTTCTCTCACATGGCATTTGTATACCACAAATGACACCCCAAAATACATTCTGCTACTCCTCCTGAGTATTACGATACCACATATGTGGGACTTTTTCACTGCCTGGCCACATACAGAGGCCCAATATGCATGGAGCACCATCAGGTGTTCTAGGAGCATAAATTACACATCACATTTCTCAACCACCTATTACATTTTTGAAGGCCCTGGAGCACCAGGACAATGGAAACACCCACAAAATGACCCTATTTTGGAAAGCTAACACCCCAATGTATAATCTATGAGGCATAATGAGTCTTTTGAATGGTTCATTTTTTTCCAGAAGTTTTTGAAAAATGTGGAAAAAAAATGAAAACGCATTTTTTTTACACAAAGTTGTCCGTTTATAAGATATTTCCAACACATAGCATTTGGATAGCAAAAATGACACCCCAAAATACATTCTGCTACTCCTCCTGAGTATGTCGATACCACATGTGTGAGACTTCTACACAGCCTGGCCACATACAGAGATCCAACATGCAAGGAACACCGTCAGGTGTTCCAGGGACACATAGCATGCACATACCAAGAATTACACCCCAAAATACATTATTATTATTATTATTATTATTATTATTATTATTATACAGTATTTATATAGCGCCAGCAGTTTACGTAGCGCTTTACAACTTGAGGGTAGACAGTACAAATACAATACAATTTGATACAGTAGGAATCAGAGGGCCCTGCTCCTTAGAGCTTACAATCTAAGAGGGAAGGTCAAGAGATACAAGAGGTAATAACTGTGGGTGATGTGCTGATTGAGAATATAAATGTACAGTTGTTAGGTGGGGGCCAGATAGGCTTCTCTGAAGAGATGAGTTTTCAGGGATCGTCTGAAAGTGGATAAAGTAGGAGAAAATCGGACGGATTGGGGTAGAGCATTCCAGAGGATGGGGGAGGCTCTGGAGAAGTCCTGAAGGCGAGCATGGGATGAGGTGACAAGGGAGTTTGAGAGCAGGAGGTCTTGGGAGGAGCGAAGAGAACGATTAGGTTGGTATTTTGTGACTAGGTTAGAGATGTAGCTAGGGGCCAAGTTGTGGATGGCTTTGCAAGTTATAGTTAGTATCTTGAATTTAATTCGGTGACTGAGTGGCAGCCAATGGAGGGATTGGCAGAGGGGTGTAGCAGACGCTGAGCGGTTTGTGTGGTGGATGAGCCTGGCCGCAGCGTTCATGATGGACTGAAGTGGGGATAGCCTATTTAGAGGTAAACCAATGAGGAGGGAGTTGCAGTAGTCAAGGCGGGAGATGACCAGGGAGTGGATTAGAAGCTTTGTGGTGTCATTGGTTAGGAAGGGGCGTATCTTGGAGATGTTGCGAAGACAGAGGCGGCAAGCTTTGGATAGTGATAGAATGTGGGGTCGAAAGGTTAGTTCAGAGTCCAGGATTACACCTAGGACCTTGGCGTGGGGAGATGGGTTGATAGTTGAGCCGTTGATCTTGACAGGGAGATCAGGGGAAGTCGCACCTGAGGGAGGAAATATCATGAGCTCGGTTTTGGATAGGTTGAGTTTGAGAAAGTGATATGACATCCAGGCTGATATGTCTGCTAATAAGTTGGTAATGCGTGAGGAGACAGATGGAGAGAGCTGGGGGGTGGAGAGATAGATTTGGGTGTCATCAGCGTAGAGATGATATTTAAAGCCGTGGGAGGCAATCAACTGACCCAAGGAGGTGGTGTAGATTGAGAAAAGGAGAGGTCCGAGAACAGAACCTTGGGGGACCCCAACGGAAAAAGGAAGAGGAGAGGAGGAAGTAGAGTTGTAAGTGACACTGAAGGAGCGGTGGGATAGGTAGGATGAGAACCAGCGAAGAGTACAGTCACGGAGACCAAAGGAGTGGAGTTTTTTGAGGAGGAGAGGGTGGTCCACTGTGTCAAAGGCAGCAGAGAGATCCAGGAGAAGTAGTACAGAATAGTGTCCATTGGCTTTAGCCATTAGTAGGTCATTTCAGAGTTTAAGGAAAGCAGTTTCCGTGGAGTGTTGAGGGCGAAAACCGGACTGAAGGGGATCAAGAAGTTTATTCATGGTCAGATGGTCGCTTAATCGGTTGTAGACCAGTCTTTCAAGAAGTTTGGAGGAGAAGGAGAGTAAGGAGATGGGACGTAAGTTGTTGAGATTGGTGGGATCCAGTGAGGGCTTTTTATGTATGGGGGTGACTAGCGCATGTTTTAGAGAGTTTGGGAAGATGCCACAAGAGAGGGAGAGGTTGAAAATGTGAGTTAGAGAGCATAGAATCGAGTCAGAGGGTGCTGAGCAAAGCATAAACAAAAGATTACCTGTGGTTGTAGTAGCGCAGTTGTACACAGGAGGATAGCACTGGTCCAGGCAGCAGGCAGGGACTTGGTCAGCAGCAGCGAACACAATTGTCCAGGCAGCAAGCAGGGTCACTGTCCATATAAAGTCCAGGGTCAGTGCAGGCAGAGATATTGTTCACAGTGCCAAAAATATTGGTCCTGGTAGTAGGCAGGTCCATGTGGTGTGGTCAGTGCGACAGGCAGAGGCATGACGGCAGTAAGTCCTACAGGCAGAAGTAGGGCCTTGTTCAGGACAGAATGGGGACGGGGTAGAGGCTTCTCCCACCCAAATCTCTTTGAAGCCTCCGAGTCTCCAGACCCTAATCTAGGATTGAAAAAACAAAAAAAATTGTTTTCTTCATCCAGAAAAACAATTCTGGAACCCCTCACATATGTGAGACCCCTGTGTTGAATCCCACTAGTCCAGTATCAGGGTACAAGATCAGGCAGGCAAATATCATGGTCAAACAGTCCAAGGTCAGTTCTAGATCAGGCAGATGTATGTACAGAATCGTTAGGCAGAAGCATGGTCGAATAACAGTACAGGGTCAGTTCCAGATCAGGCAGAGGTATGTACAGAATCGTTAGGCAGAAGCGTGGTCAAATAACAAGCCAGGGTCAGTTACAGAGGAGGCAGTGGCATAAGGGGTGTGAGGGTAAATTGCAGGAATGGAGGCTTACGTTTACCATACTTCACTAATAATTTAGTGAAGTATGGTAATGGCGAAAACATTCACCTACGCAGAGACCTGGTTCAGAAGGACATTGTGCACAATAAAAAGATGTGTTTCTTCTGAATCCTGCTCTGGTACACACCTTACATTTTTTTTGCAGTCGTTGGCCTGTTGGTTTGGGAGGGATCTTATCGGGAAAGTGGCGTTCGGAGAGTCGACTTAGAACATCTGATCGGATATTTTCTGGGGGGTTGTTCGGGAATATAAGGGCAGTGAAAACTTCCTCCTGGTAGCCAAGTAAGCGTTTGGGGTTTTGGGTGGAGTTACGATAAGTGACATATGAATTGTAGATGGCCAAATGAAAAAATAAATTGCGACTTTCTTATACCAATGGTATGTCCGTCTTGTAGCAACGGTTCCAGCATCTGGTCATTCAAGTCGACTCCCCCCATAAACAAATTATAATCATAGATGCATTTAGGTTTCTGTATGGGGCCATTTCTTCTGGGGATTTCCATGAAGGTATCATCGTGGATTGAAGACAACATGTACACATCTCTTTTGTCTCTCCACCTCACTGCCAAAATCTCGTTGTTTCGTAGACTTGCCGTTTCTCCTTTTCTCAATTTCTTATTGACCAGACTTTGAGTTAAGCCCTTCCGGTTCTTTTTTACGATACCACATGCAGGCGTCTTCTTCCGATGAAGGTTGTGGAACAGGGGCAGAAATGTGTAGAAGTTGTCTACATACAGGTGGTAGCCTTTTTCCAGTAGGGGGTATGTGAGGTCCCAAACAATTTTTCCGCTTGATCCCAAGTAGTCTGGGCAATTAGGGGGTTGCAGCTGGGTGTCCTTCCCTTCGTACACTTTGAAGGCATACATGTAACCTGTGACTTGGTCACCTAATTTGTATACCTTCACCCCATAGCGGGCCCTTTTACTGGGAATATATTGTTTTATTTTAAGCCTGCCACTAAACTTAACAAGGGACTCATCCACACATGTTTTGGTCCGGGGTAAACAGCAGGGGGAATAGTGCAGAAAAATAATTTAAAAGTGGCTGAATTTTGAAAAGTCTATCATAGTTTGGGTCATTTCGGGGAGGGCGCTGGGTATTGTCACTGAAATGAAGAAACCTCAATATCATGAGGTATCTGTTTATGGGCATTACCTTGGAGAATACTGGCATGTGTTGGAGGAGGTGGGTTGACCAATAGGACATCAAAGTGTTTTTTTGTGAGTCCCATATTAAATGTGAGCCCTAAAAAAACCTTCAACTCCTCCACTCATAGGGACGGGCATAGTAGGATTTGATTATTCAAAATAAATTGCTGTGCATAAAGGTTGCTCTGGGCCACAATATTTGACAGCATGTCCTCGGTAAAAATTAAATTAAAAAAATCTATTGGGGAAAAATTCTCCGTGTTCACCTGGACTCCTGGCTGGGCAGTGAAAGGGGGAATGTTGGCTTTTTCTGAATTAGGAGGAAGCCACAAGGGGTTCTGCAGGGCATAGGGAAGGCTGGCATAGGTCCTTGGCCTTTCTTGCCGAGGCACTGCAGTGCTGGTGGATGGCACTGTGGTGCTGGTGGATGGCACTGCAGTGCTGGTGGATGGGACTGCGGTGCTGGTGGATGGGACTGCCGTGCTGGTAGATGCCACTGCCTTCTCACCAGAACGCCTTCGTTTGGCGGGCCGAATATCTTCCTCCTCTGAGTCACTCAGTGTTCCACTACTGAGGACTGGCTCATAATTTATGTCCGACTCAGAATCGGAGTCGGAAAGGGAATCCGAAAAAGAGAGCTCCCTGTTGCTCTCGTCGGCCTGGGACAGTATTTGGTACACCTCCTCGGCGGAAAATCTTCTTTTGGACATGGTTGCTAAGCCTGCACTGATGGGCACTGATGAGGCGGCACTGATGAGCACAGATGGGCACTGAGGTGGCACGGAGGGGCACTGATGAGGTGGAACAGATGTGCACTGATGAGGTGGAACAGATGTGCAGATGTGCACTGATGAGGTGGCACTGGTGGGCACTGAGGAGGCGGCACAGGTGGGCACTGATGAGGCCCCACAGGTGGGCACTGATGAGGTGGCACAGGTGGGCACTGATGAGGTGGAACAGATGTGCACTGAGATAGCACAGATGTGCACTGATGAGGTAGCACAGATGTGCACTGATGAGGTGGCACAGCTGAGTACTGATGGGATGGCACAGATGGGTTGGCACAGATGGAGCGGCACAGATGGAGCGGCACAGATGGAGCAGCACAGATGGGCACTGATGAGGTGGCACAGATGGGCACTGATGAGGCGGCACAGATGTGCACTGATTGCACAGATGTGCACTGAGGCAGCACAGATGGGCACTGAATGGCACAGGTGGGCACTGATGAGGTGGCACAGGTGGGCATTGATGAAGTGGCATAGGTGGGCACTGATCACCGCTGGGCAGACAGATGGGCACCGATTGGCACAGGTGGGCACCGATTGGCACTGTACTGATGGTGCACTGTACTGATGGGACACTGTACTGATGGGCACTGTATGCATGGGCACTGTACTGATGGGCACTGTGGGCACTGTAGGCATTGTAAACGTTTTGTAAAACGCACAGATCGCTGACAGAAGCTCTCTCTCCTCACACACTGTCTCTGTGTGAGGAGAGAGTGCCAGCAATGAGAGATGATCTCAAGTGTTTACATTGGCCATTTACAGCGATCTGTGATTGGCTGTGTCCAAGGGACACGGCCAACACAGAATTTCCCTGTTGCGCGCTCGTGAGCATGCACGGGGAGCGAGGAAAGGGGAGGCCGTCATATGACGGCCTCCTGGGAATTGACATCCGCGCTGTAGCCGTCATTCGGCTACGGCCGGATGTCAGGTGGTTAAAGCAGCTCCAGTGTCTCTTCTCTCGTTGATTTCTTCTCCCTCTGGTTCTCACTGCGCTGATGTCTTCTTCCTCAGGTCTTTCCTCCCGTACTTCTCACTGCGCTGATGTCTTCTTCCTCTGCCGCTTCTTCCTCCGTTCCTCTGGTTCTTTTTCTCTCCGCTGTCTTCTTCCTCTGCCGGTTTTTCCTCCGATCTTCTTCCGATGCTAGCTCCCACTGTAAATGTTAGCTGCAGCGTGTGAAATTACTTATATAGCAATGGGGTGTGGTCATTCGGTGATGTCATCTGTGACCCCCATCCCCTTGTGACGTCACTGCCTGGAGCATGTCACAAGGAGGTGGGGTATCTGGATGACATCTCCGGAATGCCACGCCCCATGGCTATATAAGTAATGGCACACGCAGCTAACATTTACAGCGGGAGCTAGCTTTGTGAGAAGATACTCTTCTGAGACCTCATTGGGAAGTTTCCATTTACTTCCAGTCCCAGTGACAACACTCATCCATACAGGAAAAGAAAATGTCTCCACTGGGGGTCACAAAAAACTGACAAAAGTTTTTAACTCTTCTTTTCTCTATCCAAAATGAAAAAACCTTGAGATTTACTTTAAAAAGTTTTTTTTTAAAGCCGAGTATAAAATAGAACTTTTTTTGTCATTATCACAACATCCTATTTTATATTCTCTGACAATTTTACAATTTCATGTGTTCTAATACTTGACTGTTTAATAGGAACAATCTCTTAAAATCCAATTTCTTGTGTTGGACAGTGTCTCGAATGCACGAATTCCCTTGATTTGATTTTCCAATTACCATGCAGAAAAGAGATTGTTAAGCCTACCTTTTGTGATAAAACTGTAGTTAGCATTCTGATAAATGAGTGTAATATAGGAACGCAGCACTTATGCTAATTTAATACAGAAGTCATGCCCTATATTACATAAATAGGTTGTAGATAGATAGATAGATAGATAGATAGATAGATAGATAGATAGATAGATAGATAGATAGATAGATAGATAGATAGATATGTTTTTGATCAAATCAAAACATCATCATTGAGCCCAGGTTCACACTTGACACCGCATGTCATTTGCACCCGCTCTGCGGTGTGCGATCGCATGGGATGTCTGTGCAATGCGAGTTCAACCATACAGTTGTATGGCTGAACTCATATTGGATTCGCAGGAAAATAGTGCAGGGACTTTTTTGCCCCCACTAGAATCAGATTGCATGGGTGTTCCCACCCATGCAATCTGATTCCTTTGCAAGTTCACAGTTCGCACTGCAATCTGTGAACCGATCTGTGGGTGTCTTTCACATTGTATTGACACCCGTAGAGGGCAGCGTGAACTGCCTTCGAGAAAGATGTGATGTGGGAACCGTCGCTGGAGTCACGCTGGTTCCCGCATCGCATATATGTGAACCTAGGCTTAGGATTTGTATACTCAACAACCTGCAGTTACCACAGAAGGAAATTAGTGATTGCATAAGTTTCTATTCAAAGCACAGTCTAGTACCAATAAAAGGTTTATACTCCTTCAAATAATATTATTTTTACAAGAGAAATGAGCAATGCAATAAACAATCATAAATTACTTTGCCACTTTGAGAATAATACTTTTATATGTACTTAAAGTAATTGTAAAGTCTTGTTTAAAAAAAAAAAAATAACAAACATGTTATACCAGTTGGTTTTGCACAGAGCAGTCTCGATCCTCCTCTTCTCGGGTCTTTCTTTGCTGCTCCTGCCCCCTCCCTCCTATCGAATGCCCCCACAGTTAGCAGCTTGCTATGGGGGCACTGGAGCCGAGTCACAGCTCGGTGTGTCCATTCAGACACGGAGCCCTGACCCGGCCCCGCTCACTCTCTCCCCTGTTTGGCTTAGAGACAGCAGCAGCTCCATTGGCTCCCACAGCTGTCAATCAAAGTCAGTCAGCCAATTAGGAGGAGTGTCCCAGACGGATTAGACATTCGTGGACATCCGTGGAGAGAGATGGGGCTCAGGTAAGTAATCAGGGGGGCTGAGGGGGGCTGCTACACACAAAAGGTTTTTTTTTTTTTTATCTTAATGCATAAAATGCATTAAGATAAAAACCTTCTGCCTTTACAACTTCTTTAAGTAAGCCTTTATATCCTAATCAAATCTTCAATAACTTCTTCTAGCAGGTCCAGAAAGTCCCTCTTTGGAAAGCGGTTCTTTTAAATGTGTTGTTAGAGTTTAAGAAGCTGACATGCATTTTTAAAAGGCTTGTTCCTTAAAGTGGTAAATATCAAGGAAAAAGAAAAATTCTCCCTGCAAGTTAAGACTAGGTTCACATCTATGCAGTTGTGGTTGATGTGTCTTTCAGGCACATTTGGCGGTGCGGTTTGCGTTTTTGAAACTGTGTTTTTGATGCATTTTGAACACATTTTTCATGCACTTTGTGTTCTGCATTTTGTGTGTTTTTTTTGTTATATCCCTTTAATTGCTTCCGGACCAGCCAGTGCAGTTATACTGCAGCAGGTTGGCTCCCCTGCACAAGCTGTCGTAGCTGTACATCGGCTCTTTAAGATGCTTAAGCAGGCGCGCCCGCAGCGTGTCCCCAGAGCCGATGCGTGTGCCCGGCGGGCGTGATGACCGCCGGGCCCCCACGATCGCTCGTGAGAGAGCGAGAATCATGATATGTGTGTGTAAACAGTAGAAACACTGATCAGTCTCCTTCCCTAGTCAGTCCTACCCCCCACAGTTAGAACACACCTAGGGAACACAGTTAACCCCTTGATCGCCCCCTAATATTAACCCCTTCCCTGCCAGTGACATTTTTGCGCACACCAATCAAAACTTATTGCAATTTTTTTTTTTTTTTTTTATCAAAAATATGTAGAACATATATTGGCCTAAACTGATGAAGACATTTGTGTTTAAAAAAAATTTTTGGGATATTTATTACAGCAAAAAGTAAAAAATATTGTTTTTTTTCAAAATTGTCGCTCTTTTTTGTGTATAGGGCAAATTTAGTTTGGGTACAGCATTGCATGACTGCGCAATTGTCAGTTAAAGGGACATAGTGCCAAATTGTAAAAAGTGCTCTGGTCAGGAAGGGGGTAAAATCTTCCGGAGCTGAAGTGGTTAAAATGTATTTTCTTCTCATGCTCTTCGTCATCATTCCAAGTTCCAAGTTTACTGTGCTACCTTGATGTTACTTGCTACAGCTACTGTCGCACTGGAAGCCGAGGTGAATTGTATTACCTCTATGTCATGACAAGACTCAATAAACTCATCCCTCCTCCTTAACCACTTCAGCCCCGGAAGAATTTACCCCCTTCCTGACCAGAGCACTTTTTGCTATTCGGCACTGCGTCGTTTTAACTTACAATTGTGCGGTCGTGCGACGTTGTACCCAAACAAAATTGTCGTCCTTTTTTTCTCACAAATAGAGCTTTCTTTTGGTGGTATTTGATCGCCTCTGCGGCTTTTATTTTTTGCGCTATAAACAAAAAAAGAGCAACAATTTTGGAAAAAAAAACACATTATTTTTTACTTTTTGCTTTACAAAATATCCCTCAAAAATATATAAAAAAAAATTTTTTTTCCTCAGTTTAGGCCGATATGTATTCTTCTACATATTTTTTGTAAAAAAAAAAATTGCAATAAGCGTATATTGATTGGTTTTCGCAAAGGTTATAGCATGTATAAAATAGGGGATAGATTTATAGCATTTTTATTATTATTTTTTTTTTTACTAGTAATGGCGGCAATCTGTGATTTTTATCATGACTGCGACATTATGGTGGACACATCGGACAATTTTGACACATTTTTGGAACCACTGGCATTAATACAGCAATCAGTACGATTAAAAATTCATTGATTACTGTAAAAATGTCACTGGCAGTGAAGGGGTTAACACTAGGAGGTGGTGAAGGGGTTAACTGTATTCTCTGGGAGGTGATTCTAAATGAAGGGGGAAGGACTAACTACAGGAAGTGACAAATCGTGGTTCCTAGCTAATAGGAACACACGATCTGTCACTCCTGTCAGAACAGAACAGGGAAGTGTGTTTTTACACACACTCGTCCCTGTTCTGTGTCTCCAGCTCATGATCGCTCGTGGCCGGCGGTCATTGGGACCCTCGGCCACAAGCATCGGCACCCCCGCTGTGCAGTGGGCATTCGCGCGCCTGCTATCCGGACCCCGCGAGTCAACGTATAGTTACGTGATTTCGCACAGGGAGCCAACCTGCCGCAGTAAAACTGCGGCGGCTGGTCCAGGAGCGGTTAAGGTAAGACCTTGAAAATCAAACAAGGAAAAATTAAATCATTTTTTAACCTTACTGCCACTAAAATGAAATGTAACCCTTTGTTGTTGAATACATGCTAACAATTATTGACCACAGGTGGAAAGCCTGTTATGAACAATATAATTTTTTTAAAATAGGTACTTCCTCAATTAAAATTGCAGCTTTAGAAGAGACATTAATGCAGCATGTTCTGCTTTTCTTTTGTAATCTTATGTCCAGAATGTGTTCACATGTGTTCACTGCATTTCTTTAACTTGTCCTTTTTTCAGTGTCTTAGAACTCATATAGCTTATAAGTGAAAGTAATAAAAAACATTAAAAGTAAAAAAAAGACAATTTAAGACAATTTGTCAAACTTGTTTAACTTGCTACAATGCTGTTTCCGTACAGCTATTGTACTGGTCTCATGCTAATAAAGAGTTAGTATACAAGAAACACAGTCATTTCCAGCACTAATAGGTCTCCAATGTGAGGAGTAACAGATTTCAGATAAAATGGTGGTGTGAAAGGTATATATGGTATCCCAAAACTAGGTGGATGCAGCCTTCCTCAGATGGGGTAATCAGAAAGGAACTACAAGAAAAACAGAAATGGAAGGCGCGCACACATAGTGCATTACCAGAGATAATTTAATAAGAAGAAATTTTTGTATAAAAGTGGATACTCACAAAATGCAACTGACAAAATACCATAAACACAGTGCATGGACATGCACAGAACATGGGGTACAGCTAACGCGTTTCGGGGCACACCCCCTTCCTCAGAGCTAGGCTAGACTCATACACCATGGACAATCGCTTTTTTAGGGAATGGAAGAATTGAAAATTGTGTGTCAAAAAGAGCCATGCCCTCAAAGGGGCGGGAAAACAAAAAAAAATCTTTTGTATCATTGTGAAAAATTCAATAAACTGTGCAAAACAAAAAGTGCATCATAAAAAAATATTGGGGTATTCTCCACCGAGATCCTTGTTTGACCAATGTTATTCCAGAACGCCCGAATGTCATTTTCCGTAGACCCAAGAACTTAAAGGGACATATTGCTCCAAGCAGAGTCCGTAAACCCAAAACTGTGACCAACCAATGTTGGAGTAGTTTATTTGACCAAAAGGGTAGCTTTAAGTGTGTTGTCCCCAACTGTGGAGCATGCCAATACATGTGGCATAGGAAGAAGGATGTTACAGGTAGTGATGGCCAAAACCATACCATTCGGAAATTCATAAATTGTGGTTCACAATTTGTAGTTTATTGCCTGATTGGCCCCTGTGGCCTTCTTTACATGGGCCGCACCATCTGGGCTTTACGCACATGGTTTGAGGATCATGAAAGGAATATACTCAAAAGTGTTGACAACCATTCACTACCATTACATTTTTTTGCATCAACATGATCATAATCCAGCTGGTCTTAGGCCACTTGGCTTGGAAGTCATGGGTGATAATGTCGATCCTGGCAGGCGCTTTCTGAGACTTTGTAGAAGAGAAACCTTTAGGATACATTGTTTAGGAGCATTATCGCCTAGGGGCTGAATGTGGGGGTAGATGTTCAGACTCTTATGTGACCCCCCCGGTCCTCTTCCCCTTTCTGTTTTTATTCTGTTTTGTGTTTTTTGCCTTCATGTGGGTGTCCCTCCAGGAGCTCATTATACCAACATGTCCTGTCTCTTTGGTTTCATTTTTCTTCTTTTTCAGTATTTGTGTACATTTTTATCATTATTTTTATTTTCATATTTATATTTATATATTATTAAAATTTTTACTTGAATCTATTGTCTATTGCACATTAATGTGCAGTTTATTATGGATTTGAATGAATCATCATTATGTATTTATTTGTGTAGTTATGATGGAGTTTTTTTGTTTTGGATATAGGTTTTTGACATGGATTTTGTCATTTTTACATTAGTGCGACTATATATACTGTGTATATATATATATACCGTATTTATCGGCGTATAACACGCACCGCCGTATAACACGCACCCCAATTTAGGAGGGAATTTTAAGGAAAAAAAACTTTTAGGAGGGAAGTTGAAGGGAAAAAAACTTACATTTAAATGCCCTTCATTGCAGCCTTGTCAGTGCAGCCTTCCCCAGTGCAGCCTTGTCAGTGCAGCCTTGTCAGTGCAGCCTTCCCCAGTGCAGCCTTGTCAGCCTTGTCAGTGCAGCCTTGTCAGTGCAGCCTTCCCCAGTGCAGCCTTCCCCAGTGCAGCCTTGTCAGCCTTGTCAGTGTAGCCTTCCCCAGTGCAGCCTTCCCCAGTGCAGCCTTCCCCAGTGCAGCCTTGTCAGTGCAGCCATCCCCAGTGCAGCCTTGTCAGCCTTGTCAGTGCAGCCATCCCCAGTGCAGCCTTCCCCAGTGCAGCCTTCCCCAGTGCAGCCATCCCCAGTGCAGCCTTCCCCAGTGCAGCCTTGCATCCCCTGTCCCTGCTTCCAGGGCTTCAAAATCGTGGTCCGCGATTTGAAAATGGCGCCGCCGGCGCCGAAGTACACAGAGCCGGTCCTCGGCTCTTTCCGGCGGCTCTCGTTTACTTTCGGTTTCACTCGTAGTCCGGAGCGGAGCTATCCGAGTAGGTTCGGATAGCTCCGCTCGGGACTACGAGTGGAGCCGAAAGTAAACGAGAGCCGCCGGAAAGAGCCGAGGACCGGCTCTGTGTACTTCGGCTCCGGCGGCGCCATTTTCAAATCGCGGACCGCGATTTTGACATTTAGACAGATCGGGATCGGCGGGGATCGGCGTATAACACGCACCTGCGACTTTCCCCTGATTTTAAGGGGAAAAAAGTGCGTGTTATACGCCGATAAATACGGTATATATATATATATATATATATATATATATATATATATATATAAATTCAATTTCTTATTAATATCACGAAACCTACTTTGCTTCTGTCTGTGGGAAATGCCTGGGGCAGCATCTCAAAGTATATCTCAACCTGGTTGAGAAACCCTCTGCATTGGACTGGATCGACCCCAAATTTCTGGGGAAACTGAGCGGAACCAGACATACCTCTTAAAGAGGTAATACTGGAGATGGGTGCTTGCAACACAGGTTGTACCGGTGCAGCCACAGTGGGAGATTCCAGGTGAGCCATGCGGTAATCCTGCTCATCCAATCTGTAAAAAATATTACCAACAAGTGGATTGACTGCATCTTCTGAATTCATGGCCTTCGCCTACTGTCAGAAACCATGAATTAGACTGAGACAGAAATACAGTTAAATCACACTTGTTTAATAATAATAATAATAAAAAGGTATACAGAATAAACGTAGTCAAAACATAGCCAGAGTTCAGGAACCGGAACGGATAGTGAGACAAGCCAAAACGTCAGGGAGCCAGAGATGAGCATAGTAGAACAGCAAGCAGGATCTGGAGCCAGAAGGAATGTCAGCCAAGCAAGTCTTTAACTGGAACACAGGAGAGCGTCCCTAGAGATGTGACCAAGGCGAAGACAGAGATCATCTGGGCTGGACGGCTTAAGTAGGCAGGACTAAAGAGCAGGATATCATCAACAGGTGAGTCAATGTGGAGAGAAAGGAGCTGGCAATTAACCGACAGCTGAGCGGCCAGCTTTGAGAAGGAAGGGCTAGGCCCAGCCCTGACAGTGTGCGTGCCTTCCATCTCTGTTTTTATAGAGTTGGGACTAATTCTGTTGTAAGAAACATAGAAAAACTCTAGTCAAGCAGCCTATAAGTATAAATAAGTAAAGTAATCCATTAACAAATCTATGAATTCAGATACATTTCTTATGCCCCGTACACACGATCGGACATTCTGACAACAAAATTCATGGATTTTTTCCGACGGATGTTGGTTCAAACTTGTCTTGAATACACACGGTCACTCAAATCTTGTCGGAAATTCCAAACGTCAAGAACGCGGTGATGTACAACACGTATGACGAGCCGAGAAAAATGAAGTTCAATAGCTTGATTCCGAGCATGCATGGATCTTTGTGCGTCGGAATTGTGCACACACGATCGTAATTTATGACAGCTGATTTTGTTGTCAGAAAATTTGAGATCCAGATCTCAAATTTTGTGTGGCGGAAATTCCGATAGAAAATGTCCGATGGAGCCTACACATGGTCGGAATTTCCAACAACAAGCTCCCAACGAACATTTTCCATCGGAAAATCTGACCATGTGTACGGGGCATAAGTCAAGCAAGTCTACTAAAAGAAATTTCTGAAGAAGACTGTTCACAACTTTTACAGCAAAGAACCCTTATCCCTAAACCTTATTATGTGGAGGTTAAACTTTTTAATATAAAAATTGTACAGCGCTGTAAATAATCAAGTGCAATATGCATATCAATATAATTGTGTTAGAGGAATTCATCCAATATAAAATGTGACTTCATCAACCTTCTATATATAATGTAAATAAATATAATCCCAATAAACTGCAAAGTGTATACATATATAATTGTATTAAAGAAACCTGTATTCATAAATTCATAAACATTTCACGTACGATGTGAGTAGGAATGAGCTTCGTGTTCGAGTCGAACCCATGTTCAACTCGAACATCGGCTGTTCGGTCGTTCGCCGAATTGCGAACGATATGGGCCGTTTGCGCCAAATTCGTGTGGCGCGTCACGGCCCATAATTCACTGCGGCATCGCAGTGCATTGCTTGCTGATGATTGGCCAAGCATGCACTATGACCCGCATGCTTGGCCAATCACAGCGCCGCCTTAACAGAGAGCCGTAATTGGCCAAAGCCAAGGAGGCTTTGGCCAATTATGGCTCAGGGGATTTAGTACACGCCCCACACTATATAAGGCCGCCTGCACGGCGGCCCTGTGCAGTGTGTTCCAGTGTGCTGAGAAATAGAGAGAGAGACAGTGTCATTTCATTTGAGTTAGCTAGATTAGGCAGGACAGTCAGTCAGTTAGCTGCACTTAAAGTGTATTGTGTATATATATGCATCCCAGGTGTTGCATATATATATATACACTGTATTCAGTTTAGCTAGATCCGTTCCTGTTATCTTCTAGACTATTTACATTTAGTAAAAATAAAGTAAATTAATAATGCGCCAACTAGAACAGAAGAAGTAGTAGTGTACGTTATTGGGCAAAGCCTGACAGAATGCTGTCATAAAAAAGGTCCAGCGAATAATTGTAAATAAATGATATAACTACAGTCCAGTGACAAAAATTAAAAAATGCAAAGAATAAAAAGTCTGTAGTTGTCAAGATGATTGGTAGAAGACCTTAAATCCGGGGATGGCGTCCACAGGATAAGGAGCTCAGCATATATAAAGATGGGATAGGTAAAAAAATACTCTTACCGGAAATGGTGGACCCCTCGGCCAGCGGCCTGGGGGTCAAACAGGCTTAGGATAAGGAAGAGGGTTCCACAGCAGTTGGAGGGGTTGGGGGTTGGGAAAATCCCCTTGATAGGAGGGGCCTGGTTGCTGCTGGTTATAATTGAAGGGTGATTTATTATAATAACTGGAGTCCGTCTCTCTATACGGGTGATAGGAATTATGGTTCTCACGTGGTCTGTCCTCTCTCAAAGGGGAATATCTATTGAACGTGCGTATAGGGGTCCTCTGTGGGTAGGAGTATTCATAATGTTCGTTATAACCATCGTGGTAGTTATCTCTTCTCGGTGTCAGTCTCTGGCCCTCATAGTTAGAGGACCTGTCTCTCTGACCTCTCCCTCTCCCTCTCCCCACTCTCTCCCTACCTCTAGGGTTTGTTGGGGGTCCCCTCCGATATGGGTTGGGTGTATGGGGGGGGGTGGGCCGGTGGTGATCAGCAGCCCTACGGTCTATTACACCTGTATTTTTTAACGGTGGTTGGGTATGGGGAAGTTGTTGCTCCGAGACTTCCATCTGACAAGGGCCGTTCTCAGGGGCAACCGGTTCTCCATCCTTATTCTGCCAGGAGAAAACATTACCATTTTTGTAATCGTTAACGTCCCTGGTATATTTCTTTTGTTTCTTAATCTTCTGATCCTTTTCCTCTTTCTCAAGGAGATTTCTCAGGGAGGTGGAATGTGTGGCGTATTCTGGAGAGGATCTAAAGGGAATCAATTTTTCTTTGATTTCCTTTATCTCCCTATCTATGACTACCATTCTGGCTCTTTTTTTATCTACTAGAAATTTTAAAAGGGAGATCCCCACCTCGTTAAAATAACGGAACCAAGATTCCAATTCTAGATCTCCCTGTTGTGGATATACATTCCACCTTAAGCCTCTCGGGACCATATGTTCCTTGGTATACTGCTCCAAAAATACAATGTCCCAATCCAAATGGAGCTCAGATACCATAAGGTTCTTCAGTCTGAGGAATAAACCTCCTAACTCGGTATCTGTTTTAATAAGGGTAAATACCCCCTCAGTATTCACTGAGCGATTGGTACGGTAGTCAAATACATCCATGATGAACGCAGATGACTCCGGGAGGTTAAATAGGGGCAGCACTATATGTGTCTAAAATAACAACTAAAAATAAAGTAAATTAATAATGCGCCGACTAGAACAGAAGAAAGCTGCCGACACAACAATCAGACTAATTGTGATGGAATACTGGATAAATACGTGTGGCGCTAAGTAGTAGTGTACGTTATTGGGCAAAGCCTGACAGAATGGGAATCCGTGAGGACAACAGCTCAATAAAGTATATTTAATGAAACACCAAAACAACTTGTGTGTTAAACTAGTGAAAGTAAAACATAAATAAGTAGGTTAATCAGAGGGAAATCTGATTAACATTAAAGGTCAATAATGGTGAAAACACCTAACTATAAACAATGTGGCGAAGAGAATAAAGGAATTCTTCCCCATAAATCCCAATTCGAAAGGTGATAAATTAAACAGAACTTGTGAGTAATGTAGTGACACATATGAAAAGTGTAGAATAGTGAAACACCATAACGACATGTATTGCTGTCATAAAAAAGGTCCAGCGAATAATTGTAAATAAATGATATAACTACAGTCCAGTGACAAAAATTAAAAAATGCAAAGAATAAAAAGTCTGTAGTTGTCTAGATGATTGGTAGAAGACCTTAAATCCGGGGATGGCGTCCACAGGATAAGGAGCTCAGCATATATAAAGATGGGATAGGTAAAAAATACTCTTACCGGAAATGGTGGACCCCTCGGCCAGCGGCCTGGGGGTCAAACAGGCTTAGGATAAGGAAGAGGGTTCCACAGCAGTTGGAGGGGTTGGGGGTTGGGAAAATCCCCTTGATAGGAGGGGCCTGGTTGCTGCTGGTTATAATTGAAGGGTGATTTATTATAATAACTGGAGTCCGTCTCTCTATACGGGTGATAGGAATTATGGTTCTCACGTGGTCTGTCCTCTCTCAAAGGGGAATATCTATTGAACGTGCGTATAGGGGTCCTCTGTGGGTAGGAGTATTCATAATGTTCGTTATAACCATCGTGGTAGTTATCTCTTCTCGGTGTCAGTCTCTGGCCCTCATAGTTAGAGGACCTGTCTCTCTGACCTCTCCCTCTCCCTCTCCCCACTCTCTCCCTACCTCTAGGGTTTGTTGGGGGTCCCCTCCGATATGGGTTGGGTGTATGGGGGGGGCGGGCCGGTGGTGATCAGCAGCCCTACGGTCTATTACACCTGTATTTTTTAACGGTGGTTGGGTATGGGGAAGTTGTTGCTCCGAGACTTCCATCTGACAAGGGCCGTTCTCAGGGGCAACCGGTTCTCCATCCTTATTCTGCCAGGAGAAAACATTACCATTTTTGTAATCGTTAACGTCCCTGGTATATTTCTTTTGTTTCTTAATCTTCTGATCCTTTTCCTCTTTCTCAAGGAGATTTCTCAGGGAGGTGGAATGTGTGGCGTATTCTGGAGAGGATCTAAAGGGAATCAATTTTTCTTTGATTTCCTTTATCTCCCTATCTATGACTACCATTCTGGCTCTTTTTTTATCTACTAGAAATTTTAAAAGGGAGATCCCCACCTCGTTAAAATAACGGAACCAAGATTCCAATTCTAGATCTCCCTGTTGTGGATATACATTCCACCTTAAGCCTCTCGGGACCATATGTTCCTTGGTATACTGCTCCAAAAATACAATGTCCCAATCCAAATGGAGCTCAGATACCATAAGGTTCTTCAATCTGAGGAATAAACCTCCTAACTCGGTATCTGTTTTAATAAGGGTAAATACCCCCTCAGTATTCACTGAGCGATTGGTACGGTAGTCAAATACATCCATGATGAACGCAGATGACTCCGGGAGGTTAAATAGGGGCAGCACTATATGTGTCTAAAATAACAACTAAAAATAAAGTAAATTAATAATGCGCCGACTAGAACAGAAGAAAGCTGCCGACACAACAATCAGACTAATTGTGATGGAATACTGGATAAATACGTGTGGCGCTAAGTAGTAGTGTACGTTATTGGGCAAAGCCTGACAGAATGGGAATCCGTGAGGACAACAGCTCAATAAAGTATATTTAATGAAACACCAAAACAACTTGTGTGTTAAACTAGTGAAAGTAATACATAAATAAGTAGGTTAATCAGAGGGAAATCTGATTAACATTAAAGGTCAATAATGGTGAAAACACCTAACTATAAACAATGTGGCGAAGAGAATAAAGGAATTCTTCCCCATAAATCCCAATTCGAAAGGTGATAAATTAAACAGAACTTGTGAGTAATGTAGTGACACATATGAAAAGTGTAGAATAGTGAAACACCATAACGACATGTATTGCTGTCATAAAAAAGGTCCAGCGAATAATTGTAAGTGCAGTTAGCTGCACTTAAAGTGTATTGTGTATATATATGCATCCCAGGTGTTGCATATATATATATACACTGTATTCAGTTTAGCTAGATCCGTTCCTGTTATCTTCTAGACTATTTACATTTAGTGCAGTGCGTCCTGCTCACAGTGTTCAGCTAGATCCATTCCTGTTATCTTCCTACTGACAGGCAGGCTTGTCTTGTTACAGTATTTTGAAGAAAATTACTGGTGTTCTTTTGATCCTATTAGTACCACAGTCAGGCAGCTAGACTATTTACATTTAGTGCAGTGCGTCCTGCTCACAGTGTTCAGCTAGATCCGTTCCTGTTATCTTCTTACTGACAGGCAGGCTTGTCTTGTTACAGTATTTTGAAGAAAATTACTGGTGTTCTTTTGATCCTATTAGTACCACAGTCAGGCAGCTAGACTATTTACAGTTAGTGCAGTGCGTCCTGCTCACAGTGTTCTGCTAAACCTACAAGTTAGTGGGGTGCGTCCTGCTCACCGTGTTCAGCTAAACCTACAAGTTAGTGGGGTGAGTCCTGCTCACAGTGTTCAGCTAAACCTACAAGCTAGTGGGGTGCGTCCTGCTCACAGTGTTCAGCTAGATCCGTTTCTGTTATCTTCTTACTGACAGGCAGGCTTGTCTTGTTACAGTAAATACAGCTACCTGAAGAAAATTGCTGGTGTTCTTTTGATCCTATTAGTACCACAGTCAGGCAGCTAGACTATTTACATTTAGTGCAGTGCGTCCTGCTCACAGTGTTCAGCTAGATCCGTTCCTGTTATCTTCTTACTGACAGGCAGGCTTGATAGTGTAACAGTATTTTGAAGTAAATTAATGGTGTTCTTTTGATCCTATTAGTATCACAGTCAGGCAGCTAGACTATTTACATTTAGTGCAGTGCGTCCTGCTCACAGTGTTCTGCTAAACCTACAAGTTAGTGGGGTGCGTCCTGCTCACAGTGTTCAGCTAGATCCGTTCCTGTTATTTTCTTACTGACAGGCAGACTTGTCTTGTTACAGTATTTTGAAGAAAATTACTGGTGTTCTTTTGATCCTATTAGTACCACAGTCAGGCAGCTAGACTATTTACATTTAGTGCAGTGCGTCCTGCTCACAGTGTTCAGCTAGATCCGTTCCTGTTATCTTCCTACTGACAGGCAGGCTTGTCTTGTTACAGTATATAAAGCTACCTGAAGAAAATTGCTAGTGTTCTTTTGATCCTATTAGTACCACAGTCAGGCAGCTAGACTATTTACAGTTAGTGCAATGCGTCCTGCTCACAGTGTTCAGCTAAACCTACAAGTTAGTGGGGTGCGTCCACCTCACAGTGTTCAGCTAAAGCTACCTGTAGAAGGTTCTCATACTACAGGCAGGCAGTTGATTTTGCTAGCTGCAGTATCAGTACATATATATATATATATATATATATATATATATATATATATATATATATCCCAGCTTAGTGCAGCTACAGGCCATTAGTATGTCTGGAAGGCCAAGAAGGAGAGGCAGACAGTCACAAGCCAATAAGAGAGGGCAAGCAGGCTCTGTGTCTAGTGCTGGTCATGGAGACGGTGCATCCTCATCAGCACGTGGCCATGGGACACACTTGGCCTTTTTTTCGGCAGCTGGCCATGTTGAGCGGCAACATGCGGAAGACTTGGTCGAGTGGATGACCAAGCCGTCCTCATCCTCCTCATCCTCTCTCACCCATGCCCAGGGTACTTTGTCTGGCAAAGCAGCGGCCTCTTCCCATGTCCTCCTGAGGAGTCCCTCGAACTGTTTGACCACAGTGTTGGGTACATGCTCCAGGAGGATGCCCAGCATTTGGAAGGCTCTGATGATGATACTGAGCTCGATGAAGGCAGTAACATGAGCACGGACAGGGGGGGTGCCCAAGAAGGACAGCAATCTGGCAGTCATGCTCCCCCTGCTGCAGCATACTGCCAGGTTTGCTCCAGTGATGAGGAGGGAGGGGATGATGAGGTCACTGACTCAACGTGGGTGCCTGATAGGAGAGAGGAGGAGGAGGAGGAGGCGGCACATCTCCAACGAGGCAGGATGCCCTCCAGGGGCCAGCCTAAGGGCAGCACATTGACTGCATCACACCCCAAAGCTCCACATGTGCAGGGCGCTGCAGTCTCTGAGCGTTATTCAAAAAGTTCTTTGGTGTGGGCCTTTTTTGAGACGAAAGCATCAGATCGCACCCTTGCTATTTGCAACATATGTCTCAAGCGTATCTCACGTGGCCAAAACATCTCCCGCTTGGGTACCACATGCTTGACCAGACATATGTTGACCTGCCATGCAGTTCGTTGGCAAGCGTATCTAAAAGACCCACACCAAAGAACAAAGAGGACCTCTCCTTGCTCCTCATCAGCTGAGATCCCCAACCCCACTAGACCTTCAGTCCTCTCTGAGACCTGCACTGAGAGGAATGAAGGTGTAGAATTAGGTGTGTCACAGCCAAGTACTTGTGGGCAATCTGCTTTTGGTACACCGACGTCAGATTGTACCAGGCAAATTTCCCTGCCCCAGCTGCTGCACCGCCGAAAGAAGTTGCTCCCAGCCATCCACATGCCCAGCGGTTGAATGCTAGCTTGGCAAAATTGCTAGCACTTCAACTGCTGCCTTTTCAGTTGGTAGACTCTGCCCCCTTCCGTGACTTTATGGAATGTGCGGTTCCTCAGTGGCAGGTACCCAAACGCCACTTTTTCTCACGGAAGGCGATTCCGGCTCTCTACCGGCATGTGGAAAGCAATGTCCATGCCTCGCTGGACAGGGCGGTCAGCGGTAAGGTGCATATTACCGCTGACTCATGGTCCAGCAGGCATGGACAGGGACGTTACCTAAGTTTCACGGCGCATTGGGTGACTCTGCTGGCAGCTGGGAAGGATGCAGGACAAGGTGCAGTAGTGTTGGAGGTTGTTCCGCCACCACGCCTCCAAAATGCTAATGATTGTGACACACCTCTCTCCTCCACCCCCTCCTCTTCTTCTTCCTCCATGGCCTCTTCCTCGGAACCAGCGGTGCTCCGTAGTCGTTCAAGGGGCTACGCAAGTACGCAGGCCAAAAGATGCCATGCGGTGCTTGAGCTGGTGTGCTTGGGGGACAGGAGCCACACTGGGGCAGAGGTTCTGTCAGCTCTGCAGGGGCAGGTTCAGAGGTGGTTGACGCCACGCCAACTTAAGGCAGGAATGGTGGTTTGCGACAATGGCACCAACCTCCTCTCTGCCCTCCGACAGGGACAAATGACCCTTGTGCCCTGTTTGGCTCACGTCCTTAACTTGGTGGTGCAGCGGTTCTTGGGCAGGTACCCGGGCTTACAGGATGTCCTGAGGCAGGCCAGGAAAGTCTGTGTGCATTTCTGCCGGTCATATAATGCCAGTGCTCGGCTGACAGACCTCCAAAAGGAGTTTAACCTGCCCAAGAACCGCCTAATCTGTGACATGCCCACCAGGTGGAACTCAACGTTGGCCATGCTGCAATGGCTGAACACGCAGCAGAGGGCCATCAATGAGTACCTGTGCGACTATGGCACCAGGACAGGGTCAGGGGAGCTTGTTTTTTTTCCCCACGCCAGTGGGCCATGATCAGGGATGCATGCACTGTCCTGTCACCATTTGAGGAGGCCACGAGGATGGTGAGCAGTGACAGTGCATGCATCAGTGACACTGTCCCCCTTGTCCACCTGTTGGAGCACACGCTGCGTGGAATAATGGACAGGGCACTTGAGGCAGAACAGAGGCAGGAAGAGGAGGACTTCCTTAGCTCTCAAGGCCCCCTTTATCCAGACAGTGTTCCTGCGTGCCCGCCGATCACACAGGAAAAGGACGAGGAGAAGGAGGAAGATTGTGTCAGTATGGAGGTGGAGCCTGGCACTCAGCATCAGCAGCAGTCTTTAAGGGATCAGTCCCAAGAAACACATGGACTTGTACGTGGCTGGGAGGAGGTGGCTGCGGACCATGTCATCCTTAGTGACCCAGAGGACTCCGCACCGAATGCCTCAGCAAACCTACGCTGCATGGCCTCCCTGATCCTGCAAAGCCTGTGTAAGGATCCTCGTATTCGTGGTATCAAGGAGAAGGACCAATACTGGCTGGCAACCCTCCTTGATCCACGTTACAAGGGTAAGGTTGCGGACCTTATCTTGCCATCGCAGAGGGAGCAGAGGATGAAACATCTTCGGGAGGCCTTGCAGAAAGGTCTGTGCAACGCGTTCCCAGAGACTGGGAGGTTACAAACTCCTGTTTCTGGACAACGTGTTGCTGAGGCTTCGGTCAGTCAAAGAAGGAACGGTGGAGAAGGTGGCCGTCTGACCGATGCGTTCAGACATTTTTTTGGTCCGCAGCCCCAAGGTATGATCGGTTCCAGCAACCATCGCCAGCGTCTGTTTTACATGGTGCAGGAATACCTAGGGGCAAGATCAGACTTGGACACCTTTCCCACAGAAAATCCTCTAGGTTACTGGGTCTTGAGGATGGATCACTGGCCGGAGCTTGCACAGTATGCAATTGAGCTACTGGCCTGTCCTGCATCCAGCGTTCTTTAGGAACGCACATTCAGTACTGCTGGAGGCGTGGTAACCGATCACAGGGTGCGTCTGTCCACCGACTCGGTCGATCGACTGACCTTCATAAAAATGAATCAGTCTTGGATCACCACCAGCTACCAAGCACCTGATGCTGATGTAACCGAATAATTTTTTTTGAAATCTCAGATCCCTTCAAAGACTGCCTATGCTGATGCTGAGTGACTATCCCTGAGTAATTATCCTCTTCCTCCTCAATCATCACAATTTTTCAGCCCCTGTTTAACAGGGGCATGTAATTACAATTTTTGATGTAATACTTTGCAGCAGGGCTTGTTCCTGCATTCCAACTAGAGTGTCTGTGAGGGGCTGCAGTGTTGTGGCACCAGCACCAGTGCCTAAGGCCCATTTTTTCTGCCCCTGTTTAACAGGGACGTGTAATTCCAATTTTTGATGCAATACTTTGCAGCAGGGCTCGTTCCTGCGTTCCAACTAGAGTGTCTGTGAGGGGTTGCAGTGTTGTGGCACCAGCACCAGTGCCTAAGGCCTAATTTTTCAGCTCCTGTTCAACAGGGGCATGTAATTACAATTCTTGATCTAATATTTCACAGCAGGGCCCTGTGAGGGCTTACAGTGTTGTGGCCACAGCAACACCTAAGGCCCACATTTCTGCTGAGTATATAGGGCAGGACCCTACTTTCAAACATCTAACTTACAAACGACTCCTACTTGCAAACGGAAGGAGACAACAGGAAGTGAGATTTAATCTACCCCTAGGAAGGGAAATTCTCTCCTGTAAGAGTTAATATGGGAAAAACATTTCTCCCTTCCACTGATGCTTTCCAATCCTTGTTCCACAAAAAAAACCAAATTTTCAAAAAACATTTTTCATTGGGACAAAAAGTGAGGTGAAATCTTCTGAAGAGGAGGAAAGACAGCAAACAAATGTCACAGGGGTGATAACCCTTCCCTATGTTTTCCAAAAAGCTTAAAAAAGATTTTTTGGCTGGAGCTAAACACGTTAAAAATGTACCTGTTCAAAATTACAGAGAGATTCTACTTAACAACAAGCCTACAGTCCCTGTCTTGTTTGCACCACCTGTATACTGCTGTTCAGAGTATATAGGGCCTGGTGGCCCCACACCTTTCCTTATTTTAATTTGGGTGCGGGGTTCCCCTTAATATCCATACAAGACCCAAAGGGCCTGGTAATGGACTGGGGGGTACCCATGCCGTTTGTCTCACTGATTTTCATCCATATTGCCAGGATCCGGCATTATATTAAACCCGCAAGCAGTTTTAAATGAGATTTTTTCCTTTAAAAATTACATTTGGTGCAGGGACTGTTCTAAACACGGGAAACACGCGTCACTTTACAGGCATACTATAGACACCCCCAGGTACGATATTTAAAGGAATATTTCACTTTTTTTTTTTTTTACTTTAAGCATCATTAAAATCACTGCTCCCGAAAAAACGTCCGTTTTTAAAAAGTTTTTTTTGCATTGATACATGTCCCCTGGGGTAGGACCCGGGTCCCCAAACCCTTTTTAGGACAATACCATGCAAATTACCCTTTAAAATGAGCACTTTTGATTTCGAACGTTCGAGTCCCATAGACGTCAATAGGGTTCTAACGTTTGTGCGAACTTTCGGTCCGTTCGCAGGTTCTGGTGCGAACCGAACCGGGGGGTGTTCGGCTCATCCCTAGATGTGAGTAGGAAAGTTCCAAGAGAAACTTAAAAAAAGATTGAAGCCCAGAAATAGTCTTTCAGAACTAATGGAGATTGTATTTTCAACCAGCCAATACACAGCAGTCCATTTATAATAAAGCATTTTTTTCTACCACTAATGAGGAATGTGAGTATATTTTGGGGTGATCTTAAAGTGGTTGTGAAGGCAAGACATTTTTACCTCAATGCATTGCCTGCTCCTCAGAGGACAGAGAGACAGCAGCGAGAGCCATTGACTTCTGCTGCTGTCATTCAAAACCTGTGAGGAGGGAGCAGGGGACAGACACAGCCCAGCTCCGGAGCTAGCCAGCACATTTGCCCCCATGGACAAGTGGTTTGCTATAAGAGCAGACACAGAAGAGGAGGAGCCAAGAGAGCCATCAGGGGGAGCCCAGAAAAGAAGGCTTGTGGCTGCTCTGTGCAATACCATTGCACAGAAAAGGTAAGTCTGACGTTTGTTTTTTTTAGGAAAAAAAATGGCCTTTACAACCGCTTTAACTTGGACAGTTTTTTGTATGGGCCATTCATATATTTATAAAAGGTAATCATATCACAGTAATGAAAAGCTCAATGGTGATTAACTCAATTAATTACTCAACAGTGAATACCTCAGTTAGGGTTTATTCACGCATACTGTAATGAGCTGCGTTTTTCTGCACCACATCAATGCAGATCACCAGTAGGGCACAGTGTGGAAAAATGCAGACATGGCACCACAGGTCACCATAGTGCAGTTCATTATGTACTTTTTATTTATAATTTTTTATAAATTTCTAATAACTTTATAATAAGGAGCATCCAGACCCCCTCCCACGGAAATGAGTACAGTGATACTTTAATACCTTTTATTACTCATCCCCAGACACAACACATTGTGAAATTCATTTATTTGCATTACAATAAAACAATCTAAAGATGTCAATAATTTCCTCTTCTGTAAATCCATTGTCAGTCAATGCATCCAGCAATGTAAATCCGTGTTAATTACATTGGCCTGCTAATGTTAACCTGCCACACTCCTGTTGCTAAATGACAGATCCCTGGCGATGATATAATGTAGAGACAGTGGCAGGGATCCCAAAGTATGTAATTGACCAAATATTTCCATGACCCTATGTGGTCAGTGGTGTCTCTGGGGTCGTCCATGTTGTGTTTATATTGCAGCAGTCCGGAAATTCAGACAGGTGAATGGCTGCCAATGGTGAATGGACTAAGTTTGTCTCAAACCCAGGTTCAACCCAAACACAAATCTTATTCCTATGCCACAGTCTATCCAAAACTAAAAAAAAAGATACATTTTAATATTATGTCATTCATATAGTCAGACCTGTGCCCTGTGTTTTCTGAAATGACTACCCTTGTTTGTCCATCCTGTTGGCTAGACAATATATTTCCTCAGCCTTTCAGAAATATCATGGTATAACATAATGGCATGACATGGCAATAATTATAATATACAGTAAGTCCACAGTTAATATATGCCTTTCTGCATCATATTCTCCAAATTTCCACAAAGGTTATAAGCTAACTGCTTTTAAAAGCATAGCATTGTATGCTGAAGAAGTTGTTAATGTGCTAGTAATATATCAATGAGTTAATTTATTATATGACAGCAGGGGAATGGTTACCATTTGAAAAGTTTAAGCTTCAGGAGTTTGCTACCGTCTGCTCATCCTCTTCTGTAATAAGGGGGAGACATCTGGTAATCTATCTCATCCCTCTGTGACTGCCTTGCATGGAACTTCAACCGTTCATTAGAAGCTCATTCAGGTGATTTACAACCAGAAATCATTCTCAGCCTAACTGCACATTGGGGCCATTTTTTTATTGTATATTTTTCATTACAACGGCATAATACAGCATACCATATTGTAAAATCAAGCTTCTATCTTTGTATGGACCTGATATTTACTGTACTCCCATTCCATATGATTTAAATATATAAGCTGATATACCTCTAATGCCCCATACACACGATCAGAAATTCCATCAGAAAAAACTTAGATGGTTTTTCCGTCGAAATTCTGCTCAAGCTTGCCTTGCATACACACGGTCACACAAAAGTTCTCTGTACTTTCAAACGTCAAGAACACGGTGACGTACAACACTACGACGAGCCGAGAAAATGAAGTTCAATGCTTCCGAGCATACGTTGAATTGTTTCCGAGCATGCATGATTTTTTGCATGTCTGAATTGCAGACAAACGCATTTTCGGATAGGAACTATAAAAAAAATAGAGAACCTGTTCTCAATCTTTTGCTGGCTGGAATTCTGCCAGCAAAAGTCCGATGGAGCATACACACAGTCAGAATTTCTGACCAAAAGCTCACATCCGACTTTTGCTGGCAGAATTTCTTTTTTTTTTATCATTCAAGTTTTTTATTATCATCATTGAAAAAATAGTACAGTATAATCAGCATAAAAAAAATAAAAAATCAGTACAATATAATTCACAGCGAATTCAAAATATGTGATCACAGTCTATTGGTTGTCTTATTACTGTGGTGAACATCACTAACAATATAAAGAAATAAAGTATAAGTAATATAATGTAAACTCCTAACTTTGACTATATCCAATTTCAAATTGTACACCTGCTTATTGTAAGATATGTTGAAGCCTCACTCCCCCTTCGACACCCCAAAGGGGATCACACTGTGTCCAAGGAGGGGTGAGGATTCTCCCTCTCATTATCCATTATTTCTCTTATAAACATTTATTTGAGAGAAGATAGGAGATATTATTAACAATCCGTTATATCCAGCTCAAAGATTATTATGGAATTTATCAGGGGTACAATATAATGTTCCCATTATAATAGATCAAAAATAGACATCCTGACCCTAGTATGAAAAATGAGTATATAAACCTGAGAATTTCTATGTAACTTTAAGGAAAAATTATATTGTTCCTAAAACAGAAAAAGAAGATATTTAAAGGAAAAAGACTAGGGAAGAAGAAAAAAAGATAAAGGAATAGTACAGAAAAAGAGTATAGAATGCCTGTCTGTCCAATGTGAAACTCAAATATCAGCAATTGGTGTTGCTACCTATGTCCGGTATCAGAGAAATTCCCATAAACCGAGCCCAGGGTTCCCAAGTGGCTTCAAATTGTGTGGTCTTGTCCAATAAGGAACTAACCATTTTTTTGTTCCATTATCCATGAAATCTTCCTTTTCATGGACAATAGAGATACCGAAGACTTCTTCCATGCTTTGGCAATAGTCAATTTGGCTCCCAAAACAGAATCAATTTACGGGTGATTTTAGAGACATGCGGCAAGAATCCATTCAGCAAGGCAATCGCTGGTGTTTGAGAGATAGCACAACCTGTAACCTTTGGTATGATGTGGAAGACCCTATTCCAAAATCCTCGGATTCTGGGACATTCCTACCATATGTGAATCATAGAACCTATTCCCTGACAGCCTCTAAAGCATAAGGGTGAAGTGGAAGGGAACATTGCTGCCAATCTTGTGGGAACTAAGTACCATCTCGTGAATATTTTAACATTAGCTTCAATGAGTGAAGTATTGTATAAACCTTTGATCGAATGAGAATAGCTCTCATACCAGTCTTCCATATCCCATTCAGTCTGAAGGTCTTTCTCCCAGGCCAACATGTATGGTAATTTTACGGAATTAGAAGCAAGTGAAGCATAGATCACCGAAATCCCTCCCTTCCGCTCCGTGGCTTGTGCACACTAACCTTCATATGCCATAAATCTTGGAGGATTAGGTTTAGTTTTCCATAAAGAGTGAACAAAGCTTGAGATCTGGTAAAATCTAGACTTTTCTGTAGAGGGAAGATCTACTTCATCTATAAAATGTTTAAGGGGTAGTGGGCCTGTGCAAGAAAAAAATTTACTAATGCGGTACACCCCCTTGTCCCTCCACCACTTGAAGGCCTCAACATCCATGCCATGTTGGAATAAAGGATTTTGGAACAGATGAGCTAATGGTTGTATTTCCGAAACCAGGGAAGGAAGCTTCCTAAGGGAATCCCACAAAGTAAGGGATTGTGAAAGGGTTGGTGACAGTATTGGAGGCCTGTTCCTGGGAAGACACCATAGTAAATATTCCATGGAGAATGTAGGAGCTGCTTGGCTTTCTATTAATATCCAATCTGGTCGCTCAGTTTTAAGGTATATAATGGACAATTGTGCTAATCGGGCTGCTTGATAGTACCATAGGAGGTTTGGAAAACCCAATCCACCTTGCTTAGGGAGATTAAATAACTTACGGTTTGATAGACGTGAACCTTTCTTGTTCCAAATAAATTTATTAAGTTTACCTTGAAATGTTTTTAGATGGTCCCTTCTAATCGGAATAGGAAGGGATCGAAACAAATACAAAAGTCTAGGCAATAAGGTCATCTTGACCGAATTAATTCTACCAATCCAGGCAATATTGTGTGACTCCCAATTCTTGAGATCAGCTTCAAGTTTTCGATACATTGGGGGGTAATTTGCTTGATACAGATTTTCAATCTTGGGATCTTATATTAATTCCCAAATATTTAATTGATGAATTACTCCAGCTAAATTCATATGTTTCCTGTAATTGGGAGACCATAGAGTTTGGGAGGGATACATTGAGAGCCTGAGATTTAGACATATTCACTCTTAGTCCTGAAATTGACGCAAATTCATTGAGCAATGAACATATCTCGGGTAAAGAGGAAATTGGGGAGGATAAAAATAGCAGAAGATCATCAGCGAACAGTGGGCATTTATGATTGTTTTGGCCACACTGAATCCCCCTAATATTCAGATTAATACGAACGGCTATTGCCATGGGTTCAATCATTATAGCGAATATCAGGGGTGAGAGGGGGCAGCCCTGACGTGTGCCCCTGCCAATCCTAATTGGGTCAGAGAAAAGTCCCTGAAGTCTGACTCTGGCTACTGGTGTTGAATGTAAGGCTTCCAAGATTCCTAAAATATTTGGACCAAATCCCCATCTTCTAAGGACTGCAAAAAGATATGACCATGAAACTGAATCGAATGCCTTTGTTTTTGACCTCCCTCCCATTCTGATTGCATTATTGATATAAGATCAACCATCCTTTGCACTTGATCAGGACCCTGTCTACCAGGGATGAACCCCACCTGATCTTTATCAATATATAGGCCTATAAATGAAGCCAGTCGGTTAGCTAATATTTTGGTCAATATTTTAAGATCATTATTAATTAGAGAGATAGGTCTATAGTTTTCTATTTGGCTGGTGTCTTTATCTGGTTTTGGGATTACAGAAATATATGCCATATTGAGTTGATTACCTATCCGAGTGCCCTTAGTCATGGAGTTGAAGAATCTAGTGAGGTAGGGGGTTATAAGATCAGAAAAAGTTTCATAATAAGGCGTAGAGAAGCCATCAGGCCCTGGTGCTGTAGCACCCTTTAAGGCTTTTATAACTTCTGACACCTCCTCAATGGATATGGGAGCATCCATTTCAGCTTTATGAGTAGTCATTAGTGTTGGAAGATGTAAGTTGTCTAGGAACTTGTCTATTTTAGTGGGGTTAGAATTTATCTCTGCCTTATATAACTCAGCATAAAAGTCCTGGAATCCCTTCATTATGCGCTGTGAATTAGGGTAAAGGTACCATCCGCCTGTTTGATTTTAGGAAGAGCGTGTGAACGAAGCCTAGGTGACAATTTATGTGCTAGCATGGTTCCTATTTTGTCTTTAGTCTGGTAAAACTTGGCCCCAGACCATCTGATAGATTTATCCTCCTTTGTTGTGAGAGCCAAATTCAGGGCCGTCTGAGCCGCATCTAGCTTGGAAATAGGAACATTGGAGGGATCTCTTTTATGATGTTTACTTACATTAATAAAATCACTGTCCAATCTCTCTATTTCTGACATTCTCTCTCTCTCTTTCGTCTCGCTGAAATTTGTATTAGTTTACCTCTAATGGTCACCTTGTGAGCCGCCCATAGAGTTTCTGCAGAAACATCACCCACATCATTAAAGCAAAAGTATTCCCACAGAACCTCCTGTATTTCAGACACTATAATGGGGTCCTTCAAAATAGATTGATTACGAGTCCAATGAGAACCCTGTTGTCCATAATTATCTCTTCTTACTGTTAATAGAACCATGGAATGGTCTGACCAAGCTACGTCTAAGATAGAGGATGTAATGGCCAATGGAATATGATGTATAGAGACAGGGATGTGATCTATATGCAAATAAGACTGGTATGGATTTGAGTAGTGAGTAAAATTTCGTATGTTTGGATTTAGTTCCCTCCAAATGTCAGTTAAACCTGATTGAAAAATCATTTTGCGCTATTTGTAAACTAGCTCTGCTGGGTCTAACAGATTGTGCTTTAAGTGGATTAGATTTATCCAGACCAGTATCAAAGGCTGTATTAGAATCACCTTCCATAATTATTACACCTTCCATAAGTGGGCCAAGGGTCTTAAACATCTGTCTGAAGAACTGTGTTTGTCCTTTATTAGGAGAATAGTAAGAAATGAAAGTATATAAATTATCATCAATCATACCTTTAACCAATAAAAACCTTCTTTCCGGGTCCTTGTGTTCCATTTTAAAATTAAATTTGCATTGTTTAGAAAATATAATCGCTACTCCCTTCGTTTTGTTTTGAGCATTAGCCAAATAAAATACTGGGAAGTGTGCATGTAAAAAATGAGGGGGTGTACCGCAGTGGAAAATGAGTCTCCTGTAGAACTACATCAATGTGATGAGCACGGTAGACCTGAAAGGCCTTCCATCTCTTGACTGGGGAATTCAACCCCTGAGTATTATGGGAGATAATACATAGGGGGGAAGAAGTAGCATTACTACTAGCCATGGATCAAAAAGAAAATAACGCTGACCAATCCACAGTCATCTACTCCATTCCATGTGGTAGAAAAAGTAGAGAAGAAAAAATCATTTACTATTATTGGGTTTAACACTTCTAAATACACCTTATAAGGATATTCCTTTGGCAGACAAGCTAGAAGAGAAAAGAGGTTAGAAGAAAAGAAAAAAAAAGAATAGGCATAAAGAGACATCATGGATATATAAAGCACCGAAAGGCCATAACCAGGCCCGGAATGTGGGGAGGAATAAGACTCCCTCCCCTCATTCAGAACAAAAATATTTAAACAGCCCATAAAAAGGGCTAGAAACCTACCACACAAAGCAGCAAACAACTGGTTTGAGTAGTAGGCGCAGGCACAATGCATCAGCACCCGCCAGTGACAGCATATGAAAAAATGATAAAATATTCATAGTACAGGACCCGCTAACAGGAACCCCCTTTTGAGATAGCAATCCAAACTATCTAGCTAGGGAAAAAATTGAAAAGAAAAAAAAAAAAACTATGAGTCCAAACTGACTAGATTTCAATGTAAGTGGTAAAGTCTTTGACTCAGATAAACTATGCAGAAACCACTGAACTATATTCCTGTAATAGTCTTTTTTAGTAAGAACCAAGTCAGTCTAGGTTCGATATTTATGAACAAACAGGAAAAAAAAAATTAAATTTTTCCTCCTTTTTTGTCTGAGGAACATGGCAAGAAAAGAAAAAAAAGGAATTAGAAAATTTCACACAGAAGAGTTATAAGACTCCTCATCAGGGTGGGAGGTTATCCTTGACCTTCCTGTATTTAGCTTTACCCCAACGTGAAGGAGGTGGGCTTGTAGGGGACTGACGTTTAGCTGAACCCTGTTGTGTGGGTGCTGTTTCCATGTCAGATTCATGTGTAATGAGCTTCAAGTCCAACAGCAGACGTTCATCCTCTGGAAAGCTATGAAATGCATTTTGTTTACCTTTATAAGTAAATTTCAGGGAAAACAGAAAGGCCCAACGATATTTGATGTCTTTCTTGGTGAGTGCTGCCAAGAGGGGTTTCAATGATCGTCTCTTTTGTATGGTGTAGGGGGAAATGTCGGCAAATATTTGGATGTCTGACCCTTGATACTGAATCTGTTCCTGTTGATGAGATCTCTTCATCACTTCTTCTTTGATAGAATAATAATACGGTTTTATTACAATGTCTCTTGGGGATCCATCCTTCCTCAGAGGGCCAAGGGACCTGTGTGCCCTATCCAGTTCTAATTTATGAGCTGGAACTGAAGGGATCAAGGATTTGATAATATCTTGAACTGCCGTTTGTACATCAGAAATTGATTCTGGTTGTCCTCTGATCTGAAAATTATCCCTCCTCGATCGGTTCTTAAGGTCGTCTATCCGAGTCTGAGCAGTGTCAAGCTGTTCTTGCAAAAACTGCAAATGGTCAGTATTCTGAGTTGTCTTGGAGATAGTGACATCTAGCTTGTGTTCTATATGTTCAATTCTTTTTCCCAGGGACTGGAAATCTGCCCTAATTCCCCTGTAATTCTGTCAACATTTTGGGTTAGTCCTTTGTCTAGCAATTCAGAGATTCTAGCAAATAATTCAGTCACATTAAAAGTTACCTCAGGAGTCTGCACTGTTTGTACAGTTATAGAGTTAGGGTAAATAGGGTTAGCATCCAGTGAGTGCATTTCCATAAGTCCCACAGAACGTTCTATCAAAGTTACTGCAGTTTCAGGAGATGACATGTTAAGAGAAGGAACTAATCCTGATAATTGTGAAACATATGAGAGAGTCACAGGGTTAACAATTTGCCTGCCTGCTGTGGATACCTCAGCTCCTGACTGAGCTGTTATCTTTGGTGCTACCGCCATTTGTGGAGAATGACTCACTTTTCAAAGGACTCTGAGATAAGATGCAGGGCTTTTTCTTCTTATCTTATCAAAATAGAAAGGTGCCCTGGGGTCTCCTCAACCTGTTCCCGTTTATTTTGGGAACTCCTGAAAGCCGTTACCTGCCTTTTATTTTCACTGTATGGCCGGCTCTGTGTGGAGCTCCGGTCCTACACTGCCATCCTCAGAGCCTCTGCGCATGCGCCCCCGCTGGCGGAATTTCTGATCGTGTGTACGGGGCATTAGTCTTAGGTTGTCATTGTCCTATGTATTGAATACAGCAATTCCAATTGCAGGGGCAAAATCTAGTTTGTTTCTATGTACTTAGTATTGGCTATTATCTTCTACCCTTGACCTAGGTGCAACATGTTGAAAGATGAGTTAATTGTGTCACCAGCAATCTTTTTATACTGTATATTTCTATGGAGGGCAAATAATTCAGTCTAATCATTTAATATCCACTTAACATTATTTTCATGCAACAGACTGATCCTTCAAGGTCTGCTTGATTGGTTCTGTTCCCTCTGTGCCAGAGAATTTAGGGGTTCAGTCATTGGTCACCTACTTCTCCCTAGCTATAGGACCACTGTTGACTTAATCACCTCTTAAGCCTCATACACATGATAGGACTTTGTACAAACTTTCCCATGGATTTTTGTACAAAGGGCATTGGCCTTAAACTAATTAAGCATACACACGGCAGTACTTTTTCATCCAACTTTCAGCAAATCACGTGGTTTTTCATCTCTTTACTGCCACCCTTTGGTCAACTTCTGTATCGGCGAGATTTGACACTGCGAGCCCCATCGCGGGAGCCGGCGCTGAGCTGGCTCGCTCATTGGGAAAGGAAAAATGTGTTTTTTCCTTTCGCGATAAGCGACAAGCATTTCCGACAGGTGTTTGGTATGAATCATGAGGGGGAACTCCACGCCACATTTTAAATAAAAAAACGGCATGGGTTCCCCTCCAGGAGCATGCCAGGCCCTTAGGTCTGGTATGAATTTTAAGGGGAACCCCCTACGCTGAAAAAACGGCGTGGGGTCCCCCCCAAAATCTACACCAGACCCTTATCCGAGCACGTAGCCCGGTCTGTCAGGAAAGGGGGTGAGGACGAGCGAGTGCCCCCCCTCCCGAACCATACCAGGCCACATGCCCTCAACATGTCCCCATGTTGATAAGGACAAGGGCCTCTTCCCGACAACCCTGGCCGTTGGTTGTCGGGGTCTGCAGGTGGAGGGCTTATCGGAATATGGGAGCCCCCTTTAATAAGGGGGCCCCCAGATCCTGGCCCCCCACCCTATGTGAATGAGTATGGGGTACATTGTACCCCTACCCATTCACCTGGGGGAAAAAGTGTCAATAAAAAAACACACTAGACAGGTTTTTAAAGTAATTTATTAGGCAGCTCCGGGGGTCTTCTTCCAACTTCGGGGGTCCTCTTCTGACTTCTCTGCTCTCTTCCGCCTCTTCTCCCAGTGTCCACATTGCATGTAATACCATGACTACCCTACTTGTTTTTTCATCTAAGGGGTTTGCAGATATTAGACACCTTTCACTGAATCTGACTATTTACTGAACTGGGGAATGTAAATGTATATTTATAGCTCCATGTCCCAATCAAGCTTGCCTGAGAACCCTCAAGGAAAAAATGACCAAACAGGGTGGAATTTCTCACTTTTGTGTTTTGGATAGGTAAGGCACTGTGCCCCACCCACCCATATAGCCCCTTGAAACTCACCTCTTAAGAAGAGGTTTCTCTACTATGGTTTCCTCTAGGCAATCATTTATTGTTAAGAAAACATCATCTCCAACATTTGCTTTCTCACCTATCTACCATGTCTCTTATATATTTAATGTCAACCACTCAGGTCCCTTTTCTCTGGTGTTTTATTATTTACATGCTTGAAGTTTCAACACCATAATTATTTTGTATACTAAGCAATTAGTTCTTTAATAACTTTCATAATGATAATAATAATAACGCAATGGGGAGATTTACTAAAACTGGTGCACTCAGAATCTGGTGCGCCTGTGCATAGTAGCCAACCAACTTCTAACTTCAGCTTGTTCAATTAAGCTTTGACAATACAATCTGGAAGCCGATTGGTTTCTATGCAGAGCTGCACCATATTTTGCACCCTCCAGCTTTGGTAAATGATCCCCAGTGTTTTACATTTTCCTGTTGATTTTTCTTACGAATATATGAAGAATTAACTAAGGCAATTTACAACAGTAGCTAACTTAAATGTTCAACCCCCAATGTTGAGGTTGTGATGATAATGAGTTCTGACGAACCTTGAACTATGTAGAGAGAATGGGAAAATCATATTGAACACAGTGCAACTCTCATTTCCCACAAAATGTGCACATCAGTAGCAACATCAGTCATATTTCAATCTTATATCTGTGGTTGGCATCCAGAGAGTCAGACACATTTTGATTGACCAGAGCCGTAGCTTGAAGCTTGTGGGCTCTGGTGCAAAAGTTGATCTGGGGTCCCCCCACTACCACCCTCCGCTTCCACCATGTGCCATAATACTCCAAGTGGCTAAAGCGTTAAGCAGCCTATAGATAACAATTTTCTTTCCTCCGGTACGCATTACACCCTCCTTGTACACAATGCCCCCTCCCCGTACATATTACCCCTCCTTGTACACAATGCTTCCTCCTGTACATATTACCCCTTCCTGTACATCTTACCCCCTCCTTGTACACAATGGCCCCTCCTGGAAACCCAGTGTACCCAGCATCTGAGAGTGGAGGAGGAGTGCATCATGGCGGGTTACTTATAGCCCTTCAACCTGTTTGTAAGCATTCCTGATGGCTGGTACTGGATGGTGGACACTGGGGTGCCTCTAGAGCACTGAGGGAGATTCGCTCTTGGCATGGAGAAATTGTGCCTGTTGTGTCCTAAATGCTGGAAACCTACAGCAGCGGTCAGAGCCTGGCTGAAGTATGGGCACTGTGAAGAGACTTTAAAGGGGTTGTAAAGGCAGAAGTTTTTTTTATCTTAATGCATTCTATCTATTAAGATAAAAAGCCTTCTGTGTGCAGCAGCCCCCTCGGCCCCCCCTTAACACTTACCTCAGGTCCCTCTCTGTCCAGCAATATCCATGAGTGTCTTAGCCATCTGGGATTCTCCTTCCTGATTGGCTGAGGCACAGCAGCGGTGCCATTGGCTCCCGCTGCTGTCAATCAAAGTCAGCTAGCCAATCAGGGGAGAGAGGGGGCAGGTCCAGGTTGAGGTTCTGTGCCTGAATGAACACAGGGAGCTGTGACTCAGCTCGGGTGTCCCCATAGCAAGCTGCTTGCTGTGGGGGCACTGAACTGGAGGGAGAGTCCAGCATCACAGAAGAGGGACCTGAGAATAGGAGGATCCGGGCTGCTCTGTGCAAATCCACTGGAACAGAGCAGATAAGTATAACATTTTTATTATTTTTATAGGAAAAAAAGGAGACTTTATAATCACTTTAACTATACTAATGCCCAGCAACCCTTCACCAGTGACCTATGCTGTGAACCTGTCATCAGGATTAGAGTGAAGTGGAGAAAGGAATCCCGGCCGGCTGGAGGAAGTTCAAGGATGAGTGGCATGCAGGCCCGCAGCCTGTTAGGTGTCTGTCACTACTCCTGTGGGAAAAGCCGGAAAATTGCTGCGGCCAGGGAGGGCGTGGCCTTCAGGAGGCCACGCCCTCCGAAACGCATTATCCTGACAACTACAGGGCCCTCTGTGAGTTGGCTTCATCAGAGCTCTCCCTGGGACAAGTGTTGCAGGCGCCAAACAGCCCTCTCCTGACCGGCCATCTCTTTAGTCAGTGAGCGGCTCTCTTGCGGCTTGTCAACAACCCCTTGGTGCCCTTTCCCCATCCCTGGTCAGGACAGAGCCAGCTTTCACCAAGGGCAGGTTACAGGCATGAGACACGGCCTACAAGAAGTGGATCACCCGGTCCCTACACGCCTGTTTCTTACCCAGCAATGGAAAGTGCGGGGAGCTTCCAAGGTTCTCCCTGTTTCAGAAGAAGGTTGCAAAAAAGGACTGCTCTGGAGTGGGGATTGGAATTTCCATATGTGCTGCAAGATGTCATGGACATCATTGAGGTCTCCTGTGCCAGCTGGGAAGAGGAATTCGTTTGGGACTATTTGCATGTTCCTAAAGCCCAGAGGGGACTTCACAATGAAGATGCCTGGGACAGGTTTCTAGATATCTGAAGGGAATGAAGCCTAGGAAGAGCCATCTATCGGGACCGAGTAGTCATTGTGAAAGCCAGATGGTGCAGCAGAAGCTACTCCATTGCCAAGAGGGGTCCCAGTGGAGAAGTTGTCAGACTGTCAGACTGACAAATCCAGAGATGTACTGGTGAGCAAAAAGGGGCTAAAGCTTGATTCCAGTCTGAAGCAAGGCAGCCAATGTGTTGTAACTTCCCCCCTGTTGAATGGGCTAGATCCTTGCTAGATGTGGGATTGTTGGAGAAGACAGTGATGGTAAGGCCTAGAGTGCTACTTTAAAGAGATTGACCATGTGGAGGGGTTCCTCCCTTCAGTGACTCTTTGGGAAAAAAACATTTTCATCATAACCCCCTGCTGACAGAATGTACAGTGCATTAGAAAGTTAGTGTAAGGATTTCCTCTGTTTCTATACTTGCAGGTGTCTTCATAAATGGCTGTCCTCCTGCTCAAGTAATGGACTCTTTGAACATCCCTGTATCCTACAGTTGTTGGAAGAGCTTCCCTTTAGGAGGAGGTGCTCTGATAAAGTTATGCCATTTAAAACAAATGTAAATATGTTTGTGTTTGCTAGCTGCAGGGATCTGTAGTTAGGCTGTACATTTCGCTGTGTATATACTTTGAAAGAAAAACTGTACATATCTATTTTTGATACACTCTGTCCAAGTTTGTTCCCTCCTCCCCCTTCCCCTTTTTCTTATGGGATGCCCTTGCTCCTGGGCCCAGGAGCCATTTTTTTATCCAGCCAATGGGACATGGTTGATTTTTTAGAGGGAGGTGAGTGTAGCACCCGCTAGTGTGTGCTAAAGAAGACTAGTACAGGTAAAAGCATTTTCTGGCTCTGGGCTAGACCCTCTAGTGTGTGTTACTAGTAGTGAGAGTAGGATAAACATAGCTGGCTCTGGGTTAGATCTGAGTCATTAAATCTGGGCCGGGGTTATTAGAGGCCAGGGCTGGATGACTCATCCTGGCAGCCCTCTGGTGCCTCTACCTGGTATTTGGAAAGTTGGAGAACATTCTAAAACTAGTGGGTGGAGGTGAGGAGGAGCTGCCTTGAATATTTATGGGCTCTCAGCCAATCCCCAGGAGTGGGCCTGGCAGGAACCTGAGATAACCCATAAATAGACATGGGCCATGCCAGCCGGGGAGTTGGGTGGAAAATGGAGAAGCAGTGCTGAAGAGAGGCTGTTGGTGGCTCTTGAGGGACCCCTGCTGAGGAGGGGTTTTACCTTGGGCTGGGAGCTTAGGAAAGGTGGCCTGGAAGGAACTTACTACAGGAGGCAGTTGGAGGGATTCATTCTGGAGAGGTAGAGGGAAGGAGCAAGCAGAGACAGTGAGCAGATCAGCACACTGAAGGGACAGACAAGGGAAGAGACTGTCAGCAGTAACAGTGCCCTTTTGAAGAGCACGGTGTGCCAAGTCTTCATCTAATCTTGCCTTGGGGAAACGCCATGAGTGTGTGCCAGTCAGGAGGACTGGGGGAAGTGTGTCAGTCGGGAGGACTGGGGGAAGCAAGCAGCCAGGTTGGCTGGTATTCTTCTGCAATGGTAAAACTGGGCTCAGTGTCTACAGGAAGGCAAGTGAAAGAAATGCTAAGTGACTGGCTGTGCAGCAGTGGGGATCCGAACATCAGCAACTCTTACAAGGGGTGTGCTACATACGAAATATTGCTAAACATTATTCAAAGGGATTTTAGTGTACAGAAACTGAGGATTTGATCCTCCAGCAAGCCTTCCTTCAACATTCTTGCTGGGTAATCTCCTCACTATAGCCTAGAAAGCATCAAGAAAATTAGATGCTGCTTCATCAGCAGAAATGAATAGGACATCTGATGCAACCTTCCAACCTGCTGGATTTATTCAAGCTGATATGACAGCTTCCTAAGGTTTACTGTTACATTTGTGCTCCATATATGGGAACGTTTTTGCACCATTCTGTTATTTTCCTTTGAATATTCTTAAAAGCTCTTTGTTATAAAACATATAGTCCCCCTTAATATTATTCAGTATTATTTAATTCTTCAGTACTGCTTTGTATTGTTTAAGGCTGGGTTTACTCCATTGCGAATTGGATGCGGGTTCCCTGCATCTAATTTGCAATAGTAGGAGATTTTGATCGGCTCTCTATGGAGCCGGTTCACATATGTCTGCAGCAGGTCCGGTACAATTTGCACAAAAAGGCGTCTTTTGTTCCGTTTTAGGTCCGAACTCAGCCCAAAATTTGGGCTGAAATCTGATCTGAAACGTTGAACCAGGACACACTGGACCCCTGCTGTGAGCTGCATGTGGCTCATATGTGAACCCAGCCTTAATCTTATTCTTTTTGTAATTTCTGTTATGGAGGTTTCGTCTTTTGCATGTTAACTATCATGATTGTGCTGGATACAAGTCTTCACATTCACAGGTTTGGAAATATTCAGTGCAAGAAATTTAGGCCGGGTTTACACTGGTGCGACAAATGCTCCGACATTGGCCTGGTATGCTCTTGGAGGGGGAACCCATGACAGTTTTTTATTTAAAATTTGGCGTGGAGTTTCCCCTCAAGATTCATACCAAACACAGTGCCCAGTATTGGTGGGGATCCAAGTCTGATCCCCGTTCATTGAACTTGGACACGTCTCTGACTTCAAGTCGCAGGGCAAAGTCAGATCCAAAGTAGGACGAGTGTTGTATCGCACCAGTGTGAACCCGGCCTCAAAACAGCTTGGCTAGATTTGGAGTGTCCAATTAATCTTGACAACAATACATAACAAATGTCTGTGTTTGTTTTTACAAATCTTAAATGTCCCTTTTTGTCCATTTGATATGTTGGGTATGCAAACTCATGTTCCACCTCTCCTCCCTCCAAATTATGCTTTCCCTTTGTGATTTTATCAAATGCATTACCTTCATATGACTAGGAAAGCTGGAACCGCTTTAATATAACACTGTGATACAGATCTACGAATGCTTTTAATTACTGGCTGTTTATATAGGACGTTCCAAAGTCTGAAAAGTCAACGTTAACTCCTTGGCAATGATCCAGAGCTATTTCCAAAATAGACAATGAATATAGAATTATCTCAAATTATATTGAAAAATTAGATTCATTCACTGCTGTGATAATTGATCTTCCAATCTGTCTCCAAGCCTAAGCAGCTGGTGTGGAAATAAAATGAAATGTGATTTTAAAAAGAGAGAGAGAAAGAAAGAAACAAAACTTGTGTCTGGCAGAAAATGGTCATTAGCAAGGGTTCCTGCTCGGGCACAAGCCAGGTGTGCACCCATGGTTTAACCATTTCAGTGTCACTTATACCAAAAACTAACAATTAATTGCTTTACGGGCTGGTTTCATTTCCAAGAATCAGAGCTAGCAAAATTACAGCTGTAATAGTCAAGATTTTTTTACATATAATCTTTATTTATTTTTTTCATAACAAAATGCAAACTCTTACACCACATGAGCACTAACAAACATGAAGAAACCTTGAAAATGTTTATAACAATATTACAAACAATGAAAAGCATTTTACCTGTATTGGTTCTTTTTCTGAATGCCACATATAAAAGAAAAGAATATCATGTTAGGCTGGCTTCACACCTAGGCATTTTTAGTGTTTTTTGCATTTTGCTGATTTGCACTATAGAACGTGTTTCATAGGAAACCATGTTAAATGGACTGTAGTGCAAATCTGCAAAATGCAAAAAGCACAAAAAATGCATAGGTGTGAATCCAGCCTAATGCCCCGTACACACGATCGGACATTGATTGGACATTGATCGGACATTCCGACAACAAAATCCATGGATTTTTTCCGACGGATGTTGGCTCAAACTTGTTTTGCGTACACACGGTCGCACAAAGTTGTCAGAATTTCCGCTCGCTAAGAACGCGGTGACGTACACCACATACGACGAGACTAGAAAAGGCCAGTTCAGAACCAAGCGCGGTACCCTTTGGGCTCCTTTTGCTAATCTCGTGTTAGTAAAAGTTTGGTGAGAGATGATTTGCGCTTTTTCAGACTCGTGGTTTTCAGATCGTTTTCTGCTGTTCAGTTTGTGCTTGTGGGTTTGTATCTGCTCTTCAGTGCGTGCAGCAAGCTACGTGTAACTCAGTCATTGTGTTCTTGTTCGTTCGTTACTGTTTTTCAGGTCGCTCTTCACAGGCCTTGCTGTTTTTCAGTGTGTTCTGTTACTTCGTTCTGAGCAGCCGACCGTTTTCTAGCCATGTTGCATATACGTACTCCTCGTAGAGTTCGTGCTGTGTGGGGGCTTGGTGTTGGGGTCCTGACCTTGACACAAGCCCAGTCCATGAACAGGGTGGGGAGGAGTTCGTGGACCAAGAATTGTTTGCTTCAGCGTGACCAGTTCTGTCATATGCCTTTGCTCCGTGAGATATGTGAGAATAATCCTGATGATTTCAGGAACTTTCTCAGGATGACGGACCCCGTATTACACCTTTTGTTGGCTTTGCTGACCCCCTATATCAGCAGGCAGGATACCTGCATGAGGCAAGCCATCACTCCGGAGCAGAGGCTCGTCGCCACCCTGCGGTACTTGGCCATGGGGAGAAGTCTGCAGGACTTGAAGTTCTCAACAGGCATCTGCCCCCAGGCTCTGGGGATCATTATCCCAGAGACCTGTTCTGCCATCATACAGGTCCTGCAGAAGGAGTATATTAAGGTAAGATTTTTATCATTTAATATCACATTTTATTGTATATAATGTTTGCTAATATATTGTATTTCTTTCCTCATTCCCTAATTACCATGATTGTAATATGCTGTGAATGTCCCCTTTGTCCTCATGCATGCTGGATTTTTATGTAATTATTTTTTTGTCCTTCATACATATTTGCCTTCACTTACCTCCCCAGCATGGTCTCCTGGCCCTATATTCACCTCATGTAGTCACTTAACAATGTATTTTGTCAGCTCCATAGTAGTGCTTTACCCTAAACACCCCCTAAAATGTTTTGAAATGTGATTTGTGCTTTAAATTCAGGCAGAGTGCCAGAGGCTTTTTTGGGGGGTCCCCAAATCATTTGGAACCCTCCCTTCCCCCAACTGCTCAGCTGATAACAATTCTCTATCTATCCTCAATCATCTATCTGCTGACTTTGCCAAACCCATACACACTATACCCATCTCTTTTGTGCTCAGATGTATGAAAGAATTCCCCAAAGCATGTAGTGCAAGGGCCTGCCTGTATACTTTCAAATAGTACTGTTTAAAGTTTTTGTATCCTATTATTATCTTGATAGGTAATAGCAGAATGTCCAAATGTGCTAAAATGTTTACAGTGTGTATTTATATCTTTGTATTATGACACTTCTTACCTGTCCAGTGGGCTGCCAATAGTGTAACTAAGGAGGGGCTAGCCAAAGTAAGATCCATTATTTAGGCATTCATCTCTCAATGAAGTGGAGAGGGTCACCTGTCCAAGAGCTCCCCCCCCTATAATATTAGAAATGGCCCATGAGAGGAGGGGGGGAGGAATCTGATAGTTATACCTTATACTTTGGCCTTTAAAAACTCCCTCCAAAAAATGTTATCTTGATGTGGCCAAGTATGTTTCTGTGTAATCTGTTTTGCCCTGTTTATGTGCAAAATGACTAATTTTTTTTTTGTTTTGACTCCACAGTTTCCTTCCACGCCACAGGATGGCAGACTGTGGCCTCCCACTTTGCCCAGCGGTGGGACTTTCCTAACTGCGGAGGGGCAATTTATGGGAAACACGTCCACATCGTCCCACCACCCAACTTGGGGTCGTACTATTACAACTACAAGGGTTTCAATAGTATTGTGATGTTGGCGGTGGTGTCGGCTACTTATGAGTTCCTGTATGTGGATGTTGGGAAGAATGGCCGGATGTCTGATGGTGGAGTCATTGCCCAGAAGGAGTTCTACAGGCGTCTCCAGAATGGCAGCTTGGATTTGCTACCTCCAGAAGGCAATGTGGAAGGACTCCCATTTGTCTTCGTTGCGGATGAAGCATTTGCGCTGGGGGACCATCTTATGCGGCCATTCCCGATGAGGACCCTCACCCCAGACCAGAGGGTTTTTAATTACCGGCTTGCCAGAGCCAGAAGAGTGGTGGAGAACACGTTTGGAATCATGGCCAGCCGCTTCTGCCTATTTCTTACACCCATACATATGGCGGAGTACAAACTGAATAACATTATCCCGGCATGCTGTGTTCTACACAACTTTTTTACGGCAACATTCTGCCAACTATGCTGGCTCAGTTGGGCCTGAGGCCAGAATTCAAAATGAACCAACCCTGACGGCACTTGAAAGTGGCCGTCCTGGCTTGCCCCCCCTGAGTGCCCGTGATGTCCGGCTAAGATACCTTGAATTCTTTGCGGGTAGGGGAGCTATCAATATGCCAAACAATGTCTAAAATCTTTTTCAAATAAAAAAAATTAAAAAATAATCAAATCTTTGGTGACATTTTCTGCTTGTGTTTGTTTTAGCTGACCCTGAGAGAAATGTGGTGAGTCCTGAAAATGGCGTGATTGTGTAACATTACAAAGCACTGTTGGGTGTTATTTACTAAAGGCAAAGACACTTTGCACTACAAGTGCACTTGAAACTGCACTTGTAGTGCAAAGTGGATTTGCCCTTAGGAAATAACACCCATTGTCACAGAAAACAGCAATTAGAGCACCACAAAAGTGTTGTAGCGTTGAGACAATAATCCACACATTCGTGATTAACAATCTTTTTAATACCAGCACAATCACATGTGCATTTAGAAAAGGTTTTTAAAACAAACCAACATGTTTGTTGTATAACAATTTTTGGGGTCACATTAGAAAAAGTAGAAATGTCCATTTAAGATAAAACAGGCATGTTTAAAACCAACAAGAAAGACACAAATCTTGAACTTACAAAGTTCACATTTGGTAGAACTTGAAGGCAATATCAGACATGAGTATTTACAAACTTTGTTTGATATTGCGTTCAGATGGGGTGAAGTCACCCCAGGAAAAGCCAAATTTTGAAGATGCACTAAAATAACCGAATGTCAACATGTGCTAGCTGCCATCATGGGGGATCAAGGGACGTGTTTTGGGGGTGCAACCCCTTCCTCTCAGCTACTTTATTATTGAGGAAGGGGTTGCACCCCCAAAACATGTCCATTGATCTCCCATGATGGCAGATAGCACATGTTGACACACTGTGTGCATCTTCAAAATTTGGCTTTTCTCCAATTTGTCAAAAAATGTAAAAAAATTGTAGCACACAAAAAACCAAAGGGATTTGGAGGGGTTTTAAACTCTCCCTAAAACATCAATGATGTTTTTCTTGATGTTTTCCAAGTCCCTATTACACCCCATGATCTCCCCGATCAGGATCTGTGCACTTTCCGAGGTGAAAGGATCAGGATCCACAACATCACGATCACCTAAAAAGATAGAAACCAAAAAAAAAACAGGTATTATAAATATGCTAGCATCCATCTCTTACCTGAGCCTGTGATCGCAGACACTCACCTGTTGTGGTGCCAATTTCCACCACGTCTTCCTCCTCCTGCTATGTTTGTCTTGGGTGGATTTCCCCTTCTTCCAGAGGTGGGTGGTCTCTAGTCTCCTCAGATGAGGGGTGTCCTCTGAGTCTTTTCTCCCCTATGTAAAAAAAAAATGGTATACTTAGCACACAGATATTTGATGGCAGGACTATAAATATGAAACATTGTTTGGAAATGGGGTACAATTTTTTTTGTGGGCAGAGTTCCAAGATGTAGCATTTTTATTGTCCTTTGTCAAGCTTGAATACTTTACCTGTCCTGTACAAGCTTCACAGATGGAGACACCCCTATAGTATACACTGGAGCACCTGTGGGGGCCCCCTAATTAAAAGGGTGTTCATGTGTCCCACACTAGAGCTCCAGCGTCCAGATGTGAAAACTGCTGCTGAGTGTCCTCTCCTTACACAGAATCTAGTTTGCATTTCATTCTAGTTACAAACCCATCTACCCAACCAAATTAGTTTCAGACAAGTAGGCCCTAAAAAATGTGGCCAAATGAATATGGCCAAAACCACTGTGTTTTCTAGGCCGAACAAACAATGTTTGATACGAATGAATAATGTGCCCATGAACATGAAAGTTGACATTTTAAACTGGACAACAGTTAAGAAAAGCACATGGAGCAGCACAAACGTAATAGAAATAAAGAATAGGAACACAGCACAACTACTTACCTTTTTGCAGCACTCTCCAGATCTTTCTGTACTGCTCATGCTCTCTTAATTTGAGGTCCGACCACCGCTTCCTGAGCTGATCTTTCGATCGTCATACCCCGAAATTCCGGTGCAGACTCTTGACCACTTTCGCCATGATCTTGGCCTTTTTTAACATTGGGGTAAGTTCCATACTTCCCGTCATAGTCGGCCTTCTTCAGGATGTTGACCATCTCCAACATCTCCCCAAAGAACATATTTGAGGCCTTAAATCTTCTCCTTCTGGATCCAGACGTTTCTGGCTCCGGGCTTTCCTCCACCTCCTCCTCGTTGCTGTAATTAGCACGCACCTGCTGTGTCTCCACCATGTGCTCTTCCCCCACTGCGCCAAATGAAAAGAAGCGGTAAATAGACTAGAAAGAACGTCAGGGGTGGGCAGAGTTACACACAAGCGCAGTGTGTATAAAGCGTAACACGCGTGCATAGTATGTACGATCTGTGAGCGAGGAAGGAGTATCAGAGGCGCCGATCGTGATAACGAAGGTAAGATCTAAACTTGGGCCGATACTGCTTCTACAGTGAGGCCTATATTGTAACAAGATTAGGAGAGTTTTGCCTGACATTAGGGTTTGTCTCGTGTTGTGTCTTGCAGATAAAATGGATGGCTTCAATGACCACAACTTCCTCCCCCTGTTCATAGACAAATACAGGGAGCTGCCCTGTCTGTGGCAGGTCAAACACCCACATTATAATCATAAACAAAAGAGGCAGGCAGCGCTGGAGAAACTGCTGGAGTTGGTGACGCCAGTGGTCCCCACAGCAACCATCCCCTATTTAAAAGCCAAAATTGGTGGCCTGAGGAGCACTTATCTAAGGGAGCGCAAGAAGGTCACGGATTCCCAGAGATCCGGAGCTGGAGCAGATGACATTTATGTCCCCAGGCTGTGGTACTATGAGAGACTGCAATTTCTGTCAGACCAGACTAGAGTCAGGGAATCCCTCTCAACCCTTCCTTCCACTCTTCCTTCCACCCCAGCTGAGGCTTCCGATGTCCAACCTGGGACTTTCAGCCAGGAAGAAGTGGAGGAGCCCAGATGGAGTCAGGTATAGCATTCTTCTACAGATTTCTGGTCAATAAAGAAATGATGTTTACTAGATGGGGCATACACACGGTCGGACTTTTCGTCTACAAAAGTCCGACAGCCTGTCCGACAGACTTCCGGCGGACTTTCGGCGGACTTGCGGCGGACTTGTGGCAGACTTTCTAACGAACGGACTTGCCTACACACGACCACACAAAAGTCCGACGGATTCGTACGTGATGACGTACACCAGACTAAAATAAGGAAGTTCATAGCCAGTAGCCAATAGCTGCCCTAGCGTGGGTTTTTGTCCGTCGGACTAGCACACAGACGAGCGGATTTCGGGGTCCGTCGTAGTTACGACGTAAAGATTTGAAGCATGTTTCAAATCTAAAGTCCGTCGGATTTGAGGCTGAAAAAGTCAGCTGAAAGTCCGGGGAAGCCCACACACGATCGGATTACCAGCAAGCTTTAGTCCGTCGGCGTCCGTTGGACTTTTGTAGACCAAAAGTCTGACCGTGTGTATGCCCCATTATTATTGATCATTAATTGCTGATTTAAGAAAGTGTTTTACATCTCAATAGACAGTAGTTTGGAAAAATAATTGGGACAAGACTGAAAAATGCTGGGCTCAGAATTATAGTCTTTTATATTTGTTACCATTCAATTGCAACAATCATGAGGTGAAAATTGTGTGTGATTGATGAATAAAAAACTAAAACGATGTCCCTTTTTCATACAGAGGAAGACCTCAGCCAGGAGGAGGCTGTGGAATGTGGCAGCCAGGAGGAGGCTGTGGAATGTGGCAGCCATGAGGAGGCGGGGCTAAGTGGCAGCCAGGAGAAGCCTGGGCCCAGTCGGAGCCTGACCGAATCGCAGGTTCCTGCCCTCCGCCTTCCATACAAAAGACCGAGGAAGGGGAGTCACGTTCAGGATTCAGCGCTCAGGCTCATTCAGGAGGCTTCTGCATCCTTCAGAGCCACCCCCACTCCTGAAGAGGCCTTTGCCTGCATGGCTGCCACCAAACTGTAGGGCATGCAGGAGGGTCAACGCAAGCTGTGTGAGGACCTTCTGTATAAAGTCCTAACTAAGGGGGTTAGTGGCGAAATCACACCCAATACCCACTTGAGTGAGTTGGCCCATCCCCCTCCTCCTCCTCCTCCTGCTGCCACATCTCCGCCACCAGAGCCATAGCGTGGAAGGAAGCGTGGAAGGAAGACCAGAGAGTGATGGCCTGGGTTCAGTCTGGTCTGGCCAAAGATGCAGCCTCTTGTATGACCACAGCCTGGGGACACAGATGTCATCTGCTGCTTTCCAGATCTCTGGGACTTCTGGACCAGACTGCACTCCCTTAGATATGGAATCCTCAGGCCACCAATTTTGCCTGGAAATAATTGATGTCTGCCCTGGGGGTCAAAGGCTTCGCCAGCTTCTGCTGTTTCTCCAGCGTTGCCTCCCTCTTTGTTTGGTTCTGAGCCCTTAATAAAGAAATTTTTTGTTTCAATTATACTCGCCTATATGTGTTTTCATTCAAAAAGGACAGTTTGTTTGTGAGGAGGCAGGTACATATCGAATATACAATGTGAAATTAACAAGAGACACCAACACCGAACAATCTCCTTCAGAATAAATAATACAAGATAATAATGGTGTTGTGGTAACTTGACACACAAAACACACACAAAAATATTCTGGAGTAAAACACAAAAAAAACAAAAACAAAAAATAAAAACAGCCTTGAAAAAATACAACCCCCCAAAAAAATACAAAACAAAAATAAAACAACAAAATAGAAATTTGGTCAGATGTGACAAAACAAAATATATTGAGGGAATCCCGATAAATAATAAAGAAGTAAGTTTGTGAGAAGTCTGTATGAATATGAGCAGCAAAACTACTTAATTCTTCTCACATTATAAAGAAGAAGAGAGTGCGCTGTATTAAACAATTTAAAACATTGCAGCATGACGAAAGTGCTGTATCCATTCCGAACGCTACTTTTACCGATGGAGCCCACACACGATCGGAATGTCCGACAACACGCTTCGATCGCACATTTTCCGTCGGAAAATCCGACCGTGTGTACGGGGCATAAGAGCTGTTCGTCACTAAATGTTCATCCTTTCCCTTCAAGACCAAGGTAGTTAGGGTTGCCACCTTTTCTTCACGTCAAACCCAAACACTTAAGAGGCACACATCAATTTATTTTTTATTTTTTTTATGTATAGTGTACACATATATTTTGTGATTAAATAGCATTTCTAATGATATGGAGTTAATCACAACTTTCCAAATTATTTGCTGTAGAAAGACATTCCTCTCCTGAATGCACTTTTGGTGTAAACGCTTCTCTTCTAATAAAAACCTGTAAATGCCTATACAGTATGTGCATGGGCTTACATAGAGGTACTGAAATAGAGGTTTACAGGTTTACAGGCTGAAAAAATGCCAAATGCCTGTAAAAGTGCAGTTTTGTAAGCCCAGTGTGCATAAGGTCTTCGTCTGTACAGTCCCTTTGCACATGGGGCATTTCTGTACCTCCAATCCAAGTATTCTTGTATGCTAGGATGGCACAGGTATCTGCTGCTGCCTGAAGCCAGTCAAAATAAATGGCAGGCTGAAATTTGCTGCAACTGGACAGGGCTGAATGCTGTACCAAGTTGTATTCTATTTAGTGCCCTATGCACCCAGGATGAATGCCCGCAACAGACGTCTTGCATTCTAGGCATTTGTTCCTGGTTGCATAAGGCCTTAAATAGCAGTACCACTTACTACACTGTCTAGCCGCAACAGCTTTCAGCCTTTCACAGAGAAATATTTTACAGGCTGCCGGCAGCGGGACTGGTGGATGCACCTGTGCCTTCCACCTGCACAAAAAAAACACATCCTCAGGCATACAGTGCCTTGAAAAAGTATTCATACCCCTTGAAATTTTCCACATTTTGTCATGTTAAAACCAAAAACATAAATATATTTTATTGGGATTTTATGTGATAGACCAACAAAAAGTGGCACATAATTGTGAAGTGGAAAGAAAATGATAAATGATTTTCCAATTTTTTTACAAATAAATATCTGAAATGTGTCAATACTTTGTAGAAACACCTTTTGCTGCAATTCCAGCTGCAAGTCTTTTGGTGATGTCTCTACCAGCTTTGCACATCTAGAGAGTGACATTTTTGCCCATTCTTCTTTGTAAAATAGCTCAAGCTCTGTCAGATTGGATGGAGAGCGACTGTGAACAGCAATTTTCAAGTCTTGCCACAGATTCTCAATTGGTTTTAGATCTGGACTTTGACTCGGCCATTCTAACACATGAATATGCTTTGGTCCAAGCCATTCCATTGCAGCTCTGGCTGTATGTTTAGGGTAGTTGTCCTGTTGGAAGGTAAACCTCTGCCCCAATCTCAAGTCTTTTGTAGATTCTAACAGGTTTTCTTCTAAGTATGCCCTGTATTGGCTCCATCAATCTTCTCATCAACTCTGACCAGCTTCCCTCTCCCCGCTGAAGAAAAGCATCCCTGCAACATGATGCTGCCACAACCATGTTTCACGGTGGGGATAGTGTGTTCAGGGTGATGTGAAATGTTAGTTTTCCGCCACACATAGCGTTTTGCTTTTAGGCCAAAAAGTTCAATTTTGGTCTCGTCTGACCAGAGTACCTTCTTCCACATGTTTGCTGTGTTCCCCACATGGCTTCTTGCTTACTGCAAACGGGACTTCTTATGGCTTCCTTTCAACAATGGCTTTCTTCTTGCCACTCTTCCATAAAGACCAGATTTGTGAGGTGCACGACTAATAGTAGTCCTGTGGACAGATTCTCCCAACTGAGCTGTGGCTCTCTGCAGCTCCTCCAGAGTTACCATGGGCCTCTTGGCTGCTTCTCTGATTAATGCTCTCCTTGCCCGGCCTGTCAGTTTAGTGGACAGCCATGTCTTTGAAGGTTTGCAGTTGTGTCATACTCTTTTACTTTTCGGATGATGGATTGAACAGTGCTCCGTGAGATGTTCAAAGCCTGCTTTAAACTTCTCCACAACTTTATCCCTGACCTCTCTAATGTGTTTCTTGGCCTTCGTGATGCTGTTTGTTCACTAAGGTTCTCTAACAAGCCTATGAGGGCTTCACAGAACAGCTGTATTCATACTGAGATTAAATTACACACAGGCGGACACTATTTACTAATTAGGTGACTTCTGAAGTCAATTGGTTCCACTAGATTTTAGTTAGGAGTATCAGATTAACCACTTCAATACAGGACATTTTCAACCCCTTCCTGCCCAAACCAATTTTCAGCTTTCAGCGCTGTAACATTTTGAATGACAATTGCGTGGTCATGCAACACTGTACCTATATGAAATTTTGATCATTTTTTTCCCCAAAAAATAGAGCTTTCTTTTGGCGATATTTGATCACATTTTTTGCTATAATAAATATCCCAATTTTTTTTTTTTTTTAAAAAGTCTTCCTCAGTTTAGGCCGATATGTATTCTTCTACATATTTTTGGTAAAAAAAAATCACAATAAGCGTATATTGATTGGTTTGCACAAAAAATTATAGCGCCTACAAAATAGGGGATAGATTTATGGCATTTTTATTTTTTAATTTTTTTTTTTACTAGTAATGGCGATGATCTGCGATTTTTATCAGGACTGCGTTATTGTGGTGGACAAATTGGACACTTTTGACACATTTTTGGGACCATTGACAATTATACAGCGATCGGTGCTATAAAAATGCACTGATTACTGTATAAATGTCACTGGCAGAGAAGGGGTTATTACTAGGGGGCAATCAAGGGCTTAAATGTGTTACCTAGGGAGTGATTCTAACTGTGGGGGGAGGGGACTGACTGGGGGAGGTGACCGACCGGTGTCACTGTTTATAAGGGACACGTGATCAGTCCCCTCTCCCCTGACAGGGCATGGGTCTGTGTGTTTACACACACAGATCCATGTCCCTACTCTGTGACGAGCAATTGCGGGTGCCCAGCGTACATCGCGGCCGCTGGGCATAGCAGGCCTAGCCGACGGCGCGCATGCTCCCCTAGACAGCCCGGAACCAAGGACGTCATATGACGGCCGTCCAGGATGAGAGAGCCACCTTGCGGCCATCATGTCTATACGCTGGAAGGGAAGTGGTTAAAGGGGGTTGAATACAAATGTACACCACACTTTACACATATTGATTTGAAAAAAAAATTGAAAACCATTTATCACTTTCTTTCCATTTCACAATTATGTGCCACTTTGTGTTGGTCTATCACATAAAATCCCAATAAAATACAATTACGTTTTTGGTTGTAATATGACAAAATGTGGAAAATTTCAAGGTGTATGAATATTTTTTCAAGGCACTGTAGAGGCTAAATGAGGCTTTGGGAGGCATTACATTGCAGTGAATTCTGAATCACATAGAGCAAAGCTGTAAATCTTTCCTAAATCAATAGAAACCATATTCTTACCCACAACATACTAATCCAATAATATTTCAGAATTGTGAGTCTCATAAACATGTCTAAAATTAAAGAACCATTTTGAAAAAATAAAGCAGACTATGGGCAGAAATAATGTATATATTACTCACAGCAGAAACCGGTCTGCGGGTGCCAGGGACTGAATGTCCGCCAGCACCCGCCGATCGCTGGGAAGAGACACAGAACGGAACTCGGCCTATGTAAACACATATGAGCCACATGTCTGCAGTAATGTGGGTGCACAAAAAAAAAATAAGCTCAGAGCAAATGGCTCTGAAAGATCATCCAGCAACTCTGAGAGTCATGTACTCAGCAATCTGAGATGATGTATTGGGTTTGTTTTCTTTTTTGGGATGTTTGGAAAATTGAAAGAACAGCTGCTGTGTTAGGCTACTACTGCTGCTGCTACAACCCTCACCATCTTGAACATTGACTACCTCTACCATATTTCTGGGTGGAATAATGGATGGCACTAATTTGCCATGCAAGAACCTTCACCAAACAAGGTCTAACCTTTTCTTTAACCCCTTACCATCAAACGTACACAAATTTGGAGGTGGGCCTTTCTCTGTGGGGCAGCATATGTGTATATACAGCATGCTTACATTATGGAGACTGAGCTGTCAGTGAAAGCTTCAGGTCTCACCCCCATAAAAACATAGAACAAAATAAAATAGCTAGATCTCAGTCAGTGTCAGGATTAGGGTCGAAGCCAGGGTCAAAGATCAGGGTCAAAAGTCAGAGTCAGTGTGTTTTTAGGTAGGATTAAAATACACACTGTTGTTTCTGGGCCCCACTACGTGTACAAACAACAAATGTACTTTAACCTGATGCCATCCATGCTATAGCTGAATGACAGTGTCAGGGAAGGTATTTCCGTGGTGCTGATGGAATCTCTTGGCTCACACATATGCGCATGCACAGACCGGCAAATGGGCAGGCAGATGTGCATAATCACACGTGCGCACGTGCTAATCTATGCGTGCGCATGAACACTCTCACATCTATGCATACATCTGTCACTAATGCTGGCGCCAAGCGGGCTATTTAAACAGGCTTCAGTATGGGCTCATTGCTCATTGCAGATTCTGTGTGTTGTTCCTGATTCCGAGTGACCTCTGATCTTGTTCCAGCTTACCTCTGACCTACGTTTGTCCGCTACTTACCCTGATCGCAGCTTGTCTTTGGATTCTGCCTCCTGTTTCTGCTTGATTGATCTTCCATGCTGACTTGGCTTGTTACCTGACCATCCTGCTGCCTGCCGTCTATGCCTGATCTGTCCGACCGCTACCAACTGACTTGTCTGACCCTGCATCTTGCTCATCCAGCCTGCTACAGCTCCCAGTCCAGCAAGCTTCCATCTGGTACTGCTTCTAGCTGCTTACTACAGTCTGCCACCAAGCATTGTGCCAGCTCATCTACTACCAACCTGCTTTGCTGCCACATCTATCTGCTGACTGCTGCTGTGCAGACTACTGGACTGATTACAGGTCCCTCGCCATGCTCCTGTGGCTGCTGTCTCACTGTCAGTGGCCCACAAGCTGGAGCTGTATGAGAGGCCTCCTATACACGTCAGGCTCCCTGACCAAGTATGTGACAGGCAGCTACAGCGCAAGCTTACTTTGCCAAGAGGGCAACTATTGACGTCCTCTCGTGAACACTCTTCTCCCTGCAGTGCGTGGGCAGAGCACTTTGTGTTCGCTGAGTCCAAAGGACAGATAGGGGTAAAGGGCCAATCACATTGGCCCTTTACCACGTGTTCAGCTGTGTCCAATGACAGCTGGTCACGGATGTCAACACAAGCCTATCATCTACTTTTTGCTCCTTCCGCTGTCAGTGTGAGACAAGAAGAAGAAAGCAGATAACCGGCTTGTGTTAAGGGGCACTGGCACTGGCTATCAGTGTCCTGATTATCAGTGCAGTCCCAACAGTTCCCACCAGTGCTGTCAATCAGTGCCCACCAGTGTTGCCATTCAGTGCTCATCAGTGCTGTCAATCAATGCCCATCAGTGCTTCCAATCAGTGCCCATTAGTGCTTCCAATCAGTGCCGGTCAGTGCCCATCAGTGCCTTCTCATCAATGTCTCCTATCAGTGCCACATATCAATGCCCATCAGTGATCAATGCCTATCAGTGCCACCTATCATTGCCCAACAGGGCCGTCCCATCAGTGTCCATCAGTGCCACCTATTAGTGCCCATCAGTGCCGCCTCATCAGTTGCCCTTGAACACATTTTATCAGTTCCTATCAGTGCAGCCTATCAATGCCCATTGGTGTACACTTATAAGCGCACATCAGTGAACAAGAAAAGTTACCTGTTTGCAAAATTTTATAACAAACTGAAAAAAATGTTTTGTTTTCTTTTCAAAATTCTCGATCTTTTTTCATTTGTTTAGCAAAAAATAAAAAGCTCAGTGGTGATCAAAAAAAACCAAAAGAAATCTCTATTTGTGTGAAAAAAATAAAAACATTTTGTTTGGGTACAAAGTTGCATGACTGCGCAATTCAAAGTGTGACTGAAAGCACTGAAAGCTAAAAATTTGCCTGGGCTAGACATGTGCAGAACAAAAAAAAATAGTTTTGTTTATTTTAGATTTGTTATTTAAATACATTTGTTTAGTTACATCTGTTTAATCCGTTTAATTAATTTTCGGAATTTGTTTTGTTTATTCGTATTGGAAACTATTCTAATTTTCAAATTAGAATTTGGATCGATTCAAAAGATTTTTGAATCAATTTTGCAGAAAAACATAGTATAGAAAATAAAAGAACAGAATAGAATGGAATAGAATAAAAAGGAATATAATAGAATAGAAAAGAATAGAATTAAAAAAAACAATAGAATAGAAGAGAATAGAAATAAAATAACCATTTTCCAAAATTCAAATAAAATCTATTTGAATTTGAATAGAATAGAAAACAACAACATAGAATAAAATAGAATGAATTTAACCATCTTCTTATTCTAATCTACTATTTTCTATTCTATTAAAATTTGAATTGATTCTATTTGAATTTTGGGAAATAGTTATATTCTTTCTATTCTATTGTTTCTTTGATTATATTATTTTTCTATTTGTTTTGTTCTATTCTATTTTTTATATTCTATTATTTTATTTTATATTCTATTCTTTTCTATTCTATTCTATTATTTTCTATTCGAAAATTAGAATTTCCGAAGATGGTTATATTCTTTCTATTTGTTTCTATTGTAATCTGTTATTTTATATTCTATTCTAATCTATTCTTTTCCATTCTATTTAAATTTTAATTAATTCTAATAGAATTTTGGGAAATGGTCAAATTCTTTCTGTTGTATTCTATTTTTTTTTAATTCTGTTCTTTTCTATTCTATTATAGTTTATTCTATTCTATTCTTTTTTTTTCTATTTTGTTCTATTCTTTTCTTATGTATTCAAATTTAAATGTATTCTATTTGAAATTCGAATTTCAGAGGATGGTTATATTGTTTCTATGTTATTCTATTCTATTTGTTTCTATTATATTCTAGTCTATTCTGTTCTTTTATTTTCTATTCTATTTTGTTCTGTGTTACCCTATTCTTTTCTATTCTTTTATTTTCTGTTATATTCTTTTCTATTCTATTATTTTTTCTATTCTATTACCTTATTTTCTATTTTTTATATTCTTTTTGGAAATTGGAAAATTTTTCAAATTCGAATTTTGTCTGAATCTCAAGGGACTGCAGGGACAAATTTTAATTAAAAATGAGAATTGCAGCTTAAATGTGAGTATTGCCTTTTTTTTTTTTTTTTCATTTTTTTTTTTAACTCTAGAGGAACAATTATAAAAATATATATATATATAGTTGTGCTTTGAATAAATAAAGCCAAAATACATACAATACAGCTTAATTAGATTTATTGTGGAAATAGGTGGCCTCTACAAAAATTCAGCTTTTCGGTACAAACTTTCAGGCATAAAAACTGAACAAGCAAGTTATTGTGGGAAATGAATATCTATTTCCCTAAAAAAATATTAAAAATAGTATAAACCTTTGAAATGAAAAATGAACAAAGCATATCCCCATATAGTGTGCACTTGCCTCAGTCCATAACACTAATGCCCCGTACACGCGGTCGGATTTTCTGATGGAAAATGTCCGATCGGAGCGTGTTGTCGGAAATTCCGACCATGTGTGGGCTCCATCGGACATTTTCCATCGGATTTTCCGACACACAAAGTTGGAGAGCAGGAGATAAAATTTTCCGACAACAAAATCCGTTGTCGGAAATTCCAATCGTGTGTACACAAATCCGACGGACAAAGTGCCACGCATGCTCAGAATAAATAAAGAGATGAAAGCTATTGGCCACTGCCCCGTTTATAGTCCCGACGTACATGTTTTACGTCACCGCGTTTAGAACGATCGGATTTTCCGACAACTTTGTGCGACCGTGTGTAGACAAAACAAGTTTGAGCCAACATCCGTTGGAAAAAATCCTAGGATTTTGTTGTCGGAATGTCCGAACAAAGTCCGACCGTGTGTACGGGGCATTAGTGTGGATCCCATCTTCTCTCTCTTTACTCTTGTATCTGCATGGGTAACTGTTTTTTTCCACATACCAGGCACACCTTGGAGACAACCCCACACAGCAGGTGATTGACAGTCTCAAATGTGCATGTGAGGCTTGTACATTGGAAAGCTGTGGAGAAGACAAGGCTGCACATAAACAGATACAACTAGTAGAAGGGTTTAATTCATAGTTGTGTATCACCTGAGGCTAGTCACTTCACTAGGCTTATGTAAGGGTTTATTATCTCTTTAAGCTTTTTGTGCACTCAATGTATTTCTAATGCTCTGTACACACGATCGGACATTCCGACAACAAAACCGTGGATTTTTTTCTGACGGATGTTGGCTCAAACTTGTCTTACATACACACGGACACACAACTCTTGTCGGAAATTCTGAACGTCAAGAACGCGGTGATGTACAACACAAACGACGAGCCGAGAAAAATGAAGTTCAATAGCCAGTGCGGCTCTTCTGCTTGATTCCGAGCATGCGTGGACTTTTGTGCGTCGGAATTGTGTACACACGATCTGAATTTCCGACAACAAATCTTGTTGTCGGAAAATTTGAGAACTTCCTCTCAAACAGTTGTTGTCGGAAATTCCAACAGCAAATGTCGGATGGAACATACACACGGTTGGAATTTCCGACAACGAGCTCCAATCGAACATTTGTTGTCGGAAAATCCTATCGTGTGTACGGCCCATTAGGCTAAAACAGCAATATACTCTGTCAAAACATAGAACTATTTTTAAATAGTTTTAAGTACAAAAAGTTTAGTGTTGAACAACTTTAACAATCTAACTGTAGAAATAGATAACTGGGGTATAGAAATAAGCTGGCATAGCTCTTGTTTGGAAAATAATTGTATTTTGGAAAATGCTTTCTCAAACAATAATGGAAGGTTTAATCAGTAAACAAAGTGAGTCAATGTACTAATGTCCTTAAAACCACCCACTGCCTCTGCCTGCGAGTTTGAATATAGTGGCATTTTTCTCTTTCTACAAAATAGTGAAAGTGCTTGTATTTTGCCACCTGCCTGCTTGCCTTACACCTACAACCTTTTCTCATCCTCTCCCTCACCACAAACCAAATCAAATGACACTCTCCAGCTGCATGATGGGTTTTTATATGACCAGCATGCCCCTGCATTTCATCCCCTGTTAAATGGCTGTTGCAATAGGAGAACAAAACTGGTTCCTAGGATACATGGGATAATATGGATTGGGGAAAGGTCTCATACTGTGACAAATAACACACACAGCTCAAAAATGAAAAAAATTACAGCACCAAAGATTACATGATTTGAGTTGATTTACTCTTCTTGAGATAGTAAGATTCTGTGAAAATAATATTGTGATCTTTCTATAGTGTTAAATAAGAGTCTGACACCAAGGTAGTGTTCCAGTATTCTGCTTGATTGCCAGCTAATTAATAATAGTAATAGTACTGAAAGTGTAGGCCAGTGATTTGTCAGACCAATGCAAGCAGTGATAGGGGCTGGACTGGTTTTGGTATGGCCCATACCCCACAAAAAAAACAAAAAACAAGAAAGAAGAAGCATGCCCCTCTCCTGAAATCCATACTAGTTAATTACCCAAGCATGCAGCCTGAGAGTGAGAAAAGAGAGGGCATTAAGCATGCTACCCCCCTTCCTGAACCATACCAGGCCACATATCCTCAACATAGGGAGGGTACCTAGGCAGGGCCTCCTGGCAAGGCAACTTATTTCCAGACTGATGAATAGGGTTCTGCCTGAGCATGAGTTTGGGCCGAACATTTGCCTGTTTTCCCCGTCAACACCCTGCAATTCCCCTTTTCACTTCATTCTGCGCCCTGTGTGGGCAAAGCTTTGTTCACTCAGGGCACAGTGTAAGCTGGTCTTTCGGCCCATCTTTATTGATGAAGACATGTGCCTCTTCCTCACATACCTGTGGATGTGAAGGTGTAATGCTTACCCCTAATGCAGGTGGTCAGACATTATAGCTAATTTCTGTGTTCTTCACCCATAGCAGCCCCCTTTCCCATAAGGCAAGTAGGCCTACCAGTACTCAATTGCCCCCTGGACCTATACACAATGCTATACTGCCTTGCTACCAAGCCAGGGCATGCGTGAGCTGAGTAACGCAAACACGTACTTGAGGTTGGCAGACAGGCAGAGTGGTTTAATGGCAGTCCAGGTACAAGGCAGGCAGAGTTTAGAGAATAGTCGATATCCGATCTGAGGTCATACACAGGGAAATCCAATCAGCAGAGCAGACAAACAGGTAGCTTGGAAAACATATTACAAAAACATTATCACAAGCATGAAACTGTAAGCTCGACTGGCTTGTATCAGGTTTGGTCTCCACCCAGAGCCTGGCCAAATCAATCAACTTGAAGGTGGACAGACAGACAAGGAGAATGCCATAGCCAAAACTAGGATGTTGGAATGAGGAGCAGGAGCGCTAGATGCTCCTGACAGAAGACCTGCAGGAAGGGGGTATCTGAATTTGAAAGCTCCCTGTAAATTAATGGTTTCTGCAGATATCTGCCCCTCCTCCCTACATGAATCAGTATGTACCCTTGGTTACTCATTCGCCCCCAATGGACTTCATGCCTTAAATTACATTTCCCTAGCTGGTATACTTGACCAATGCTGTCACCTGAGATCCCCTGCCCCTTTGTTGTCAGGAAATGTTATTCACGGCTAGGAGTTCCTTTGGTACAAATAATTTCGACAGGCTGGCGTGTGTTGTTTTTTTTTCCCTCTACTTGTCAGCAGGCATCGTTTTTCAAGAAAGCCCTCAAAAGAAGAAGTGGATAGTGGCTACTTTAAGTTAATCTTCCTACACCTTCCATAGATTTCGTCTCTAAATTCCTTGAAATTTCGAACAAGATTTGTTGAACTCTTGTTTAATCGAACTTAAGAACATTTGACAATTACTAATAAAAGGTTAAAATCAATTAAAGCAGAAATTGTATGTTTTTTTTTGCCCCCAAATATCTCTTAGACTTGTACAGGAAGCAAGACCTCACATGATTTTAGATGAATAAAAACAAAATGACACCAGTGCTAAATGGTGGACACCTGTAAAGCAATAAAAAAGTAGGGCAATATAAATCAATAGAGAGGGGTTTAAACCCAGCGCCGGTGAAAAAGCACCATAACTGATAGAAACGGATTAGACAGTACACATACAAAAAATCCAGCGCTCAATGGTTTAAAAATAGTCCCCAACAGATGAAAAACTTATGTTGAATGATAAGAAAGTTTATTCAAAAATGCAGCTGATATAAACAGTCCTGTTCGCTCACAATAATCAAGCAAAAAATAGGATTATATAGTCACCTGAAATCCACTGAGCAACCAAGAGCTTGTATTGAGTTCCAACCAGAGCCTTTCTCCCAAATCATGGGAGAGAGGGGAAAAGGAAGGATGAGCACAATGGAGGGCGAGAAAGCCGACTGAATCACTGCTGGGTCAGGGTGTGTTCCCCAGGGACTTGCTCACTCACATGCAGATGGAGATCAGAGTTTGGAGGAGTAAAACACACCAGCCGCAAACAGCAGATCGAAGGAGCAGGGGACCACCCCATGAGTGCCAGTGACTGGATTTTTTGTGGGTGTACTGTCTATGATTTTTGATGAGTACACTAGGAACTTACCTCTTTTCTATGCCAGGAAACGGAAAGCACTACATTTAGTATTAACAGCCTTTGCTGCCATTTTTCTTGGCAAAATAATTATCCATGCTAGGAAGATGGTAGAAGCTTTTGGCACCAATGTTGTTTCCAGTCAAGACACAGTGTTCCTATGCAGCTTTAAATAGAATTTCCATTTACAGGAACATGGCTTCCAACTGTCTTTGCTACAGAGACACAGATCCTCTTTGGAACCCAACTGTCCATTTAAACTGTGAAACATAGATCCCTTTTCATTTGATCCTTGTCACATACATTTTTGTTCAGTGTCTTTCTGTTTTAAATTTGATAAAAGATTTACAAAATTATATTGATTCTACAGCTCTGAATTTCTTGCTGTGTTGCAGGTTATATCTTTGTACGGGTCAAAATTGAAACCATAAGTGTGATCCTGTTTTAGTATGTTTTTCCAGACTTCAGATCTTAGAGGTGTTGGGCTCATAAAAATAGCTGTCAATTTGGCAGCTGGTTTAAATAGGGGTGTAGCTAAATTCCTCTGGGTGCTATTGCAACATCAGATCATGGGCCCATGACATTTTCTAATTAACAATATCTATCATACACATGAAATGACAGTGCTTTCTTCTAACATAACAATAAGGCCAAAGAGCCTAATTGTATTTGCTATCTCTGAAACCTCTATTTCAACATCTAGATTTTGAAATCAGGGCAATTTTTCATAGGCATACTGCCTGGAACCTTTCACAAAGTGAGACCCTCATCCAGATCATTTTCTTAATTTTTTTCTACTTTGATCGCACATGATTTCTGCATTTCCTCCAGCAGCATACATTCACTGAATATACTAATCTGCTTTGTTCAAGCACTACTAAGTGTGCTGCAGGTTGTAGGGGAAAGGAATGTAATTTTTTAAAGCAACACTGTTGAGAAAATTAGAAAGTAAAAAAAAACCCAGAGAAAATTAGAAAGTAAAAAAAAACCCATGTAAAGAAGAGACATACTATACTTACTGTACCTGTCCACCACTGACCTTTAGGCTATGTTTCCACTAGTGCGACTTTTCATGCGACTTGGGACTGAAAAGTCGCATGACAAATTGTACCCCATGATTTCCAATGAGTACCGTTCATATATGTGCGACTTCAAGTCGCAGCGACTTCAAAGTAGTCCCTGCACTACTTTGGTCCCACTTTGATGCGACTTGTGGTCCATAGACACAGGCATTGCTTCAAAACGCGGTAAAAAGTCGCGGTAAAATCGCGGTAAAAAATCGCGGCAAAATCGCGCGACTTTGGGGACGCAATAGTGGAAACATAGCCTAAGGCTATGTTTCCACTAGTGCGACTTTTCATGCGACTTGGGACTGAAAAGTCGCATGACAAATTGTACCCCATGATTTCCAATGAGTACCGTTCATATATGTGCGACTTCAAGTCGCAGCGACTTCAAAGTAGTCCCTGCACTACTTTGGTCCCACTTTGATGCGACTTGTGGTCCATAGACACAGGCATTGCTTCAAAACGCGGTAAAAAGTCGCGGTAAAATCGCGGTAAAAAATCGCGGCAAAATCGCGCGACTTTGGGGACGCAATAGTGGAAACATAGCCTAAGTCTCTTTAATAGCTATGTTATGAGTGTTAGATATCTGGTCCTCAACAAACAATGTGTTTATTTCTGCAGGCCTGTACATTGCTACTGTTCCTATAGCAAACGACAACAGGCCAGGGGAACAGGCAGCCTACACTCCCGGATATGCATCCATTAAAGAGTTCTCTGGGCACTGTAGCTCTTGAGAAGAACTGCAATCAGTGATGGGGCAGGTATATTTATCTTATTAACAGGTGTATCTTGATTTTTACCTACTGTGTGGGTGACAATGTGGCTTTAAAACATGTAAGACATATAGCTTGTCTTTTCTTCAAGTTCCTGCAGCATTAGGTAAAGTTAGAGCAAGCTGGTCATTCATAGTAAGAATTTAAAATGTATCAACTAATATGTAATGCGTGGACCTAACAAAAAAAAAACACTTCATTAAAAATGACAGGATGCAGCTTACAGTATGTTACTTTGTTGAGGCAAAAACTGGTTGCAGTCCCCAATTAAAGCATAACTAAACCCTGCTGTCCTTTACAGCCAAGGAAAGTGCCATTTTACCCTCTGTTTAGATCTGCAGTTGTCATGGTGTTGAACTTGTGATTAGGTATGGCACCAGCAATTTGAGGGCTTGAAACTTTGGTTGAGAGCTAACATAAGCATGCTAGCAACAGTAAAATCTATCACCAGAGGCATGCCTTGAATGTAACTGTGTTGGGAAACAGTTAAATCAGTGGGTTTAGTTCTACTTTAAAACTTACTTTATAATGCCATGATGTGGGATCACCAACTTACTGCCTAATTAAGCACAGTCTTTAGAAAAGACCTCTCAGGGCCAGCAAATGTATTTCTTTCAAATGTATAGCTATGTACCAGTTATACCCACCCACTCTGGGTATGTGAGTATTTGCTGTTTGGGTTGTGTTAAGTAAGTAAATGAGAGTTGTGCAAGTCTAAAGCTTATTAGGTCTAAACTGCAGTCAGATTAGCTGAATTGACAGTTAAGCTTCTTTGGGTTTCTCCTGGGCCCTGATTTACTGTACGTATCCTTCTGTTGTCAGTAAGGGCACTGTGCTTCTAAAAATAGCATGCAAACTGTATTAATCAGAATTATGAATATTTATTTCTCCCTGGCCAACCAGTAGGAGTTTTGCTTGCTATTGGTGCATGCTGAGAGAAGGTATAAATATTCGGGGTGTGACTTTGGGAAGTCAGTCTGCTCTCCCCTGGTCCTCCTGCTTGGTGGAAGGTGTGTTGTGCTGCTGAAATCTCTGAGGGCTGCTGACTGAGAGAGTGACCATGGAGCTGGACAGAGGCTGTAGAGCCTTGAAGCACCTCAAGATGTCGTGAGGAGCCTGGAGAAGCTGGGATGTGGAGCTTGGACCTCACTGGAGTATGGTGTCCTCTAATCAGGGTGCTGGCAACTGATTTAATAAGTGATTTACAGTCAGGAGCTACAGTCACAGAATGCTGAGTCGGCTTCAGAGTTCTTTAACTGTGAGGACTGTGAGTATTTTTGCTCTCTTTTTGTGGAGTCTGCCAATCTGCTAGTTCATGGGTGTCCTGTACCCTATCCCTCTTTCCCTGGAGTTTTAGTGGGAGCTAATAAACTCCTTTTTGTTTTGCACCTTAAAGTGACTGGCTCCCATATGTTCATATCCCACTAATGCCTAAGTAATTTATGATGTGAAATGTTAGCCTACCCTGTCTCTGGGGTTACTACAGTGCTTCTGGGGGTCGGGGGGTGCTACATATCGTACATACACTGCATATACATCCAAAAAAATCAAATTGTTTCTACTACCCCACAAACCATACCAATATTACACATCCTATAGTTTTCACCCACACACATGTTCATTCACAATTTGTTAAGGTCTTTTATATGCATTGGTTAAAGTCAGTTCATTTTACATATTCTTCATTGAGCCACAAGACCTAGTCTCTATGACCATTGCATGGAAACCATTATAAGGTACTGTTAAAATTTCACATGCTTATACAGGATCACAAGCTCCTTGATGTACTTTTCAGAAGCTCATTGGAGAAGTTACATTTGCAAGGTTCCACACCCTTAAAGTGATTGTAAAGTCTCATTTTATTTTTCTATAAAACTAACAAACATGTTATACTTACCTGCTCTGTGCAGTGGTTTTGAACAGGGCAGCCCCAATCCTCCTGCCGAGTGCCCTATAGCAGGCAGCTTGCTATGGGGGCACCCGAACCGAGTCACAGCTTTCTGTGTCTATTCAGACACGAAGCCCTGGTTCAGGCCCTCTCTATCCTGATTGGCTAACTGCTTTGATTGACAGCAGTGGAAGCCAATGGCGCTGCTGTGTCTCAGCCAATCAGGAGGGAAAGTCCCAGATGGCAGAGGTACTCATGGACATCTCTGGATGGAGATAGTGCTCAGGTCTGTTGATGATGGGGATATGGTATGGGAGGAGAACTCTGTACTGGGGGAGAGAAAAGCTTTGAGGGTGAAAGGGGGAGTCATTTTTAGTTTAAAGTGGCCAGTGAGATATGCATTCCTGAATCTTGCCTTCTGTACATAGCATTCTCCTTAACTCTGTACTTTGCACACTTCTGGACACTACACTACATAACGCACTCCTGAGCCCTGCACTGTGTATGTAGTGCACTCCTGAACCCTGCACCCTATGCATAGTGCACTCATGAATTCTGTACATAGCACACTCCTGAACCCTGCACTCTGTGGGTAGCACACACCTGAACTCTGTATATTGTATGTAGCACACTCCTGAATTATGCACTCTGTACGTAGCGCACTCCTGAACCTGCACTCTGTGCATAGTGCACTCCTGAACTCTGCGCGTAGCGCACTCCTGAACTCTGCACTCTGTGTGTAGCATGCTCCTGAACTCTGCACTCTATAAGTAGCGTACCCCTGAACTATGAACTATTCACTCTGTATGTACACTGCACACTCCTGGACATTGTACTCTGTATGTAGCGCACTCCTGAACTCTGCACTCTGTACATGAGACACTCTTGAACCCTGCACCCTGTGCATAGCACACTCCTGAATTCTTTACACAGCACTCTTCTGTGCGCATTTCACTCCTGAACTCTGTATATAGCGCATTCCTGAACTCTGCACTTTGAACATAGCGCACTCCTGAGCTCTGCACTCTGTACATACTGCACTCATGAACCCTGCACTCTGTATGTAGCACACTACTATTGATCCCTGTAATCTGTGCGTAGTGCACTCCTGTCTTTGTTTTTAAAGTGTCCAGTGAGATATGCAGTCCGGAATCCTGCATTCTGTACATAGCATTCTTCTTAACTCTGTACCCCATGCACTCCTGAACCCTGCACTCTGTACATAACGCGCTCCTGAACCATTTAATCTGTATGTAACGCACTCCTGAATTCTACACTCTGTACACTGCGCACTCCTAAACCCTGCACTCTGTATATCATGCACTCCCGAGCCCTGCACTCTGTATGTTGTGCACTCATGAACCCTGCACCCTGTGTGCAGCACACTCATGAACTTTGTACATAGCACTCTCCTGAACCCTGCACTCTGTGGGTAGTGCACTCCTGAACTCTGTACTTTGTACATAGCACACTCATTAACTCTGCATTCTATACGTAGCGTACTCCTGAATTAAACACTCTGTACGTAGCTCACTCCTGAAACTGCACTCTGTGTGTAGTGCACTCCTGATCTCTGCCTCCTGTGCATAGCGCACTCCTGAACGCTGCCTTCTGTGCATAGCACACTCCGGAACTCTGCACTTTGTATGTAACATACTCCTGAACTCTGCACCCTGTGCTTAGTGCACTCCAGAACTCTGCACTTTGTATGTAGCACACTCCTGAACTCTGCACCTTGTATGTTGCACACCCCTGAACTCTGTACACATCACTCTCCTGAATCCTGTACTCTGTGTGCAGTTTACTCCTGAACTCTGTACATAGTGCATTCCTGAACTCTGCACTCTGAACATAGTGCACTCCTGAACTCTGCCCTCTGTACATACTGCACTCATGAACCCTGCACTCTGTATGTAGCACACTACTACTGAACCCTGTACTCTGTGCGTAGTGCTTTCCTGTCTTTTTTTTTTCTTAAGTGGCCAGTGAGATATGCAGTCTGGAATCCTGCCTTCTGTACATAGCATTCTTCTTAGCCCTGTACCCTGTGCACTCCTGAACCCTGCACTCTGTACATAACGCACTCCTGAACCCTTTACTTTGTATGTAATGCACTCCTGAACTCTGCACTCTGTACTCTGCGCACTCCTAAACCCTGAATTCTGTATATCATGCACTCCCGAGCCCTGCACTCTGTATGTTGTGCACTCATGAACCCTGCACCCTATGTGCAGCACACTCATGAACTTTGTACATAGCACTCTCCTGAACCCTGCACTCTGTGGGTAGTGCACTCCTGAACTCTGTACTTTGTATAAACACACTCCTGCACTCTGCACTCTGTACGTAGCGTACTCCTGAATTATACACTCTGTACGTAGCTCACTCCTGAGTCTGCACTCTGTATGTAGTGCACTCCTGATCTCTGCCTCCTGTGCATAGCGCACACTTCTGAACGCTGCCTTCTGTGCATAGCACACTCCGGAACTCTGCACTTTGTATGTAGCATACTCCTGAACTCTGCACCCTGTGCTTAGTGCACTCTGGAATTTTGTACATAGCACACTCCTGAACCCTGCACCTTGTACGTAGCACATCCCTGGACTCTGTACACAGCACTTTCCTGAATCCTGCACTCTGTGCACAGTGCACTCCTAAATGCTGTACTTTGTATGCAGTGCACTCCTGGACTCTGCACTCTGTACATAGCGCACTCATGAACTCTGTGCACTGTATGTTGTGCACTCCTGAACTCTGCACGCTGTACATAGCGCACTCCTAAATTTATGCACTCTGTACGTAGCGCACTCCTGAACCTGCACTCTGTATGTAGCGCACTCTTGAACTCTGCCTTCTGTGCCTAGCCCACTCCTGAACTCTGCACACTGAGTAGCGCACTTCTGAACTTTGCACACTCCTGTACTCTGTACACAGCACTCTCCTGAATCCTGCACTCTGTGCACAGTGCATTCCTGAACTCTGCAATCTGTATGTATTGCACTCTGGTATCTATCCTTTAGCCAGATGCATATCCACGGAATCACCCAAGGGTTAAGTCCTAGCTTGTACAACTTTTTGTATTAGATCATTATGTGGAACTGTATCAAATGCTTTGCTGAAATCAGAATAGGGATCACAAAAGCACCACTCTGGTCCAAAACATTAGTGACATAGTAAACATTCAGATTAGTCTGACATTATCTGGCTTAAGTAAAACCATGCTGCTTTGGATCCAATGAATTGTGTGTGTTCAAGTGATCAATGATCCTTCTCTAGGAGTGATTTCATGAACTTCACTACAACTTCACTACAACAGATGTTAAACTCACTGGCCTGTAATTGCCAACTTCTACCTTGCTACCCATTTTGCAGATAGGTACAATATAAGCTTCCCACCAATCATGGGGAACTTCTCCTGTCAAAAGAGATTGATGAGATCAGTAATGGCTCAACAACTATAACTCGAAGTTCTCTTAGAATGAATGTATACTATCCGGACCCATTGCTTTATTAAGCTTTGCTAAGCCAGTTCCACTGCTGCTTCTTTCTCTAGAAATCCTGAAAATGAACTGTCATCACCAGAACCAATATGTTCCCCCAACTTTTAATTTATTTCTGAGAATAGAAAGATTTGTTTAAATGGTTTGCTACATTCAGGTTTCCCTCAACATAAGTGTTGTACCCAGATTTCATTTTAGTGATTCCATTGTATTTTTTCCTTCATTGATGTTCCTATAAAATGATGTTTCTCCTTTCTTAATAGATTTCGCCATTTCCTCCACTTTCTGTGCTTTGATGGCACTGATAATGTGTTTGGCCTCCTTTTGTTGTTATACACTTCTCTATCAGCTACACTTTCTGTTTCCTTCAATCTCCCATATGCTGATTTCTTCTCCTTTAGCACCCTACTTACCTCTTTAGTTAATTATATTGTTTTTTTTTTCTTATGTTTACTCTTACTAATTTGCCTGACATGTGCTGTAATCTGGTTGCCTCCTGAATGGTAGACTTTAACGGTGCCCACTAATTAATGACTCCTGATGTTTTACTCCAACCTTTAAATTAATTTTTTTAGATTTTCAGAAAACTTAGCTCTTTTGAAATCCAAAACTTTTGTATATGATTTTTCAGGTTCTGTTTTATTATCAAACCAAAGACATTAGGGATCCCTAGAACCCAATTTTTCTCCATCTTCAACATCAGAAAATCGATCGTCATTTGTCAGTACTATGTCTAGCAGATGATCTCATCTGGTTGGGTTATTTAACTGCTTGCCAACCAGCCACCGGAGTTACACTGGTTGGCTCGGCTGCATAAATCGCCGTATAGGTACAGCGGCCCCTTTAATGGCTAAAGCAGGAACGCGCTGGAGCCGGTGCATTTGGCTGATGGCTGCGATGTCTGCCGGCCACCCGCGTTCGCTCCACAGAGAGCCAGAACAGGCATCTGTCAATGTAAACAAACAGATACCCGTTCTGTCAGGGGAGTAGAGAGAGATCATCTGTTCCAAGTGATGAAGAACAGTCCACTCCCCCCCACAGTTGGAAACACCTCCCTTGGGAACACTTATTCCCTTGATCGCCCCCTAGTGTTAACCCCTTCCCTACCAATGTCATTTATACAGTGATCAGTGGCTATTTTTAGCTCTGGTCCCAAAAAAGTGTCAAAAGTGTCCGATCTGTCCACCGCAATGTCACAGACCCGCTAAAAATCGCTGATCACCGTCATTACTGGTAAAAAAAAAATTTATAATAATTATTAATAATAATAATATTGCCATAAATATATCCCATATATTGTAGACGCTATAACTTTTGCACAAACCAATCAATGTGATTTTTTTTTTACCAAAAATATGTAGAAGAATACAAAACTGATGAAGAAATTATTTTTTTTGGATATTTGTTTTAGCAAAAAATAAAAAAATATTGTTTTTTTTTTCCAAAATTGTAGGTCTTTTTTTGTTTATAGTGCAAAAAATAAAAACCTCAGAGGTGATCAAATACCACCAAAAAAACCCCTCAATTTTGTTTGGGTACAGCGTCGCATGATCGCACAATTGTCAGTTAAAACGATGCAGTGCCATATCGTAAACAATGGCCTGGTCATTTAGGGGGGTAAATCCTTCTCGGGCTGAAGGGGTTCAAGTGGTTGTACACCCTCACATATCCCCAGTGAAGTCCCTCAGATGTTACAAAGAGATTTAACAAATCCCCCTACATAGGTTTTACTTGTTTATCTGCAGTCTTCTCTTCCCTGCACCCCTTTAAAAGAGCAGACAAATGTTAGAACTTTTCTTCATCTGTCAGAAGCAAAGAGGAGGGGGCAGATAAGCTGTAGTTACACTGTGTGAGAGCTGATTGGAGATAGGGAATACACCCCCCCTCCACAAAGCAGAGGAACTGTGGTCTAAATAGACAAGCTGTCTGCTGAGTTCTCCACCCCCCCTCCAAATGTATCTCATGTGTCGAGAAAACTTGTCAGAAGGGACTCATGCTTATAATAGATGAATGAAGCACCAGAGAGAAATGACACTTAGAGCTTTGGAGGAAGGGAACACACCCCCCTCCACAAAGCAGAGGAACTGTGTTCCTAAGCCTCGGTTCACACCAGAGGCGGCACGACTTGCAGGTCGCCTCAGAAGTCTATGCAAGTCGCCCCAAGTCGCCCCCGAAGTAGTACAGGAACCTTTTTCTAAGTCGGAGCGACTTGCGTCGCTCCCCTTAGAACGGTTCCATAGCACAGAACGGGAGGCGACTTGTCAGGCGACTAGGTCGCCTGACAAGTCGTCCCAGTGTGAACCGGGGCTTATAGATAAGCTGTCTGCTGAGTTCTCCCCCCCCCAAATGTATCTCATGTGTCGGGAAAACTTGTCAGAAGGGACTCATGCTGATAACAGAGGAACGAAGCACCAGAGAGAAATGACACTTAGAGCTTTGGAGAGAGATAATTGAACACTACAAATATATGTGCTTTGCTCAGATTGCATGACTGAGGTTTACAACCAATTTAACCAGTTGCCGACCGCCTAGCGCAGATATACTGCGGCAGAATGGCACGGGCAGGCAAAATCACGTACCTGGTATGTGATCTGCCTCCCGCGGGTGGGGGGTCCGATTGGACCCCCCTCCGGTACCCAAGGCGGTCGGCTTGTGTCTGGGTGCGATGAGAGGTATGGGGGAGACCATCCATTCGTGCCCCCCCCTCGTGATTGCTCCCAGCCAATCAGATTCTTCCTCTGCTGCTGTATAGTAAACAGCAGCAGAGGAAATTATATCATCTCTCCTCGGCTCGGTATTTTCCGTTCCGGCGCCGAGGGGAGAAGACATCGATGTGAGTGCACAAACACTACACACACAGTAGAACACGCCAGGCATATATTACACCCCCGATCACCCCCTGATCACCCCCCAATCACCCCCCCCCCCCGTCACACTGACACCAAGCAGTTTTTTTTTTCTGATTACTGCATTGGTGTCAGTTTGTGACAGTTAGTGTGGTAGGGCAGTTAGTATTAGCCCCCTTTAGGTCTAGGGTACCCCCTAATAAAGTTTTAACCCCTTGATCACCCCCCCGTCGCCAGTGTCACTAAGTGATAATTTTTCTGATCGCTGTATTAGGGTCACTGGTGACGCTATTTAGGGAGGTAAATATTTAGGTTCGCCGTCAGCATTTTATAGAGTCAGGGACCCCCAAAATACTACCTAATAAAGGTTTTAACCCCTTGATTGCCCCCTAGTTAACCCTTTCACCAGTGATCACCGTATAAGTGTTACGGGTGACGCTGGTTAGTTAGTTTATTTTTTATAGTGTCAGGGCACCCGCCGTTTATTACCAAATAAAGGTTTAGCCCCCTAATCACCCAACGGTGATATAACTAAGGTTTTAGGGTCAGATAGGGTTTGCATCACCCCAGGCAGCGTCAGGTTAGCGCCAGTACCGCTAACACCCACGCACGCAGCATACACCTCCCTTAGTGGTATAGTATCTGAACGGATAAATATTTGATCTGATCAGATCTATACTAGTGTCCCCAGCAATTTAGGGTTCCCAAAAACGCAGTGTTAGCGGGATCAGCCCAGATACCTGCTAGCACCTGCGTTTTGCCCCTCCGCCCGGCCCAGCCCAGCCCACCCAAGTGCAGTATCGATTGATCCCTGACACTTACAAAACACTAAACACACATAACTGCAGCGTTCGCAGAGTCAGGCGTGATCCCTGCGATCGCTAACAGTTTTTTTTATAGCGTTTTGGTGAACTGGCAAGCACCAGCCCCAGGCAGCGTCAGGTTAGTGCCAGTAGCGATAACACCCACGCATGCACCGTACACCTCCCTTAGTGGTATAGTATCTGAACGGATCAATATCTGATCCCATCAGATCTATACTAGTGTCCCCAGCAGTTTACGGTTCCCAAAAATGCATTGTTATCGGGATCAGCCCAGATACCTGCTAGCACCTGCGTTTTGCCCCTCCGCCTGGCCCAGCCCGGCCCAGCCCAGCCCAGACTAGCCCACCCAAGTGCAGTATCGATCAATCACTGTCACTTACAAAACACTAAACGCATAACTGCAGCGTTCGCAGAGTCAGGCCTGATCCCTGCGATCGCTAACAGTTTTTTTGGTAGCGTTTTGGTGAACTGGCAAGCACCAGCGGCCTAGTACACCCCGGTCATAGTCAAACCAGCACTGCAGTAACACTTGGTGACGTGGCGAGTCCCATAAGTGCAGTTCAAGCTGGTGAGGTGGCAAGCACAAGTAGTGTCCCGCTGCCACCAAAAAGAACACAAACACAGGCCCATCGTGCCCATAATGCCCTTCCTGCTGCATTCGCCAATCCTAATTGGAACCCACCACTTCTGCAGTGCCCGTACTTCCCCCATTCACATCCCCAACCAAATGCAGTTGACTGCATGAGAGGCATTTTCCTTATGTCCTCCCGAGTACCCCTACCCAACGAACCCCCCAAAAAAGATGTTGTGTCTGCAGCAAGCGCGGATATAGGCGTGACACCCGATATTATTTTCCCTCCTGTCCTGACAATCCTGGTCTTTGCATTGGTGAATGTTTTGAACGCTACCATTCACTAGTTGAGTATTAGCGTAGGGTACAGCATTGCACAGACTAGGCACACTTTCACAGGGTCTCCCAAGATGCCATCGCATTTTGAGAGACCCAAACCTGGAACCGGTTACAGTTATAAAAGTTACAATTACAAAAAAAGTGTAAAAAAAAAAAAAACACAAAAAAAATATGAAATAAAAAAAAACAGTTGTCGTTTTATTGTTCTCTCTCTTTATTCTCTCTCTATTGTTCTGCTCTTTTTTACTGTATTCTATTCTGCAATGTTTTATTGTTATTATGTTTTACCATGTTTGCTTTTCAGGTATGCAATTTTTTATACTTTACCGTTTACTGTGTTTTATTGTTAACCATTTTTTTGTCTTCAGGTACGCCATTCACGACTTTGAGTGGTTATACCAGAATGATGCCTGCAGGTTTAGGTATCATCTTGGTATCATTCTTTTCAGCCAGCGGACGGCTTTCATGTAAAAGCAATCCTAGCGGCTAATTAGCCTCTGGACTGCTTTTACAAGCAGTGGGAGGGAATGCTCCCACGTCTTCCGTGTTTTTCTCTGGCTCTCCTGTCTCAGCAGGAAACCTGAGAATGCAGCCGGTGATTCAGCCAGCTGACCATAGAGCTGATCAGAGACCAGAGTGGCTCCAAACATCTCTATGGCCTAAGAAACCGGAAGCTACGAGCATTTCATGACTTCGATTTCGTCGGATGTAAACAGCGCCATTGGGAAATTGGGAAAGCATTTTATCACACTGATCTTGGTGTGGTCAGATGCTTTGAGGGCAGAGGAGAGATCTAGGGTCTAATAGACCCCAATTTTTTCAAAAAAGAGTACCTGTCACTACCTATTGCTATTACATTCCCTGAGATAACAATAAAAATGATTAAAAAAATGAAAGGAACAGTTTAAAAATAAGATAAAAAAGCAAAAAAATAATAAAGAAAAAAAAAAAAAAGCACCCCTGTCCCCCCCCTGCTCTCGCGCTAAGGCGAACGCAAGCGTCGGTCTGGCGTCAAATGTAAACAGCAATTGCACCATGCATGTGAGGTATCACAGCGAAGGTCAGATTGAGGGCAGTAATTTTAGCAGTAGACCTCCTCTGTAAATCTAAAGTGGTAACGTGTAAAGGCTTTTAAAGGCTTTTATAAATGTATTTAGTTTGTCGCCACTGCACGTTTGTGTGCAATTTTACAGCATGTCATGTTTGGTATCCATGTACTCGGCCTAAGATCATCTTTTTTATTTCATCAAACACTTGGGCAATATAGTGTGTTTTAGTGCATTAAAATTTTAAAAAGTGTGTTTTTTCCCAAAAAAAAGCGTTTGAAAAATCGCTGCGCAAATACTGTTGAAAAAAAAAAAAATGAAACACCCACCATTTTAATCTGTAGGGCATTTTGCTTTAAAAAAATATATAATGTTTGGGGGTTCAAAGTAATTTTCTTGCAAAAAAAATATTTTTTTCATGTAAACAAAAAGTGTCAGAAAGGGCTTTGTCTTCAAGTGGTTAGAAGAGTGGGTGATGTGTGAGATGTGACATAAGCTTCTAAATGTTGGCCATAAAATGCCAGGACAGTTCAAAACCCCCCCAAATGACCCCATTTTGGAAAGTAGACACCCCAAGCTATTTGCTGAGAGGCATGTCGAGTCTATGGAATATTTTATATTGTGACACAAGTTGCTGGAAAAAGACAGATTTTTTTTTTTGCACAAAGTTGTCACTAAATGATATATTATTCAAACATGCCATGGGCATATGTGAAATTACACCCCAAAATACATTCTGTTGCTTCTCCTGAGTACGGGGATACCACATGTGTGAGACTTTTTGGGAGCCTAGCCACGTACGAGACCCCGAATACCAAGCACCGCCTTCAGGCTTTCTAAGGGGGTGAATTTTTTATTTCATTCTTCACTGCCTATCACACTTTCGGAGGCCATGGAATGCCCAGGTGGCACAAAACCCCCCAAATGACCCTATTTTGGAAAGTAGACACCCCAAGCTATTTGTTGAGAGGTATAATGAGTATTTTGCAGACCTCTCTTTTTGTCACAAAGTTTTGAAAATTGAAAAAAGAAGAAAAAAAATAGTTTTTCTTGTCTTTCTTCATTTTCAAAAACAAATGAGAGCTGCAAAATACTCACCATGCCTTTCAGCAAATAGCTTGGGGTGTCTACTTTCCAAAATGAGGTCTTGGGGGGGGGGGGGGTTGTGCCACCTGGACATTCCATGTCCTCCCAAACTGTGATAGGCAGTGAAGAGTGAAATCAAAAATTTACGCCCTTAGAAATCCTGAAGGCGGTGATTGGTTTTCGGGGCCCCGGCTAGGCTCCCAAAAAGTTCCACACATGTGGTATCCCCATACTCAGGAGAAGCAGCTAAATGTATTTTGGGGTAAAATTCCACATATGCCCATGGCCTGTGTGAGCAATATATCATTTAGTGACAACTTTGTGCAAAAAAAAAAAAAAAAAATTGTCACTTTCCCGCAACTTGTGTCAAAATATAAAATATATTCAATGGACTCAACATGCCTCTCAGAAAATAGCTTGGGGTGTCTACTTTCCAAAATGGGGTCATTTGGGGGGGGGGGGGGTTGTGCCATCTGGGCATTTTATGGCCTTCAAAACTGTGATAGGTAGTGAGGAGTACAATCAAAAATTCACGCCCTTAGAAATCCTGAAGGCAGTGATTGGTTTTCGGGGCCCTTAGGCGGCTAGGCTCCCAAAAAGTCCCACACATGTGGTATCCCCATACTCAGGAGAAGCAGCTGAATGTATTTTGGGGTGCAATTCCACATATGCCCATGGCCTGTGTGAGCAATATATCATTTAGTGACAACTTTTTGTAAATTTTATTTATTTATTTATTTTTTTTGTCATTATTCAATCACTTGGGACAAAAAAAATGAATATTCAATGGGCTCAACATGCCTCTCAGCAATTTCCTTGGGGTGGCTACTTTCCAAAATGGGGTCATTTGGGGCAGGGGGTTGTAATGCCCTGCCATTTTAGCACCCCAAGAAATGGCATAGGCAGTCATAAACTAAAAGCTGTGTAAATTCAAGAAAATGTACCCTAGTTTGTAGACGCTATAACTTTTGCCCAAACCAATAAATATACGCTTATTGACATTTTTTTTTACCAAAGACATGTGGCTGAATACATTTTGGCCTAAATGTATGACTAAAATTGAGTTTATTGGATGTTTTTCATAACAAAAAGTAGAAAATATCATTTTTTTTCAAAATTTTCGGTCTTTTTCCGTTTATAGCGCAAAAAATAAAAACCGCAGAGGTGATCAAATACCATCAAAAGAAAGCTCTGTTTGTGCGAAGAAAAAGACACAAATTTTGTTTGGGTACAGCATTGCATGACCACGCAATTAGCAGTTAAAGCGACGCAGTGCCAAATTGTAAAAAGTGCTCTGGTCAGGAAGAGGGTAAATCCTTCCGGGGCTGAAGTGGTTAATAAGTTGAATTGATTAAATGATTGACTCCTCTTGAATGGGACTGCTGGTAAATTTTCACTCGATCAGCACATGCAGCTCATGTGAAAGTATTTGTAAAAGTTAGCTTCTGTTTTACAAATAGCTGTCATCTAATGTCTATGGTCACCTTTAATGCTATCTCATTAAAAAGGCAGATAAAGGTAACAGATTTTCACAGATTGGTTAATTTACCAACAGTAAAAACAACTTATGTCCATGGTCAGCTTTTTAACTGTATGTTTTTGTGAGATCATCTTGCTTTTCACCACTGTTACTTCAAAATAGTGCTGGTGTCAGAGGTGTTTGCTTTGGGTATGAGTGTGTATGCTCTCTCCCTGTTTGTCTACAATTATTTAACATATACAGTAACAATATGTCTGGGTCTTTAAATCGTAGATTTAATGGGCCAGTCTGACCTAGAATACGGCACAAAACTGCAAGCCTGGCTCAGCACCTTACCAACAAAGTTTTAATTAATTATGGTGTGAAAAGTTAAAGTCATCTAACCTGCCTGATCACTTTTAAAAACTAATAACATAAAGTTAGCCAAATCAGGTAACATGTTTTGTCTGTGTATCCTTAACCTGCTTTGTATATTCAGTGACAATGACTTATTTTTATATTTATATCCATAAATCTATTAATCAAATAGTCTGTGAGTTCAGGATGATTTACTGTTGTCAGTGATTCACACCATTTCTTGTATCTGCTAGTCTGTCAGTGACCTGCCCAATCTTCCAGACTGTAAGGCTGAAAAGAGCACACTGTTATTCCCGTCATCATTTCAGCTTTGTCCTGTTGAAGTCACCAACATTTGCCAGAAAATCATTTTCTGGGTGAGTGCAGTGAGAACCTACAGGGCGGAGAGGCATGAAAGTATAGAATCATTCACTTTGGACTTTAAGCTCTTTCAAAGCAAGCTATACAAGAAACAATAAATAATATTATGTTAAACCATTACGTTTTTGTTATGATGCATTTTTGAAAGTCCAGTGAAGTTTGGAATTAGAAAACTCAGCTAAGTTCTTATGGTTAAGTGAATGCAAAAACAAAGTCCACAGGACCACACAGCACTGACCTTGATGCACAGACGCATTGACCGTTGCCTCGTGAAAACGTCAAAAGTAGGGATGAACCGAACACCCCCCCAGTTCGGTTCGCACCAGAACTTGCGAACAGGAAAAAAAATGGTACGAACACGTGAACGCTGTTAAAGTCTATGGGACGCGAACATGAAAAATCAAAAGTGCTCATTTTAAAGGCTTATATGCAAGCTATTGCCATAAAAAGTGTTTGGAGACCCGGGTCCTGCCCCATGGGACATATATCATTGCAAAAAAAAGTTTTAAAACCGCCTGTTTTTTCAGGAGCTTTGATTTTAATAATGCTTAAAGTGAAACAATAAAAATGAAATATTCCTTTAGATATCGTGCCCGGGGGTGTCCTTAGTATGTGAAAAGATCTATCCCTTGGGAGGTCCATAGGTTTGGGCGTCCCTGGGATAAGAGAAGACAGCTACTTTTGGTCAGAAAGGGTACTCAGCGAGATTATATATGTAAAAAATAAAGAATCAAATTTTGTTATGGTTTAAATACCAAAATCACCGATGTAAAAACATTATGTTACTTTCCATAACAGTTAGTAACTTCAAGTCCTCAAATAACACATCATTAAAAAGAAAGATACATCAAATGTATATATTACACACGATGTATTAAAGTCACAGATGACAAATATAGAGACTAACAATGCCATATTTTTTTACATATATGATCTCGCTGAGTACCCTTTCTGACCAAAAGTAGCTGTCTTCTCTTATCCCAGGGACGCTCAAACCTATGGACCTCCCAAGGGATAGATCTTTTCACATATATGCAATTGGCTACGGCCAGAACCTCCAACTTGGAGGAGTGGTAGAGAGCAAACCTTTTACTTTATTTAAATAATTAATAGAGAGTGAACTAGAACATGGTCTCCTTTGCACGTTCTGCAGTTTCTAGCTACGTGTCCTTAGTATGCCTGTAACGTAGTGGATCTTTCCCGTGTTTATAACAGTAACATGACAAAATGACATTTCTAAAGGAAAAAATGTCATTTAAAACTACTCGCGGCTGTAATGTATTGTCGAGTCCTGGCAATATAGATATTGCCGGGACCCAACAAAGCACCTTGTCCCCATGTTGATGGGAACAAGGGCCTCATCCTCACAACCCTTGCCCGGTGGTTGTAGGGGTCTGCGGGCGGGGGGGCCTTATCGGAATCTGGAAGCCCCCTTTAACAAGGGGACCCCCAGACCCCGTCCCCCCATGTGAATGGGTAGGGGTACATTGTACCCCTACCCATTCAACAAAAAAAGTGTCAAAATGTTAAAAATGACAGTAAACAATTTGGGACAAGTCCTTAATTAAAAAAAACAAAAACAAATTTATCTTCGATCACAGCGTCCAACAACCTGATAAAAAAAACAGAGAAAACTCCTCCATGGGAGGATCCCGCTCACTGAAGCCTCTTCTCGATGACAGCTGTTATATAGTTGAGGGTGGGGCCACCCGGTGATGTAAACGGGTGGCCCCGCTCCCTCTGACATTATGTGACCCGATACCCATTCACATAGGGGGCCGAGATCTGGGGGTCCCCTTGTTAAAGGGGGCTTCCAGATTCCGATAAGCCCCCCGCAGACCACCAAAACCACCGGGCAAGGGTTGTGGGGATGAGGCCATTGTCCTCATCAACATGGGGACAAGGTGCTTTTTGGGGCACCCCAAAGCTTCCTCCCCATGTTGAGGGCATGTGGCCTGGTGCGGTTCAGGAGGGGGGACACTCACTCGTCCCCCCCTTTTTCTGCGGCCTGCCAGGTTGCGTGCTCAGATAAGGGTCTGGTATGGATTTTAGGAGGACCCCTACGTCATTTTTTTTAAAATTTTGTCTCGGGGTTCTCTTTAAAATCCATTCCAGACCTGAAGGGCCTGGTATGGATTTTGGGGTGGACCCCTACTCCATTTTTTTTTTATTTTGTCGCAGGGTTTCTCTTAATATCCATACCAGAACTGAAGAGCCTGGTATGGATTTTGGGGGGAACCTCCACACAATTTTTTAATTTGGGTGCGGGGTTCCGCTTAATATTTATACCAGACCCAAAGGGCCTGATAATGGACTGGGGGGGGAACCCATGCCGTTTCTTTCATTGATTTTTATCTATATTGCCCAGACCCAACAATACATTACAGCTGTTGAAAAAAGGAGGGGTGTGGAGGCGCCAACTGTGGTAGCTTGTTTATGCAAAAATAAAAGCAATCATGAAACTGGGTAGTGAAACGTGTTGGTTGTGGATTATCTGAAGTTTTGAGTTTGGGTGGAGGTTTCTTTGCCTGTTGGAGGAAGGCCTTTTGTACCAGATGTGGCGGGTATCCTTTGTCTTGAAATTTATTGGAATGGAGTTTACCCTGTATGTGGTAATCTTCGTCCTTGGTGCAATTCCGCCGAATTCTATGGAATTGGCTCTTCGGTATGTTGTTGATCCATGTTGGATGGTGACAGCTCTGGTAGTGAATATAGGAATTTCCAGCGGTGGGTTTGACAAAGTTTGTAGCATGTATTTCAGATTCACTATGAAAAAGTTCTAAGTCCAAGAAGATTCGTTTTTCAGGGTCTATGACATGGGTGAAGGATAGCCCTAGGGAGTTGCAGTTGCAATGCTTGACAAAGGACTCTATACTCTCTGATGTGCCCTCCCAGATCAGAATGATATCATCGATGTAGCGCCCATAATATATGATATGGGCGGCAAAAGGGTTGTTATGTGAGATGTATTGTAGTTCCCAGTAGCCCATAGTCAGGTTGGTGTAGCTTGGGGCAAAATTGGCACCCATGGCAGTGCCTTGAGTTTGTAGATAGAAGGTGTGGTCAAACTCAAAGTAGTTGTGTTCTAGACAGAATTGTGTAGCCTCCAGGATGTACTGTGCCTGTCTGGGATTGATGAGGGGGTCCTCAGAGAGAAAATATTCTACTGCTCTGAGGCCTACTGCGTGGGGAATGGAAGTGTATAGAGATGTAACGTCCAAGGATACCCACTGGTAGGTGGGTTCCCATGTGTAGAAGGAAAGCATCTCCAATAGGTGGGTACTATCTCTAATATAAGATGGGAGGTGTTGCGCAAGGGGTTGAAGGAAATGGTCTATGTACATAGAAAACCAGCTGGTGATGCTCTCCATAGCAGCTACTATGGGACGGCCTGGTGGGTTGGACTGGTCTTTATGGATTTTTGGTAAATGGTAAAAATAGGGAGTTTTACGAAAACCTTTGATGAGAAATGACAGTTCAGCTTTGGAAATAATACCATCTTCTAGGGCTCCGTGGGCTAATTTTGTGGCTTTCTGGGTGAATTCTGGTAAGGGATCATGAGTGAGTTTGGAATAAGTGTTGGTGTCGGATAATAGTCTGAGTGATTCCGCCATGTAGTCTGAAATGTTCTGTATTACAATGCCGCCTCCCTTGTCTGCTGCCTTTATGATGATATTATGGTTGTTGGTTAACTCATCCAGGGCCTTCTGTTCTGCTTTAGAGAGGTTAGCTCTTTTCTTGGGAGCCTATTTACACATTTGGACAAGGTCGGTATACATGACTTGATAGAATGTCTGTAGATAGGGGCCTTTTTTATGTACTGGGTTGAAGATGGACTTGGGTTTGAATTTTGTATGTTGAATGGGAGGGGATGTTTGGTAGTGTTGAGTGTACAATTCCATATCTGCAAAGGGATATTCTGTATGGAGTTCATCTGGGTCCAAGATGAGGGAGGAATCTGTGTCTGTATCTATTGGGAGGACATCATGGTTAATGGTTTCAATGGGTTCTTGCGAGGGTGGGGGTTTCAGAGAGGATTGGATATTGTAGAATCTTTTCACTGTCAAGTCTCGTATAAATTTATTAAGGTCTTTGAATAACATGAATGGGTTTGGGCGGATGGTAGGTGCAAAGGTGAGACCTTTGCTCAAGAGTGAGATCTCTTCCATAGATAATATATGGGTGGATAAGTTGAAAATCTTTATACTTTCCGTATTTTTCCTTTTAAGTTTTCCTCTGCCCCCCCCTTCCTCCTCTCTTGCGTACTTTCTTTTGAAGGTGCCGAGTGGGGGGGCTGACCCTAAAAAATCATCGTCCTTGGTTGTTTCTGTGTTGTTGGTCACTGTGGGGCTATAGGATGAAGTGGGAAAAAGGGGGGTGACTAGGTTGGACTGTGTATTTGTTATAACCCTGGTGTTGAAAGAAGGAGTACTTGGGCAAAGTGTAGTGGAGTTTGGTTCAACCGCTGGGTTTGGAGGTGTATCTGGTGATGGATCTGGATCCGCATGAGCATTGTTGACTGGTGTGAGCATTGTTTTTGACTGGGGGTTATGAGTTTTTTTGTTTTTGTTGGTTTTTGCCACTCGCTGTGGTTTGGGAATGAGTTGGAGAAGAGGTTGGGGAACGGGGATAGGTGAAGGGTTATGGTGGGAGTGCTGGGTGGTTGTTGTCGGTGAGGGACCTGTTGAGAGTGACCTAGGTGCAGGTCTCCAGGGTGGTGGAGCAAACAGCTTTTTCTTCCAGCAGAAAACCCTGTTGTTGGTATAATCACCAATGTCCCTCCTGAATTTTCCTAATTTGTTTTGGATAAGGTCATTTTCTTGTCTGATGGTGTTCCTTTTTAGTGTCCTGAGCCAGGTGTATGGAAGTTGCGCAATGTGTTGTGTGATACTGCTGCAGGTTTCCCTAATTTCAGCTGCCAAGGTTTCATATTTCCTTTTTCTTTGTGCAATAATAATTTTTATCCATTTTTCTGTACAGAATTCAGATACAAAAGCCCATTCTTTGGATAGATTTAACATTTTAGATGAATTTTACTCTTTGTTCCCAACCAATTTCTTCAGCCCCACCTCCCCCTATCCAGGTCACCATGGTAAATCCCTATGCAAAAAATTCTTAAAATTAGAAGACCAAATCTCCTCCGCCAATCAACATTGGTGGGATGGTTTTTTCCTAGAACAATATTTATCATATAAAATCACACCCAGAGGCTTGAGAGTGTTAAAACAGTGTTCCTTTTTAGACCCAGACCCATCCAAAGAATGGGCTTTTGTATCTGAATTCTGTACAGAAAAATGGATAAAAATTATTATTGCACAAAGAAAACGGAAATATGAAACCTTGGTAGCTAAAATTAGGGAAACCTGCAGCAGCATCACACAACACATTGCGCAACTTCCATACACCTGGCTCAGGACACTAAAAAGGAACACCATCAGACAAGAAAATGACCTTATCCAAAACAAATTAGGAAAATTCAGGAGGGACATTGGTGATTATACCAACAACAGGGTTTTCTGCTGGAAGAAAAAGCTGGTTGCTCCACCACCCTGGAGACCTGCACCTAGGTCACTCTCAACAGGTCCCTCACCGACAACAACCACCCAGCACTCCCACCATAACCCTTCACCTATCCCCGTTCCCCAACCTCTTCTCCAACTCATTCCCAAACCACAGCGAGTGGCAAAAACCAACAAAAACAAAAAAACTCATAACCCCCAGTCAAAAACAATGCTCACACCAGTCAACAATGCTCATGCGGATCCAGATCCATCACCAGATACACCTCCAAACCCAGCGGTTGAACCAAACTCCACTACACTTTGCCCAAGTACTCCTTCTTTCAACACCAGGGTTATAACAAATACACAGTCCAACCTAGTCACCCCCCTTTTTCCCACTTCATCCTATAGCCCCACAGTGACCAACAACACAGAAACAACCAAGGATGATGATTTTTTAGGGTCAGCCCCCCCACTCGGCACCTTCAAAAGAAAGTACGCAAGAGAGGAGGAAGGGGGGGCAGAGGAAAACTTAAAAGGAAAAATACAGAAAGTATAAAGATTTTCAACTTATCCACCCATATATTATCTATGGAAGAGACCTCACTCTTGAGCAAAGGTCTCACCTTTGCACCTACCATCCGCCCAAACCCATTCATGTTATTCAAAGACCTTAATAAATTTATACGAGACTTGACAGTGAAAAGATTCTACAATATCCAATCCTCTCTGAAACCCCCACCCTCGCAAGAACCCATTGAAACCATTAACCATGATGTCCTCCCAATAGATACAGACACAGATTCCTCCCTCATCTTGGACCCAGATGAACTCCATACAGAATATCCCTTTGCAGATATGGAATTGTACACTCAACACTACCAAACATCCCCTCCCATTCAACATACAAAATTCAAACCCAAGTCCATCTTCAACCCAGTACATAAAAAAGGCCCCTATCTACAGACATTCTATCAAAGCATGTATACCGACCTTGTCCGAATGTGTAAATCGGCTCCCAAGAAAAGAGCTAACCTCTCTAAAGCAGAACAGAAGGCCCTGGATGAGTTAACCAACAACCATAATATAATCATAAAGGCAGCAGACAAGGGAGGCGGCATTGTAATACAGAACATTTCAGACTACATGGCGGAATCACTCAGACTATTATCCGACACCAACACTTATTCCAAACTCACTCATGATCCCTTACCAGAATTCACCCAGAAAGCCACAAAATTAGCCCACGGAGCCCTAGAAGATGGTATTATTTCCAAAGCTGAACTGTCATTTCTCATCAAATTTTTCGTAAAACTCCCTATTTTTACCATTTACCAAAAATCCATAAAGACCAGTCCAACCCACCAGGCCGTCCCATAGTAGCTGCTATGGAGAGCATCACGCAGCGGGTTTTCTATGTACATAGACCATTTCCTTCAACCCCTTGCGCAACACCTTCCATCTTATATTAGAGATAGTACCCACCTATTGGAGATGCTTTCCTTCTACCCCTGGGAACCCACCTACCAATGGGTATCCTTGGACGTTACATCTCTATACACTTCCATTCCCCACGCAGTAGGCCTCAGAGCAGTAGAATATTTTCTCTCTGAGGACCCCCTCATCAATCCCAGACAGGCACAGTACATCCTGGAGGCTACACAATTCTGTCTAGAACACAACTACTTTGAGTTTGACCACACCTTCTATCTACAAACTCAAGGCACTGCCATTGGTGCCAATTTTGCCCCAAGCTACGCCAACCTGACTATGGGCTACTGGGAACTACAATACATCTCATATAACAACCCTTTTGCCGCCCATATCATATATTATGGGCGCTACATCGATGATATCATTCTGATCTGGGAGGGCACATCAGAGAGTATAGAGTCCTTTGTCAAGCATTGCAACTGCAACTCCCTAGGGCTATCCTTCACCCATGTCATAGACCCTGAAAAACGAATCTTCTTGGACTTAGAACTTTTTCATAGTGAATCTGAAATACATGCTACAAACTTTGTCAAACCCACCGCTGGAAATTCCTATATTCACTACCAGAGCTGTCACCATCCAACATGGATCAACAACATACCGAAGAGCCAATTCCATAGAATTCGGCGGAATTGCACCAAGGACGAAGATTACCACATACAGGGTAAACTCCTTTCCAATAAATTTCAAGACAAAGGATACCCACCACATCTGGTACAAAAGGCCTTCCTCCAACAGGCAAAGAAACCTCCACCCAAACTCAAAACTTCAGATAATCCACAACCAACACGTTTCACTACCCAGTTTCATGATTGCTTTTATTTTTACATAAACAAGCTACCACAGTTGGCGCCTCCACACCCCTCCTTTTTTCAACATTGATTATCAACAGAGGTAATGGACACCCTCTGAGGATGGCTGCCTCCTCATTCTAGAATTTACCTGCCTTCTTTTAATGTGCTATTATAGCTACCATTGTACTATTTACCTTAGACATCACATGTTGCAGAGCGCCGGAAAACCCCCCCTTTTGTTTCTCTGCTGATTACAATACATTACAGCTGCAAGTAGTTTTAAATTTAATTTTTTCCTTTAAAAAAGTCATTTTGCTGCTGTATTGTTCTAAGCACGGGAAAAATGCGCTACTTTACATGCATACTAAGGACAACCCCAGGCATGATATTTAAAGGAATATTTAATTGTTATTGTTTCACATTAAGCATTATTAAAATCACTGCTCCCAAAAAAACAGCCGCTTATAAAAATTTTTTTTGCATTGATACATGTCCCCTGGGGCAGGACCCGGGTCTCCAAACACTTTTTATGGCAATAACTTGCATATAAGCCTTTAAAATTAGCACTTTTGGTTTTTCATGTTAGTGTCCCATAGACGTTAATGGCATTCTGCGGCTTTCAAATTTGCCACAAACGCCGCATATTGTTCGCTGTTCGGCGAACTTATGTTCAACTTGAACATCGGGCTCATCCCTAGTCAAAAGCATTTGCAATTTGCTGGATAGTCTTTCTCTTTATCTATGGTATTCTGCACTACTTTTACTCTGTAAATTACCTACCTAACAAGCGGAATGTCCCATTGTGTTTGGATGTTAAGTGGGTGAATTAGGGTCCTCCTTGTGATGAACAACATTCAACCATGAAGGAAATGTTTTCCAAACACAAAAGACATTTTGCACTCCGACTGGTTAATGCCAGTGTTTCAAAGACAACAACAAACAAACAACAACCATTGTAAATTTCTTAGTAAAAAAACATTTAAATGCATATTTCTATTTTTGCAGTTAGAGAAAATCGAGTACTGTCCGTAATATTTTTTTTATTTGCACTAACATACAATTTTTCAGGACAAGCTTTCGGGGTATGTCCCCTTCTTCAAGGTCAAAGCAGTACTGATTCACAAATTTTTTAGCAGAATGTTAAAAAAATAAATAAAAACAATCTCTGAGGGAAAGGAGAAAAAAAAAGAAAAACAAACACATACAAATCAATGGTAATAAAGATAGCAGCAGAGTTAGTGAGATAAGACAGAGGGAGAGCTATAGACTGGAGGGGGGGGGGGGGGGGAATGCTAGTCACAGAGGGGGTCGTAAAACTTTAGTATAATGGGTAAGGAAACCAATATCTAAATTCAGGCCATTATATTTTGTGTCAAAAAGAATTATCATTCTTAGTTCAGACGTTTTCCTTTCCTGGATAGTTCTGAAATTCCCTTTAAGAACTAAAACATTGAGGTCTTCTATGGTGTGGTCCGGTTGTGAGAAGTGATGTCCCACAGGTGTGCATAAACTGTCTTCTGTATGTTCCTTGATGGTATGTCTGTGCAAATTCATCCTCGCTTGCAACTTCTGTCCTGTTTCACCAACATAAGATCCTTTGTTGCACCTTTTGCATTGGATGAGGTACACCACATTACTGGAGGTACAGTTGTAAGATCCCATGATATTGAAGGTCTCATTTGTGTGTGTGACACTTTTGGATAGATTGATCTGGTTGCAGAGTTTGCAGCGTTTTTTATTGCAGGGTTTGCTTCCATTATTTGTGACTTCATAATCAGAGTGAAGTTTCCTGCTGATTCGTTTGTGTCCGAGGTTGGGTGGTTGTCTGAAAGCCAATAATGAGGTTTGTTGGAATATTCCTTTCAGAGTTTCATCCTCTGTTATAATGGGTTGTAAATCTTTGATTACTGACTTTCTCACAACTGGACCACACCATGGAAGACCTCAATGTTTTAGTTCTTAAAGGGAATTTCAGAACTATCCAGGAAAGGAAAACGTTTGACCTAAGAATGATAATTCTTTTTGACACAAAAAATAATGGCCTGAATTTAGATATTGGTTTCCTTACCCATTATACTAAAGTTTTACGACCCCCTCTGTGACTAGCACCCCCCCCCCCCCCCCAGTCTATAGCTCTCCCTCTGTATTATCTCACTAACTCTGCTGCTATCTTTATTACCATTGATTTGTATGTGTTTGTTTTTCTTTTTTTTCTCCTTTCCCTCAGAGATTGTTTTGTTTTGTTTTTTTAACATTCTGCTAAAAAATAGTAAATCAGTACTGCTTGGACCATGAAGAAGGGGACATACCCCAAAAGCTTGTCCTGAAAAATTGTATGTTAGTGCAAATAAAAAAAGCATCATGGACAGTACTCAATTTTCTCTGTCACAATTGCACTAATACGGCTACAATCACATCAAATATTTTTGCAGTCAAATTTTAAAAAACCCAACTATTTGTTTAGTAATGTTCCCATTCAGAGGCGTAGCTTGAAGCTTATGGGCCCGATGCAAGCATTGACCAACTCCCCTCCCTCCACTACCAATCGCCGCTCCCACCGCACACCAGGATACTCCCACTATGTGCCAAGATACTATAGAGTTATTTCAGGTATTTATTTACATGTTGAGAGAGCAATTCAAAAGATTTTGGAAAGGTGGCCACATACCTCTCCAATTCTTTTGAATACCCTGGAGCAGGGGTAAGCAACCTTTGAGAGGTGGAGATCTATCTGAACAAGATGAAAGAGATCAAAGATCACCGGTGTTTGGCACCCTTTTACTAGCAGGGCCTAAATAAATAGCAAAGAAAACTTAGAAAATATAATAAAACAAATGCCACTGTAAAAATATAAACCTAGCCTAGCTTCAAAGTGGACAGTGACAGTCAGTAGAGCAGTGGACAATGTCAGTGGGGCAGTACACGGTGTCTGTGGGGCAGAAGATGGGGTCAGTGTATGGTCAGTAGTTTTTTATTATTGTTATTTTGTTTGTTTATTTTATTTTTTCACAATTTTATTATTATTATTATTTTTTTTTAATCAGCCATTTTTTTTTTGGGGGGGGGGCGGCTTTGGTGAAATATCAGGGGTCTAAACAGACCCCCAATGTCTCACTTTTGAGGCAGAGAAAGGAGATTGAGGACACAGCCCCTAATCTCCTTCTCTGCAGCCCCAACTGCACAGAATGAATAGACAGGAATAGCTCTATACAGAGCTTCCTGTTTATTCACAAACTGAAGCATAGTAAACACATGCTAAAGTGTCATTGGTTGCTAGGACACCGGGCAGTCCTAGCAATCAATGAATAAAAAGTACAAGGGAGATCACAGAGAGGAGTGGAGTGGAGCAGAGCGTCGGATGTGGGGGAGAAGGTGGAGAGCACACAGCACAGGCAGGCGTAGCTGACAGGAATCATCACTGGCAATAACCCCACTGGCTGGTTTCATCCCAGGCAGGGCTTTTTTTTTCAAAGAACAGGTGCAGGAGCTCACCCCCCCCCCTCCTTCCCTGGCGTTCCAAATCAAATAGTGTGTTTGGCTAAATTGCAATGGGAGGATCTTAAAGGGGCACTAAACATCAGGAGTGCATTACGTACAGAGTGCAGAGGTCAGGATTGCACTACAAAAAGAGTGCAGAGTTAAGGGGGGGCACTGAAAAAAGTGCAGGGTTCAGGGCGCAGTACATACAGAGTACAGGGTTCAGGGCCCAGCACATACAAGGGACAGGGCTCAGGGTACAGTACATACAGGGGGCAGGGCTCATGGCTCAGAACATACAAGGGACAGGTCTCAGGGTGCAGCACATACAGGGGACAAGGCTTAGTGCGCAGCACATACAGGGGACAGGGCTTAGTGCATAGCACATACAAGGGACATGGCTCAGGGCACAGCACATACAAGGGACAGGGCTCAGGGTGCAGCACATACAAGGGATGGGGCCCAGGGTGCAGCACATACAAGGGACAGGGCTCAGGGCTCAGCACATGCAGGGGACGGGGCTCATGGCGCAGCACATTCAAGGGACAGGGCGCATCACATACAAGGGACAGGGCTCAGGGTGTAGCACATACAAGGAACAGGGCTCAGGGCACAGCACATACAGGAGACAGGGCTCATGGCGCAGCACATACAAGGGACAGGGTGCAGCACATACAAGGGACAGGGCTCAGGGTGTAGTACATACAAGGGACAGGGATCAGGGTGCAGCACATACAAGGAACTGGGCTCAGGCCTCAGAACATACAGGGGACAAGGCTCATGGAGCAGCACATACATGGGACAGGGCTCAGGGCGCAGCATATACAAGGGACAGGGCTCAGGGCGCAGCACATACAAGGGACAGGGCTCAGGGCGCAGCACATACAAGGGACAGGGCTCAGAGCGCAGCACATACAAGGGACAGAGCTCAGGGCGCAGAACATACAAGGGATGGGGTCATGGCACAGCACATACAAGGGACAGGTCTCAGGGCGTAGCACATACAAGGGACAGGGCTCAGGGTGCAGCACATACAAGGGAAAGGGCTCAGGGTGCAGCACATACAAGGGACAGCGCTCAAGGCACAGCACATACAAGGGACATGGCTCAGGGCACAGCAGATACAAGGTACAGGTCTCAGGGTGTAGCACATACAAGGGACAGGGCTCAGGGTGCAGCACATACAAGGGACAGGGCTAAGGGCGCAGCACATACAAGGGACAGGGCTCAGTTCTCCCACCACTCCTTTCTAATGCATTCTCATCCACATTAGACATGTGCACACTGAAATATTTCATTTCGGAATTTCTTTTTCGTCTGAAAAATAAATTTATTTAATTACTCTCGAAATTCATTTTTATTTAATTTGTTTTTTGTTAAAAATTGCATTTGTCCGAAAATTCAAATTAAGGTCGAATCTGTCTTTGAAGGCTTATGGTGTCTGTCGAATGTTCAAAGAAGATTCGACGGAGCAGCTAAACTGTACGACGCCATATAGTTTACCTGCTCCGTCGAATCTTCTTAGACACCATAAGCCAAAGTACGTGTGTACTTAGTTCTAGCTATTTTACTGCTCCTCCTCTTTGGTTACAATCAGCCAATAACATTCATCATCATCATTATTTTTATTCATCTTTTCTCCCCTACGTCGAATCTTTTCTCCCCTACGTCAAATCTTTTCTCTCTATGTCGAATCTTTTCTCTCTATGTAGAATAACCTTGGACTTATAGAGTTAAGGTTAGGCACATTCGACCACAGGTTTGATGGACACAGATTGTTATTGTCAGCATCATGTCGAATCTCCTATCTATATCGAATTGTTGTAGCAACGAAAACGAAAATAAAGCATTTGTTTATGTCGATCTTTCGTTTTTCGGATTCTGCACTTTCGTTATCGTTTGTTAAAACGATAATGAAAATACCTGAAATTCGGACGAAAATGCATTCGGACGAAAACGAATGCACATGTCTAATCCACATGATCAGCTCTGACTCGCATTCACACCCCCTCTACTGCCTTCATTTTCTCCCCTCCCTTAACAGCTCCACCATCCTGCACATGCCTTACCTTTACTGTACTAATAAGTAGTACCCGGCTAGGTCTAGCACATCCCCCACACTGCACGTGCTGCCTCTCAGCATCAGATCATCCGGGAGCATTGGCTAGACATGTGCGATTTGTTTCGTTCCAAATAAAAATTCGGACTAATTTTCGTTATTCGGAAATTCGGATGTATTCAAATTTACGAATTAGAATAGTACTGAATTTGAACGAATTTGAAATGACGAAATTCGAATTCGGATGAAATTCGAATTCAAATAATTTTCGAATACTTTTCAAATACTTTTCGAATTCAAATAGTTTTCCAATTTCCAAAGAGAAATAAATAGAATAGAAAATAAAGGAATAGAATAGAAAAAAATATACATTTTTTTCTATTCTATTCCTTTATATTACATCCTATTTTATTCTTTCTGGAAATTGAAAAACTTTTTGAATTTGAAAACTATTCTAAATTGATTCGAAAACTTTTCGAATCGATTCGAAAATGAACAAACTAAACGAATACCGAAAACGAATTAAACAAATGAAATAAATTTAACTAAACAAATTTATGTAAAAAACGAATTGAAAAGAAACAAAACAAAACAAATTTTTTCATTCTGCACATGTCTAGTGTCGGCATCCAGGCACCAGGATCAAAGAAGGTGCAGCCTACCTCCCAAGGCCCCTCTCCCACCCATGACAGCTGCCTCGCTCAGCCCTGTAACAGCCTGATGTTAGTCCTGTCCCATTGTCAACACTTATGCCCTGTACACACGATCGGACATTGATCAGACATTCCGACAACAAAATCCATGGATTTTTTCTGACGGATGTTGGCTCAAACTTGTTTTGCATACACACGGTCGCACAAAGTTGTCGGAAAATCTGATCGTTCTGAACGCGGTGGCGTAAAACACGTACGTTGGGACTATAAGTAGCCAATAGCTTACATTTCCTAATTTATTCTGAGCATGTGTGGCACTTTGTGCGTCGGAATTGTCCACACACTGTCGGAATTTACGCGAACAGATTTTGATGTTTTTATAGCTTGCTCTCAAACTTTGTGTGTCAGAAATTCCGATGGAAAAAGTCCGATGGAGCCCACACATGGTCGGAATTTCCGACAACAAGCTCCGATCGCACATATTCCGTTGGAAAGTCCGACCGTGTGTACAGGGCATAACACTTACTTCCCTGTCCTGGACTGAATTCACTCTCTCCTCTTCTCCGCACCATTCAGGAATAAGCTCAGTGCTTCTCCACAGCCAATGAGAGCAGAGGGGGGAGGAACTGAAGGCAAAGCAGAAGCCAAGTACTGGAGCAAGCATTCCATTTGGCTGGGGGACACAAGAAAAAATGACAGTGAGGAATCTGAGCTGGACTTTGGGATGTTGTGCAGGGGATAAGCTAATATTACAGGCAGGTCGCACGGGCCCCTAGAACATGAATGTAGTTGCAGTTGCGACCCCTGTGACCCCTTATGCTACGCCCATGTTCCCATTCACATAGCATTTTTCAAAATGTATTTGTTACCTTTTAGTTGTTTCTCAGGAAGAGGTGTCATGGCTAACTACAAGGTTTTTTGAACAATGTTATAGTGAGCCTGTGCCAAAGTCTGTCCTCATTACCATACAATGCAAAAAGCTCAGCCTCTACACCAGGGGTCTCCAACATTGGAAGAGGAGGAATTGTTTGGGCCACACATAAAATACACTAACAATAAGGATAACTGATGAGCAGAAAGTCAGGTACACCAGAAGTTAACGATCAGTGATATAGATAATGTACCTATCTGAGTAATAAAACTTTTTTGTATTTTTTTTTTTACTATAAAAAGTAAAAGAGGGCAACAAAAAACGAGTGCAATACTTGACACTTTTTTTATAAACTAATGCATCTGTATCTGGCTGGATTCTGGCAATTCTCAATGAATTCTTAAGGTGCTTATCAGATATTTTGGTTCTAATTTTGCCCTTTGTGTGCTACATCCTTGAAAGTAGTGAAAGTATTAGAACAATAGATAGCAAATCATTAAAATTCAACCATCACCTGCATTGATGGGAAAGTCTAAAATTAATTTCAAGGCAATATTAGTGATTGCAGATTTTGGATTTTCTCTTTTGTTGTTTATTAATATAGATCTAAATTGCCTTGTTTCAGAGACAAAGCCAACATTTTCATACTGTAACTGAAAAGCCTACAAGCAGTTTGATTGGAGCACTAGGCAGCAATGTAGAGGAATAGATTAAAGTAAAAAAGTAAGCAAGTAATGACTAAAGATGGGCAGAAAACCCCCTATTCGGTTTGCAGCAGAACTCCCGAACTGGGGAAAAGTTCTCACCCAAACTGCATACCCCATTGAAGTCTATGGGAGCCGAACAGGAAAATCATCTAAAGTGCCCTTTTTGAAGGCTTATATGCAAGTAATTGGCCATTAAAGGGGTATGGGGGACCAGGTATTACTCTGGGGGACATGTATCGATGTAAACATTTTTTTTAAAACAATAATTTTTTCAGGAGCAGTGATTTTAATGATGCTTAAAGTGCAATAAAAAATTCCTTAAAATATAGTGCCCGAGGGGTCCCCTTAGTCTACCTGTAAAGTTGCTCATCTGTAGCATGCATAGAACATGCTGCAGCAAAAATTTCATTTCTAAATAAAAAAACATTAAAATTGACTCGCGGTTGCAATTGCCGGCACCCAGCTATTGAAAAAAAAAGAAAGAAAAAAACGGCGTGGGGTCCCCTCCCAGTCCATCCAAACCCTTATCTGTGCATGCAGCCTGGCAGGTCAGGAAAGTTGGGGGACGAGCGAGTGCCCCCCCGAACCATAGCAGGCCACATGCCTTCAACAGGGGGGGTGCTTTTGGGGCAGGGAGGGCTCTGCCATGCTGATGGGGACAAGGGTCTCTTCCCCACAACCCTGGGCTGTGGCTGTGGGGGTCTTATCGGGATTACCAAGGGGGCCCCCAGATCCTGCCCCCCTATGTGAATGAGTATGGGGTACAAAAAAAAGTTTCAAAAAGAAATAAAAACACAGACAGTTTTTGACAATTCCTTTATTAAAAATTTAAAAAATTCAAAAACAGTGTCCCCCAATGTAAATCCATCGTCAATCACGCCAACCATCGCACCCGAATGAAAAAACAAAAACAATCTGCCGTCATTACCAGCCAACCGCCGAACTCCTCCCCTGCTGTTTGACAGTTCTTAGAAGTATATAGGAAAGGGGCGGGGCCACCCGGAAATGTCACTTTGTGGCCTGCCCCCTTGTGATGTCATGGACCAATGCATGCTGGGTGATGTCGTCAGGTGGCCCCACCCTTACCTATATAAGAACTGTCAAACAGCGGAGGAGGCAATCAGCAGTCAGCTGTCAAGGAACGTGGTCAACTGTCACCCCAAAGCACCATGTCCCCATGTTGTTGGGGACAAGGGTCTCTTCCCCTTAACCCTGGCTGATGGTTGTGGTGGTATGCAGGCAGGGGGCTTATCAGAATCTGGAAGCCCCCTTTAACAAGGAGGCCCCCCAGATCCTGCCCCCCATGTGAATGAGTATGGGGTACATAGTACCCCTACCCATTCACCAAAAAAAGAGTCAACAAGTAATAAAAACACAGTTTCAAAAAGTAATAAAAACACAGAGACAGTTTTTGACAATTCCTTTATTAAAAATTCAATAAATTCAAAAACAGTGCCCCCGATGTAAATCCATCGTCAATCACACCACCCATCGCACCCGAATAAAAAAACAAAAATGCTCTGCCGTCATTGACGGCCAACCACCGAACGCCTCCCCTGCTGTTTGACAGTTCTTAGATGTATATAGGGAAGGGGCGGGTCCACCTGGCAATGTCACTTTGTGGCATAGAACCCCTACCCATTCACCAAAAAAAAAGTCAACAAGTAATAAAAACACAGAGACAGTTTTTGACAATTCCTTTATTAAAATTTATAAAAACAGTGTCCCCCGATGTAAAGCCCTCATCAATCACGCCTCCTCCTGCGCCCAAAAAAGAAATTAAAACTCTCCCTCTGTCCATGAAGGTCGACCACCTTCTGCCTCCTACATTGTCTGACAGTTCTTATATAGGTAAGGGCAGGGCGACCTGGTGGCACCGCCCCCCCGTGTGACATCACAGACTGGTGCATGTTGGTTCTGTGATGTCACAAGGGGGGGGCGGTGCCACCAGGTGACATCGCCATATGGCCCCGCCCTTACCTATATAAAAACTGTCAGATGGCGGAGGAGGCAGTAGATGGTGCACGCTCATGCAGCAGGAGCGTTTTTTGTTTCTTTTTCAGGTCCGGCGGGCGGCGTAATTGATGATGGGGGGGACACTATTTTTTTTTTTTTTTTAAATAAAGGAATTGGCAAACACTGTCTGTGTTTTTATTACTTTTTGACACTTTTTTGGTGAATGGGTAGGGGTACAGGTTTTGTAGAGTAAAATGCTTTAAGCCTAACTTGTTTAAAAAAAGGTACATATGTTGTAGCAAAATAAAACCATTCATATGTTCTTTAGGGCAAAAGCCCAAACCCGTATTCAGCACAGTCAGTTCATTCTTACTCAAGGTAATAGAAGAAATATTATGTACCACATTAGTAGTAATTATCTCTGACGATTCCTCAATCTGGTGGTGATGCCTCTGTACTTTTGATTACTTGTACCGCTTACACCCCCTCGTCATTCTGGTACAGGTCCTGTAGACACCACTAAAAAATTTGATTTTTTAATATTAGTGGAGGAACCTGTAGAGGTGATAAATGATGAGGAAGCAGAGAATTGATTGTTAAGCTGTCCTCTTCGGAATGTCCGATCACGATAAAAGATGGGATCTGTCCAATTGTATACCTTGTCATTAGCATAGTCGTCGCAATCCCTCTCCAATTTCAATCGTTTTCATGACTCTATATTTTTGCAGAATGTCACTATTTTTTCATCATTAGATTTATTCATCTTAGTTACTTATCGGTATATAACATGTACTTTTTCCCCCTGAAAATCAAAGGGAATTCATGTGTGCATGTTATATGCCGATTCCTGCTGCCTCGGAGTGGAAGGAGGGGACGAGCATCCCTGGATTACACACAGCCGCAATCTCCTGTGTATCCACCGCTCAGTCACACACAGTCCCGCCCCCTGGCCCTGCATTGTACCACTGTTCTGTCTATCATATGAGCCGGGCAGGACTGTGAGTGACTGAGCGCCGGGTTCACAGAAGATCGTGGATCTGTGTAACCCAGCACTGGCGAGGCTGCAATGATTGGCAAAGGCGAGGCTGTAGATGGACACTAAGCATGCTGCAATGATAGGCATGTTAGAGGATGCAGAAGGGCACTAAACAGGCTGCGATGATGGGCATGTTAGAGTCTGCAGATGGGCACTAAAAAGGCTGCAATGATGGGCATGTTAGAGGCTGCAGGTGTGCACTAAACAGGCTGCAATGATAGGCATGTTAGAGGATGCAGATGGGCACTAAAAAGGCTGCAATTATGGGCACATTAGAGGCTGCAGATGGGCACTAAACAGGCTGCAATGATGGGCATGTTAGAGGCTGCAGATGTGCACTTAACAGGCTGCAATAATGGGGACATTAGAGGCTGCAGATGGTCACTAAAAAGGCTGCAATGATGGGCATATTAGAGGCTGCAGATGGGCATGGATCAGGCTGCTTTGAAGGGCACTAGTGAGGCTGCATTGATGGGCAATGATCCTTATTTTGATTCAAAGTTCTATATTTAAAATTTAAGGTTTTTATCATGAAACTTCCCTCTTAAAGTTAAGGTGCATGTTATACGCCTGTGCGTGTTATACGCCAATAAATATGGTAATTCCTCTTGAGTAATTAACTCAGTTGTTTCTCCGAATCTGTTATTTGTTGCAATGAGGAGTTCCTTTCTTGCTATAGAAATTGCACCGTTAAGGTGATTAAATCAAAGGAACATTTGTTAATTATTTGTGCAAATTTGGTCTTAAAGTCCTCATTCTGTGCAAACAATGTTGGAATCATACGGACTCGCAGTCCCCTTGGGATCATTTGTAGTTCATAATACTCTGCTAAGGTCACTTCATGTAACTCCATGGTTACTGACCTCTGTTGTAGTTTCTCCAATTTGCGTGCAAGTTGGATTGAAGAGGATTGTGTCAAGAAATCCCTCGAGCTGACTGTGTCGGTTAAAATCTGGGATGCAGGGGCGTGGCCTGGCCGCACACGAGATAGGCCACCTGAACACGGAGCTCCGCTCCTCCACAGAGCTACTCAACAGCATCCAGCATTTCAGCTACTCTTATCATCCCCTACAGAGGGACAGCTGACACCCCGCATCCCCAGGTGTATGACTCATGGACGATCCGACTCACACGGATCGCGGAAACTGCTTGATTTCTACATGTCCGGGACGGAGCTCCCTCACCACGCACAATACAGATAGTGCCTGCACAAAACGAGGACCCTATCTCGGACATGGAGGAGACAGAAGAGCAGCAACCTCAGCCAGCCTCCTCTCCAGCAGATAGAGGTAAGAGGTCTGCAAACTCCCCAGCGCACTCTCCCACAAAGCCTCCTCCTGTGAATAGGCAGCATGGTGCTGAGACCTGTAGTGCTATGGCGGCTGATATAGCTACCACATTTCTAGTTGCATACACAACTACAGATAATCCTGCCATACACTGAAAGCGATGCTGCTCTCCCTACAATCTGACATGCAAAAAGAGTACAGATCCTCAATTAATCACTTACTTGATAGAGTGGATAACCTAGAGGACCGTACTGATCATATTGAGCAGCACCTGGTGGCAGCTACCATAGCCCATAACACCACTGTAGACATACAGGATGAACACTCAGAGGCTATCCAACAATTGCGTTTGAAAATGGACGACCTTGAGGACCGCTCGAGGCGGAACAATATTAAGATTAGAGGAGTGCCAGAAGCAATAACACCTGCTGAGATAGTTCCATATCTACACCAATTATTCCGCAAAATTCTACCGATGTTAACGCTGCAAGACCTCCTCATTGACAGAGTCCAAAGGATTCATAAACCACAGCACTTACCTGAATCCCTGCCTAGGGATATTCTGGCACAATTCAATTTTTTTCACTCTAAAGAGCAAATTATGAAAGCACCACGATCTACAGTATGCGCAACCTCCCTGAGCCGTTCTCCAAAATATCACTCTATAATGACATTTCTGCAGCTACATCGCAGGCACGCAAAGCTTTTGCATCAGTCACATTGATCCTCATGGAACACAAAATCACATACAAATGGGGATTTCTACTTACCCCTAATGGGGAAGCGTTGAGGCCATATTATAGAGGTAGGTTACAGAGAGAGGTGTTAGTGTGAATGGAACAGGTGCAGGAAAGTTAATTAAGGATTCACGGGTGCATCATGAGTCATTAGTAAACCTAGGGGTGCGTATTAGTACATAGAAACAAGAAGGAGGTGTTCAATGCTGGTTCTGTCTGGTCTAGAATGTGATGGGGGTTCCCTATGACACAGTCTGTTCCCAATGGGGTGTCTGGAGAATCCAGAATAGTGTCAAATGCCCGGTACTTAACATGTGGTTCTTATGAATGTGTCCGAGTACACTTGTTTCTTCCCTCCTGTACTCACAAGTTTGATTATACCCACAAGTTGATTGTATTTGAATTGTACCATCTTCCGGCTTACAATGTCTATCACTTGTCTATTCTTTTGATAAAACCTAATAAAAACATTTAAAATAGAAAATCTGGGATGCATCTTCTTGTGTGTAGGAAAAAGATCCACTCGTTGCCATTTCAAGTTGATTCCAAATGAAGCCGATGCAAGTTCACATGGGAATATATATTCAAAAAACAGTTGGTGAACAGCATGTTAGCAATCTCCAAGTGCAATGCAATCAGACCATCCCAAATGGCCATACATATAAAGAAAGTTTTTTGAATATATATATATATATATATATATATATATATATATACAGTATCTCACAAAAGTGAGTGCACCCCTCATATTTTTGTAAATATTTTATTATATCTTTTCATGTGACAACACTGAAGAAATGACACTTTGCTACAATGTAGTGAGTGTACAGATTGTATAACAGTGTAAATTTGCTGTCCCCTCAAAATAACTCAACACACAGCCATTAAGGTCTAAACCGCTGGCAACAAAAAGTACACCCTTAAGTGAAAATATCCAAATTGGGCCCAAAGTGTCAATATTTTATGTGGCCACCATTATTTTCCAGCACTGCCTTAACCCTCTTGGGCATGGAGTTCACCAGAGCTTCACAGGTTGCCATTGGAGTCCTTTTCCACTCTTCCATGACGACATCATGGAGCTGGTGGATGTTGGAGACCTTGCACTACTCCACCTTTCGTTTGAGGATGCCCCACAGATGCTCAATCGGGTTTAGGTCTGGAGACATGCTTGGCCAGTCCATCACCTTTACCCCCAGCTTCTTTAGCAAGGCAGTGGTCGTCTTGGAGGTGTGTTTGGGGTCATTATCATGTTGGTGGCCCAATCTCCGAAGGGAGGGGATCATGCTTTGCTTCAGTATGTCACAGTACATGTTAGCATTCATGGTTCCCTCAATGAACTGTAGCTCCCCAGTGCCCTCAGCACTCATGCAGCCCCAGACCATGACACTCTCACCACCATGCTTGACTGTAGGCAAGACACACTTGTCTTTGTACTTCTCACCTGGTTGCCACCACACACGCTTGAAACCATCTGAACCAAATAAGTTTATCTTGGTCTCATTAGACCACAGGACATGGTTCCAGTAATCCATATCCTTAGTCTTCTTGTCTTCAGCAAACGGTTTGAGGGCTTTCTTGTGCATCATCTTTAGAAGAGGTTTCCTCCTGGGACAACTGCCGTGCAGACCAATTTGATGCAGTGTGCGGCGTATGGTCTGTGCACTGACAGACTGACCCCCCACGCCTTCAACCTCTGCAGCAATGCTGGCAGCACTCATATGTCTATTTCCCAAAGACAACCTTTGGATATGATGCTGAGCATGTGCATTCAACTTCTTTGGTAAACCATGGCGAGGCCTGTTCTGAGTGGAACCTGTCCAGTTAAACCGCTGTATGTTCTTGGCCACCATGCTGCAGCTCAGTTTCAGGGTCTTGGCAATCTTTTTATAGCCTAGGCCATCTTTATGCAGAGCAACAATTCTTTTTTCAGACCCTCAGAGAGTTCTTTGCCATGAGATGCCATGTTGAACTTCCAGTGACCAGTATGAGAGAGTGAGAGTGATAACACCATTCAGGTTGCCTAAATGCACTCTTTGGATTAGGGATGACTTCTTAGACTATTTACATTTTAATCATGGATGTCAAAGAATGAGAGCCTTAAAATGTTTGTTTTAATGATACTTTTTATACTAGAATTTTATATTATTAAATATATTCCCTATGATATGTAGCTGTTAATTGTATTTATAAATGTATTTATACATATATAAAAATGTAGCGCACTACTCCCTTAGGAGCTGCTAATTTGTTCATTTTCCCACTGGCCATCCCAGACCCTTGGAGCTACCCTTACCTCTGACACTTCGGGTTCCATCATGTGTGATAGTGTGTGATCACCACAAAACCTTAAAACAAATTCACAGTGCACAATATAGTATACCTGTTTGTCTTTACCTCGATCTCCACTTGCTTGAGGATACAAAGAAAATAACACCGACACAGTTATACTTAAGTAAATCTTTGTTTACTTTAATTACTTTAAAGGGGCATATTACAATAGTTGTACCATCAGACCAACATAGTCTGATAGTCAACTTAACTCTATATTACAAGAATATAATACAGGTATAAAATATCTGAAGTAAGATATGAATGATATAGAAAGCAAATAGGATAACCGTCAGAGTAAATCTATCTCACTCTGAGCACTTTTCTATTTCCTGCACGCTTTTTGACTATACTAAACCAAATGATAACTTGATTAAGTATAATACCACAATTTGGGAGCTCCCTCTAGCAATATCACACTACCCCAATATGGTAAGGGGACATAAGGCCTTGTGTTACTGAACAGTCTTTCTTTATCTTCTTTTCTTCAGCTAGCAGACAAGGTAATTTTGTAATCCAAGGGTTAAGCCTATAAAAGGGCTGGGAGCGGCATCTTAGCTTGCTTGGACTGGGAGGATCTGTGTGAAGTCTCCAGCACAGCGTGGCCTACCTCCACTGAGCAGTGATCCAAGCAGCGGCACTGTGATTCACCACAGAGCTGGACTGACTATGGGGCAAGACTACACACTCACCCTGCTTGAATTCTTTGGTCCCCAAAGATACCATGAGAGATTATCTGACACAAACAAATTATGTTCAATTCGAACTTATAACAAGCAACTATTCACTCGCCCCCTTAGCTTTCACATATTACTTGACATATTTCAGGTGTAATTTGCAGACCAAAATTTGACAAGGCCAGAGCAACTCTCATGTTTAACCCGATAGCATCAGAGGTCAGAGCAGATCCACTGCCTACCCAATTAACAACAGGTGGCAGAACTTCCGGGTCAGATCAACGAGCCGTGGAGACTGGCTCTTCAGATCTTTCCCCCTGCGTGTTGTAAGTGAGTCTTTGTGGCAGGTGTACTCTCCGTCTTAACCTCATCTGCCCCAAATCCTCTTCCTGTTTGGTTGAATCCTCTACTTTGTCTTCCTCACTGGTCGGAAAGTTGAGATCATCCAATGAGTCTTGTACTTCACTTTCCAAAGTCCATTGTAACTCTAACTTCTCCAAAAAGGACAATGCATCCTCAAGGAAATCTCTCAAATCTCCAGTTGGTTTTGTAGTATCAATGGCTTCAGGCCTTACTTCTGCTTCTCCACCTTCCTCCTCAATCCATAATTCTGCAGGTAAAGACACCACATCATCGACTAATCCTAAGTCTCCGTTTCCTGATAATGTTCTTGAATTCAAGTCCTCTGAATACTCATACTTGTCCCCAGCCTCATCAGCCTGTTCAGAGATGTCTGAACAGCCTCTGGGATTCTCACAGCATCCGACAGTGGCAGTAAAAGGTTTCTATGCCACATCTTCTTTGGCCCCGACTCTCCTTCTGGTCGAATTTATATACTGGCAACCCAGGCATTCTTTTGCACACAATGAAGGGCTGTGACTTCCATCTGTCCGCCAACTTGTGTTTTCCCGGTATACCCAGATTCTTGAGTAGAACTCGATCTCCTGGTTGCAAGTCATGATTTTCACTCTGGCGTCAAAGTTCTGTTTGTTCCGAGACTCCTTGACAGTAGCATGCTCTACTGCCTATTCATATGCTTGTTGTAGATTCTTCCTCAATCGATCTGCATACCCTCTGTTTGAGGACAAAGGGACATCATCCAAAGACATACTGAACATCAGATCAGCAGGAAGTCTGGCTTCTCATCCAAACATAAAACGATATGGGGAATACCCAGTAACATCACTCTCCGTGCAGTTGTATGCATGGACTAATGCTGCTATGTGGTTTCCCTAATGCTGTTTCTTGTCAGATGGTAAAGTCCCCAGCATGTTCAGTAGAGTCCTGTTGAACCGCTCTGGTTGAGGGTCACCCTGAGGGTGATAAGGCGTGGTGCGAGTCTTCTTAATGCCCAACAAAGCACACATCTGGCGTATTAACTAAGTCTCTGCCCTGATCTGAGTGAATCCTTACAGGCAACCCATAATGTATGAAAAACTTCTCCACGAGAACTTTGGCTACCGTGCTGGCCTTTTGATCTTTGGTGGGGTAAGCCTGAGCATATCTAGTGAATTAATCTGTCACTACCAGAACGTTGCCTCTTCCACCTATATCGGGTTCCAAGCACAGAAATCTATGCACACCAACTCCAGGGGCTCTTGGCTTTGCAAATGGCCCATGGCCGCCGCTCTCTGAGGCAAAGTCTTTCTCTGGATACAAGTAAGGCAAGAAAGTTTTCCACCTCCTTTCGCATATTAGGCCAGTAAAATCTATTTCTAACCAGCCGGAGAGTTCTATCTGCTCCTAAATGGCCGTGCTCATCATGCAAAGAAACTAAGACGGTCGTCCGGTGTTTTTGTGGGAGAAATAGTTGCTGCCTTTCTTCATTTTTTTCAGTGACATAACTGCGGTACAGAACACCATCCTTAAGCATCAGTTGATTCCACTCCTTGTGTAGTATTTTCGCCTCAGGCTCCTGACTTTTGTAACAACTCACGACTCTGGCTCTTCAATGCATGCATCACTAATCTACCCACTGAGTCCTCCATCTGATCCGTCTCAAATCCGCTCTTGACAGCTGCGGCAAGCCTTCTTCTCTCACATGGGTCAGTCCACAATATTGGCTGGGAATCGCTAATGGATGAACTCCTATGTATTTGGCCGCCACCCTTCCGCTTCCTTCCTTTTCCAAACCCTGACACAGAGCTCGCACTCCCTCCTCACTCACATAAGGCCCATTCTGCTGCGTCTTCTTCTTGTCTGTGTGGTCTTCGCGACAGTGCGTCTGCATCCCAATTTCCCACTCCAGGTCGGTATTTCAAACCGGAATCCAGCCAACGCTGCTATCCATCTGTGTCCAGTGGCATCCAGCTTGACGGTGGTCAGGACATAGGTCAAACTCCAGCCCCATATAGTCTCTCAATTTGTCAACCACCGTCCACTTGAGGGCCAGAAACTCACAGCTTATGCACAAAATAATTGTTTTCTGAAGGGGCAAGGCTCCTGCTCACGTAAGCTATAGGCCTCAACTTCCCAGCCTGATGCTGATACAACACCCCTCCCAGTCCATCTCTGCTGGCATCTACATGTAACTCATAAGGCAAACTGGGGTCAGCATAAGCCAACACAGGAGCTTCCGTCAGGTTCTTCTTCAGCCTCTTAAACGCCTCTTCACACAGGTGAGTCCACTGATCCTGTACAGATTCTCCTTTTATTCGAGCACCGCTGTTCTTCGTTTTCAACCCTGACCCATCGTCCTCCTCCATTACCTTATGCAACAACTCGTTAAGGGGTCGGGCAATAGTGGCAAAATTTCCACAAACCTTCTGTAATAAGAGCAGAACTCCAAAAGGGATCTCAACTCCGTTACGGTTCTTGACGGGGACCAGCTGGTAACAGCTTCCAACTTTTTCCGGTCAGTAGCAACTCCTCCTGCTGAGACTACGTGTCCCAAATAAGTAACTGAGGTCCGGTAGAACTGACATTATTCTAAGACAGCTTCAACCCTTCCTCACATAGCCGGGAGAACACCTTCTCTAGGCGGGCCTCGTGTTCTTCAAGGGTCTTCCCAAACACGATGATGTCATCCAGATACACCAAAACTTCCACTAGATTCATGTCTCCAACCGTCCTCTCCATAAGATGTTGGATAGTGGCGGGGGCCCCCGACAGTCCCTGAGGCATTCGGCTGAACTCGTAGAACCCCAACAGGCAGAAGAATGCTGTCTTTTCTTGATCCGCATGGGAATTTAGTAATACCCGCTCTTTAGGTCCAACACACTGAACCACTTGGCCCCTGTAAGACACTGTAGCGCATCTTCAATGCGGGGGGTGGTATATTGATTGGGTATTATACGCCGATTCAGGGTGTGGTAATCAATGCATATATGAAGAGATCCATTCTTCTTTCTCATCACTACGATGGGGGAAGTGTATGGGCTCCTGGATTCTTGAATTACCCCCGTCCTGTTTAATTCAGCTAGTTGTTCTCGTAGGTCTTCCAGGTCGCTAAGCGGTACTCGCCGAGCCCTTTCTCGGAATGGCTTGTCTTCTTGAAGGCGAATCGCATGCTTAACACTCTTGGCACACCCCACGTCAAAATCATTTTGAGCGAACAACTTCTCCCACCTCTTCAACTGGGATTTCGCCCTTTCCTGCCACTGGGAAGGCAAATTCTCTGCACAGTGCTGTAACTCCCTTTTCAGACCTTGACCATCTTTCTCACCCTTCACCTCTTCTGGAAGCAAAGGATTGGCTGCACTGACTTGTCCCACTAGCATCCAAGGCCTCAGCATAATGGGCTGGTCCGTCACGTTCTTCAGTCGGATGGGCATTCTTCTCCTTCTTCTGTACAGATCCTGAGTGGGAACCAATTCAGGAACCATTTCCAGGCCTCTTGCTCGGACTTTCTCATCCGTTTCCAAAACTTTAAATGGTCCCGGTTGATCCCACTTTAGTTTCACGGTAGCCTTCATTTGAGCAACCTCCCCCAGCCATAGTGTCCTGACTTTACTCTCAAAGCTCCACAACCGTCCCACTTCTTCTTTCGGAGCTTCCTTCTCTCTGACCACTCGATGGTAGGCTTGTTGTAACTGTAGGTGGATCTTGCGGGCATCACCACCTTCAGTGTCTAAGACAGCAAACAGTAGTCTCTGCACTAAATCTGTATTCAAACCCACCAATATGGAATTCCGCCCGGCTCCAGGGGGCCTGGGGCACACACCGCCAAAGTGTCAAAGATTTCTTCTTTTCCTAGAGCCGCTGGCCCAAAGGATATTTGTATGAGAATATACCCATCATAAGGGCATCGAGTGGTTCCGATTCCCCAGATCTCGAGCTCCTCCAACTTTCGGATGGGAATATGACTTAAATGTCTATCATAAAAATCTTGATACAACAGAGTAACTTGTGCTCCTGTGTCTAATAGGGCCTGTGTATAAACTCCTTCTATCTGTACAGACACTATGGGAGATGGTCCTACTAGCCTTTCAGGAAAACTCTCTGACTGCCCCTTCTTGTTGACAAGGCGGTTCTTCTTCTTTAGTCTCTTATTCTGAGGTAGAAAGTTTTGGTCGCCAATCCTAGGCACAGTGTTAGAGTTACTTTTAGCTATGTTCTCAGAGCGGGTTCCCCCAATTGCATCTTGACAAAGCCCAACTGGAGTTTTAGTGACTGGTGAAGCATTGACTTTCTGCTCCCGGTCCCCTGACCCCGATGTCGGGTTCCTCTTTCCGTAGACTCTGAGACTTCCTCTTCCTCCTTCCTTTTCCTTTGGAGCTCTGTTCTCTTGTAGGGTTCTCAGCTGGCTCCTTCACTGAGACCCTCTGAAGTTTCCCGCCGGCTGCTCCTTCACTAACATCTTCAACATCCTGATCAGCTCCTTCATCAATGCAGCATCTGATTCTTTCTGTGGGCAACGGGACCGAAGATGCCCATAATCTCCACATTGGTAGATCTCCAGCTATCCACTCGCTCACTGGCGCTCTTCTCTTGTGCCCCCATTACTCGGAGCAATGCTTGCTGCAACCGAGATTCATCCGGGAGTTCATCTTCAGCTGACTGTGGTCGAGTTGATGCTGACAAAGTCTCCTCTTTCAAAAGGGAATGGTGTTCTTCCCACCAGCATTCTTCTGCATCCACATCTTCCATACCTTCCACAGATGCTGACTGCGCAGCGACCCTTCCACTTTTCTGAAAGGGATCTCTGGCCATGCGAGTCTCCCTGTTCTTTTCTTCCAAGACAGCTTCTTCCTCTCTCACTAACCCCATCAATTCATGATAGGAAGGGACTTCATCGGCGCCTCTTAAGAGCAACCGAAGGGCAATAGGGGTGATTCGGTCTGGCCCCTTTCAAAGTTCGGTCCAATCTGACTTTATTGGCCTCCCTAGGGTCAATACCCTTCTTCAAAATGATCTGATGTAATATCTGATCTATTCGGACAATGTATGCGGACAGCTTCTCTCCCACTTTCTGATGGGTGTGCTCAAACCAATGCATCAGATCAGGTAAATTTTCGATCTTCCCGTACACGGCACAGAGGGCTGTTATGTAATCTTTAGCACCACTGGCTTTCCTCTTAAGGAGACTCCTAATAACATCAGCTGCTGGACTTAACAAACTCTCACTTATCCGCTTTCTGGCTAAATGTCCAGAGACATGCCAGTCCTCCAAAGCCTGAGTAGCCTGATCCATCCAACTCTCAAAATCTTCCTCTCCCTCTGGTCTTGGTAATCTCTCTGAGAATATAGGTAGCTTCCGGTACTTCTCATTCGTGGACGTCTGGTGACTTTGTATCAAGCTGTCCACCAGACAACTCATGTCTAGGTAAAAAGACGCTGGCGGCATCTTGGGTTCAAAGTTTTGTTCTAAACCCGGACTCTCAGACTTTGTGCTGTCTCTCTCTGAACTTCTTGCCAATGGGCTCCCTGGCGGTGTGGCTGGTGACGGTTCTTCTGATTCTTGGACTGGAATTACCATTCCATCCAGGCCCTCAGTTGGGCTCACCATTCCTCCCTGGAACTCTGCAGGGGTAGCTTCTTTCCACTCTAATGCCGCGTACACACGGTCGGACTTTTCGGCTACAAAAGTCCGACGGACGCCAACGGACCAAGTCCGGCGGACAATCCGATCGTGTGTGGGCTTCCCCGGACTTTCAACGGACTTTTCCAGCCACAAATCTGACGGACTTTAGATTTGGAACATGCTTCAAATCTTTACGTCGTAACTCCGCCGGACCCAGAAATCCATTCGTCTGTATGCTAGTTTGTCGGACAAAAAAACCACGAATGCTCAGAAGCAAAAATGAAACGGAAGCACTCAGTCTAGTAAAACTAGTGTTCGTATTGTAGGTAGCACATTCCTCACGCTACAAATTCTGTGATCATTGAATGTAGCGCATTTAATGTCTTCTTTAATAATGCTATAAGAACGAAGATGTTTTGCTGTTCCTATTCACACAGAGTTCTCCCAAACTGATTTCTAGATTCTTTTTCTCTTTGATCTCATGAATGATATAGTATTTTTTTTAAAAGCCATATCTCCATCCGAATACTAATTTTTACACTTTTTTTGGGGGGGGGGAGTCATCTTTTATTTTAGATTTTATCCAGATTTTTTTTTATGATTATTGTCGAAATTATTTTATCTTTATCTAAATTTTTTTTGTTTTTGGGTTTTTAAAATTAACAAAAAGAACCATTTTTATTTTTATTTTTGTAGTTCTTAAATTGAACACAAATATATTTTTCTTTTCTTTTTCTTTGTTTTAATTTTGTTTGGTTTAAGTTACCACAAAGAACCATTTTTTATAATTTGGATTTTTTATTTGTATATAAAGTTAACACAAAAAACCTTTTTTGGTTATGTATATTTTTTTTTTTGTTTTTTTTAAGTTACCACTAGAACGTTTTTTATTTTTTTGGTGTTTTTGCAACCTCAAGGAGATTGTTGTCTCTTGTTAATTTGACATTGTGTCTAAATCAATGATGTTAATTAAAACACATAAAGTCTTTTCATAAACTAAAATATCCATTTATTTATGGAAAAAAGAAAATAAAGAGGAAGTCAACGCTGGAAAAAGTCTGGACAAGAAAATTGGGATCTTGAGGAGTCCATATAAGAGGGAGCACAATCTGGTCCAGGAATCCCAGAGATCAACAGCAGCAGCAGATGATATAGATGCCCCCAGACTGTGGTACTACAACAGCCTGTGTCTTCTGTCAGACCAGACTGAACCCAGGTCATCACTTTCTTCTCTTCCCTGCAGCCTTCCCTGCACACTGCCCTGCACCCTTCCCAGCAGCCTTCCCTGCAGCCTTCCTTGGAGGCTGTGGCTCTGGTGGTTGAGTTGTGGCAGGAGGAGAAGGAGGAGGAGGAGGAGGGGGGGCTGCCTCATTTATTTGTGTGTTGGCAGTTAGCTCGCCGTTCAGCCCCTTGTGTATCATTTCAGCAAACAGTTTTTCACAAATGAGGCGTTGGCCCCACTCCATTTGAAGCAGCCTGCTGGCTAAATAGCACCCATAGGCCTCTTCAGCTTTGGGGGGGCTGTTCAAAAAGTTGGTGGCCTCTCGCATGAGGCGCAGGGATGCCTCCTGTATCACCGTCCCCTTCCTGGCCCTTTTTGTAGGAAGGCGGAGGGGAGCCACTTGGGATTGGGTCAGGCTCCAACTGGGCCCAGCCACCTCCTGCCTGACACTGGGTCCGGCCTCCTCCAGGATGACACTGGGTCCTGCCTCCTCCAGGATGACACTGGGTCCTGCCTCCTCCTGGATGACACTGGGTCCGGCCTCCTCCTGGATGTCCCTGGGCCCGGCCTCCTCCTGCCTGCAACTTTCCCCACTTTCCTCCTGGCTGACCTCATCCTGTGTATAAAAAAGGGACATAATTTTAGTTGTTTGTTTTTGGTTCATCAATGACACACAATTTGCTTCTCATGACTTGCAAATTTAATGTTAATACATCTATTAATAAAAGAGTCTAGAAATCAGACACCATAATTTTTTAAAGCTGGTGACAAACATATTTGGCCACTACTGTCAATTGATATGTATACATCATTTTTAGGCGAAAATTATTTTAATCAATTAAAACATCTAGTTAACATCATTAATATTAGGACAGTAAATATTTTTGAAATTAATTTACCTGACTCCAGATGGTCACATCCGGTTCTTTCAGGATGGAAGACCCAGCTTGGTCCTCATCAGCCTCTGCTGGGGTGGAGGGAAGGGTGCATGGAAGGGTGGAGGGAAGGGTGGAGAGAAGGGTTGAAAGTGATGCCCTGGCTTCAGTCTGGTCATCAAGAAAATGTAGTTTATTGTAGTACCACAGCCTGGGTACATATAAATCATCTGCTGATGCTCCTGATGCTCCTGATCTCAGAGAATTCTGGATCTTGTTATGCTCCCTCTTATAAATGTTCCTCAAGATCCCAATTTTCGATAACAACATCTCCATCGTTGCTTCTGGGATGTATGTCTGGGCAAATGTCAGAAGTCTCTCCAGCGTTGACTTCCTTACATGCTTAAGATAATATTGAGGGTGTTTGACCTCCCACAGATTTCTCATCTCTCTGTATTGATCAATAAAAGCCGACAGAAATTCAGGCTCCCTAAATTTTGCATTCATATTTTCTGTATAAGATAAAGACACAAGACAAAAAACACTTATGTTTCTGCTAAACCTTCATCATCCTATCCCAACATAGGCCTCATCAATTTGTCAAGCCATATAGGCTGCTTACTACAAAGTTTTTTACAAGTTTAAAAATGTAAAATTACCTTTGTTTTCTAGCGTCCCGGTCCACTATCATCTACGCACAGAACGTACGTACTACACAATACATAAGAACGTTTTATACACTGCGCATGCGTCAGACTCCGCCTGCTTTGCCCGCCCCTGATGTTCTTTTTCTTTACGCATATTTTCAGCCCCTTGTCTTTACGCACAGAACGTACGTACGACTCATGCGTAATACCTCTCTTTATACACTACGCATGTGTGAAACTCCGCCTGCCCCTGCGTCGCCCGCCCCTGACGTTCTATTTTAACTCATATTCTCCGCCCCTTGTCTCTACGTACGACACATGCGTAATACCTCTCTTTATACACTGCGCATGTGTGAAACTCCACCTGCGTCACCCGCCCCTGACGTTCTATATTAACAAATATTCTCCGCCCATTTTTTCTATGGTGCGTAGTGGGGTGAACAATGGCGGAGACACATCAGGTGTGTACTACCTCAAGTAGCGACGAAAGCCCGGAGGCCAGAACTTCCCGATCTGGGAAGCAGAGATTTAAGGCCTCCAATATGTCCTTTAAAGAGATGGTGGAAATGGTGGCAATTCTGAGAAAAAATGACTATGATGGGAAGTATGGACCGTGCGCCTGGCCTAATTTTAGAAAAGCCAAAATAATGGCGAAGGTGGTGAAGACATTACATCTTTCTTTTGGGGTACAGCGCTCAAAAGATCAGATTAGGAAAAGATGGTCCGACCTCAAACTCCGGGAGCCGGATCAGTACAGACTGATCCGTAAAGTGCTGAAAAAAGTAAGTACTTGTCGTGTGTTCATATTCTGGTTATTACCTTGTATACTGGTCCATGTGCTTTTCTTTAATGTACGAGTTTATATTGTTTGAAACGATCATAATAAACCTTGTTACATATATACAGACCTATATCTTTTATTAATGTATCTATCTATATTTTATCTCTCTCTCTCTCTCTCTCTCTCTATATAGATAGATAGATAGATAGATAGATAGATAGATAGATAGATAGATAGATAGATAGATATATATATATATATATATATATATATATATATATATATATATATAGATAGATATTAAACTAGGAACTCTACAAAAAAACAGACAATTTGTACACCACTTCACTACAATGTTTTAAGATTACTATGTACTAAAATATCTGTGTGCTAAGTATATTTTTTGTTTCATTCACATAGGGGAGAAAAGACAAGATGAACCCAGTCCCCCCCCAATCGCAACACCATAATTGGGAAATCAGCCCAAGCCCCACTGAGGATGTGGAGGAAGGAGAGGTGGCCAACATGGGCACCCCACCAGGGGAGTGTCTGACACACCAGCTTATGGTAATCTATGTATGGCTGCATATTTTGTAAATAACATTTTCTACTCTATTTTAGGTGATCTGGTTGTGCTTGAATCAAGCAACAGCGACACCCCCGAGGATGTTTCGGAAGTATACGACATGAGCACCCCACCAGGTCAGTATCTGAGACACCAGCTTATGGTAAGGTAATCTATGTATGGCTGCATATTTCTAAACACATCTTTTTTTCATTCAATTTTAGGTCTGGGTGAACATTTTAGCACAGACAGTGCACAACGACTAATTGGTCAGATAATGGCCTGGAATGGGGAGATTGATTTAATGCGGAATCGGCTGGATCGTATGCAGCAGGAAATGAAGAACATGATCAATGTTTTGGGGAGAATCTAAATGCCCTTTTTGAACCAAAAAAACATTGATCATGTTCTTCATTTCCTTGTTTGCTGACCCCATTCTGGGCCTTCTCTTTTCTCTTGTAAAAAGGATATGCCTGTTTTTCCAAAAAAAATAATAAAAAAAAAATAGAGGCCTGTTTTTAAAAAATAAAAAACATAAAAAAATAGAGGCCTGTTTTAAAAAAAAATAGAGGCCTGTTTAAAAAAAAAAAAAAAGAGACCCGTTTAAAAAAACAAAAACAAAAAAAAATAGAGGCCTTTTAAAAAAAAAATGTAAAATAAAAAAGAGGCCTGTTTGTTAAAACAAAAAGAAAATAAAATATTGTAAAAAAAAAAAAAAAGGACCTAATTCTATTGTTAAAAATTTATAAATATAGATATATTTTGGACTATCAAAAATGTTTACGCATAAGTGAATGTACACAGAATATTAAAAAATCAGTGTAGTAATTAACAAAATGTGTGGTTTCTTCTTTCAATGCTCAGTATCAGTTTGTTTAAAGTTAAAATAGTTGCTTACAAAGACAATGGTGCTTATTTAATAAATGAAAATACACTTGGCACTACAAGTGCTCTACGATAACCTAGGAGAAAGCCAAAAAGAAAGGCAAGCAATAAATATAATTCAAGATTTGATCAAGATTTTTTATTTTGACAAATTAAATATTCTTGGGCATTGCAATGGCCCCCCTACCCATAAAATAATCTACATATTGCTCACAAACTTGACGGGCACTTTGGGGGGCCAAGCCAGTACGGACAGTATCCAGGCCCGTCAGATTGTCACTTAATATAAGTCCGGCCCCAGGCCCAACTGGCAAAATATAATTAGGGGAATGTTTGTTCAAAAAGTTGTGCAGGATGCAGCACGCTAAAATGATGTAATTAAGTTTGTATTCCGCAAGGTTTATTGATGTCTGAAACAGGTGGAACCGGCTGGCCAGAATCACAAAAGCATTCTCAACAACTCTTCTCGTTCTGGTCAGCCGGAAATTAAAAACCCTCCTCTCCGGGGTGAGGGTCCTTTGGGGGAATGGCCTCATGAGGTGCTTGCTCAGAGCGAAGGCTTCATCTGCTATGAAGACAAAGGGGAGTCCTTCCACGTTATCCGCATCAGGTGGCAATCCCAGGCCACCACTCTGGAGACGCTGGTAGAACTCCGTATGGGCAAATACTCCGACATCCGGCCATTCTTCCCCACGTCCACATACAGAAAGTCATATTGTGCCGACATCACCGCCATTAAGACAATACTATGGAACCCCTTATAATTAAAATAGTATGACCCCGAATGGGGTGGTGGCACGATGTGGACATGTTTCCCATCTATAGCCCCTCCACAGTTGGGAAAGTCCAAACGGGTGGCAAAATGGGATGCCACAGTCTGCCATTCCTGTGGCGTTGAAGGAAACTGGGGAATTAAACAAGAAACCAAAAATCAGTAATTTAAAAAAAAAATTGCAAGAACATTACACTTATTAAAACAATATTGCCCAGCATCAGTATAACATTAAATAATTTAAATCTTCTTTAATAAATAATATGGAAAGGCACACTTATCAGATTGCTCACCCCCTCTGATGGCACATTGTTACATTTTAGGGGGTGGTGAAATTAGAAATTAAGTTTAAGGACATGCAGGGTTTGATTGACTAAAGGCTACAAGACTGTGCAGTTAGAAAAGTGCAGTTGTTGCACTCTGCAAGTGCAGTTGCTCCACAGCTTAGTAAATGAGGTAAGGTAAAAAGGCTTCATGTTGCAAGGAGTACCCAATCACATGCAAGGGCAATTAATCCAAACACTTTGTGGCTTGCACATGATTGGATGATGGAAATCAGCAGAGCTTCTGCTCATTTACTAAAGCCCTGGAGCAAATGCACTTGCAGAGTGCAAATGCATTTTGCAAAGTGCAACATATATTTGCTTTTTTAAAATCAACACCACAGAACATTATAGCAAATTATTAGGGGGGGTTTGGAAATCGAGTTAATGACACACACACTATTTGGATGGAGTTTAGGGGGGGTGGGATTGGAAATTGAGTTAATGACACACACACTATTTGGATGGAGTTTAGGGGGGAGGGGATTGGCAATTGAGTTAATGACACACACACTATTTGGATGGAGTTTAGGGGGGGAGGGGATTGCAAATTGAGTTAATGACACACACACACAATTTGGATGGAGTTTAGGGGGGGGGATTGGAAATTGAGTTAATGACACACACACTATTTGGATGGAGTTTAGGGGGGGTTGGAAATTGAGTTAATGACACACACACTATTTGGATGGGGTTTAGGGGGGGATTGGAAATTGAGTTAATGACACACACATTATTTGGATGGAGTTTAGGGGGGAAGGGATTGGAAATTGTGTTAATGACACACACACTATTTGGATGGAGTTTAGGGGGGGGAGGTGATTGGAAATTGAGTTAATGACACACATACTATTTGGATGGAGTTTAGGGGGGAGGGGATTGTAAATTAAGTTAATGACACACAAACTATTTGGATAGAGTTTAGGGGGGGAGAGGATTGGAAATTGAGTTAATGACACACACAATATTTGGATGGAGTTTAGGGAAAAAAAACTACAATGCAGCTGACAAAATACATTCAAAGTGAGTAGACTAGGTGGATATGTGCCCAGCATCGCATGCTGGGGAGGTTAGTGAAGGCAAATATACATGCAGGACAAAAAAGAATATGAAAAAAATGAAAAAATTACAGCATGCATGAGGACAAAAAGGGGATATTCACACTATATTGCAATGATGGTAAGTAGTGTTTGAGTCAAGAAATACATTACATTATCAAACATTAAATAAAACAACATGTGATGCTAATAAAGGATAAAATTCTTACCTTAATATACTCCTTCTGCAGGACCTGAATGATGGCAGAACAGGTCTCTGGGATAATGATCCCCAGAGCCTGGGGGGAGATGCCTGTCGAGAACTTAAGGTCCTGCAGGATTCTCCCTGTCGCCAAGTACCGCAACGTGGGGACTAGCCTCTACTCCTGAGTGATGACTTGCCTCATGCAGGTATCCTGCTTGCTGATATAAGGGGTGAGCAAAGCCACCAAACGGTCAAAAATGGGGTCCGTCATCCGGAGAAAGTTCCTGAAATCCTCAGGATTATTCTCACGGATCTCACGGAGCAATGGCATGTGACAGAATTGGTCACGCTGGAGCAACCAATTCTTTGTCCATGAACTCCTCCTCGCCCTGTTCATGGACTGGTCTTGGGCTGAAGAATGAACTACAGCACCAAGCACATACAATGCACGAGCTCTACGACGAGTACGTACAGGTAACATGGCTTCAAAAGGGTCGGCTGGTTAGAACACACTTAACAGAACGCAGTGAAGAACAGCAAGGCCTGTGAAGAGTGACCTGAAAATCAGCAACGAGCAGACAATAAAACAAAGATTGCTCAATGCCAACTGACAACACGCACTGAAAAGCAGATGCAAACCTCACAAGCACAGACTGAACAACAGTTAAAACGAACTGAAAAATACGAGTCTCACAAGCGCGAAACGTCTCTCACCAAACTTCTACTAACACGAGATAAACATGAGATTAGCAGAAGGAGCCCAAAGGGTGTCGTACGGGCTATTGAACTTTCGTTTTATAGTCTGGTCTTGGTGTACGTCACCGCGTACTAGGCTGTCGGACTTTTGTGTGATCGTATGTAGGCAAGTCAATTCGTTAGAAAGTCCACCGCAAGTCCGCCAAAAGTCCGTCGAAAGTCTGTCGGACGGGCCGTCGGACTTTTGTAGCCGAAAAGTCCGACCGTGTGTACGCGGCATAAGAGGGCGTAAGTAAAGTTTTCTTGGACATTCTGTTTTAAGTCTAGCAAATAAAAACCTTGTCCGGGCACTGCTTTCCGCATTGATAGTCGCACCTCTCTATCAAACCATTGGTCTCCCGGGAGCCTTAGTATAGTGGTCTTCTGGACTACACCCCCAAATTCTTGACTCCACTGAGTAGCCGCAGCCAAGCTCATGACTTCTTCTCCTGGCCCATTCGGGCATTCAAGTTGGGAAATCTTGGTGGGACCTCCATGTAGCGCACTACCCCCGTAGGAGCTGCTAATTTGTTCATTTTCCCACTGGCCATCCCAGACCCTTGGAGCTACCTTTACCTCTGACACTTCGGGTTCCATCATGTATGATAGTGTGTGATCACCACAAAACCTTAAAACAATTTCACAGTGCACAATATAGTATACCTGTTTGTCTTTACCTTGATCTCCACTTGCTTGAGGATACAAAGAAAATAACATTCACACAGTTATACTTAAGTAAATCTTTGTTTACTGTAATTACTTTAAAGGGGCGTATTACAATAGTTGTACCATCAGACCAACATAGTCTGATAGAGTAGAGTTAAGTTGACTATTACAAGAATATAATACAGGTATAAAATGTCTGAAGTAACGTATGAATGATATCTATCTCACTCTGAGCACTGTCCTATTTCCTGCGCTCTTATTGACTATACTAAACCAAATGATAACTTGATTAAGTATAATACCACAATTTGGGAGCTCCCTCTAGCAATATATATGGTAAGTGGACATAAGGCCTTGTGTTACTGAACAGTCTTGAGGGTTAATGACTCCTCATCAAAGTATTCTAAGAAGATGAAAACCAGGCTCTGGTGTTGTGGCACTTTAACTAACTTTAATGCTAGAGAATCAGTACTAATTCCTCTTGCATTTACTTGTGGAACTAAGGGTCCCAGCAAATCTGTCTTGTGTACACATATGTATAAAAGTGCATCAAGGAACTTGCGGGCAACAGCCCTCTCACCCAACCAGGACAGTGTTGTCAGAGGACTCCGTACAGATGTTCAAGGTTCTGTCTGCGGCCGGCCGGCACTGCTGCCCTGCTCCGCTCCACACTATAAAATGGTCCGGAACTCCCAGATGACTCTGACAGGCTCCTCAGACTCCTTTCCAGTCTTGCCCCGCCATCAGTCCAGCTCTCTGGTGAATCACAGTGCCGCTGCTCGGATCGCTGCTCAGTGGAGGTAGGCCGCACTGTGCTGGAGACTTCACACAGATCCTCCCAGGCTGGCCATGCGTGTCCAAGCGAGCTAAGATGGCCGCTCCCAGCCCTTTTATAGGCTTCCCACAATGCAGTCTGTTCCCTTAAGATTCATGGGAGTTGATCAGCATTCTGGGTAGGTCAAGTTAATGTCCAGAAGTAAACAAACAAAGTACTTCCATGTCAACTTCTGAACAGTAATAGAAAATAAAGACGCAGTCCTTTAATATTTTGGCCGCTAAGTGGCGCCAAGTTATAACATATGCAACATCATATTATACATATATTATGACCGCTACAAAAATATCATTGGTGATATCTTTTAAGCCTTATTTATTTTCGTATTCATTTTGTTTTCATTCCGATTTGGAAAAAAGTCATGACTTTCACTTTTATAATAGTTGTTATAATTATCTTTGTTCCCTCAGCCTCTGGTACTCCTTCTCTTGTGCTGAAAAACACTTCAAATTGGGCTTCACCCTTTTCTCCAGTCTTTGTGCTTGAAGGGATAACCAGACACAGCTGGACGACATGTATTTAATCCTGGAGGCACAGGCATTAGACTGAGGAAGGAGGTGGGTCCTAGCCTCAAAAATGCATTTCCTGACAGCCCTTGCAACTACATATGTTCTAGCAGTGTGAGCACATCATCTGGTGGTGTCTTCTCTGTCCCACAGTGGTGGTTCCTCCTCTATCTATAGTGCCTGGCTGCAGCGGCTCTGGTAAAGCAACCATGGAGGAAGCTGTGCTCTGGTCTTTCATCTTCACAGATGTCCAGATTACACACTGATTGAAGAGACACACTTTTATCTACTTTTGTTTGTGAGTGCAGCTGTTATCTTTTTTGATCTCTACAATAAACTTGCTTACCACAATATGGTTTGCTTGGTGCCCCTCTCTCTTTTCTGTTCACAGCTTTGGGTTTCCCAGCCTAACAGAGGAGTAAGCCTTGCTCAGCCTGTAGTCAGCTTTCCACTAATTAGAAGTTGCTCACAGCCTCCATCTTAATAAGTTTACAATTCACAGGTAAATAGTCTGTGCACTTTGCAAAGTGCAGGTGAACTCTGTAAGTGCAGTTGCTCCAGGACTTGGTAAATGAGGAAAGCTTCATTTTGAAAAGATTACCCAATCACATACAGGGAACATTAAAAAAAACTGCATTTCTACTTGCACATGATTGGATGATGGAAGTCAGCAGAGCTTCTGCTCATTTACTAAGCTCTGGAGCAACCGCTCTTGCAGAGTGCAACTGCTCTTTGCAAAGTGCACAGTCAATTTGCCTTTAGAAAATCAACCCCAGAAAATCAGCTTATTTGAGCCTGAAATTGTAAAGGAAACTATGTATATTTAGGTGCGCACTGATAACAAAAATTGGACATATTTTTAATACATAATCAAATCCTTTTTGAGATTAGGCAAATATAGAGACAGAGAGTTATCTTATTTCTGCCATCAAATAAAACATGTACAGTATAATTTTAGGAAACACTCTATAACTATTTCACAGATTTACCGTACATTAACATTTCATTTTTAAGAGAAGGTCATTTAGTATGCAGGGAGATGTTATATTTCAACCAGCAATAATCAGACTGTTATTTTTATGACACGTTATCTACGTTGTAGATATCATAAAGATTTTCTGAAAAGAACATAGTTTCCATTAGAAGCAATTCAAGAGGAGGAAGCAGGCATGCTCCACATGTAAATCAAGAAATTAAAGACAAAGCAGCTTATCCTCACATGAATATTATTGCAAATGAGAGGATCAATCCTGGGCAAACATTTTTATAGTTTGTGTTCCTGTCACACAGCCATAAAAAATAAATTTGGTCTTGGATGTTGGTGGTGCTCAAACACCATAACCCAACAGAAAAAATGCTGCAAAGCACAGGAAGGACCCTGCAAACATTCACCATATCTGCAACTGTTACATAGCATCAAAAAGACTGTTTTTGGTGGTGCCCAAATTCCATTACCCCACACATAAAATCCTTCAGAGCACAGAATAGACCATTTTAACCAAAATTTACAGCATTTGCAACAGTGGAAAAATTTGAGGTGCTGCATTAAATTTGCCATTGCAAAGAACAGCAACTGTGGACCCATTTTTGGATGTAATGGTAGCAGGCCTACAGCAGTGGAAAGATATGTTAACAATGGCAGATAGAAGGATGTGCTAACCATCAAAAAGTAATAAAAACGCACAGACAGTGTTTGACAATTCCTTTATTAAAAAATAAAATAACAGTGTCCCTCAATGTAGACCCATCATCAATCGCACCACCCGCTGGACCCGAAAAAGAAAAGAAAAAAAACGCTCCTGCCATTCATGAAGGCCGACCACCTACTCTGCCATCTGACCATTTTTATATAGGTAAGGGTGGGACCACCTGGCAATGTCACCTGGTGGCACCGCCTCCCTTGTAGCACCGACCCAGCATGAACCGGTCTGTGACATCACAAGGGAGGGCTGTGCCACCCTGTGATGTTGCCAGGTGGCCCCACCTTTACCTATACAAGAACCTATACAAAAAAGTGTTAAGAAAAGGGGGATTCAAAAAAAGCTTGTATATGTGTAGCGCTGGCAGATTTATCATCAGGCGCTTATATGTAAATTTATTGGGTTATTTATTCTGTATATAGTTCAGAGTTAATCTATGGCTAAATTAGCCTCTGTTCCAGCATTGGCTGTGTTGCGTGCAGTTCCACACTGTTGCCTGTAGGTGTTGTTGTCACCATAGGTTGGTGTTGGAAAAGCAACAAGCTGAAGTGTATTGAGTGCTCTTCTTTCCCAGAGGTAACTCGGCAGAGGTGGTCCACTGCTATGCATTCAGGGAGTATTTAAGGGACAGACGTCATGTGCTAAGGGTCAGTTCTACCTCGTGGCCCTCCAGGCCGGAGGGCTGCTTTGCTGCAGCCATGCAAGTAGGCCCAGAAGCCTGTCTAGGGCCTACTACTACAGAGATGGTCCTGTGCTGTCTGTCCTGCGGGAAGAAGCCGGACAATTAAGAAGACCCAGGGGAGGACCTGTCTTTGGAGAGGACCGTGCAGAATGCTGGGGTCTCAAGAGGGGCCTGGTGACTCAATTGAAGGATGCATCCTAACCTAATCTACCGCACAAGTACTGCCGGGTCAGCTTAAAGGTTCTGGTACTGTGTTGCTGTACATTTAAAACTACTACATCCTGTGGCAGAGGATCGTACTGTTAAATTGTTCTTCTCAAGTTTGTGGCAGAGACTTTTTGTTTATGCTACGCTCCGGCTGCTAGGTCAGTGAGAGAGATCTATCCAGGTGGGCAAAGATTTAATCTTGGACTGAAGGTATATTCGTCCCCGAGATTATAATTCCTCAGTGATTCAAAGAAAAGGTATTTGAACTTTCCTGCAACTCTTCCTCTATTTCTTTCCTGCTACTTCTTCCAGTTATCTCCCATTAAAGCATTGGAAAAGTACTAAAGTGACTGGTGCCTACATTGTCAGATACAAAGCTCAACATGGACTCTAAGTTCTGGTATTGGTGAAATTACGGGTAAAGAGGTGACAGTAACAGCCCGATATAAACCAGCAGCTCCTTTGGATGTTAGTACTATATATATATATATATATATATATATATATATATATATATATGTATGTGTGTGTGTATATATATATATATATATATATATATATATATATATATATATTTTCTAACTGTAAGTACTGGCGTTCAGTAATGGTTCTATGTGTTATTGCTGAATCACGTTGATTTAGTGAACAGTTTCTTAGGAGGAAGTATATTTTTAGTAACAGATTAAGCTGTGATTAGCAACAGCTAAATTTCTAGAGGATCTTGTGGAGAAAACTTGCTGTGCACCTTTGTACTAGTACTTGCAAGGAGCTATTGGTCCATAAAGATTGTTATTTTTTTACTTTGTGTAGTTTTATTGAATTATGATGCGTTTGTATTACTATATACCATAACCAAGCTTGATTTCCACAAGTGCCTAATATAAAAACATTCAACATCTAAACACTTTCCACAGGAAAGGGAGTAATGTAGTGAAAAGGTATTCACAGGAACATTGGAACAAATGTTATTTGGGCAAGTGCACCACAGTACTACCTGACTGGACATGTAAGCAGATTAGCCACATTAGTAAAAGGAACTTCACTCATTTACAATTTGTTTTACCCTCTTCTTTGAAATTCCTCTTTTTACACATCTCCAAGACAAATTAGCGGTGACTCATCTCAGTGTCTCATCCTTTATCAGACAATGTTCCAATCAGACAAATTGTGCCTCAAAGCAAACAGCTCTGCAGTTTATAATTGTATAAATTTAAAAACAACTAAAATGTACAATTGATCTCCAGTCCATTATAGATTCTTTTTAAATGAGCACTGCAGATTAAGCTAAACTGATAAATAAAGATGATCAAAAAAATGCAAAAACAGTATTAATCATACAACATCCATTAACTTTTTTTTTCTAGATAATCACAACATTTCTTTTTTTTGTTTGTCTGAATACTGTATTTACAAGCAGATTTGTCAATTATGCATATAATGATGCCTGGAATCACAAATTATTTGATCCTTGGACAAATATGCAGGATCATAATCAGGTAAAGTTGGATTTTTTCTTCATCCTTACCTGTAAAATCCATTTCTTTGAGTACATCACGGGACACAGAGCAGCCATATACATTACTACCTGGGTTATGCGCCACCTATAGGTGAATGGACACTGGTAGAATGACCAAAAACAGGAAGTGATCCCCTAAATAACCCCCTCACATACAGGAAGTATTCCAGTTTTGTAGCAAGCAATGAACTCAAAAAAGGAGAGGGGAGGGGCCTCTGTGTTCGATGATGTACTCAAAGAAATGGATTTTACAGGTAAGGATGAAGAAAAAATTCAATTTTCTTTCTCGTACATCACGGGACACAGAGCAGCCATATACATTACTACCTGGGATGTCCCAGAGCAATAGCCTTGAGGGGATGCATGAAAAGAGCATCAGATTTATACAACAGCCCGCAAGTCACTACAGCCAAAAGCCGAGTCCTCTGCTGCCTTAACGTCCACATGATAAAATCTTGTGAAAGTATGTACCGAAGACCAAGTGGCAGCCTTGCAAATCTGCGCCACTGATGCCTGATGGCGAAAAGCCCAGGAGGTTCCAACACGGATGATAGAATGAGCTCTAACCCCAAAGGGAGGAGCTTTACCTTTCAGGCCATAGGCCTAATTGGCAAAACAAAGTGAAATGGATGCCTTAGAAGCCGACTGACCCCTCTTGTGGCCTTCCGGTAAAACAAAAACGCATCAGAACTTCTGCTGCTTGCAGACCTTTCCAGGTAGACTCTGACCGCCTGCACCACATCCAAAAGGTGCAACTGCTTCTCTTCTGGCGAGCCAGGCTGAGAGAAAAAAGAAGGTAGAACAATGTCCTGATTTAAATGAAATTCAGAAACTACCTTAGGCAAAAAAGGATGGAACAGGACGTAGCACCACTTGGTCCTCATCATGGTGCAAAATCAAATACGGCTCCTTACAGGAAAGGGCCGCCAATTCGGAGACCCTTCTAGCTGAAGTAATTGCCAAAAAGAAAAGCCAAATTTTGTGTCAAAAGAACTAACTTAATTTCGTTGATTGGTTCAAAAGGCTGCTCCTGTAGCATCAACAAAACCAAATTTAAATTCCAAGGGCAAAGAGGTGATTTAACGGGGGGCAATAAGTGAGTCACTTCCTGAAGAAAAGTCCTGACCAGGGAATGTGAAGTCAAAGGCTTCTGGAATTACACTGATAAGGCTGAAAGATGTCCTTTAATTGTTGTCAAGGCTAATCTTTTATCTAAGCCTGACTGAAGAAAAGAGAGAATTCTCTCTACCAAATATCTGCGTGGATGGCAACTTCTGGCCTCACACCACACAATGTAAGCCTTCCAAACGCTGTGATCAATCTACCTGGCATTCACCAATGTAGACAGCATGGTCTCCTAGCACCCTGGCTTCAATATCCACGCCATCAATTCACAGGCCCCTGTGACAGTAGATCGAGCCGAAGCAGAAGAGTCCAAGGCTTCCCTACTGTTAATCTTACTAACTCCGGATACCAAGCCCTCCTGGTCCAGGCTGGAGCTACCAAAATGACTGATGTCATCTCTTCTCCGATCCTGCACAAAAGATGTGGCAGAAGAGGAATTGGGGGAATGCATAAATCAAAGAGAACTGAGTCCAGGGAACTACCAGAGCATCTATTCCAATCGCAAGTGGATCTCTTACTCTGGATACAAACTGCTGAATCTTGCAGTTGGACCTGGATGCCGGCAGGTCTACATCTGGTGTACCCCACCGCTGCAAATCTACATAAACACCTGTGGGTGCAGAGACCATTTTCCTGGATGTATCTGTTGGTGGCTGAGATAGTCCGCTTTCCAGTTCTCTACCCCCGGAATGTGGAAAGCAGACAGCACTGGCACATGCCTTTCTGCCCATGATAACACATGACTGACCTCCATGTGGGCCAGACGACTCTTGGTGCCACCCTGATGGTTGACATAGGCCACAGCCTTGGCATTGTCGGTTTGCACCCTTACTGGGTGACCCTGTAAAGTTGACGTCCAATAATTCAGCGCAAGGTATATTGCCCGCAGCTCTAGTACATTGATGGGCAATCCCTATTCCTTCAGAGTCCATTTCCCCTGGACTGTGGAACTTGCCATGACTGTGCCCCAGCTGGAAAGACCGGCATCTGTGGTCACTACTTTCCACGACAGTGGAAGAAAAGACCTTCCCTGTACCAGATTCTGGTCTACTAACCACCAGATAAGACTTTCTCAAGCCTTGGGGGTTATGATCATGCAGGAATCCAAAGCCTACATCTTCCTGCTCCATGCAGACAGAATGTTCTGCTGCAATGCCCTTGAATGGAACAGGGCATAGAGAATTGCCTCGAATGAGGAAACCATCCTTCCCACAAGACTCATACAGAGTTGGACAGATGGGCGACTCTTTCGACCTACCTGCCAAACCTGCTTGTTTAGGGTCTTGACCCTTCTTGGAAGCAAGAACACTCTTGCCTGGACTGTGTCCATGATAAAGCCTAAGTGTTCCAGACTTTGATCCGGTTTTAGGGCTGATTTCTCAGGAATTTATGATCCATCTGAGATGTTCCAGGAATTGGACGATAAAGGTCACGTTTTTTATCAAAACCTACAGTGATTGATCCCTGAGTAGGAGATCGTCTAAGTAGCCTGCAATCAAGATCCCTCGAGATCTTAGAAGACCCAGTGTGGGACCAGGATCTTTGTGAAGACCCGCGGTGCGGTTGCGAGCCCAAAGGGTAGAGCCACAAACCAAAAATGTTGTTCCTCTATGACAAAGCGCAAAAGCCTTTGATGAGGTTGAAAAATAGGCATGTGCAGGTATGCATCCCTGATGTCTATGGATGCTAGGAAATCTCCTTCTTGGAGTGAGGTCACGACAGAGCAGACTGATTCCATTTGAAAGGGCCACACTGAGAGATAACGGTTCAGTGCTCTTAGATCCAGAATTGGTCTTATGTCACCAATTGGCTTTGGAACCGTGAACAGATTTGAATAAAACCTTGTTTCCCTTTCGAGAACTGGGACCTCCATGATCACCCCCTGCTGCCTTAAATGGTCTAGTGCTTGGAGTAATAAGTCCTTTCTTGAAAGGTCCGTGGGAACGCTGGACCTCACAAATCTTTGAGGAGGGTAACAGTGTAATTCCAGCCTGTACCCCTGACACACTGTGGAGATGACCCTCCTGTCCTGAACTAGCGTTTCCCACAATCTCGCAAACTGCAGCAACCTTCCCCCCACCCGCAGGAGTGGGGGCGTCCCTTCACAAGGAAGGTTTGGTGCCAGTATTAGCGGATTTTTGGACCCACGTCCTCTTTTGGCCTTGGCCCTGCTGTTTACCTTTGGCAGCAGATCCCTGATGCCGTTGGAACTGCCTAGGGCCCGAAAAACCTGAGGAATTAGCGTGTGGCACCTTAAAAGAGGGTTGTGTAGCTACCTTTTTCAAAGGAAGGAGGGAACTCTTTCCTCCAGATATCTTTTGGATGTACTTATCAAGATCATCCCCAACTAAACATGAAAAGGAAAACCAGCTAGCATCATCTTACAAGGAAGCTCTGCTGACCAGCTTTTTAGCCATAAAATTCTGTGCATGTGCACAGATAAAAGAGCTATGCGGGAGATCTGCTGCATGGAATCTTTAAGGGCATCTATAGCAAAGCAAAGAGCCTGAGGCAGATCTGCTTCATCCTTAACAGAATCATCCAGTCTATTGGGCCATCTAGCCCGATCCTTCAAGGCTTGAGAGACCAAAATTGCTTCTACTGTGGGTTGAATAGCAGAACCTGCCAGGGCGAAGGATGCCTTTAACAAGGCTTCCAGCTTCTTATCCGCAGGATACTTAAAGACCTGTGCATTATCCAATGGATAAGTTAGGTCTTGCTGCATCCACAACCGGTACGCTCCACTTCTTGGTAAAGCTTTCCTCCATAGGATATAACAGAGAAAACCTCCTAGGAGGCACAAATATCCTGTCTGGGTGTACCCAGTCGAAATATACCACCTGCTTCAAGAATGGGTGAAAGGGAAACACATGTGTACCCTGCTGTGGTTTCAAAGAACCCAGGGAGGAACAAGGTGTTTCAGGGACCTCCACTGGAGGTAACTTAAAAGCTGTATGAACCATCTGTACAAGAGAATGAACGAGAAGCTTTTGTGATTGAGAGGCTGATATAATCTGAGCCTCTTTAGGCTCTGAATCATTTGAGGGAGATCCCTCTGTCTGAATATCAATTGCCTGACCAGCCATTACCTCTTCTACCTCGTCAACCCAGTCTTGCTCCAATACAGGAGGAATAGGGGATGGGGACCTGTCACAATGTGAAGCGATCAATCAGAAGCATTGGTAACAGGCACAACACCGGATAAACGCAGCGGCTCAGATTGCCCAGTGTCATCCAGTCTTTCAGGTGAGGCTATTGCAGCAGAGTTTCGTTTAGCCTTTATGGGGGCCACTGATGGAACGCATGCGCCCTTTGCTGCAGCTCTCTCCCCAGGTCGCTTCCTAGAAGACATGGATTGCTGAAGCAGTGGTAACTGGCTTTGTGACACAAATACACAAGTTCCTCAGTACCACAATTCCCCCTCGGAAGAAACTTATACTATGAACTGTTCTTCCAATTACTGCAACATAATTTGGGCTGTGTCTGTCATCACCAATAGGACTCAAGTGTCACCCAGGTCAGACTGCTCTGTGTCCCCTCCGCCGGCCAGCAACTAACTGTGCTTTTAGCCTTTAAAAAAGCTTCCCTCGGCCGTCAGGGCCACGTGCATGAGCCCGTGCTCACCCCCGTGGAGGAGAACACACAGAGCAGCACACCTATGCCCTCTAGTGGGCAAAAAAAAGCATTGCAAGCAAAACGTTTTTTTTTTTTTTTCAAAAGCCCGTTTTTTTTTCAGTGCCCATTCACCTATAGGTGCCGCATAACCCAGGGAGTAATGTATATGGCTGCTCTGTGTCCCGTGATCTACGAGAAAGAAATAGCAATTTGACAAAAAGATAATTCTTTGAATTGAAAAATATAACAAATCACATTAATAAAGATAAGGTTAGTTAATGTTGCCAGTTTAGTGTGAAGATCTGCTTGGTGAGAAGGTCTGCTTCACCTAGTGAAGTAAAGTAATACAGATAAAGTAAATGGGGAAACAATGAGTCAGTCTTTTAAGCAGAATTTTTGGAAAAGACTTTTGTTTAATTAAATCTCTGGAACAAAGCTTGTTGCGTAGCTGTAGTGGTACCCTAAAGCAGTGGTCCCCAACCTTTTTGGCACCGGGGACCGGCGTGGAAGAAAACTGTGCCAAGGCCAGGGGGGTGTATGCGGCTTTTTTTGGACAATTTATCAGGGCAATTGCTGGTGTTAGTGCTGCAATCTCCTAGGACCATGGTTCATATGGTGTCAGGATGAAATAAGCACATTATTTCTATTATTACATTGTAATATACTGTAAAATGAAATAGGTCAACTCACCATAATGCAGATATTGCCACCAGATGTGGATTGTCACTTACCACGTTGCCTGCCTTCAGATGAGGCTTGTCACTTGCCACCAGATTTGTCCCTTGCCACATCGCCTGCCACCAGATGCATTTTGTCTCTTGCCACCTCGCCTGCCACCAGATGCATTTTGTCCCTTGCCACGTCGCCTGCCACCAGATGCGGATTGTCATTTGCCACGTTGCCTGCCACCAGATGAAGATTGTCACTTGCCACAATGCCTGCCATCAGATGTGTTCTGTCCCTTGCCACGTTGCCTGCCTCCAGATGAGTTTTGTCCCTTACCACGTTGCCTGCCACCAGATGAGTTTTGTCCCTTCCCACATCGCCTGCCATCAGATGCCACCTGCCACCACATGAAGATTGTCACTGCAGTGGTGGCTGCACCAGCATGTGCATTAATTCAGAGGCAAGCCTGGAGTAGTGGGTAGGGAGGGAGAACAGCAGTGATGGGGGCGTGTGTGAGAGATGATCTCTTCTTTCTGCTCCCCTGCCTTACCTCCAGCAGTGTAGCAGTGTTCTGCCTGTGTGGGCAGAAGAGCAGTGATGCAGACGGGTAGTGAGAGATCACCTCCAGCTCGCTCGCCTCAGTGTAGCGGCCCTGCTGTCAGCACGGAACAGCGGTGATGCGGGTGGTGAGAGATAATGTCATCCCTCTGCTTGCTCGGCCGCCCCACGTCAGACAGTGCGTCCTTTAGGGCCTGAGTGCAAACAGGCTACAATACGCCAGTGGGCCGCGGCCTGGGGGTAGATGACCCCTGCCCTAAAGGATCAGTGTAAAGTCAAATGTTCAAGTTTAGCATTACATCTCACCATTCAGGCTGGGTTCACATCTCCATGCGGAGCGGCTCAAAGCAGGGGTCTGGGGCGTCCCTGTTCTCCTTTTCCTGGTCCGATTTCAGTTAAAATTCGAACCTGAAATGGACCAGAAGATGCACAGGACTCCTGTGCAATTCGCTTTGCAGCCGTCACAGAGCTGTGTGAACCGGCTCTATTGAGAGCTGGTCCCAGGCTCCTGACATGTGAATTGGATGCCGGGAAACCCACATCCAATTTGCAATAGTGTGAATCCAGCCTAAAGGTTAAGTTCACCTTTTGGAACGTTACATGTTCCACCTATATTTAGGATGGAACATATAACACGATCCAGCTCCTGCCCCCTCTCCCCCTGATTCTCTTTTCCCCTGTGACTAATATGCTCATACTATTAACCCTGGGTTGTCAACAAAAAACATACTCACCCACTGAATCCAGCATTGTCTGGTGTAAGCCATCGCTTTGGGTCCTGCACCCTCATCTTCTCATGTGACATCATCGGGAGGCCAGCATATGATGCAAGGACACATCAATTTGTTGGTACATGGGCAGTGCCGCAGAGATTTTTCTGGTGCATCCATAGTGAGGCTGGGATTGCCTGAATCCTCCTGGGATGTGTGATGCCAATATCCTGGGAAACTTAAATAGACTGGCCATAGAGAAGTCAGTTTTTTCTATTTGATTGAAAAAACTGACTCAATTCCCACATCCACACATTTGAAGTGGATGGGGGAATCCTCTGCACTGTATCTTTGTATTCTGACATCAGGGAGACTTGCCCACTATCAGAATACACTAATGAATGCTGCTGGCTATAGCCTGCAGCACTAAATGAGCAGACATTTTCTTACAGGGCGGTTGTACAAAAGTCAATGGGCAGATTGACTTCTGTTCAATCACAGTGACCATAGTTGGATCAAAATTCTGTCTGTTCAGTAGGAACCGGACAAATTTCTTTAGGGAGAACAGTGTGACAAAGGGATGAACTCTTCTCTTTTCACTGTGCAGTCACAGGTTGGGGAAGGGAAGACCTATAAGTATTAACTTTTGCAGAAAAAAAAAATATATCTCCTACTTTACCAGACTGGGATATGTTGCGTGGCAGAGTAATGTAAATCTCAGAACTTTGTGGACAGAAATGTGAATCCTTTAGCAGGTAAAATAGCTCCATTGTACTGTATGTTTTTAGCTATTAGCCTGGAGTTCGGCTTTGAATTTGTTTACTTAGAAATAACATAACTGAAGTTCAGACTATAGGCAAAAAACAGTGTGTATACAATATAGTAACATTTGTGGAGATGGATATGAAATAAAAATAGTTTGTTAGGGTTCTTATGATGTGAAGATAACCTTTACACTGTAATAGACAACAAAGCTGGCTTAGTAAATACCTCACTAAAGACAAACTGAGTTTGTGTAAAAATTAAACATGTATAAGCCAGTTCTAAAAATAGCACTTCCAAAGGACTCTTTGAGCCAATTGTGTATTGGCTTTTGAGACAGATGCTTAGACGACATGCTTTGCGGAGAAAGATATTATGCGTGTACAGTGTAGCAAATAGCATGTCAGCCAATCACAGTGAACAGCTCAGTAATCCCCTTCTTGATAAATCCTGACACTTCAAAAATGAAGCGTGCATTTTTCAATAACGACAGGCTACAAGCCAACGATATCAGGAGCAGCCACTAGCCCTTTATGGATAAAAATAATATTTAAACAACCGTTAGAACTGGAGTTAATATTCAATTTCTAAGCGGTTTTTACATTTCTGTTCATGGACCTGACACAGCTGGGAGCAGTGTTACTTCAATCTGGGTATAATAGGTTTGATCCTAGTTTCTGGTATGCTGGATGTGACAAGGAGATGTCACCGAGCTGTTACACCTCCCTGGGGGCTGTTGGCACCTCTCAAAGCTTCCTTCACAGCTGATTGGACAATTCATAGGATGAGCTGTTCTCTTTTCATCTGTACTCTATCACAGAGAATGCAGTGTATGCATGGCAATTTGTATCTGTGACATGTTTAGGAATGATACCAGGATTGATTTAAAGGTGAGCTAGAGATTGCCAGGTATAAAGTACTCCCAAAACATGAAAGTAAATGCAATGTGGTTAAGGGAAGTAAATGGATGAGAGACAAAGTCAATGTTATTTACTGCAGTCTTTGTGGGGTATACTGTTGGAAAATATTTATGGAACTTAAATGCATTGCAAGTCAACTCGTTTTTGGCAAAAATGAATTCTATTCCACACTAAACTTAAAGCAGAGCTCCACCCAAAAGGGTAAACTCTGCTTGTTTGCTTTCTGCCACATATGGCACCTTTCAGGGGGGAGCAGTTACCTGTTTTTGACAGGTACCGTCCTTACTTCTGGAGGACCTCGCCGCGGTGAGGTCCCCCCGAAGTTCAGCGCCCCTCCTCTTTCCTCCGCCGCCGGGCCATTCCCCAAGAGCAGCGCGCTTTATGTATGCGCAGTAGGGATCCGGCTGTGAAGTCTTAAGGCTTCTTTGCTGGTTTCCCTTACAAGGAATGGCGACCGCAGCAACCAAGAATGGAAATTCGGACAAATTTTGCATCTTTCGGACATTTGGATGCATCTGAATGTCCGAATAAATAAATAACGAATTTCAAATAAGAAAGAAATTATAGCGGATAAAACAAATGAATTTGTCATGATTCGGTAATTCGTTAAAGAACTAATGAAACAAAAGGTCAGCTCAGTAAATCTTAATCTGTAAGTAAATCTTATGCCGCGTACACATGGTCGGACTTTCTGGCCTACTTGGTCCGGCACACTTTCTGACGGACTTTGTCCGCCAGGTGCGCCGGACTTTAAAACGGACGGACTTGCCCACACACGACCGGACTTTGCGGCGGGCTAAGTCTGCCCGTCTTTCCGACGGACTTTCATAATGAACGGACTTGCCCACACACGGACAAGTCCGTTCATCTTGAACGTGACTCAGGTGCGACGGGACTAGAAAAGGATGTCAATCTTGCCGCTTTTATCGGCGAGATTGACACCTTGCGAGCCCCGTCGCGGGTTTATAAAGGGAACCCCCCCTACGCCGAAAAAAACAGCGTGGGGTCCCCCCTACAATCCATACCAGACCCCGATCCGAGCACACAGCCTGGCCAGTCAGGAAAGGGGGAGGGGACGAGCGAGCGCCCCCCCCTCCTGAACCGTACCAGGCCGCATGCCCTCAACATGGGGGGTGGGTGCTTTAGGGGAGGGGGCGCCCTGCGGGGCCCCCCACCCCACAGCACCTTGTCCCCATGTTGATGAGGACAAGGGCCTCTTCCCGACAACCCTGGCCGTTGGTTGTCGGGGTCTGCGGGCGGGGGGCTTATCAGAATCCGAGAGCCCCCTATAATAAGAGGGCCCCCAGATCCTGGCCCCCCACCCTATGTGAATGAGTATGGAGTACATGGTACCCCTACCCATTCACCTAAGGAAAAAATGTAAATAATAAAACACAACACAGGTTTTTAAAATATTTTATTAAACAGCTCCGGGGGGGATCTTCCTCCAGCTTCGGGGGTCCCTCCGGTTCATCTTCTCCCGGCGTCCGGTTGGTTCTTCTCTGCTCTCTTCTCCCGGTGTTCCAGTTCTTCGGCCGGCTCCTCCGCTGTGTTCAGGTAGCTCTCTTGCCAGCAGAGGTCCGGACTTCTGGGCTTCTGGTTTTCTCTTCTCTTCTCCAGATGTTGACACGACGCTCTCTCCGGCTGGACTGCTCTCTGAGGGCTGCGTTGTGACTTATATAGGCGGAGACCCCGCCCCCTTTTGATGTCACAGTCCCTGGGCATGCTGGGACTGTGACGTTTTAGGGGGCGTGGTCAACATCACCCAGTGATTATAGGGGGCTCCCGGATTCCGATAAGCCCCCCGCCCGCAGACCCCGACAACCAACGGCCAGGGTTGTCGGGAAGAGGCCCTTGTCCTCATCAACATGGGGACAAGGTGCTTTGGGGTGGGGGGGCCCCGCAGGGCGCCCCCTCCCCCAAAGCACCCACCCCCATGTTTTAGGGCATGCGGCCTGGTACGGTTCAGGAGGGGGGGGCGCTCGCTCGTCCCCACCCCCTTTCCTGACCGGCCAGGCTGCGTGCTCGGATCGGGATCTGGTATGGATTTTAGGGGGGACCCCACGCCGTTTTTTCGGCGTAGGGGGGTTCCCCTTTATAATCCATACCAGACCTAAGGGCCTGGTATGACCTGCGCTCGCCGCAATAGGAAAATTTGTTTTTCCTATTGCAGCAAGCGTGAAATGCAATACTCTGCTCTCATGTCGTATCTGGTCCGTTGGACCAGCATACACACGAGCGGGCTTTCCGTCGGACCAGCACACAGACGAGCGGACATTCCGCCCGAAACTAAGTCCGACGGAAAGATTTAAAACATGTTTCAAATCTACGTCCGGCGGGCTTTTGGGAAAAAGTCCGCCGGAAAAGTCCGCCAGAGCCTACACACGGGCGGATTGTCCGGCACACTCTGGTCTGCCGGACCAAGTATGCCGGAAAGTCCGACCGTGTGTACGCGGCATTACAGTCCAATCAGCTAAATAATTTTGTGCTGGAGGTTGGATTACTGGCAAAGTGCATACCTGAGAACTGAGTGAGAAGGGTTTTGTATTGTATTTGAGCAGAGGAGAAGAGATATTGTCATTGTGTGTGTTAATAGATTCAATAAACAAACGACTTTCCAAACTACGAATCATTATCATGAATGTATATACATACATAAATATCTAATTTCAACTAATACGAAAGAAATTATAGTGAATATAACAAATGAATTCGACATGATTCGAGATTCAGTCTAACGAATATCGACACTCTACAGAAATAACAAATTATCCGAAAACGAATTAACGCAACATAACGAATATAATAGAACGAAATTATGTATTTTACGAATGAAAACAAAACTAAACTAAACAAAATTTTCCATTGTGCACAGTTCCATTTGGAGCTGCTGATTTTTATTTTTGGTGGGGGGGGGCTGGAGCTTCGCTTAAGGCTGGGTTCACGCTAGTGTGAACTAGATGTGGGTTTCCCCACAATTTGAGTGACAGGAGACTGTGGCGGCTGCAGAGCAGATTGCTCAGGGGTCCTATGCGTCTTTGGCTCTGTTTCAGGTCCAGATTCAGGCAAAAATTTGGCCCCGATTCTTCCCTGAAACGGGGAACAAGGAAGCACCAGACTCCTGCTGTGAGGTGCATCAAACATTAAGTGTGAACCCAGCCTTAAAGATTAAGTCTTTTGAGGGACCTGTTACATAGTAGCGGCTGGTGTGCTGTGTGGTCCAGCCAGACCAGTACAGTATTGATGCGCTGATCTTGACGCATCACACTGCTTACTTTTTTTTCATTTCGTAAAGTTCTATCCGCCAGTGTGACCCATAGTGCCCTGGAAAAATGGAAAAATGTACAGCATGCAGAACTTTTTTCAGCACATACAGCCCGCACACCAGCACAACACAGTGGTATGAATCGGCCACATCGAAGGAGGACATTTTCTCCCTTGCAGTGGGAATCCAGTGGGACTTTGCTGGAACAGCTGCCAAAAGCAGTCCTATTGCACCTGGTTAGAATGGAGCCTTAAAACTCAATACAATCTTAATGTCCAACTTCAGACATTTTGCAATGCATTTTTTGTAATGCATTCACTGCATTAGGGTAAAAACACACCCCAGTACCTTTCTATGCCCCTTGTCCCTGAACACTTACATGTGGCCCATGTTTACTGATGCCAGGTCCCCACGTGCATTCTTCCAGGTGCAGAGGAGGGTCACTGTGTGTGTCAGTGTGTCTATGAAAGCACACGGCCCTGTCAAAGACCATACAAGTATGGGTGTCTTCACAGCTGACATTTCCAACCGTGTCGAAAAAGCCACCCGTTGAGCCTGTCCGAGTCACACCACTATACTGCTAATGAGCATACTCTTGTGAGTGCATTTTAAACTGTTTGTTTTGACTGTACTGCACTATAGGCATATTTGCACTGTGTTTTCTCTTCCCTTGCTTAGAGTTGTTATTCTTAAAGTGAACTTGTGCCCAAACTATGCACAATAAAGTATTTCCATAAGCACTTTAAAAAACAAAAACAAAAAGAAACACTTTTTCATCACTGACACTGTAGGCATTGTAGAGAAATTCAAACAAACAGACAGCAGAGGGTGCGATCTAAGTGTAGTAAACCTATATTTACTGAATAAAACTACAACTCTCACGCATCAGAAGAATAGGGCGCCTGTCAACAGTATCTTAATCTAGTGGTCTGCTAATGGAACCACAGCATCACAGATGCAGGGAATCCAATTCACAATAAGCTAGCGGTACCAGCCCAGAGACAACCAGGAAACAGGGAAGCAGTCAGGGAAATCATATGCATAGTCATGCACAAGATGTGCACTTGCTAGTAAGAATTTGCGAGTGACAGCTAGATGTTCCTTGACTCGCTAATGTAATTGCGTTCTCGCATTAGTGTGGGTGTGCGTGAATACTTGGCACCCTCTTGCCTATTTAAACTGGCTCCATAGACCTGAATATTGCGTAGTCATCAGTTTCTATCGTCTGTGACTTGATCCTGTGCTTGTTCCTGTGTATACCCAGCCTGTTTGACTTGTTTCTGATACCTTATTGCTGACCTGGCTTGTGACCTCACTTTGCCTACCATTCCAGTGCCTTCTCTGCTTACCTGATACTACCCCTGGCTTAGCCCTGACTCTTCTCTGGATCCTATTATGTACCTCTGCTGCATGGCCATTACCGACTTCTGCCTGCCTGACCACCCGAGACCCTATATCCACCTGCTCATCAGCTTGGTTGCTGCCTGCTGTTCTGCACTTGTTGGCGTGTATCAGCATCTGCCGGTCCACGAGCCCACCCGCTGCTTGGCACCTGCTGCAAGTACCTTCTGTCCAGGATCTCCAACCAGGCACCCATGCCACTCCATGCCTTGTTATATCCTGTCACCACCTTCAGAAGAAACAGAACATGGGGTGTAAGGGAAAGCCCTCCTGTCAGCTCGGCTTCAACCAAGTACATGACAGAAGATCCTCTGACAGCATGGGAACCAAGTCACCAGACACAAGAAGATGTCAAGGGAGCGCTTCGAGTTTTGAGGCAATCCTGCCTCTGTCTATGCTGTGCACTAACTAACTGACTTTAAATACTGAAATGCAGATCTGGAGTGGGCAGTAATGGGCAGAGCTGTGCATGGGGAAAGCTGTTTCCAGAGTTCCAACCCTCTCCGTCTCCTTTCCATGCAGTACTGTGTACACAAGCATCTTACTCAGTGGTGCAGATGCCAAACGTTGGTCAGCCAAGTACAGTAAGCTGTGTTTTTTTTAAAAGGCTATGTGTGTATGTATGTGCTGTGTGTGTATGTATGTACATGAGTGTGTATGAGTTTATGTGAGTATGTATATGTGTGAGTTTATGTATGAGTGTGCGCATGTGTATGTATGTATGTACGTACGTATGTATGCTAGTGCTTATGTATATTCATATGTGTGAATGAATGTATGTATGTTACTGTTAGGCCTTATTCAAACGGGCATACACCCGTGCGAGGCTTGCACAGGCATGGGATGCACAGATGTTGCATGCATCCCCATACAGGCAGTCCTATTTATGTTAAATGGGATGCAGCAGCTGCAGGGACAGAGTCATTGCTCCCAATTTGACATTCACTTGAGTGCGGGTCTGTAAGGAAGGGCATGCCAATAGAGATGGCACCTATGTTCACTGGCTAATACATATTTCCTTTCGTGCTCATATGAATTGGGCACTGGCTAATGCACATGTGCATAACAGTGTGTGCATATGTGCATTCTTGCAACAGGCTATTTAAAACTAGGCCAATGCTCTGGATCAGTGCTGCTTTGTCTTCAGCCTCCTGTGTATCCTGTGACCTTGTGATTCTGTATCCTGATTTCAGTTGCTTGCCTGGCTTGTCTTGAACACTCTCTAAACTCCATCACAGCTCATGGCTAGACTCAGTCCCTAAAAGCCCATTTATTTGCATGAGAAGAAACTGTACTAAAATTGACAATTTCGACTCTCAGAGCAGAATACTTAGAGATAGACTTAAAGATAAGGGCTATGATGTTAGTGCACTTAATGATAAAATCGCAGAAGTTAGAATGTTGGATCGAGATCTTCTACTGGCAGAGAAACCTGCAGTTTCAGCACGCAAATCCAACAACTTCTTTTGCTCCTTTATCACACGCTATTCTCAACAGCATTTCTCTATAAAGAAACTACAAGCACTGGCATATAATCAGAAATGATCATGTGTTGAGTTCGGTACTTCCCGATAAGCCAAAGGTGGTGTTTAGAATGGCCCCCCCATCAAACAACTGGTAGCCCCTAGTGTCTGTGATCCACCTATCAACAAACCAATGTTCTTCCAGAAATTGGTTGGATTTTATACATGCAATAGGTGTGCTGTTTGTTCCATCAATGCCACCAAGGCTAGGAAAACTGTACAATTTACTTCCAGGGGAACAAACCAAGTTTTCCCTATTAAATCCTTTATTACCTGCTCTACTTCCTGTGTGGTCTATCTCCTGACCTGCCCTTGTGGGATTCATTATGTCGGTCACACTGTACGACCCTTGCAGGTCAGGTTGAATGAGCACATAGGGAATATTAGAAGAGGTTTTAAGAGTAATCCTTTTTCCAGACACCAATAGAGCAGACCAGGAGCCAATAGAGCAGACAGAAGCAGAGGTCAGGGGACAAACCGAGGTCAGTGCAAGTGGAGTTCAGAGAGTAGTGTATAAAAAAAGTTGCGCTAAATTAATTAATCCTTGTGCAAAAAATAAATGACATACAAAGGCCTGGAATAAATTCCAGATCAAAGGTGCAACCTGAACTCAATCAAGTGATAAACAAATAAATAGATAGTGAAATCAACAGTAGCAACAATTGAAATCATAAATATATGACAATTAATTAGTCAAAAAAGTGTCCATACATAAAAGAAATAATGCAATAAGCCGTGTCTTCCCTTGAATTATAATGAATAAACTTATAAATGTGAGTAATATGATCCACAGTAGGTATCAGAATCCGAATGGTGAACTTTGTTCTTTAGTGCCAAAAATGAAAGACAACTCAGGTGTACAGCTCTATATATGATGACCCTTACCGGAGGAGGTGGACCCTCTAGAGAGCGGGGTCATACGAGCAGGCAGAAAAAGCCCTCTGTGAGGACATTTGGATCCTCCAATATCTCTGGTCTTTTAGTTGCCTTGGATATTCAGCGGAAGATTTCGCCGGATAGCAATGAGTGCTTATTAGCTGGATACCCCAATCTGAAAGAAAAAACACACTCGGACTCCAAGCCACGAGTGAGCAGACAGAGAGGGACTCCGATCGTGTAGTAGGTTTAAAACAAAAAATCTTTAATGATAGAACAAGCAGAAGCTCGTAGGACAGTATGTACAGATATAGTGCATAAAAGGTACATGAATGCATAAAAGCCGGCTAACTAAAACAAACAATAAAATAACCCGTGTGCCGGGTTACATGTGGTGTGGTTGCATCAGCACAACGCACCGCCCTACATGTTTCGCAATAACTTGCGTCTTCCTGGGGCACAGGCGACGTGCTGACACATCACTCAAATAGTATTCAGCAGGAACCAAGCCTCCATTTCACTCCATTGCCATATTGGCTATGACAAAAACCAAGCCTCGTTATCATTCGGGCCCCATATTGGAGATCAGAGAGCGCGTGGACCACAAGTCTGGACCAAGTCTGAGACTTCCATGGAATGCACCAGAGCCAAACCTCAATATAGAATTCCAATAAATCACATGATGTTTTATATGAACAGAAAATGCATTGGAGGTATATATTGCAAAACCTTAATCACTTCAGCCCCGGACCATTCATTATGCTGCCTAAGGACCAGAGGACTTTTTCCAATTTGGCACTGCGTCGCTTTAACTGCTAATTGCGCTATCATGCAATGCTGTACCCAAACGAAATTTGCGTCCTTTTCTTCCCACAAATAGAGCTTTCTTTTGATGGTATTTGATCATCTCTGCCGTTTTTATTTTTTGCGCTATAAACGGAAAAAGACCGAAAATTTTGAAAAAAAATGATATTTTCTACTGTTTGTTATAAACAAAATCCAATAAACTCAATTTTAGTCATACATTTAGGCCAAAATGTATTCGGCCACATGTCTTTGGTAAAAAAAAAAGTCAATAAGCGTATATTTATTGGTTTGCACAAAAGTTATAGCGTCTACAAACTAGGGTACATTTTCTGGAATTTACACAGCTTTTAGTTTATGACTGCCTATGTCATTTCTTGAGGTGCTAAAATGGCAGGGCAGTACAAAACCCTCCCAAATGACCCCATTTTGGAAAGTAGACACCCCAAGGAAATTGCTGAGAGGCATGTTGAACCCATTGAATATTTATTTTTTTTGTCCCAAGTGATTGAATAATGACAAAAAAAAAAAAAATTACAAAAAGTTGTCACTAAATGATATATTGCTCACACAGGCCATGGGCCTATGTGGAATTGCACCCCAAAATACATTCAGCTGCTTCTCCTGAGTAAGGGGATACCACATATGGACTGGGACTTTTTGGGAGCCTAGCCGCGTACGGGGCCCCGAAAACCAATCACCACCTTCAGGATTTCTAAGGGCGTAAATTTTTGATTTCACTCCTCACTACCTATCACAGTTTTGAAGGCCATAAAATGCCCAGATGGCACAAACTCCCCCAAATGACCCCATTTTGGAAAGTAGACACCCCAGGCTATTTGCTGAGAGGCATGTTGAGTCCATTGAATATTTTATATTTTGACACAAGTTGCGGGAAAGTGACAATTTTTTTTTTTTTTGCACAAAGTTGTCATTAAATGATATATTGCTCACACAGGCCATGGGCATATGTGGAATTGCACCCCAAAATACATTTAGCTGCTTCTCCTGAGTATGGGGATACCACATATGGACTGGGACTTTTTGGGAGCCTAGCCGCGTACGGGCCCCAAAAACCAATCACCGCCTTCAGAATTTCTAAGGGTGTAAATTTTTGATTTCACTCTTCACTGCCTATCACAGTTTGGGAGGCCATGGAATGCCCAGGTGGCACAAACCCCCCCCCAATTACCCCGTTTTGGAAAGTAGACACCCCAAGCTATTTGCTGAGAGGCATGGTGAGTATTTTGCAGCTCTCATTTGTTTTTGAAAATGAAGAAAGACAAGAAAAAACTTTTTTTTTTCTTTTTTCAATTTTCAAAACTTTGTGACAAGTAGCTTGAGGTGTCTACTTTCCAAAATGGGGTCATTTGGGGGGGTTTGTGCCACCTGGGCATTCCATGGCCTCCAAAACTGTGATAGGCAGTGAAGAGTGAAATCAAAAATTTACGCCCTTAAAAAGCCTGAAGGCGGTGCTTGGTTTTCGGGGTCCTGTACGTGGCTAGGCTCCCAAAAAGTCTCACACATGTGGTATCCGGTATCCCAGTACTCAGGAGAAGCAACAGAATGTATTTTGGGGTGTAATTTCACATATGTCCATGGCATGTTTGGGCAATATATCATTTAGTGACAACTTTGTGCAAAAAAAAAAAAAATTTGTCTATTTCCCGCAACTTGTGTCACAATATAAAATATTCCATGGACTCGACATGACTCTCAGCAAATAGCTTGGGGTGTCTACTTTCCAAAATGGGGTCATTTGGGGGGGGTTTGAACTGCCCTGGCATTTTATGCACAACATTTAGAAGCTTATGTCACACATCACCCACTCTTCTAACCACTTGAAGACAAAGCCCTTTCTGACACTTTTGGTTTACATGAAAAAATTATTTTTTTTTTGCAAGAAAATTACTTTGAACCCTCAAACCTTATATATTTTTTTAAAGCAAATGCCCTACAAATTAAAATGGTGGGTGTTTCATTTTTTTGTTCCCACAGTATTTGCGCAGCGATTTTTCAAACGCATTTTTTGGGGAAAAAACACACTTTTTTAAATTTTAATGCACTAAAACACACTATATTGCCCAAATGTTTGATGAAATAAAAAAGATGATCTTAGACCGAGTACATGGATACCAAACAGGACATGCTTTAAAATTGCGCACAAACGTGCAGTGGCGACAAACTAACTAACTAAAAGCCTTTAAAAGCCTTTACAGGTTACCACTTTAGATTTACAGAGGAGGTCTACTGCTAAAATTACTGCCCTCGATCTGACGTTCGCGTTGACATCTCACATGCATGGTGCAATTGCTGTTTACATTTGACGCCAGACCGACGCTTGCGTTTGCCTTTGCGCGAGAGCAGGGGGGGACAGGGGTGCTTTTTTTTTTTTATTATTATTTTTTTTTATTATTATTTTTTTTCTTTTTTATCTTATTTTTAAACTGTTCCTTTCATTTTTTTTTTAATCATTTTTATTGTTATCTCAGGGAATGTAAATATCCCCTATGATGGCAATAGGTAGTGACAGGTACTCTTTTTTTGAAAAAATTGGGGTCTATTAGACCCTAGATCTCTCCTCTGCCCTCAAAGCATCTGACCACAACAAGATCGGTGTGATAAAATGCTTCCCCAATTTCCCAATGGCGCTGTTTACATCCGGCGAAATCGAAGTCATGAAATGCTCGTAGCTTCCGGTTTCTTAGGCCATAGAGATGTTTGGAGCCACTCTGGTCTCTGATCAGCTCTATGGTCAGCTGGCTGCATCACCGGCTGCATTCTCAGGTTCCCTGTTGAGACAGGAGAGCCAGAGAAAAACACGGAAGGTGGTGGGGGGGGGGGGCATTCCCTCCCACTGCTTGTAAAAGCAGTCTAGAGGCTAATTAGCCACTAGGATTGCTTTTACATGAAAGCCGACCGCTGGCTGAAAAGAACGATACCAAGATGATACCTAAACCTGCAGGCATCATTCTGGTATAACCACTCAAAGTCGTGAATGGCGTACCTGAAGACAAAAAATGGTTAACAATAAAACACAGTAAACGGTAAAGTATAAAAAATTGCATACCTGAAAAGTAAACATGATAAAACATAATAACAATAAAACATTGCAGAATAGAATACAGTAAAAAAGAGCAGAACAATAGAGAGAGAATAGAGAGAGAGAGAGAGAGAACAATAAAACAGCAACTATTTTTTATTTTATTTTATATATATATATATATTTTTTTTACACTTTTTTTTGTAACTAACTTTTATAACTGTAACCGGTTCCATGTTCGGGTCTCTCAAAATGCAATGGCATCTTGGGAGACCCTGTGAAAGTGTGCCTAGTCTGTGCAATGCTGTACCCAGTGCTAATACTCAACTAGTGAATGGTAGCGTTCAAAACATTCACCAATGCAAAGACCAGGATTGTCAGGACAGGAGGGACAATAATAGCGGGTGTCACGCCTATATCCGCGCTTGCTGCAGACACAACATCTTTTTTGGGGGGGTTCGCTGGGTAGGGGTACTCGGGAGGACATAAAAATGCCTCTCATGCAGCCGACTGCATTTGGTTGGGGATGTGAATGGGGGAAGTACGGGCGCTGCAGAAGTGGTGGGTTCCCAATTAGGATTGGCGAATGCAGCAGGAAAGGCACTATGGGCACGATGGACCTGTGTTTGTCTTCTTGGTGGCAGCGGGACACTACTTGTGCTTGCCACCTCACCAGCTTGAACTGCACTTATAGGACTCGCCACGTCACCAAGTGTTACTGCAGTGCTGGTTTGACTGCAGGTATCTGGGCTGATCCCGCTAACACTGCGTTTTTGGGAACCCTAAACTGCTGGGGACGCTAGTATAGATCTGATCGGATCAGATATTGATCCGTTCAGATACTATACCACTAAGGGAGGCATATGCTGCGTGCATGGGTGTTAGCGGTACTGGCGCTAACCTGACGCTGCCTGGGGCTGGTGCTTGCCAGTTCACCAAAATGCTATCAAAAAAACTGTTAGCGATCGCAGGGATCAGGCCTGACTCTGAGAACGCTGCAGTTAAGCGTTTAGTGTTTTGTAAGTGACAGTGATCGATCGATACTGCACTTGGGTGGGCTGAGCTGGGCCGGGCGGAGGGGCAAAACGCAGGTGCTAGCAGGTATCTGGGCTGATCCCGCTAACACTGCGTTTTTGGGAACCCTAAACTGCTGGGGACGCTAGTATAGATCTGATCGGATCAGATATTGATCCGTTCAGATACTATACCACTAAGGGAGGCGTATGCTGCGTGCGTGGGTGTTAGCGGTACTGGCGCTAATCTGACGCTGCCTGGGGTGACGCATATCACCGCCGGGCGATCAGGGGGCTAAACCTTTATTCGGTAATAAACGGCGGGTGCCCTGACACTATAAAAAATAAATGAACTAACCAGCGTCACCCGTAACAGTTATACGGTGATTAGTGGTGAAAGGGTTAACTAGGGGGCAATCAAGGGGTTAAAACATTTATTAGGTAGTATATGGGGGTCCCTGTCACTATAAAACGCTGACGGCGAACCTAAATATTTACCTCCCTAACTAGCGTCACCAGTGACACTAATACAGCGATCAGAAAAATGATCACTAGTGACACTGGCAACAGGGGGTGATCAAGGGGTTAAAACTTTATTAGGGGTGTTTAGGGGGGTATCCTAGACCTAAAGGGGGCTAATACTAACTGCCCTAACACAGTAATGCCCCGTACACACGGTCGGATTTTCCGATGGAAAATGTCCGGTCGGAGCGTGTTGTCAGAAATTCCGACCGTGTGTGGGCTCCATCGGACATTTTCCATCGGATTTTCCGACACAAAGTTGGACAGTAGGAGATAAAATTTTCCGACAACAAAATCCGATCGCGTCAATTCCGACCGTGTGTGGCCTGTTCCGACGCACAAAGTGCCACGCATACTCAGAAGAAATTCCGACACGGGACAGCTCGTTCTGGTAAACTTAGCGTTCGCAATGGATACAGCACTTTCGTCACGCTGCAATGTAAAAAATGGTTTAATACAGCGCACTCTCTTCTTCTTTATAATGTGACAAGAATTAAGTAGTTTTGCTGCTCATATTCACACACACTTCTCACAAAGTTTTATTTGTGTTTTTTTAGTGGGATTCCCTCAATATATTAGTTATTAGTTGTCACATCTGACAGTTTTATATTTTTTATGTTTTTTTTTTTTTGTTTTTAAGCCTTTTTTTTTCTTTAATGTTTGGATTTTTTCCAAGGCTGATCTTTGTTCAATGTTATTTTTATTTTTACTCCAGAATATTTTTGTGTGTGTTTTGTGTGGCAAGTTACCCCAACACCATTGATATCTTTTATTATTTAATCTCCATGAGATTTTTTGTTGTTGGTGTCCCTTGTTCATTTCACATTGTATATTTGAAATGTACCTGAATCCTCACAAACAAACCATCATTTTTGAAGTAAAACACATAGGAGAGTATAATTCAAAACAAAAATCCTTTATTAAGGGCTCAGAACCAAACAAAGAGGAAGGCAACACTGGATCAACAGGAGAAATTCGTGAAGCCTGGGACCCCCACGGCAGACATCAATTCTTAAACCTCAAAATTGGTGGCCTGAGGAGTCCATATATAAGGGAGGGCAGTCTGGTCCGGGATTCACAGAGACTTGGATAGCAGCAGATGACATTAGTGTCCCCAGGCTGTGGTACCACAAGAGGCTGCATCTTTTGGCCGACCAGACTGGATCCAGGGTCCTCACTGTCTGTTCTTCCTTTCACACTTCCTTCCGGGCTGTGGCTGTGCAGTTGGAGATGTGGCAGGAGGAGGAGTAGGACCTGGAGGAGGAGAAGGACCTGCAGGAGGAGGAGGAGGACCAACCCAAAGCTGTGTGTGAGGTGTAAGTTGGCCCCTCACACCTTTCGCCAGAGCCTCTGATATGAGGGCCTCACACATGGCTTTTTGGCCCTCCTCCATCCTCTGCATTTTATAGGCTATGAATGCCGCAAGGTTCTCCTGCCTGGTGTGTGGTGCTCCCAGGACCTCTGTAGCCCTACAAAAAAAATCTGATAGCCGCCTCCTCTAGGGTAATCCTCCTCCTGCCACTTTCTGTTTCCAGGGGGGGTGGAGGGACCTGCAGATCAGCCACCTCCTGGCTGAGACTTCCCTGTGTATGAAAAAGGGACATGGTTTTAGTTTTTGCATCATCAATCACAATCCTAAATTAGTACTCCCAACTAACATCTAGTTAACATCATTGATTGGACAAGCAGAAATATTTAGAGGAATGCTATACCTGGCTCAATCTGGGCTCCTCCACATGTGGCCTGGAAGGCCCAGGTTGGGAGTCAGAAGCCTCAGCCCGGGGGGAAGGAAGCGTGGAAGGAAGACTTGAGAGGGATAGCCTGGGTTCAGTCTGGGCTGCCAGAAAGTGCAGCCTGTCGTAGTACAACATCCTGGGGACATAGATGTAACCTGCTGCTCCGGATCTCTGTGAATCAAGGACTTTAGTGCGCTCCCTCAGATATGTGCTCCTCAGGCCACCAATGAAGATCTTTAAATAAGTGATGTCTGCCGTGGGGATCACCTGCTTCACAATTTCACACAATTGCTCCAGTGCTGCCTTCCTCTTTATTTGGTTCTTGTAATGGGGGTGTTTAATCTCCCACAGACAGGGCAGCTCCCTTAGCATCTCTATGAAGACTGAAATGAAGTCCTGATCTTCCAGTACCATATCCATGTTCACTGCAAGACACAACACAAGACAAAGCCTAATGTCACACCAAACTCTCCTAATCTTGTTACAATATAGGCCTCAATCTATAGAAGCAGTATAGGCCCAAGTTTGTCTCTTACCTTCGTTCTTACGATCGCCGCGTTCAATGCTCCTTCCTCCGCTCACAGATCAAACGTAATACGCACGCGTGTTACGCTTTATATACACTGCGCATGCGTGTAACTCCGCCCGCCCGACATTCTTTCTAGTGTATTCCCCACCCCTTTTCGTTCGGCGCAGTGGGGGAAGAGCATGATGGCGGACATACAGCAGGTGCGGGCTAATTGTAGCAACGAGGAGGAGGAGGAGGAGGAAAGGGCGGATCCAGGCACGTCCCGATCCAGAAGGAGACGTTTTAAGGCCACAAATATGTCGTTTGGGGAGATGTTGGAGATGGTCGACATCATGAGGAAGTCCGACTATGACGGAAAATATGGGCCTTACCCCCACCCCAACATCCGAAAGGCCAAAATCATGGCGAAAGTGGTCAGGAGTCTCGAGCGGAATTTCAGGGTACGAAGGTCTAAAGATCAGCTCAGGAAGCGGTGGTCGGACCTGAAGTTGAGAGAGCCAGAGCAGTACCGAAAGATCCGGAGAGTGCTGCAAAAAAGTAAGTAGTTGTGCTGTGTTCCTATTCTTTCTGTCTTTATTACGTTCGTTCTGCTCCATATGCTTTGATTAGTTGTAACGTTTCCAAAGGTCAACTTTAATGTTCATGGGCACATTATTCGTTCGTATCAAACATTTTTCTTTCGGCCTCTAGAACACCATTGTTTAGGCCATATGCATTTTCACACATTTTTGGGGGCCTACTTGGATGCCAAATATTTGTTTGTGTAGATGGGTTTGTTACTAGAATGAAATGCAAACTAGATTGTGTGTAAGGAGAGGACACTAAGCAGCTGTTTTCACATCTGGACACTGGAGCACTAGTGTGGGACACAAGAACACCATTTTTATTAGGGGGCCACACAGGTGCTCCAGTGTATACTATAGGGGGGTCTCCATCTGTGAAGCTTGTACCAAACAGGTAAAGTATTGCAGCTTGACAAAGGGCAATAAAAAATATACATCTTGGAACTCGGCTAAAATAGACAATTGTACCCCACTTCCAAGCAATGTTTCCTATTTCTATAGTTCTGCCATCAAATATCTGTGTGCTAAGTATACCATTTTTGTTTTACATAGGGGAGAAAAGACTCGGACACCCCTCATCCCAGGAGACCAGAGACCCCCCCCCCCTCTGGAAGAAGTTGAAATACCACCAACCCAAGAAGCTGAGCAGGAGGAAGAAGAAGATGTGGTGGAGATTGGCACCACAACAGGTGAGTGTCTGCGACCACAGACTCAGGTAAAAGAGATGGCTGGTGGCAGATTTTTGAGACCTTTTTTTTTGTTCTTTATCTCTTTTTAGGTGATCGTGATGTGAGGGATCCAGAACGATTTACATCTGAAAGTGCCCAGATACTGATAGGGGAGATCATGGGGTGTAATCTCCAATTGCAAAACATCCAGCAACAAATCAGTGATGTTATTAAAAAAAATAACATCATTGATTTTTTGGGGCGAATTTAAACCCCACAAAATCACCTGTTTTATGGTACCAAACTTTTTTCAATGTTTAGAAAAGCCAAATTTGGAGGATGCACACAGTGTGCCAACATGTGCTATCTGCCATCACGGGAGATCAATGGACGCGTTTTGGGGGGCAACCCCTTCCTCAATTATAAAGTAGAGTTGAGGAAGGGCTTGCTCCCCCAAAACATGTCCCTTGATCCCCCCTGATGGCAGATAGCACATGTGGACATTTGTAAATTGGTGTGCATCTTCCAAATTTGGCTTTTCCAGGGGTGATTTCCCCCCATCTGAACGCTATATCAAACCCAGTTCCTAAATACTGATGTCTGATATAGCCTTCAGGTTTTACCTAATGTGAACTTTGTAAGTTCAAGTTTTTTGGCTTTCTTGTTGGTTTTACACAGGCCTGTTTTATCTGAAATGGATATTTTGATTTTTCATAATGCTACTGCAAACATTTTATACAACAAACATGTTGGTTTGTTTTAAAAACCTTTGGTAAATGCGCATGTGATTGTGCAGGTATAAAAAAGTGCCTTACTCAAGAATGTGTGGATTATTGTCTCAACACTACAACACTTTTGGGGTGATGTAATTGTTGTTTTATGCACAAATGGGGGTTATTTCCTAAGGGCAAATCCTCTTTGCACTACAAGTGCAGGTTCAGTGCAGTTGCAAGTGCACTTGTAGTGAAATGTGTTTTTGCATTTAGGAAGTACCAGCCAACACTGTTTTTTATAAGGTTACCCAATTACGACATTTTCTGCACTCAACACATTTCTGTCAGGGTCAGCTAAAACAAACACAAGCAGTAAATGTCCACCAAGAATTTCTTTTGTTTGTTTTTTATTTGAAAAAGGTGTCACAGATTGTCTGGCATATTGATAGCCCCCCTACCCGCAAAGAACTCCAGGTATCGTAACCGGACATCACGGGCATTCAGGGAGGGCAAGCCAGGACGGCCGCTTTCAAGTGCCGTCATTGTTGAAGTATTTGGGATTCTGGCCTCAGGCCCAACTGAGCCAGCATAGTTGGCTGAATGTTTTCTTAGAAAATTATGGAGAACACAGCAGGCAAGTATTATATGGTTCAGTTTATACTCCGCCATATGGATGGGTGTCAAAAAATAATCGGAACCGGCTTGCCAGGATTCCAAATGTGTTCGCCACCACTCTTCGGGCTCTGGCCAGCCGGTAATTAAAAACCCTCTGTTCCGGGGTGAGGGTCCTCATCGGGAATGGCCGCATCAGGTGGTCCCCCAGCGCAAATGCTTCATCAGCAACGAACACAAATGGGAGACCTTCAACATTGTCCTCTGGAGGTGGCAAATCCAAGCTGCCATTCTGGAGACGCCTGTAGAACTCCCTCTGGGTGATCACTCCACCATCGGACATCCGGCCATTCTTCCCCACGTCCACATACAAGAAGTCGTAATTAGCCGACACCACCACCAACATCACTATACTATGAAACCCCTTGTAATTATAATAGTACGACCCCGAGTTGGGTGGTGGGACGATGTGGACGTGTTTCCCATCAATTGCCCTCCGCAGTTAGGAAAGTCCCACCGCTGGGCAAAGTGGGAGGCCACAGTCTGCCATTCCTGTGGCGTGGAAGGAAACTGTTGAGGAAAAAACAATAAACATTACTATTTTTTCACAGAAACCTGGCAAGCAGATTAGACACAAACATTATGGGTCAACCTCCAGATAGCATTTATTAAGGGGAATTTAGCAACAACAAAGTATAAGGTACACTTATCATATTCCCCCCCCCCTCATGGGCCATTTCTAACATTATAGGGGGGGGACTCTTGGACAGGTAACCCTCTTCACTTCATTGAGAGATGAATGCCTAAATACAGGGTATTACTTGGAACAGCCCCTCCTTAGTTACACTATTGGCAGCCCACTGGACAGGTAAGACGTGTCATAATACAAAGATATAAATACACACTGTACACATTTGAGCACATTTGGACATTCTGCTATTACCTATCAAGATCATAATAGGATACAAGAACTTTAAACAGTACCATTGGAAAGTATACAGGCAGGCCCTTGCACTACATGCTTGGGGGAATTCATCCATAAATCTGACCAGTAAAGAGATGGGTATAGTGTGTATGGGTTTGGCAAAGTCAGCATATAGATGATTGAGGATAGAGAATTGGGATCAGCTGACTTAGCAGTTGGGGGAGGGAGGGTTACAAAAAATTTGGGGACACCACAAAAAAAAGCCTCTGGCTCTCTGCCTGAATTTAAATCAAAAATAACATTTCAAAACATTTCATGGGGTGTTTGGGGTAAAGCACTACTATGGAGCTGATAAAATACATTGTTAAGTGACTACATGAGGTGAATATAGGGCAGGAGACACCATGCTGGAGAGGTTATTGAAGGGCAAATATGTATGAAGGACCTAAAATAATAATTACATAAAAATCCAGCATGCATGAGGACAAAGGGGACATTCACAGCATAATACAATCATGGTAATTAGGGAATGAGGAAAGAAATACAATATATTAGCAAACATTCAATACAATAAAATGTGATATTAAAGGATAAAAATCTTACCTTCATATACTCCTTCTGCAGGACCTGTATGATGGCAGAACAGGTCTCTGGGATAATGATCCCCAGAGCCTGGGGGGAGATGCCTGTCGAGAACTTGAGGTCCTGCAGGCTTCTCCCTGTGGCCAAATACCGCAAGGTAGCGACCAACCTCTGCTCCGGAGTGATGGCTTGCCTCATGCAGGTATCAGGGGTTCCGAGGATTTTGTTGTCGGAATGTCCGAACAAAGTCCGACCGTGTGTACGGGGCATAACTGTCACAAACTGACACCATGCAGTAATCAGAAAAAAAAAAATAAATAAATAAAATAAAAAAACTGCTTGGTGTCAGTGTGACAGGGGGGAGGGGGGATTAGGTGGTGATCGGGGGGGGGATCGGGGGGTAAAGGGGGGTGTTTTGTGTGCCTGGTATGTTCTACTGTGTGTGTGTGTAGTGTTTTCACTCACAGTGCAGTCTTCTCTCCTCGGCGCCGGAACAGAAAATACTGAGCCGAGGAGAGATGACATCATTTCCTTTGCTGCTGTTTAGCATACAGCAGCAAAGGAATGATTTGATTGGCCGGCGGCGATCACGAGGGGGGGGCCACGAACGGATGGTCTCCCCCTCATCTCTGATCGCCGCTGGTCAGAAGCGGACCGCCTCGGGCACCGGGGGGGTCCGATCGGACCCCCTGCCTGCGGGAGGCAAATCACGTATATGTATGTGATTCTGCCTGCCCGTGCCACCTTGCCGACGTAAATCGGCGTGAGGTGGTCCTTAAGTGGTTAAACAAAACACATTTAACAATAGGACAAGACTAGCATAAAGGGAACTGTTAGAAACAACGAAGGGTTATCTGTGAAGAATAAATTGCTCAAATGTAGGCACTCCCTGGTACCTCCCTAGACAACAGAAACAATGGCGGGCCATTCAACTGAAGCGATAATCGGGTTTTCTTAAGAGTTATCAATAAATGCATTGATTTCTATATCTGTATTCAAAACATAAGGTTTGAGACATCCCATCTTATATATCCATCTCATTTCGAGCTTTGAAATAGCCCGCTTCTTAGGTCTCCCCCCCTCCAATGGAGTAGAAGCTTATCAATCCCCATCATGGAGGCACCTTTCGGATTTTTTTGGTGAACCTTCAGATAGTGTCTGGAAAAAGGATGACCCTTAAAACCTCTTCTAATATTCCCTATGTGCTCATTCAACCTGACCTGCAAGGGTCGTACAGTGTGACCAACATAATGAAGCCCACAAGGGCAGGTCAGGAGATAGACCACACAGGGAGTAGAGCAGGTAATAAATGATTTAATAGGGAAAACTTGGTTTGTTCCCCTGGAAGTAAATTGTACAGTTTTCCTAGCCTTGGTGGCATTGATGGAACAAACAGCACACAAATTGCATCTATAAAATCCAACCAAGTTCTGGAAGAACATTGGTTTGTTGATAGGTGGATCACAGACACTAGGGGCTACCAGTTGTTTGATGGGGGTGGGCCTCCTAAACACCACCTTTGGCTTACCGGGAAGTACCGAACTCAACACATGATTATTTTTGATTATATGCCAGTGCTTGTATATGAGTTTCTTTATAGAGAAATGCTGTTGAGAATAGCGTGTGATAAAGGGGCAAGAGAAGTTGTTGGATTTGCATGCTGAAACTGCAGGTTTCTCTCCCAGTAAAAGATCTTGATCCAACATTCTAGCATCTGCGATTTTATCATTAAGTGCACTAACAACATAGCCCTTATCTTTAAGTCTATCTCTAAGTATTCTGCTCTGAGAGTCGAAATCATCAATTTTAGTACAATTTCTTCTCATGCGAATAAATTGGCTTTTAGAGACTGAATCTAGCCATGAGCTGTGATGGAGTTCAGAGAGTGTTCAAGACAAACCAGGCAAGCCACTGAAATCAGGATACAGAATCACAAGGTCACAGGATACACTGTACTAATGGCAAACAAGCCGTTTTCATTTCTGAAGCTACTTTATTTTGTTTAAACCACAATTATTTCCATTTTAATGATGAGTTCTACCTACAGACCCATGGTACAGCTATGGGCACTAATTTTGCCCCCTCCTATGCCAATCTGACCATGGGTCTGTGGGAAGAAAAACACATATGGAACAATAACCCCTTTTCTCGATATATAATTTTCTTCGGCAGATTTATAGATGACATTATTGTCATCTGGGACAGCCCACCATCCTCTATAGAGAGTTTTGTCTCCCATTGTAATGCTAATGATCTCGGTCTGTCATTTACATCTGAACACAGCAAGGAGAGCCTTCCTTTCCTGGATTTAGAACTATTTCACGATCATAGCTCCATCCTTTCTCGCAATTACACCAAACCAACAGCGGGAAATTCTTATCTATATTATAACAGTTGTCACCACCCACAGTGGGTAAACAACATACCAAAGGGTCAATACTATAGATTAAGACAAAACGGCAGTAGGGAGTCCGATTACATCACTCAGAGTATTCACCTTAAAAATAAATTTCTGGAAAAGGGGTTTCCTGAAACACTGGTTGACCAAGCGCAGGCCACTTATCTCTCTGGAAAAAAACCTAAAACCTCCAAACAGACTGATCATGGCACTGTTCGCTTTATCACCAGATACCACAATAAGCACAGAAAGATGGAATCTATATTCCAAAAACATTGGAAAATTCTTAAACAGGACCCCCTCCTTAATAATGACCTTGGCGACAAACCAAAGGTCACCTATAGAAGGGCCCCAACGCTAAAAAACAAACTAGCACCCAGTAGATTTAAAACCATCAAACCTGAGAGTACTCCTTGCCTTATTCCACTTACTGGCATGTATAGATGTAATAAAGCTTTATGTAAAACCTGTGCTTTCATAAAACATGGCCAACGCAGTTTCCAACATAAGGATAAAACATACCAATTGGAAGGCTTTTATAATTGTTCGACAGATTACGTTGTTTATTGTCTCACATGTCCGTGTAAATTATTGTATGTTGGACGCACCATTTGTCCTTTGCGACAACGATTCGGCAAACATCGCCGTTTTATAGAAAAAGGCTGTGACGAACACAGCGTCTCTAGACATTTTCTTGAACACCATCATCAGTCCACTGCCGGCCTACAGGTATGGGTAATTGAGTCCTTTCCACGGAAATTATCTGAGGCTGAGCGTTTTTCTAAATTATGTGAGCGCGAAACTTTTTGGATTTTTATTCTGGACACTTTAGCTCCCAATGGGTTAAACGAGGAATTGGAGGTTAATACCATTATTTAGAATGTATTTATTGATTCACTCTAGTTTCCTTTAATTTATTTAGTCACAGAAATAACATATTTCTGTAATATATATATATATATATATATATATATATATATATATATATATATATATATATATATATATATATATATATATATATATATATATATACCGTATTTATCGGCGTATAACACGCACCGGCGTATAACACGCACCCCAATTTAGGAGGGAATTTTAAGGAAAAAAAACTTTTAGGAGGGAAGTTGAAGGGAAAAAAAACTTACATTTAAATGCCCTTCATTGCAGCCTTGTCAGTGCAGCCATGTCAGTGCAGCCTTGTCAGTGCAGCCTTGTCAGTGCAGCCATGTCAGTGCAGCCATGTCAGTGCAGCCTTGTCAGTGCAGCCTTGTCAGTGCAGCCTTGTCAGTGCAGCCTTGTCAGTGCAGCCTTGTCAGTGCAGCCTTGTCAGTGCAGCCTTCCCCAGTGCAGCCATGTCAGTGCAGCCATGTCAGTGCAGCCTTGTCAGTGCAGCCATGTCAGTGCAGCCATGTCAGTGCAGCCATGTCAGTGCAGCCATGTCAGTGCAGCCATGTCAGTGCAGCCTTCCCCAGTGCAGCCTTCCCCAGTGCAGCCTTCCCCAGTGCAGCCTTCCCCCCGTGCAGCCTTCCCCCCGTGCAGCCTTCCCCCCGTGCAGCCTTCCCCCCGTGCAGCCTTCCCCCCGTGCAGCCTTCCCCCCGTGCAGCCTTCCCCCCATGCAGCCTGGGATCCCCTGTCCCTGCTGTCACATCTTCAAAATCGCGGACCGCGATTTGAAAATGGCGCCGCCGGCGCCGAAGTACACAGAGCCGGTCCTCGGCTCTTTCCGGCGGCTCTCGTTTACTTTCGGTTTCACTCGTAGTCCGGAGCGGAGCTATCCGAGTAGGTTCGGATAGCTCCGCTCGGGACTACGAGTGGAGCCGAAAGTAAACGAGAGCCGCCGGAAAGAGCCGAGGACCGGCTCTGTGTACTTCGGCGCCGGCGGCGCCATTTTCAAATCGCGGTCCGCGATTTTGAAGAAGTGACAGCTCCGGATCGGCAGGGATCGGCGTATAACACGCACCTGCAACTTTCCCCTGATTTTAAGGGGAAAAAAGTGCGTGTTATACGCCGATAAATACGGTATATATATATATATATATATATATATATATATATATATATATATATATATATATATATATATATATATATTGTGACATTGGGGATTGTTCAGCTCAAGTGGATAGATGCGTTTTGGTGCAGTGAGTCCACATCAGAGAGGCATTTATAGTTAAGGGCCTGGTAGCCCACATTTATTAAAGGAAAAAACAAAACAAAAGTCCATCCAGGAATCCCACACAGGGGTCCAAGCTTCAGCAAGTAAACACAATAGAAAATCCAAATGAAAATGCTAGCCCACCTGGCTACTCTTCAGCAGTATTGCTGCTATAGGGAACAGGCCCTCAAACAAGCTGCTTGGATGCACACAGTCTTAGGCTCCTTGGTCACACACAGTTTCAAGAGCTTCAATGCACACAGCTTCTGGCTCCTTGGATGCACATAGCTTTGAAGCCCTTCAATGCATACAGCTTCTGGCTCCTTGGACGCACACAGCTTTGAAGCCCTTCAATGCATACAGCTTCTGGCTCCTTGGACGCACACAGCATCTATTCTCACACAGAAACACTTACTAGCAGCCACTGCTCCAACTTCACCTTCCTCCACTCTTTCTGCTCTCACTATCCCCTCATTATATGGGCTGTGTGCACCTGGGCACACACCCTGCTGGCTGTCCACAAGACCCGGACACAGGGTTGGAGATCCCGTCCCACCCAAGACTCTGAAGGATCTCCAAATTACAGAGCCCCATAAGGAACTAGCAAAACCTGGAGAAAACTGCCAGAGCAGTTTTCTCCATTTCAAATTTACGCTCTGTAGCTCTGCACTCAGCCAATATGCAGACTCTGTGTCCACTTTAACCCCATTTTCATAGGGACAGAGCCTTGCTCTGCCACAATATATATATACATTTTATATTGTTTTTTATATTATATATATATATATATATATATATATATATATATATATATATATATATATATATATATATATATATATATATATTTTAACCACCAATCACATATGGTATACTTAGCCATTATATCTGCCTTTGTATCTTTTATGTCTTTTGAAAAATTAACATCAATGATTTTTGATTTTTTATTTTTTACTTTTTATTTTTTATTTTTATTTAATATATTTTTCATTTTATTTTATTCCATATATAATTTTTCGATATATATATTTTTTTGATATATTTCTAAACTAATTTGTAATCCATAGAGAATTTATCCTTATCACAGTCATTCAAACTTCCCAGACATTGCTCCTCTTCCCCTTCCCCTTCATTCCGATCGATTCTGATTGGTAATTGTCTTTTACATTCAGCTTTTTAAGCTTCCTGGTTTGCGTTCCCTAATACACTTGACAAAGGAGTGCGCATGCTCATTACGAGCTTCGCGCATGCTCAGAAACGCGTAGTGATCCCCAGCGAACCTGAACGACCCGAGTGACGTCATCACCCATGTGATCTGTTGTAACGCGGAAGTGACTTCCCCACATCACCGCTTACACAGCCGGCGTCTCCGAGCGGAGGTCCACGGCCGTCCGCTCGGCATAAATCAGCCCCACACCATTGGATTTATGACACACACTGGGTTCAATTCTCTATGGAAGCTGCAATTCGTCAACTTTTATGTAAGTGTTTTTAATTGCTTTTAATACCAAAATAAACCTATGATACTTAAGAGGCGCTTTCTTTTTTGGATTTTTTATGTACACATGGAGAGCTGACTTCACTCTACAGGAAGCTGCCCTTGGTATCCTGGTTGCACAGACCTCCCTGGCTCCCACATCCATCCTTACTACGGATAATCCACATATTATAGACTTTTTTTTTTTCTCTATGGACCATTATTGTTTCTTACCCTCTATATGGATTAATTGACCCATCTATCTATAGATAGAGAGAGAAATCCATTCAGATACTTTGGACTATGTCATTTTACTGTTATATCCACTGACTTGAGCGCTGTTACATCATTATTTATACAGGATACACAGGAGGCTGAAGACAAAGCAGCACTGATCCAGAGCATTGGCATAGTTTAAATAATCCTGTTGCAAGAGTGCACATATGCACACACTGTTATGCACATGTGCATTAGCCAGTGCCCAATTCATATGAGCACGTAAGGAAACATGTATTAGCCAGTGAACAGAGGTGCCATCTCTATTGGCATGCCCTTCCTTATAGACCCGCACTGAAGTGGATGTCAAATTGGGAGCAATGACTCTGTCCCTGCTGCTGCTGCATCCCATTTAACATAAATAGGACTGCCTGGGGATGCATGCAACATCTGTGCATCCCATGCCTGTGCAGCCCTCGCACGGGTGTATTGCAGCAGATGCGCTGTCCTGTTTCAACTTTACTTTGTTTTTCCAGCAGGAGCCTGGAGCCGTCCCGACTACTCCTGTCCCACCCTGGTTGTTGCTGGCGATGGACCGAAGTTGCACCTTGCCAACGCAACCCAGCTCATTAACTACTCCTTGGTACGCAACACGCTGAAGGTCTATCGCACTGCTTGGAATACTTACCTCATGTTTTTGGCCTCTTCCCCCGGAGCAGGGTTAGGTAACGTTAGACACGTCCTAGCCTTTATATCATATTGCTACACGCAGCTGGCCCTTTCTCACAATACCATCAGGCTATATCTAGCCAGCCTCTAAAATGTACCAAGGACTGGATGACACTAAACATGGAGTGTTTCCAGTCCATAGAATCCTCTCGGCCGCAGTGAAGAAAGAATGGAAGGACCCCGAGAGAGGCCCCTTCTTTTCCAAAACCCTTAGGAGAAGGTTCCCCTTTGAAGATAAGGAGACAGAGGTATGGTATAAAAAACCCTGTGTTGATGCCACATTCTCGCAGGTCTCCCGTCGCACAGACCTAGCATTCGAGTACATGGGGTGCTAAAGAAAACAATAGATAAAAGAGCAGACTCCCTCTATAAAAAAGCATGGTATTCCACATCGGCCATCCTCAAACCCGCTATGGCTTCCACGGTAGTTGCAAGGAACCTAGAATGCTGGGTAGAGAAGTTAAAGAGCTACGTAAGGCAGGTATGTCACGGAAAGAACTACTGGAGTCCTTTCCACTGATACTGAAGGCAGTAAAATACATGGCTGATGCATCAGCTGAATCAGTAAAGATGTCAGCAAGATCGTCAGCGCTGGTGAACTCAGCCAGGTGTGCGGTCTGGCTAAAAACTTGGACTGGTGACACAGCTTCCAAGATAAAATTATGTGGCCTACCCTTTTCAGGTGATCTTCTTTTTGGTACAGACCTTGAAACAGTCTTGGACAGGACAGCCGACAAGAAAAAGGCGTTTCCTTCCAAAAAGAAACTGATCAAGAAGAATTTTCGTGCTGTTCAACATCCCCACAAAAATAAGGATTAGGACCAGAAGAACTGCTGGGTCTCCCAAAGGGGTAAGGAAGGAGTTCTCTTCAGTTCCCCCCCAGACCAGCCCCCTAAGAACAAATGACAATCTTGTCTGCCTTTCACCTACAGTGGGAAAAAAACAACTACAAGCCTGTATGTGAAAAACGTCATCTCCCAGGGACACAGTCTGGAGTTCTCCGAACCCCCCCCAAAGCAGATTTTATGTCACAACTCTTCCAAAGGACCAACTAAAAGCTTCTGCAATGATGAACCTGCTGCAGGATCTGATTCAACAGGAAGTGATTATCCGGGTGTCAGGGCTGGGCTCACTCAGCCCTTCCTTCTCTGAGCTGTCGGCTAATTTCCAGCTCCCATTTCTCTCCACAGTTACTCAGCTGTTGTTGATATCCTGTTCGTCTGTCCTGCCTACTTAAGCCATCCAGTCCAGAGGTGCTCTGCCTTCACCTTGGTCAACATCACAAAAAAACATCTCCTGCGCTCCTGTTTAAAGACTGGCTTTGCTGACAACCCCTCTTGCTCCGGATCCTGCTTGCTGTTCCACTACTTTGATCCCTGACTTCTGGCTTGGCTGAATATCCGTTCCGGTTACTGAACTTTGGCTATGTTTTGACTACGTTTGTTCTTTTTACTTTTATTGTTAAACAAGTGTGATTTAACTGTACTTCTGTCTCGGTCTGATTTTATGGTTTCTGACACCGGGTCCCAAAACATCAGGAAGGTCAGGGCTTCTATTCCCACATCTTCTTTGTGAAAAAACCTTTGGGGAAGTATCGGCTGATACTGAACCTAAAAATCCTGAACAGATTGATCCGTTACAAACATTTCTGGATGCACTCCAGACTATTTCATGGCATCCCTAGATCTAAGAGAAGCCTAATCGCACGTCCCGATGACTTAGGCTTCCCAACACTTTCTCTGTCTGGATCTCAACCTGGGGACTTCAGTCTGGCATCTCCAATTCAGAGCCCTGCGTTCGTAATTTCTTCCTCCCCCAGGATTTTTACAAAGATAATGGCAGAAGCCCTGGAGCCTCTGAAGCTTAGAGGGATTACCGTCATTCCGTATCTGGACGACCTGTTGTTCTTCACAGACTCCAAAGAACAGGTCTTAACAAATCTTCAGGTGTCCCAAGCTCATTCTTAAGAACTTAGGGTGGCTCCTGAATCTAGAAAAATCAAATCTAGAGCCAACGCAGGGGATGAAGTTCCTGGGCTATACGATAAACTCGGTGCTTTAAAAAGTTTCTCTGCCACAAGAGAAGATGGACAAGATCCAATCTGCGGTGAGACAGATTCAAATGAATCTCTCAGTTTCAGTCTGATCAGCCATGGCAGTTTTGGGACATCAATCCCAGCCATACAGTGGGCCAGACTACATTCCAGGCCTCTCCAAATGAATATCCTACAAAAATTATCATACCAGGAGACATTAGAAAAACAGATCAGGCTCACCTTAAACATAAAACGGCGCTCTGGAGGTGGAGGAATTCAACCAGCCTGGCAAGAGATCTCTCCTGGGTTTTTCCCATTGACAAGCATCTAACAACAGACGCAACTTCTTGGGGTTGGGGAGCCCACCTGGACGGCCAAACCTCTCAGGGGGCCTGGTCCAAAGCAGAAGCATGAAAGTCCTCAAATTGGCGGGAACTGAAGGCCATTCTTCTTGGACTCCTAACCTTTCAACAAGCAGTAAAGGGACAACATGTACAGGTTCTCTCGGACAATAAAACTGCAGTAGCTTATGTATTGAAACAAGGAGGAACCAGGAGCGGAGGACTCCTGGAACTGGCTAATCAGCTACTTACCTTGGCAGAACAAAACGTGGCCTCATTGTCAGCAGTCCATCTAAAGGGATCCCAGAATGGCTAGCAGACCTACTAAGCAGATGGAGAGTGGTGGAAGCAGAGTGGAATCTGAACCAAGAAGTCTTCTTGATGATCTTTAAAGCATGGGGGCAACCTCAAATAGATCTGTTTGTGAGCCAACAGAACTTGATAGGTCAGACGTTTTTCTCATTCTACTGAGAGGACCGGCCCTTAGGCATAGATGCTTTCGCCCATCTGTGGCATTACTAGCTGTGCTACGCTTTTCCCCCCTTTCCGCTGATACCGCTGGTCCTAAGGAAATTCAGGGAAGAAAATACCAAACTGATCCTGGTCACTCCCTTCTGGGCAAAAAGACCCTGGTTTGCAACATTACTAAATCTGGCTGCAAAATCCCCATGAAAGCTGCCGCCCAGAAAGGACCTGCTAACACAGGGGTCCCTGAATTATCTGAAAGCAGACTGGTTACAACTAACTGCTTGATTTCTGAAGAAGACCTCCTAAAAGCCAAGGTACTATCCGATAAATTAGTGAAGACCCTACTCTCCAGTAGGAAGGAGGTAACTTGGGCCATATACCTGAAAGTTTGGAAAAAAATAAATTACTGGTCCACTTCTAAAGGCCTCCAGGTCAAAAGTTTAGCGTCAGTCTTAGAATTTCTCTATGACGGAATGGAGGAGGGGCTGGCAGGCAGCACCCTGAAAACCCAGGTGGCAGCGCTATCATTTTTTTTCCGAGAAGACTCTATCCAGAGAGGTCTTAGTTTCAAGATTTTTTAAGGCACTTGCACGGAATAGGCTGGTAGCCCTTAAAGTTTTTCCCAGTTGGGATTTGTCTGTTGTTTTACAGGGTCTCACTGGAGCTCTATTTGAACCCTTACAGGAAGCATCCTTTAAAAACTTAGTTCTTAAAACAACTTTTCTGGTAGCCATCATGTCGGCAAGAAGAGTCAGCGAGCTTCAGGCCCTGGCGGTCACAGAACCCATTCTAAAGGATTTTTCACACCGGGTAATCCTTCAAACAGATCCAGCATTTCTACCTAAAGTTTCTTCAACTTTTCACATAGGAGGAAATAGTCTTGGCCTCTTTCTCCTCAGCTCCTGCCAAATCAGGAGAAGAAGCTTTCCATACACTGGATGTGAGGAGATGCCTGCTACACTTTCTCACAGTCTCCAAAGAATTTCGAAAATCCAATGCTCTCTTTGTGATTTTCTCAGGTTCATGTAAAGGGGAAAAAGCTTCCAAAAGCACTCTGGGCAGGTGGCTTAAATGGGCAATCACTTAGGCCTACAAAGCTAAGGGAGAAATACCCCCCTCAGGTATAGCTGCTCATTCTACGAGATCAACGGCAGTTTCCTGGGCCGAAAGGGACAGTGCTATGACTGAACAAATATGCAAGGCTGCCACATGGCCCAACTTCTCAACATTATAGGTTGGACCTATTGTCTGCCGCAGATCAAGCCTTCAGGCAGGTAGTGGTCCCATCCTAGGGTGTGTTTCTCAGTTAGCCTCTCCAAAGTTGTCCCGAGAGGCGATTTGAGAAAGACTTAATTAGACTTACCGATGACGGTATTTCTAAGAGCCTTTTAACACAACCGTTGCTTCCCTCCCTTTTGTCTTAGAAGTGGTTTAAGAATCTGTCATGGTTGTTTGGTGGTTTTCTGTGCTTTGTTTTCCAGTATGTCAGAGACCACACAATAACTGGGGCCATAGGGGAATAGGAGGGATTTAAAGATGGCATGTTTTTCCTTGAAAACGTGCGGAGCTGCGCTCTCTCTCCAAGGTTGTCCTGAAAGGCTTTAGAAATACTGTCACCGGTAAGTCTAACTAAGTGTTTCATGCCCTGTTTGTCTGCTTAACTCTGGTTGTGTATTAGCCTTCGGTTCTACACACCTCTCTGCTTAAGTAATTTTCCCTCAAACATGGCTCCACCCCAGCCTCTAAGTAGGAACACTATGATAACCTGAGCACTACAAGCCAGCCTCGCTGATCAATATTGTGTGTTTGGCTTCCTGTGGGTGTATTGCTTCGTGCTCTAGGTCTGATTCTGTTTACCATCCTTGGCTTGTTCTTGACTTGTCTGCTTCATACCCTAACCTTTGGCGTGTTCTTTGACTACCCCTGTCTGCTCGTTTCCCTGACCTTTTGGCTTATCTCCTGACTATCGTTTGTTGTCCCATGTTGAGGGCATGTGGCCTGGTAAGGTTTTGGAGGGGCGCTCGCTTACCCCCCCATCCTGTCCTCCAGATTGCATGCTCGGATAAGGGTCTGATATGGATTTTGGGGGGGACCCCACACCAATTTTTTTATTTTAATTTTGGCGTGGAGTCCCCTTGAAAATCCATACCAGACCTGAAGGAAGCCAGCAAAACATTGACAGGTGCGAGTAATTTTTAATTACATTTTTTCCTTTAGAAATGTAATTTTGCTGCGGCACTGTAAAACACATCAGACAGATGCGCCACTTTACAGGCAGACTAAGGGGACTCCCAGGCACGATATTTAAAGGAATATTTCATTTTTATTGTTTCATTTTAAGCATTCTTAAAATCACTGCTCCTGAAAAAAACTGTAGTTTTTTGCATTGATACATGTCCCCTGGGGTAGTACCCAGGTCCCCATATACTTTTCATGGCAATAACTTGCATATAAGCCTTTAAAATTAGCACTTTTGATTTTTCATGTTCGTGTCCCATAGACTTCAATAGGGTTTGCATATTCGCACAAATTTCTTGCCTGTTCGCATGTTCTTGTGCAAATCGAACTGGGGGGTGTTCGGCCCATCCTTAATGGGGATGTGATCAGTGTTAGCAGCTGGTCTTTCATTAGTTATCACACACTATGGGGTTTATTTACTAAAACTGGAAAGTCCAAAATCAGGTGAAACTGCATAGAAACCTATCAGCTTCCAGGTTTTATTGCCAAAGCTTAATTGAACGAGCTGAAGTTAGAAGCTGATTGGCTACCATGTATATATATATATATATATATATATATATATATATATATATATATATATATATATATATATATATATATATATATATATATATATATATATATATATATACATTTTCTCACAGCATATACACTAAATAGTTTGTTGGTGTATTGGGCAGCTCGCAAGATCTTTTCATTTATTAGGGTGAATACTGATATCTAAACATTTTTTAATTTTAACACAAGGAATAAATTAAGGTAAAAAATGTTAAGGCTTTATAACTGCTTTAAGTTTGCAGTATCTCATAGCATACAATCAGAATCCATCTTATACTATTATTTCCTTATTAGAGTGAATTCTGATCTGCTGCTATGAGTTACTGCACTTAAATAGCTCTTACAATTATAAATTCTTTATTGAATGTTCTCACACACATAAATCTGTTTTTCTTGTGTCAGTGAGGACTTTTGACCAATGTCAGCGTTTAACATTCAGTTAACTACGTTCACATATAAAGTACTTTTTAGAATTTCTAATTGTTTTAATTGGAAGTTGTAGGATGGTTGCATAAAAATATATTTTTCATTAGATGTTATTCCTGGTTACAAAGTTACCAGTAATTGCTGTTGGGATTACTTTTCTTTATAATAAAAGGAAAATTGTTAAAAGCAATGCAGCCAGTTTTCCCGAACAAGAGGGTGGCCATTTATGCCCCAGTTTGTCAGAATACTGTACAATATGTACTGGTTTCACTGTCATTTTCTTCAGCTGAAGACACAATTTTCTAAGAAAAAAGGCTGCTACTTACTTCATTTAATTATAAATGCAAACAGATCCATAGAGCTGTAGACAGAGCTATAGTCATGTTAAACTTAAGTTTTCATATAAGTGGTTCTTTATTATCTCATAACTATAACTGCCTTTCATTTGGAGGGACTGTCCCTCTTTTGGAGCCAAATCCCTCTATCCCTATTTCTTCCTCAGTTGTCCCTTTCTTGGCCTAATATAAGGATTTCTATGGGACATTTTTTATTAAAAGTCCATGTTCTGTGTACTGTGGGAGACCAGATATAGTGAATGTAGGGTCCATGGTTAAGTAACACTTTGGGGGTTGTTTACTAAAGGCAAATCCACTTTGTGCAAAGTGGATTTGCATTTAGTAAATCAACACCTTTAACCATCAAAATTGTTTCACTGCACTAAAGCTTATATCTAACCTTTAAATTATTCTATTTGTTGTTTTAAAATGCCAAAATAAAGGAAAACTAGTGTTAAAAATTGGGTTAAACTAATCATTTTTTGCACATTAATCGTAATGGTTCAGGTTCCCAGAGGCTTAGCAGGGGTGTGCCATTTGCCTTTATACCTCATGTTGAAATGTGTCCCACTTTCCCATCTCAAAACATTTGGAGGTACTGTATGTTATCTGTTCCTGTGCACTGCACTCACATCAGTGGTGTAGGAAGAAAGTTCATGAAGGTCCTTTCCACCTGCCACCAACATCAACATTAGGTACATAATTACCTGCTTCATCCTGCTGCTTACAGAACACACAGATTGACAGTATTAAACAGTGATTTCAGGATTTACAGGGAAATGCAGCATAATGAATGCAGCATTACTTTCATTTTCAAATTCTGACCTGTTCCTAATGCACATCATGAAGAATAATGTAATTTGAATCTTCTGTCAGATAGCAATGTTCAGAATCACATTGTGCACATCTTAAAGGAAAACACAGTAAACAAGGAATTAGATATCTAGTATGCTTATTGACAGTGCAGCAATGAATCTGTAGCTCAGGGGTGGAAATACAAGGCTTAGATGACATGCCTCATTCATAGCTAACCTCCCCAGGCACAGGTAAAAAATGTGAAGCCTGAACCTCTCATTGTTATCTTGTTGTTGATAACATCTACAAAAAACAATTTGGCAGCACTGGCTTATACTTTAAGAATATCTGTAAGGAAAGAAAAGTGGGAACTGCCTTCACTAATTTGTTTTTAAAGTTATAGGCACTTGGTCTTTCATCTGCATGGGACAGCACAAAGGAGCATAATCATAACCATAAACATAAATAAAGAGACCGACGCATAAATACCGTATTTATCGGCGTATAATATGCACTTTTTTCCCCTTAAAATCAGGGGAAAGTCGTGGGTGCGTGTTATACGCCGATCCCCGCTGTCGCTATGTGAATGTCGGCGATCGCCGCCGACATTCACATGGTGAGTAGTTTTAAATATGGCGCCGCGGAGTTCGGAGGAACTCGTCGGTGCTGAACGAGCGCCGCCGAAATCACAGAGCCGAGATACACATACCCGAGTGTATTCAGCTCTTTCCGGCGCCGCTCACAGTCCCGCCCAGTCCCGCCATTGGACCTGTGTTATGTCCATCATAGGGCGGGACTGGGCGGGACTGTGAGCGGCGCCGGAAAGAGCAGAATACACTCGGGTATGTGTATCTCGGCGGCGTTTGTTCAGTTCCGCCGACGCCGAGTCCCTCCGAACTCCGCGGCGCCATATTTAAAACTACTAGCATGTGTATGGCGGCGGCAGGCATGGACACTGGGGACAAGGCTGTACTTGGGACAAGGCTGTACTGGGGACAAGGCTGCACTGGGGACAAGGCTGCACTGGGGACAAAGCTGCACTGACAAGACTGCACTGGGGACAAAGCTGCACTGACAAGGCTGCACTGGGGACAAGGCTGCACTGACACTGAAAAGGCTGCAATGACACTAACAAGGCTGCAGATGAACACTGATGAGGCTGCATTGATGGGCATTTTAATGTAAGTTTCTTTTCCTTAAACTTTCCTTCTAAAAGTTTTTTTCCTTAAAATTCTCTCCTAAACTTGGGGTGCGTGTTATACGCCGGCGCGTGTTATACGCCGATAAATACGGTAAGTTTAATGGGCTAAATTGGCCACAGTGTTCATCTATGGGGTAACCCAATTCATATAATTATTTAATCAGATCATAGCAGATAAGATCTTGCATTGAAGGCATAGATAAACCATAAACTATTTCCAGGTAATAATATGACCTTGTCCATCCAGAACTAGACTGGATGACAACCCAACAGCCACAAACACTCAGAAACTGAGTGGCCGTGGCTTTTTCTACAATGATTTGCAAACTTAAACATACCGCGGGCCATCATATGATGTCCTTGGCTTTCAGTGAAGATATCTGAATGATGCCTGCAGCTACAGGCATCATCCAGATATCGTTGTTTAGAGCCAGCGATTCTGAGCATAATAAGAATGATCATAGCAGCTGTTTAGCCGATTGATCATTCTTAGCGGTGATGTCCCCCCTCCCGCTGCCCTCCGGTGCTTCTCCAGGCTCTCCTGTGTGATCAGGGACCCGGAGAACAAATCGTCCGGAACTGGAACAGAGAGGCATAGAGATTTCTGAGGAACAGATGGTCCACTGCAATCTCTATGATTCTCGGAGGCCCGGGCGCAATGTTATGAAGTGACTTCTGGGCCGCAAAAGTAAACAAATCCGGGATCTCTGCTAGAAAAACGTCAGATCGCCAACTTTTTTTTTTTTTCGATCTGATGCTTTCCAGCCTGGAGGAGATATGTGGGGTCTTATAGACCCCACATCTCTCCATAAAGAGGACCTGTCACGCCCCGCTCCTATTACAAGGGATGTTTTCATTCCTTCAAATATGAATAAAAGTGATCAAAAAAATTGTTTAAAGGGAAAGTGTAAAAAAATTAAATAAAAAAATAAACATAAAATAAACAATAAAAAAATTAAAGTGCCCCCGTCCCCGCGAGCTCGCACGCAGAAGTAAACACATACGTAAGTTGCGCCCGCACATGTAAACAACGTCCAAACTACACATGTGAAGTATTACTGCGAATGTTAGAGTGAGAGCAATAATTCTAGCACTAGACCTTCTCTGTAACTCTAAAAAGATAACCTGTAAAACATTTTAAACCATTGCCTATGGAGAATTTGAAGTATCGAAGTTTGTCGCTATACCACGAGTGTGCGCAATTTTACAGCGTGACATGTGAGGTATATATTTACTCGGTGTAACACCATCACATTATACAAAAAATGGGCTAACTTTACTGTTTTTTTTTTCTGTATTCATGAAAATGTTTTTTTCCCAAAAAAAATTGCGTTTGAAAAATGACTGTGCAAATACCGTGAGACATAAAAAGTTCCAATGATCACCATTTTATTCCTTAGGGTGTCTGCTAAAAAACATATATGTAATATTTGGGGGTTCTTAATAATTTTCTAGCAAAAAAATGATGATTTTTACATGTAGGAGAGAAGTGTCAGAATTTGCGCAGCATGGAAGTGCAGTGCCTTGAAAAATATTCATACCCCTTGAAATTTTCCCCATTTTGTCATGTTACCATCAAAAACGTAAATATATTTTATTTGGATTTTATGTGATAGACCTACACAAAGTGGCACATAATTGTGAAGTGGAGGGAAAATGATAAATGGTTTTCAAAATGTTTTACAAATAAATATCTGAAAAGTGTGGAGGAGTGCATTTATATTCAGCCCCCTTTACTCTGATACCCTAACTAAAATCTAGTGGAACCAATTGCCTTCAGAGAACACATCAGATAGGTCAGGGATTAAGTTGAGAAGTTTAAAGCAGGGTTAGGTTATAAAAAAAAAATATCCCAAGCTTTGAACATCTCACAGAGCACTGTTCAATCCATCATGCGAAAATGGAAAGAGTGTGGTATAACTGTAAACCTACCAAGACATGGCTGTCTACCTAAACTGACAAGCCAGGCAAGGAGAGCATTAATCAGAGAAGCAGCCAAGAGACTCATGGTAACTCTGGAGCAGCTATTAGCCCTCATGCACACAGGCTGTTAAAATAACGTTATGAAAACGCCAGTATCTTTGCAGTGATTTTTTTTTACTTTTTTCAGCGTTTTTGCAATAGCGTTTTTTAGCGTTTTTGAGCGTTTTTCCGCGTTAGCGTTTTTTAGCGTTTTTTTTTTCAAATTATTTTTTTTTTTTTTCAATGGATCAAAAACGTTAAAAAACACTGGTGAATGACGTTTTTGAGCGTTTTTGAGCGTTTTTGAGCGTTTTTCAGTGTTAGAGCGTTTTTACAGCTGAAAAACGTCTCTCAGAACCCACTGGTCCTGGGTTTTTTTTACAGCTTAAAAACGCCTATGCCACTTGCAGCTCAAAAACGCCTAGGTGGGCATGAAGCCATAACATAGACAGGCCTTTTTAAGCTGCAAAAAAAGCTCAAAAAAGCAGCTGTAAAAACATCCGTGTGCATGAGGACTGAGTCATGCACTCCACAAATCTGGCCTTTATGGAAGAGTGGCAAGAAGAAAGTCATTGTTGAAAGAAAGCCATAAGAAGTCCTGTTTGCAGTTTTAGAGAAGCCATGTGGGGGACACAGCAAACATGTGGAAGAAGGTGCTCTGGTCAGATGAGACCAAAATGTAACCTTTTGGCCTAAAAGCAAAATGCTCTGTGTGGTAGAAAACTAACACTGCACATCACCCTGAACACACTATCCCCACCATGAAACATGGTGGTGGCGGCATCATGTTGTGGGGATGCTTTTTTTCAACAGGGAGAGGGAAGCTGGTCAGAGTTGATGGAAAAATGGATGGAGCCAAATACAGGGCAATCTTGGAAAAAAAAACGTTAGAGTCTGCAAACGACTTGAGACTGGGGCAGAGGTTTACCTTCCAGCAGGACAATGATCCTAAATATACAGCCAGAGCTACAATGGAATGGTTTAGATCAAAGCATATTCGTATGTTTTAATGGCCCAGAAAAGTCCAGACCTAAGGCTCCATTCACACTAGCGCGTTTTTTGATGCATTTTGCATTTTGCAGAAATGCACGGGAATTTTTTAACATGGGTTCCTATGGAACATGTTCACATCAATGCCTTTTTGTTTCTCTGCATTTTTGGAAAGGGTCAGGGACTTTTTTTCATGCAAAATGCAGCGTTTTGCATGTAATAGAATTCAATGGACAAGCATCAAAAATGCAAGTGCACCGTTTTTGCAGCGTTTTTGATGCGTTTTTGGTGCGTTTTTGATGCGTTTCTGCCGTTTTTTTTTTTGTTTGTTTTTTTTAATTTTTTTTTTTTTTTTTAATTTTTTTAAGACTGTAAAAAAAAACTGTAAAAAAAAACGCAAAATGCAAATCGCGGCAAAATCGCGGCAAAAACGCGGCAAAAACGCTGCTCAAAAACGTGGCAAGCATGAAAAAAAAACCTCCAAAAACGCTCAAAAGCAACATGCATAGGTATGAATCAAGCCTAAGTCCAATTGGGAATCTGTTGCAAGACTTGAAAATTGCTGTTCACAGACAATCTCCATCCAATCTGACAGAGCTTGAGCTATTTTGCAAAGAACAATAGGCAGAAATGTCACTCTCTAGATGTGCAAAGCTGGTAGAGACATCCCCAAAAAGACTTGCAGCTGTAATTGCAGTGAAAGGTGGTTCTGCAAAGTATTGACTCAGGGGGGCTGAATACAAATGCACGCCACACTTTTAACATATTTATTTGTAAAAACAAATGTGTGCCACTTTGTGTTGGCCTATCACATAAAATCCCAATAAAATACATTTATGTTTTTGGTTGTAACATGACAAAATGTGAAAAATTTCAAGGGATATGAATACTTCTTCAAGGCACTGTATGTCTAAAGCGACATCAGATAAATGAACAAGATCTGACCTATAAAAACCTGAGAAAAAATCTTCAAGATCTGAATGCTGTTATGACATGACATATGACATTACATTTGACATGACATGTCATATGAGGGGTGGCTCAGTGGTGTAGTGGGTAGCACTTTTGCCTAGCAGTAAAAAGGGTCGCTGGTTTAAATCACAACCATGGTAATATCTGCCTGGAGTTTGCATGTGCTCCCTGTGCCTGCATGGGTTTCCTCCAGGTACTCTGGTTTCCTCCCACACTCCAAAGACATGCTGGTAGGTTAATTGGCTTCTGTCCAAAGTTGGCCCTAGTGTATGAAGTGAGTTGGGGACCTTGGATTGTGGGCTCCTTGAGGGTAGGGACCAATGTGAGTGTGCGATGTATGTGTGGAGCGCTGTGTAAATTGATGGCGCTATATGGGTACCTTAAATAATAATGATATAATAGATGAGCATCTTAATGAGACACAATGTACACGGATAAGGACAATTGTAGACACTCACTCAGATTGAACTGGATGGACTGGTGTCTTTATTCAACCTTACTACTAACTATCTGACATTCCTCTTAATGAAACTAGTGAGTTGTGAATAGTTCTATTGAGACATTTCCTTATTTTTTCCAAATAACGGAGGGTACTTGAAGCCATCCAAAGAAGTCTAGGCAACATCTCAGAGAATACAATGGAAACAGCAAATTAAATGTAGCTAAGTCTCTCTTCATTTCACACAATAGATCCCACGTTCTAACTCTGCCCAGGTCATTAACCCCATGCATGGATAATTAAAACCTCTGGTGAAAGCCATTGACTTGAAAGAAAGATTAAATGGTCTCTAAGGTTCCTCCATCTCAAACCTCTCACTCCCGACCATAAAACTTGAAACTTATTTTTATCCAAACCTAAGTTAAGTGTATAGCTCCTGGCTGCAGCTCTCCTTTTGGGCCAAAAGAATAAAAGAATGGTCAATAATCCAAACCACTCAATTAGCTGAGAATAGAACAATTAAGAGTTAATTAATAATAAGATCAGGACAAACATATATTCTATATCTATTGCTATCCCAACACCCCAATTTTTCAAAATTATCAGGAGAAAAACCCAAGAGGCTAGCGTATGTGGCCGCCCCAAATCTAAAGGAATGGGATGAAAATTGTAGGCTAGATAAATTCAGCTTTTTCAAACAGGATGATAGATCCGCAGAAACCTTGTTAAAAGAGACAGATCAGAATGAACAAAGAACCTGAAAAGGGGGGCCTAAATAAAAGGTATTCGGATATTCTAATGACTGGACAGATCGACTGATTTGAAGATTTATGACGTGTAACAAAACAACCTCTATGAAACTGATCTGTTTTTGATCTACACAAAAATATCTTCAGTGAGGAATGACCCAAAGAACTATCTGAAAACAACAGTAGGGATGAAGCTGTTTTCCTAGGTGCAGTAATTTCACCTACCCTGAAGGCGCCGAAAAATACCAGAAAAAAACTGCCCTAAAAAGAAATGTCTCAAAAGGAGAAAAGCAAACCGTCTCTAAAGCAGCTATTAGTTTGCACAAAAGATCCACTGAGATAGAACGCCTGTTATCCATAACAGGGTGAGATCTCCTAAAACCCTTAAGGACCTGGGAAACAGGAAAAAATGAAGACAGTGAAAGTAAACCACAAAATTTTAAGAAGAAAGAATTTTCTGAACTGAACTAGGATATAATCCAGCTTTCAATAATGAAGAAAGAAAACAAAGGGCTGAATATGAATTAACATCAGTAAAATAAATATTGGTGCCAGAACAGAAAGAACACAATTTAGACCAAGATTGAAGGTATTCATCCCAGGTCCTGCCTGCAACTGAGTTCTTGAGGTTGCTGGAGATTAGGGATCAGCCGCACACCCCCCGGTTTGGTTCGCAGCAGAACATGCGAGCAGGCAAACAATTTGTTCGAACATGCGAACACCATTAAAGTCTATGGGACACGAACATGAAAAATAAAAAGTGCTCCTTTAAAGGCTTATATGCAAGTTTGCCATAAAAAGTGTTTGGGGACCCGGGTCCTGCCCCAGGGGACATGTACCAATACAAAAAAAAAGTTTAAAAAACTGCCCTTTTTTCGGGAGCAGTGATTTTAATAATGCTTAATGTTGGAGAAATTTGCGCACCCCTCTACTTCATCACCACTTAAAAGTACTCAGCAACAGCAGGAGAAGTCTTGTGTAGGGGGCCCAGGGGATAAGAAGAGCCTAGGAAAGGGATCGGCGGCAATGCATACCACAAAAATTGCGAGCAGCAAAAGCTCTGCGGGTGAGCCCTCGGGAATAGCTACTAACAATGTCGCTGAACAAAACGCATCAGAAATAGCCGAGCCTACTCTGAAAGACGTTTTTTGCGCTGTTAATTCATGCAGGGCCTCTCTAAGCGATCTATGCGATCAGCTTAAGGGATTAAAGGAAGAGTTAATAACAGTAAGTCAGGAACTGCAAAGGACTATTGTTAGAACAACTGCACTGGAGGAGAGGTTGAGCCAGGTGGAGGATGATTTAGCCCCAATGAAGCTGGAGCTTAACGCGATGCAAACGCAGATGGGCCTATATAAAGCCAAAATTGAGGAAACGGAAAATAGGGCCCGCAGGAACAACGTGAGGGTGGTGGGCTTACCAGAACGGTGTGAGGGTCCCCACCCTGAGGAGTTCTTGGAGAAATGGCTTAGGGGTATATTTGGGACAGAGACTTTTTCTCACCTCTTTGCTATCGAAAGAGCCCACAGAGTGCCGACGAGAGCCCCATTATCAGGGGGTTATCTAAGGCCAATAATTATGAAATTTCTTAATTACAAAGATAAGGCAACCTTGATGCGCAGGGCAAGAGAGATGGGGGATATCCTGCACAATGGAGCTAAAATCTTATTTTTTCCCGATTACTCCCCAGATCTGCAGAAACGAAGGGCTGAATTTAGGGATATCAAACGCAATCTATGGTACTACAAAATTGAATATGCCCTGCTGTATCCGGCACGCTTACGCATTACTGCCCTAGGGGCTACCCATTTTTTTGATACATCAACAGGGGCTACAAAATGGCTTGAAGAAAACAAAAAGGACCTGTAGAGCCATGGGTTGAATAAGGCTGGTTAAAGCTTGGAAAAGAAAGGAGAATATTTCTGGGTTTTTTTTTTTTTCTTTTTGATTTTGTCTTGTAGCATATAGCGGATGGCACGGGGGAGGGGGGAAGGGGGGGGTGTACCAGATGGAAACACGGATCAAGGATGGGGTTTCATTAATTACACATGTTTTGAGTGTTGTTTTGATGTTTTGGAATTGGGCTCTGGGAGGGAGGGAGGAGGGGAGGAGTTTGGAAGGTGTTGCTTTGATGCTTCGGAACCGGGTTGTGGGAGGGAGGGAGGGGGCGAGGAGTTCGGAAGCAAGTCACAAAGTATTTGCTCAGTACTCAAGCAGGGTGTTTTTTGCTGAATGGATGGGAGGAAGGAAAAAGGTCACCAACAAAGCCCCCAGGGCTAGCCTAGTTAGGCAGGTGGGGGGGGGGTCACGAAAAAGGGTGGGGGGAATGGGGATAGATCAAGTAGAGGTTGGGGGGGAGGGGGGTTTACAGTGAGACACAGGATTAGATACCAGGGTGAACGAAAGGCACATGTATTTATTCATATCTACAGTTAAATAACACAAGGGGAGGGGGTGGAGCGGTCCCTGGACGCGGGGGCCCCTCGCCAATTCCCCCTTTTTTCACTTTTTTTGTCACAATCACAGAGATGATGGCAAGCACCGTAGACACAATTATACGATTGAATTGCCCCTTTTTTTTGGGGTGTTCTTTTTTCCTTTTTGGATTTTGAGTTATTTTTTTTTTTTTCTCTCTTTTTAGATGCCATTTAAAACTCTAAAAATAGGCTCTTGGAACATTAGGGGTATGGGCGATTCTGCTAAAAGGACAGCTGTGTTTTCGGCAATGGAGGATTATGGTGTTGAACTGGCTTGCCTGCAGGAAACCCACCTCACTAATGAGACCAAATTACATGCTTGGAGCAATAAATTTCAAGTACAGTACCACTCAGTTCATACCTCTTATTCAAGGGGGGTGAGTGTCTTGGTGAGGAGGGGTATTTCATTTTCCTGCAGGGAAGCCAGGATAGGCACGCTGGGAAGGTATGTCTTTTTGAACTGTGTTGTGGAAAATAAGCCTCTGGTGATAGCAAATGTTTACATTCCTCCTCCGTTCAAAATGGATACCATGTTGGACCTGCTGGAATTTGTGGATAGTATGGTGGATATTCCTATAATAGTGGTGGGGGACTTTAACGCAGTTCTAGATAACAGCATGGATCGGTTCCCGCCCGCGACCCGTGCAGAAAGGGTATCAGAGGGACGCCTAGGTCAACTTCTTGAAGAGGTGGGATGGTGTGACTTGTGGAGATCTCACAATCCAAATACTCGGCAGTATTCCTGCTACTCAGGGTCATATTCCACCCTCTCGCGTATTGATATGGCAGTGGGCAATAGCAAAGCCCTGCGATTAACAGGAAATATAGAGTACAGACCAAGGGGAATATCGGATCATTCACCCCTGACCTTAACCCTAAATCTAAGTATTAGATCTAGTCAGAAAAGGTGGACAATAAACCCACTATGGTTGGACCTGATAAGCAGCCCAGCAGAAGTAGTCTCCAAATTAAAAGAGTTTGTAACATTTAACTCAGGTACAGCACCAGTAGGGGTAGTGTGGGATACCCTAAAAGCATACCTTAGGGGACTGCTACACCAGCAGGTTACTATAGTAAAGAAAACATCAAGGGATTGGGAGGTGAGGGCCAGTAGGGAAGCCATGGAAGCAGAAGCACAATATGTGCTAGATCCAACCCCTGAAAAACAGGAGATTTGGCTCAATAAACAACAAGAGTATAAAGCAGTAATCAACAGAAGAGCAGAGAATAAGAGACTCTTCCAGAAACAAAACTACTTTGGCGAGGGGGAGAAAGTAGGCCGGATGCTCGCTCGTTTAATTAAGTCTAATCTATCCTCATCTGCCATCTCTTCAATTAAGACACCGGTTGGAAAGACTACATCTGATCCCGCCGAAGTCTTACAAACTTTTTCTACATTCTATAGAGATCTGTACAGGTCACGCCGGGGTTCGAACCGGCGCGAGATGGACGGATTCTTAAAAGGGGTAGACCTGCCCGTAATCTCGGAGAGGGATAGGAGAGAGATGGATTCCCCCCTGGCTCTAGAGGAGCTGCAAAAGGCAGTCGCGGAGCTGTCAGGCCAGAAATCTCCGGGCCCGGACGGGCTGCCGCTGGAAATTTATAGGAAATACGGGGAGGTCCTGCTTCCAGAGCTTCTAAAAGTGCTGGAGCAGACGATCAAGGACGGAAGGTTGCCCCTATCGATGTCAGAGGCCGATATAGTAGTGATCCCAAAAGAGGGGAAAGACCAGTCAGAAGTTTTTTCGTACAGACCCATATCCCTGCTGTGCACAGATGTCAAGATTATCGCAAGGGTGCTGGCATCCAGATTAAATAAATATATTGCGAAACTTGTGCACCCGGACCAATCGGGGTTTATCCCCGGCCGGTCCACTAGCACAAATATCAGAAGGGCCTATCTGAATCTTCAGGTACCAACAGATAACGCGGGATCCAGAGCTATATTGTCCTTGGACGCTGCCAAGGCCTTCGATAGCCTGGAATGGGAATATCTCTGGAGGGTACTGGAGAAGTTTGGATTCGGCCCTGTATTTATTAGTTGGCTAAAAATTTTATACAACCACCCAAGGGCAAGGCTCAAGATAAACGGCGAACACTCGGAAAGCTTCCCCCTCGAAAGAGGGACAAGACAGGGGTGCCCCTTATCTCCTTTGCTGTTTGCCTTGGCCATGGAGCCACTGGCGGGAGCAGTGAGATCATCACCTGAAATACAGGGATTCCAAAGAAAAGGGAGGGAAGAGAGAATAGCGCTTTTCGCAGACGACATTATATTCTTCCTTGGGGATACGACCTCCTCATTGAAGAAAGTGACGCAGCTAGTGGAGGACTTTGGAAAGTTCTCGGGATTAGCTATTAACTGGGAGAAGTCATCGCTACTACCGGTTGACCTATTAGCTAACCCTACTTCGATGTGTCTGCCTCAATTGAAGGTTACAGGGAAAATGAAATATCTTGGTGTTGTGCTGTCCAAGGACCCCGGTGCATTTATTGAGGACAATTTGTTCCCTCTCTTATCAAAATTCAAGAGAAAATGTGACACTTGGAGCAGACTCCCTCTGTCTGTGGCGGGTTGAGCCAACTTGATAAAAATGGTTTGGATGCCGCAGTTGTTATACCTACTCCACAATTCCCCTGTTTGGATCGGGGAGAAGTGGTTTCAAAAGATCCAATCCCTTTTCAGGGATATAATATGGAAAAAAGGGCAGGCCAGGATTGGCCTACAGAAACTGCAGTGTCCCGACACGGAGGGGGGACTGGGGGTTCCCCAACCGTTTATCTATTTCCTGGCAGCTCAGTTGCAACAATTGGGTGGATGTGCCACTGAGGGAGGGGGAAGCAACAATGTTAAAATTGTCCTACAGGGGAACTCACACAGCTCACTAGCAGGAGCACTGGAGGCAGACTCATTGCAAGGAGAAATCCCGACATTCAAAATGATCACTAGGGCTTGGCAGACAGCTAGGAAAATAATGGGGTATAAAGGAATCTCAGAATATTCGCCAATGTGGAACAACAAACAATTGCACGAATTACTAACAGTTGATAGGAATAAAACGTGGGAAAGATGTGGGATAAGCCGGCTCACACAACTATATGAAGGGGATACTCTGAAATCTTTTGAGGATCTGAGACATGAGTACGGGATACCAAACCAGGCATTCTATAGCTACCTACAGATTAGGCATGCCTTGAATAAACAGTTCAGCGGACAACCCCCAACATGGTGCAGGATTCCACTACTACAAACTATAATTAAGTCAGAGACCACCAAGGGCTTAATTACAGAGATATATACCCAACTAATAAAGAGAAGAAATATGAAGGTTGGCTTATCAGGGGGAAGGGACAGGTGGGCGGCTGATGTGGGGGAGATAACGGACGAACAGTGGAAGAGGATTCTCGAATTTAGATCAGAGGTGTCGGTTTCTCCCTCACAAAAAGCCCCCCACCTGTTGTTGCTGCACAGATCCTACTATACAGCAAAAAAGCTGTTTATGTTTGGTCGTAGAATTAATGATGAGTGCCCTAGATGCAGAGGAACAGGCGACCTAATCCATATGGTCTGGAGGTGCCCAAAACTTGTCAGGTACTGGACGGAGATTCTAAAGAAAATAAATACTACGTTTAGAGTTAATTTAGAGCTTGATCCTAAGACCTGTGTGCTGGGCCATGTTAACAACAGGATGAGGGATAGAAACACAGCCGTAGCTATAGCAAGATGCTTGTTTCAAGCCAGAAAATTAATAGCACAAACCTGGCAATCAAGAACACCCCCAACCCCGGAAGCCTGGGTTGGAACTGTCAACTCTACAATATGGAGCGAAAGGACATTCTACATAAGGCTAGGTAATTATAATATGTTTGTGAAGCTATGGAATCCGTGGATCCAAGCAATGCCATGCTCCTTATCAGTGCTATCTTAGCGCCGAGAACAATTGTCTTTCTACTAAGGCGGAGAAGTTGTATTAGACATAGCATAGAATCCTGAAGCCAAGAGAAAACAATGAATAATAGCCCGATAAAAAGTGTGCCTCGGAATAATCAGGGTGGGTTATTGGGGGGCTGGGGGAGGAAGGCTTACTAGGGCGAAAAGCAATAATGCACAGCCACGTATAGTAACAACAAGAGATAGTGCGGCCGGCTGGCCGGTACGTACAAAACAGATGTTATTAATTTTTCTTCCTTTTTTTTTTTTCTTTCTTTTTTCTCTTGTGTTACACCTCTGTACTATTGTAATCACTCACATATGGAATGCACAAAGTAAAGGAAAAGTTTGAAAGGCCACAATGATGTGACTCAGTAAGAGACATATATGACTATCAATCTGAAAACTGTCTCGGTATTAAGTTAACTAAGGTGGCAAAAAAAGAAAAAAAAAAAAGGAGAAAGGAAGAAAATAATGCTTAATGTGAAACAATAAAGATTAAATATTCCTTTAAATATCGTGCTTGGGGGGTGTCCTTAGTATGCCTTTAAAGTAGCGCATTTTTAGAACAATACCACGGCAAAATGACATATCTAAAGAAAAAAAAAATATTTAAAACTACTCGTGGCTGTAATGTATTGTTGGGTCCCAGCAATATAGATGAAAAGAATTGAAAAAAACGGCATGGGTCCCCCAGTCCATTACCAGGCCCTTTGGGTCTGGTATGGATATTAAGGGGAACCCCGCACCCAAATAAAAAAAAGATGGCATAGGGGGTTCCCCAGGCCCCCGGGCACTATATACTCCGAACAGCAGTATATATACTATACGGCCTGCCCTATATACCCTACAGAAAATTGGGCCTTAGGTGTTGGTGATACCAGAACACTGTAAGCCCTCACAGTTACTCTTGGTGGGCGCAGGAACGGGCCCTGCTGTGAAATATTATATCAAAAGTTTTAATTACATGCCCCTGTTAAACAGGAGCAGAAAAATTGGGCCTTGGGTGGTGGTGGTGGTGCCACAACACTGTAACCCCTCACAGATACTCTTCTTGGGCGCAGGAATGGGCCCTGCAGTGAAATATTAGATTAAAAATTGTAATTACATGCCCCTGTTAAAAAGGGGCAGAAAAATTGGGCCTTGGGTGGTGGTGGTGTCACAACACTGTAACCTCTCACAGATACTCTTGTTGGGTGCAGGAACGGGCCCTGTAGTAAAATATTAGATCAAAATTTGTAGTTTCATGCCCCTGTTAAAATGGAGCAGAAAAATTGGGCCTTGGGTGGTGGTGGTGCCACAACACTGTAACCTCTCACAGATACTTTTGCTGGGCGCAGGAAACGGGGTGGCTTAAAGTAGTGTGTGCACCTCAATATCCTCATTCAACCCCCCAGGTGCTAAAGTGCTCAAAGAGTAGATCCAGTAAGTTTCTTGCTGGCAAAGACGTTTATACCGCTCAGCGGCAGGGTATTTGGCCCAGATTAATGCAATGACCCACACACTGAGGCCAGCTGTAGATCGGTCGTGGTGAGTCAGGAAGTGTTTAGGGACGCTGTGGTGGTCACGGCCCTTTTTCGATAAAGCTCCGGTGCTCCCCAAAGCGTGCCCTTAGGGCTCTGATGGTTCTGCCGACATATATTAGGCTACAGGGGCAGGTGAGGCAGTATATAACGAAGTCAGTTGAACAATTCTAGAATTCTTTTAGGGTATAGTTTTTTCCTTTGACAGTGAAGGTTTTCTGACCATGTTGTATGAACTGGCAGGTTAAGCAGAGGGTTTTTTTGCATTGATACATCCCTGTGAGGGGTATCAGGGTGAGTGGTGATGAGGTGGGTTGGGTAGGCTTAATTCTACTGGGTGCAATTTTACTCTTAATGTTTCTGGATTTTCTATATGCCACTTTATTTTTGGTATCGACTGTGGTTCTGAGATGAGGGTCTTCCAACAGAATAGGCCAGTGTGAAGCCAGGATCTTCTCCATTTTCTTGTATTTGTCATGAAATTGCGTGATGAAGCGGGTAGGTTGTTTACCAGTGGTAGGAGGACAGTTGGGGCCTGGGGATAGACTACGGTAATGATGGAAGGCCGCGTCTATAAGTGGGGTGGGGTATCCTTTATCTAGAAATTTTTTTGACAGAAGTTGTCCATGGGTGTCATAGTCTGAGTCTCTGGTACAATTCCTTTGAAGGCAGCAGAATTGGCTGCGGGGGATGTTGTTGATCCATCTCGGATGGTGGCAGCTATCATAGTCTATAAATGAATTACCAGCAGTAGGTTTGGTAAAGTTTCTTGCATATATAGTTTTGTTGTCGTGGCTCGAGGTCTAGAAAGGCCAAAGTGTCAGGGTCAGCAACGTGAGTGAAGGATAGGCCCAAGCTGTTATGGTTGCAGTATTGTACAAAGGTCATGATGTCATCAAACGTGCCATCCCAGATGATCACTATATCGTCGATGTATCGACAGTAATATATCACGTGGGCGGCGTGGGGATGGTCAGCTGCAAGGTACATATGTTCCCAATATCCCATGGTGAGATTGGCATAGCTGGGGGCAAAGTTAGCCCCCATGGCTGTTCTATTGATCTGGCGGTAGTGTGTGCCTTCTGATTCAAAGTAGTTGTATTTGAGGCAAAAGGTTAAGGCCTCAAGAATGAAATTGGCTTGCCGGGGGTTGGTGAGGGGATCATTGGCCAGGAAGTGTTCAACAGCACGGACTCCCACATCGTGGGGATGGAGGTGTATAATGATGAGACATCAAGAGAGAGCCACCAGTAGTTCTGTTCCCAAGTGTAAGTCTTCAGCATATCAAGTAGGTGGGGTCCATCACGTATGTAGGAGGGGAGGTTCTGTGCCCTATTCCCCGCCCATTTTTTTAAAAAGGACTGCCATATCATGGGCTCCAAGATCCCCATGCCCAAACTATGTACCCATTTTAGAAAACTAGAGGACCTGATCTCCACTGCCAATCAGCAGTGGTGGGACAAGTTCTTCAGTCATACATACAACATAAAATCTCCCCCAGAGGACTTAGAGTCCTGAAACAATGTGCCTTCCTCGACCCAGAGCTCCACACCGAATGGGCGCACGTATCCGAATTTTGTACAGCAAAATGGATGGGCATCATCATCCAACAGAGAGACAGGAAATATATGATTCTCAAAGATAAAATCATCACACTTTGTAAACCCATTTGTGATACCATTTCCCATTTACCATTCACATGGTTCAGCATGCTTAAGAGAAACACAATTAGAAATGAAGATAACACCATTGGCAGCAAACTTGGCAAATTTAGAAGGGACCTGTTTGATTACAACACTAATCAAGTATTCAGCTGGAAACACACAAAAAACCCCAATCAGGGCATACCTCCTGGGCCCCGCCCACTCATGTCCATCCGCCTACATGAGAACACCCCTGGACCTAGTTTGAAACCCCAACCCAGGCCCCCACCCCACAACATACCCAGACCCTGGTCAATGTCATGGCACACTCCCCAGCCTCCTACCATCCCCAAATTGTTTTTCCCCAAGCCGAAACGGTCCAGGAACAGAACAAAATAAGCCCCCATCACTCAGACAACAGCACCTTGCCCCAATGACAGTTCTATATCACCATCCTATCCCACCCAAGGAGTAGTTTCCATGGATGTTCTTGTGTCCACCCAGTTGCCCAATCCAGAACAGGACTCCGATCATGATTCACTTAGCAATTACCCTAACCGCATCCAAGAGCAGCAACCCCCAACTTGGTTGGATAACCTACCCCTTACCCAGTTGCACAAGCCCAAATCCCCTAAGACTGCAACCACTAGTAATACATTAGCCTCCACCTTGGATAATGATTTTTTAGTATGTACCCCCCTCCGTTCCTCACCAAAAGAAAGCACGAAAGAGAGGAGGGGGGGCGAGGAAGGAAGGTCAGGAAAAATGTGGAAACTGTAAAAATCTAAAACTTGTCATGCACTGTACTCACCTCATATGACATATCCCTCCTTGGTAAGGGGCTCACCTTTGCCCCCACCATGCAACCCAATACCTTTACGGTATTCAAGGATCTCAACAAATTTATCAGAGACCTGACTGTTCAGAGATATTTCAGCATCCAATCCTCCAAACAGGTGTCTGACAATACTTACCAGACGCCTAAACCAACGTACCATGACATACTTGATGAGACTGATCAACCTGCACTTGCTCAACTCGAGGAACTATATGCCGAAAACTTTAACGCCGACCTGGAATGGCTCACCCAACACTGTCCCACCTCTCCTCCAGTCAGGCATACCACACTACGCCCCAAATCCATTTTTAACCCCACCAACAACAAAGGCCCTTACCTACAAACCTTTTACCAGGTAGTATACTCGGACTTCATCAAAATGTGTAACACCAACCGTGAACACATCTACATCAAATCCAATCTCTCTCCTTTAGAACGCCAGGCTCTAGAACAACTCACCCTCAACCAGTCCATTGTCATCAAACCCACGGACAAAGGGGGTAGTATAGTGATCTCAGAAAAGGATGATTATGTCCGAGAATCACGTAGACTGCTTTCCGACACCAATACTTACTCCATCCTCTCCAGTGGCCCCACATCCCAGTTTGCCCTTGAAGTTGCAACACTGGTCCACCGAGCCCTGACAGAAAAAATCATTTCCAAATCCGAAGCCTCTTTTATCACAAAAAATTTCTATAAAGTCCCCTTCTTCTACCATCTACCCAAGATCCATAAAGATCTAACCAATCCCCCTGGCCGTCCAATAGTAGCCGCTATGGACAGCGTCACTAGTGGCTTCTCCATCTACATTGACCAAATTCCTTCAACCTCTGACACAGAACCTCCCCTCCTACATACGTGATGGACCCCACCTACTTGATATGCTGAAGCCTTACACTTGGGAACAGAACTACTGGTGGCTCTCTCTTGATGTCTCATCATTATACACCTCCATCCCCCATGATGTGGGAGTCCGTGCTGTTGAACACTTCCTGGCCAATGATCCCCTCACCAACCCCCGGCAAGCCAATTTCATTCTTGAGGCCTTAACCTTTTGCCTCAAACACAACTACTTAGAATCAGAAGGCACACACTACCTCCAGATCAATGGAACAGCCATGGGGGCTAACTTTGCCCCCAGCTATGCCAATCTCACCATGGGATATTGGGAACATATGTACCTTGCAGCTGACCATCCGCACGCCGCCCACGTGATATATTACGGTCGATACATCGACGATATAGTGATCATCTAGGATGGCACGTTTGATGACATCATGACCTTTGTACAATACTGCAATCATAACAGCTTGGGCCTATCCTTCACTCACAATGCTGACCCTGACACTTTGGCCTTTCTAGACCTCGAGCTTTGCCACGACAACAAAACTATATATGCAAGAAACTTTACCAAACCTACTGCTGGTAATTCATTTATACACTATGATAGCTGCCACCATCTGAGATGGGTCAACAACATCCCCCGCAGCCAATTCTGCCGCCTTCAAAGGAATTGTACCAGAGACTCAGACTATGACACCCATGGACAACTTCTGTCAAAAAAATTCCTAGATAAAGGATACCCCACCCCACTTATAGACGCGGCCTTCCATCATTACCGTAGTCTATCCCCAGGCCCCAACCGTCCTCCTACCACTGGTAAACAACCTACCGCTTCATCACGCAATTTCATGACAAATACAAGAAAATGGAGAAGATCCTGGCTTCACACTGGCCTATTCTGTTGGAAGAATCGATAGTCGATACCAAACCTAAAGTGGCATAAAGTGGCAGAAAATCCAGAAACATTAAGAGTAAAATTGCACCCAGTAGAATTAAGCCTACCCAACCCACCTCATCACCACTCACCCTGATACCCCTCACAGGGATGTATCAATGCAAAAAACCCCTCTGCTTAACCTGCCAGTTCATACAACAGGGTCAGAAAACCTTCACTGTCAAATGAAAAAAACTATACCCTAAAAGAATTCTAGAATTGTTCAACTGACTTCGTTATATACTGCCTCACCTGCCCCTGTGGCCTAATATATGTCGGCAGAACCATCAGAGCCCTAAGGGCACGCTTTGATGTGCTCTTTATGGAAAAAGGGCCGTGACCACCACAGTGTCCCTAAACACTTCCTGACTCACCACGGCCGATCTACAGCTGGCCTCAGTGTGTGGGTCATTGAATCAATCCGGGCCAAATACCCTGCCGCTGAGCGGTATAAACGTCTTTGCCAGCAAGAAACTTACTGGATCTACTCTTTGAGCACTTTAGCACCTGGGGGGTTGAGTGAGAATATTGAGGTGCACACACTACTTTAAGCCACCTCATTTCCTCATGAGACCACCCCTACAGATGTAGCCTAGCTACAATATATATATCTTTAGGAACCCTGCAAAGATACGTGCTTCCCTGTTTGTTGTGTTTTCCCAATACGCATGCTTTATCCATGTCCACTTCTTATACCATAATTTTTTCACCTTTTTTTGCCTTTCCCTACTTATTTATATATATATATATATATATATATATATATATATATATATATATATATATATATATATATATATATGTGTGTGTTTTTTGTTTTTTTTAACCTTTACCATTGCATTTTCTGGTTCTTTTGTATCATCACCATGGGAATTATTATTATGTTATGCTTTTATACTTGCATATGTGTATGTTATTTTTATACTTACCTCCATCTTTTGCCCCCATTGTTACTCCCATTTTTACTATTGTTAATATTATTGTCTCCATGTTTACTACCATGCACTTCTTCATATATATGTTTCCATGACACTGACTATTATATAACCTCCTGGTTTTTTTTTTTCTCTGTGTATATTATGTTACCTTGTAGTTCCCCTCCCACCCACAGGTGGCACTGTGCTTTCCTGTGATAGACGCTGGGACCTCTCAACCTCCCTGCTAGCCCTCCCTCCCTGGACAATTGCTCCCTTGGATACCGAACCCGGAAGCAGACGGACGACCTGTGACGTCATGCACGCTCCACGTGCGCTCCACGCTGGCCCCTAGTCTCTTCCTGATGGCCACAGAAGGAGCTCCCGGCTGGTAATCCACCTTCTGCAGCCCAGCATCCCTGCAGCGTCACCACCACAGGATCAGAGGGAACATCGAGGACCACATACCTATATAGATGAGCTTTTTATATGTTTTTATCCTGTAAGTGTGTTTTTACCTGGTGTCATTAAACATCATTTGTTAATACTACACTCAGGTGGCACTTCCTTCTCTACCCCTATCTACAATGTGTATTTATATCTTTGTATTATGACACTTCTTACCTGTCCAGTGGGCTGCAAATAGTGCAACTAAGGAGGGTCTGTTCAAAGTAATACCCTGTATTTAGTCATTCATCTCTCAATGAAGTGAAGAGGGTTACCTGTTCAAGATCCCCCCCTATAATGTTAGAAATGGCCCATGAGAGGGGGGGAGGGGGAATATGATAGGTGTATCTTATACTTTGGTGTTGTAAAATGCCCCTTAATAAATGTTTTATCTGGATGTTGGAGAAAAGAATGTTTGTGTCTAATCTGCTTTCCATGTTTATGTGCCAAAATACTATTTTTTTTTGGTTTTCCTCAATAGTTTCCTTCCACGCAACAGGAATGGCAGACTGTGGCCTCCCACTTTGCCCAGCGGTGGGACTTTCCTAACTGCGGAGGTGCAATTAATGGGAAACATGTCCACATCGTCCCATCACCCAACTCGGGGTCATACTATTATAATTACAATGGGTTCAATAGTATTGTGATGTTGGCGGTGGTGTCGGCTAATTACGACTTCTTGTATGTGGACGTGGGGAAGAATGGCCGGATGTCCGATGGTGGAGTCATCGCCCAGACGGAGTTTTACAGGCGTCTCCAGAATGGCAGCTTGGACTTGCCACCTCCAGAAGAGAATGTGGAAGGACTCCCATTTGTCTTCGTTGCGGATGAAGCCTTTGCGCTGGGGGACCATCTTATGCGGCCATTCCCAATGAGGACCCTCACCCTGGAACAGAGGGTTTTTAATTACCGGCTGGCCAGAGCCAGAAGAGTGGTGGAGAACACGTTTGGAATCATGGCCAGCCGGTTCCGCCTATTTCTGACACCCATCCACATGGTGGAGTATAAACTTAATCATATAATCCTGGTGTGCTGTGTTCTACATAACTTTTTATGCCAACATTCTGCCAACTATGCTGGCTCAGTTGGGCCTGATGCTGGAATGATTAATGAAACAACCCTGACGGCGCTTGAAAGTGGCCGTCCTGGCTGGCCCTCCCTGAGTGCCCGTGATGTCCGGTTACGATACTTTGAGTTCTTTGCGGGTAGGGGGGCCATCAATATGCCAGACCATTTGTGAAACCTTGATCAAATAAAATCCAAAAAAAAGCAAATCTTTGGTGACCTTTACTGCTTGTGTTTGTTTTAGCTGACCCTGACAGAAATGTGGGGAGTCCTGCAAATGGCATGATTGTGTAACCTTATACAAAGCACTGTTGGGTGTTATTTACTAAAAGCAAAGACACTTTGCACTACAAGTGCACTTGAAACTGCACTGAAACTGTACTTGTAGTGCAAAGAGGATTTGCCCTTAGGAAATAACCCCCATTTTCACTGAAAGCTGCAATTACATCACCACAAAAGTGTTGTAGCGTTGAGACAATAATCCACACATTCTTGATTAACAATCATTTTAATACCTGCACAATCACATGTGCATTTAGAAAAAGTTTTTAAAACAAACCAACATGTTTGTTGTATAACAATCTTTGGGGTGGCATTCTCAAAAATAGAAATGTCCATTTAAGATAAAACAGGCATGTGTAAAACCAACAAGAAAGACACAAATCTTGAACTAACAAAGTTCACATTAGGTATAACTTGAAGGCAATATCAGACATGAGTATTTAGGAACTGTGTTTGATATTGCGTTCAGATGGGGTGAAGTCACCCCAGGAAAAGCCAAATTTGGAAGATGCACACAAATTTACCAATGTCAACATGTGCTAGCTGCCATCACGGGGGATCAAGGGATGTGTTTTGGGGGAGAAACTCCTTCCTCTCAGCTACTTTATTATTGAGGAAGGGGTTGCACCCCCAAAACGCGTCCATTGATCTACTGTGATGGCAGATAGCACATGTTTGCACACTGTGTGCATCTTCCAAATTTGTCTTTTCTAAACATCGCTAAAACATTTTGAACTTTGTAGCTCATCACAAAAAAAAAGGGATTTGGAGGGGTTTTAAACTCGCCCCAAAACATCAATGATGTTCTTATTTTTTTGAATAACATCATTGATGTTTTTCTTGAGTTTTTCCAAAGCTAAATTACACCCCATGATCTCCCCGATCAGGATCTGGGCACTTTCTGATGTGAAAGGATCTAGATGCACAACATCACGATCACCTAAAAAGAGAGAAAACAAATAAAAACAGGTATAAAACATATGTCGGCATCCATCTCTTACCTGAGCCCGTGGTCGCAGACACTCACCTGTTGTGGTGACTAGTTCCACCACATCTTCTTCCTCCTGCTCTTCTTGGGTTGGGGGTATTTCCCCTTCTTCCAGAGGTAGGGGGTCTGTGGTCTCCTCAGATGAGGGGTGTGCTCCGAGTCTTTTCTCCCCTGTGTAAACCAAAAATGGTATACTTAGCACACAGATATTTGATGGCAGAACTAAAAATAGGAAACATTGCTTGGAAGTGGGGTACAATTGTCTATTTTGGTAGAGTTCCAAGATGTAGCATTTTCAGTGTCCTTTGTCAAGCCTCAATACTTTACCTGTTTGGTACAAGCTTCACAGATGGAGACCCCCCTATAGTATACACTGGAGCACCTGTGTGGCCCCCTAATAAAAATGGTGTCCTTGTGTCCCACACTAGTGCTCCAGTGTCCAGATGTGAAAACAGCTGCTGAGTGTCCTCTCCTTACACAGAATCTAGTTTGCATTTCATTCTAGTAACAAAGCCATCTACACAACCAAATTAGTTTCATACAAGTAGGGCGTTAAAAATGTGGCAAAATGCATATGGCCAAAACAATGGTGTTTTCTTGGCCGAAAGAAAAATGTTTGATACAAACGAATAATGTGCCCATGAACATAAAAGTTGCCATTTTAAAATGGACACTTTTTAGAAAAGCACATGGAGCAGCACGAACGTAAAAAAAAGAAAAAGAATAGGAACACAGCACAACTACTTACTTTTTTGCAGCACTCTCCGGATCTTTCTGTACTTCTCATGTTCTCGTAATTTGAGGTCCGACCACCGTTTCCTGAGCTGATCTTTTGATCGTCGTACCCCAAAATTCCGATGCAGACTCTTGACCACTTGCGCCATGATCTTGGCCTTTCTGACATTGGGGTTGGGGTAAGGTCCATACTTCCCATCATAGTCAGGCCTCTTCAGGATGTCCACCATCTCCAACATCTCCACAAAGGACATATTTGAGGCCTTAAATCTCCTTCTGGATCGGGACGTTTCAGGCTCCGGGCTTTCCTCCTCCTCGTTCCTGTAATTAGCACGCACCTGCTCTGTGTCTCCACCATGTGCTCTTCCCCGCTGCGCAGAACGAAAAGGGGCGGGGAATAGACTAGAAAGAATGTCAGGGGCGGGCGGAGTTACACGCATGCGCAGTGTGTATAAAGCGCAACACGCGTGCGTATTACGTATGATCTGTGAGCAAGGAAGGAGCATTGGAGGCGCCGATCGTGATAACGGAGGTAAGATCTAAACTTGGGCCTATACTGCTTCGAAATGGAAGCCTATATTGTAACAAAATTCGGAGAGTTTGTCGTGACATTGGGGTTTGTCTTGTTTTGTGTCTTGCAGAGAAAATGGATGGGTTCAATGACCACAATTTCCTCCCCCTGTTCATAGACAAATACAGGGAGCTGCCCTGTCTGTGGCAGGTCAGACACCCCCAATACAATAATAAACAAAAGAGGCAGGCAGCGCTGGAGAAACTGCTGGAGTTGGTGAAACCGGTGGTCCCCACAGCAACCATCCCCTATTTAAAAGCCAAAATTGGTGGCCTGAGGAGCACTTATCTTAGGGAGCGCAAGAAGGTCACAGATTCCCAGAGATGACGTTTATGTCCCCAAGCTGTGGTACTATGAGAGACTGCGATTTCTGTCAGACCGCACTGAAGTCAGGGAATCCCTCTCCACTCTTCCTTCCACTCTTCCTTCCACCCCAGCTGAGGCTTCCGATGTCCAACCTGGGCCTTCCAGCCAGGAAGAAGTGGAGGAGCCAGGTATAGCATTGTTCTACAGATTTCTGGTCAATAAATAAATTATGTTTATTAGATGTTATTATTGATCACTAATTGCTGATTGAAAAAAGTGTTTTTCATATCAATATACAACAGAAAAATAGGGTTCCCCTGAATGGATTTTCCCGGCACTTGCACATAAATTGTATATAGTAGCAGAGTACAGACTCATATAGAGAATAAAAAAGTATTTTTATTTAGTGAAGGAATTCATTTTCTAAAAACATTGTGGACATCATAGATAACAAACACATATTACAAAATTGACATGGTTCGTATAAATCAGTCAACAATGATGTTGTATACAGAAAAAAATCTCTTTTCAAACCCGACGTGTTTCGGGTGCATAATATATCAGTCCTTCTTCAGGGGCATAATTGAAAAGAGGGATTCATTCATTCATATCAATATACAGTAGTGGGCACCCAAAATTGGGACAAGAATGAAAAATGCTGAGCTCAGAATGATAGTCTGTTATATTTGTTAACATTCAATTTGCAACAGTGAGGAGATGAAAATTGTGTGTGATTGTTAAATCGCAGGTTCCTCCCCTCCGCCTTCCATACAAAAGGGTGAGGAAGGGGACTCACATGCAGGATTCTGCACTCAGGCTAATTCAGGAGGCTTTGGCGTCCCTCCGAGCCTTACCCACTCATGAAGAGGCCTTTGCATGCAAGGCTGCCACAAAACTGCAGGGCATGCAGGAGGGTCAACGCCTCATGTGTGAGCAACTTATTTATAAAGTCCTAACTAAGGGGGTGAGTGGCGAAATCACACCCAAGACCGACGTGATTGAGTTGGACCATCCTCCTCCTCCTCCTGCTGCCACAACTTCACCACCAGAGCCACTGCATGGAAGGAAGCGTGGAAGGAAGCGTGGAAGGAAGACCAGAGAGTGATGGCCCTGGGTTCAGTCTAGTCTGCTGCAGTCTCTTGTATGACCACAGCCTGGGGACACAGATGTCATCTGCTGCTTTCCGTATCTCTGGGACTTAAGGACTGCTCAGGCCACCAATTTTGCTTCAAAATAGTTGATGTGTGCCCTGGGGGTCCAAGGCTTCACCCATTTCTGCTGTTTCTCCAGCGTTGCCTCCCTCTTTGTTTAGTTGTGAGCCTTTAATAAATGTTTTTTTTTGGAAAATTATACTCTCCTATGTGTATTTTCATTCAAAAAGATGTCATCTGCTGCTCTCCGGACCTCTGGGACTTCTGGACCAGACTGCACTCCCTTAGATATGGACTCCTCAGGCCACCAATTTTGCTGGAAAAGAATTGATGTGTGCCCTGGGGGTCCAAGACTTCGCCAATTTATGATGTTTATCCAGCGTTGCCTCCCTCTTTGTTTGGTTCTGAGCCCTTAATAAAGGAATTTTTGGTTCAATTATACTCACCTATGTGTGTTTTCCTTCAAAAAGGACAGTTTGTTGGTGACGATTCAGGTACATTTCAAAATACAATGTGAAATTAACAAGGGACAACAACACCAAACAATTTCCTACAGATTAAATATAACAACATATCAATGGTGTTGTGGTAACTTGACACAAAAAACACACACAAAAATGTTCTGGAGTCCAAATAAAAATCCAATAAAACAAAGATCAGCCTTGAAAAAAATACAAACCAAAAATAACTAATCTGCCTTAAAACCAAAAAAAAAAAATCCAACACCAAAATAATGTTGTCAGATGTGACAAATCAAAATATATTGAGGGAATCCCGATAAATAGTAAAGAAATAAGTTTGTGAGAAGTCTGTGTGAATATGAGCATCAAAACTACTTCATTCTTCTCACATTATAAAGAAGAAGAGAGTGCGCTGTATTAAACCATTTTTAACATTGCAGCGTGACGAAAGTGCTGTATCCATTGCGAACGCTAAGTTTACCAAACCGAGCTGTTCCGTGTCGGAATTTCTTCTGAGCATGCGTGGCACTTTGTGCGTCGGAACAGGCCACACACGGTCGGAATTGACGCGATCGGATTTTGTTGTCGAAAAATTTTATAGCCTGCTCTCAAACTTTGTGTGTCGGAAAATCCGATGGAAAATGTCCGATTGAGCCCACACACGGTCGGAATTTCCGACAACATGCTCCGATCGGACATTTTCCATCGGAAAATCCGACCGTGTGTACGGCGCATGACTGTAAAAATAATAATAAAAAAACACAAACATAGTTAAACCCCCCAGGTCTGCCCTCACTCACCCCTCCATGGTGACGTCCCCCCCAGCACTCACCCTCCACTGTGACGCACCCCCGCACTCACCCCTCCAAGGCCTACCTTAGCTTCTTCTCCCGGTCAACCCAATCCATCCTGATTGGCCAGGAGGAGAAGCTGGAAGACAATAGCGAATATTGATTCGCTATTGTCACAAGTGGGTGGGTTCGGGTAATCATGTGGCTTGAAAAAAAAAAAACTCATACAAACGTATGAGTCCAGCACCCTGTAGGGGGCGGCCCCCAGCGCCCTTAATGGACCGGCCACTCCTGGTAAGACCCCTGTGTCAAGCGGATCTGTCTGCTGATCCCTGCTGAGCAAGATGACAGATTTGTGCGCTCTGCTGATGCAGAGCGGACATGGACACAGCCTGCTATGTACCCGGAGTATCCATATATACCCGGAGTATGTGACACTATTGTGTCACGTAACTTCTTCCTGTTATTTTACTTCATTTTTTGTCATTGTAGTGTGGAATGCATGCCTGTCTTGCTGCTGAAACGCATGATGTCATTGCGTTATTACACTCTTCGGTGTCCACTCTGCATAGGGTCGAATGGCCAAAACATCCTCATCAGCTTTCTCCATTGAGGTCTGGAATGCATAAGCGTTCCACCGACGATGTATGAACAAGATGAGGTTTGGAACACACTACACGTGGCAGAAACCGAGGCGAGATACGCACGCTGGTTCGCCGTCTCTCCACATTGGATGTCGGACCAGGAAGAGGTTTGGAACGCACCATACATGGCCGAAACTGAGGCGTGAAATGCACGCCGGTGCACCATCTTACCAAACCTGAAGTATACACTAGTCATGCTGCAAACGCTCAGGGTTTTGGCTCTCATGATGGGGGTCATATTCTTTATAAATATGTGGAGGGCAGCAGTGGAGGGACACCCCAGATGATGTCCTTGGAGACGAAATGCATCGGGAAGGTCTCCACTGCTGCCATTTGACTTTATACAGCACTGATTTTATCTGCTAAAATGTAAGTTTTCTTACTTTCATTAAACATACATTTTTAACTCAACTGAATTACGCTATGTGGCCCCTCTTTGTTTTTTCTCCCCCAAATATTCTTATTACATCCATGGATATCTGAGCACTGTCCTCTATGAGACAAACCCCTACAGACATCTTCATCTTGATGAGAGTCTGGAGTGTTTAGTCCAGGCAACTGACGGTTCCAGTGTCTCTGTTGGTTGTTTTTACAACACAAGCTTGTTTAACACACAGAACATATGTTCTTGTGTGTTCAAACATTCCGGTAAGCCTCCCTTTTATATGGTGGTGGTTCCCTTCACTTCAAGTACACATCCCAGTTCACTGAGGAGATATCTATAATGAAGCCTGTCACAAGAAAACTTTATTAATTTATATGAAGTTTATAAACTACAGTATGTGTTGAACATTGCTGGTGTTTGCTTCTTTTTTGGATATTCATTTTATATTTTTTCTTAACACTTATATATGATTTTCTGCTCCATTTCATTTGAGTGTTATTCGGGTTCACTGCTTCTACTTTGGCCTATGAGCCACATCAAATTTTAGCGCTACACTATTTGTTTCCCACACAGCCTGCTATTCTCTATGGGGCAGTCGGATGGAAATGGACCACCTGTCCATTTCCATCCGATACCATCCGATCCGATCTGCTAGATGGATGGGGAATGGAATCCCCATTCATCTGTTTTCAGCGAACTGGACTGAATCGGACGCAGGCGGGTGTATACGGACACATTTGCATCAGCCTCTATAGAGAACAATAGGTGGTCCGATTGGGCCCGCCTGAAAAATGGATGGGCAGATCCCATCAGTGTGCTTTTATGAAAGGGGCCTAAGGCCTTGTTCACACAGGGCATACACAGCGTACCTTTATGGGGAGGCACAGGTGTTCCGTGCATCTCTGTGCAGGCAGTCACCTGCACGAACAGAGCCACTGCTCCCAATTTTACATCCAGGTAGGTCCGTATGCATGTCCCTGAGCTCACACTGTTTACGTTCGGGGTCAGGTACCCACACCCACACGGATGTCTTATTAGGAACAGCAGCTATGCCTGTGCAGCCGTTGCATCCCAATTGACATAAATGGGACTGCCTGTACAGAGATGCATGGAACACCTGTGCATCCCTGTGCGGATCAACATGGCCCTCCATGGGTGTATGCTTTAGTATGCCACATGTGAATGATGTGATGGTAGCTAGTCTCTAATTTATCTGAGCAGCCAGCTGAGGTTGGGGAAAGTCAATAATGAGATGGAACTTTACTTTTTTTTTAATATTGTGATGGAGGGTATTTGAGTAAAGATGTAAATATAAACTGGTGAGTGCAAATGTGGAGATTACTGTAAATGTATTTTTATTTTTTCTGAGAGTTGTATATTTGAGTGGGGGCATATGTGGGACATGTTTTATGAGTTAATGAGTTTTTCTTTGTTGCTGTATCGTGAAAAAATAAAATAAAAAACGATTTGATTAAAAAAAACTACCTACAAGCCAGGGCTCATTCGGTTCAAACAATGAAGTCCACAAACTCATTTAGAAGAAGCTACTTAAAGTCCTCTGCTGCTAACAAAGGCTCTACTTCTGAGTTATTGTAGGGAAGAAGCAGCCATTAGGATCAGAGGCCCCTATTGCCATGAGAGGAAGCGCCATTCTGTTCTTTTGGGCTGCACATGTGCAGTTTGCAATCTGTCCTGTCCTGAGCTCATCATAAGTAACAGGAGCAAGTATACACTGTGCAAATGTGGCCCAAAAGAACAGGACAGCACTCTCTCCCATGGCACTAGAGGTACCAAAGGCTGTTCTGTTCCTACATTAACTTGAGAGCCAATCACTACAGAGGATTTTAATAAGCTTTTTCTAAATGTGGTTGTGGACTTCATTGTTTAAACAGAAAATTAACCCAGTCTGGTAGGTTTAACACACTATGCTGTTATACCTATATGAGACAGAGTAGTGTGCTTTTAGGTAAAGCTGAACTTTAAGGCACTATGATGAAATTCACCTTCAGATTTCACAAGCAGTGAATTTTCAGCCCTTTTCTTTGAGTGACATCACTGCCCAAATATGGTCACAGGCATATTTGGGCAGTGACACTGCCCAAATATGGCTATGGCCATTTTTGTCAAGGATGTCACTTCTATCCCCACCTCTTTTCTGATATAGCAAAGGACAGCTCAGGTGAACATTCAGCAAGCAGTACAGTCGGGATTAGTTGTGTGCCCTGAATCAGTCAAGTTTTACATTTTGGAGAGTGTCAGGCATTGTGACTGATGATAGACTTCCTATGAGGGACATTTTGGGGAATTTTTATCTTTTTAATAAAAGACTTCTCAAACATTTGGGTTACTTTATTTACATGTACATTATTTACAGTTACATTATTTATGTGAATTGTTAGGGGAATGATTGGGAATGAATCACGTTCTCATTTACATAGGGGACAGTATCTGGGGGACCTTTGGAGGGGCCTGTGTGCTTTTTTCCTCCATTTGCTAGGAATTTAAATGTGAAAGTTTCCTTTGAGAAAGTCAGCACTTTGAAAATCACTGCTCCTGGCCTTGTGGAATAAAAAACTCCCAAACTCCACCTCCCCCAGGCTATTTTTCTTTACAGCCTTTTGACTATAACCCCAGAAAATTTGAATTTTTTTATATGATTTGACAAATTTGTCTCTCATTGATTTCAATGGGGTTTGGGTTCAGCATCCAAAATTCTTGGAAGTTTGCTGTAACCCTCTCCAATTGAACTCAAGGCAACTTGGCTCATCCCTATTGACAGTGCCCCTAGCACCCAGCGGGAGCACCATAGGACAGTACTAAGAGCGTTCTACTCACTCTCTCTTTCCAGGTTTCCACTGGCAACAGGGGAGGAGAGCCTGCACAGCAACAGCGCTCCTATTGGAGAACGTAGGCAGGCTGCTGCAGCGGGAGGGTATAAATAACACTGTTTTGCTGCTCCCGCAGTCGCCTGGGAACTTCCAGCTGTAAGGAGCATCAGTCTGTAGCTCACTGACATGAAGGAGTTGCTACAGCATCTTATTTTGAAGGCGGAGAGTCGTGGCGGTGCAGAGTGGCTCAGAAAAAGGCTGGAAGAAGACGTTCCCTCAGGTTCTGCCTGTGTAATCCCCGAGCATGCTCAGTCCAACCCTGTACTAGTTGAAACTGAGCTAATGGAAGGTAATGGCACTCCGGTTCCACCTAGTGTCTGAAGCAGACTTTGGCAGACTGACAAGAGAATGAGCTTGAGAAGAGTAGATTCTCCCTCTTCTCCTGTTAGAAATACAAAATATTCAAAAAATAGGCAGTCACGCTCATGCAAGAAAGCCAAGAGGGATGCACCTCAGCCAGCACTCCTGGTGAGATTTTAAATACAAATTCACTGCCTGAATTGGGTAAAGCAGTTGGTTCTCTGGCCAGCGTGCTTGCGAGTTTGCAAAATGCTAATAGTATGGGTTCAGTATGGAACGGTGGTGTCTCTGACAATGTGTTTAACAATGTAGTTGCTGTTGATAATGCTTTGAGCACTTCTCCTGTTTATGTTAATACTAGATTTAATTCTTCTGTTCCTGCTAATTCCACTTTTTTTTATTAGTCCTAATAAATCCACCAGGCCAGACCATTTTTGCAATTTTTCCTTTGCTTTTTTATTTTTCACTTATAGCTTTCAAAGTTTGAAAAGACCCCACAAACCATATATTTTTTGAAAGCACATGACCAGTAGAATAAAAAGAAGGTGCTACTGATTTCTAGGGTTCTACGATATTTGAGCAAATGTTTATCAAACCAATATATTTGCACAAAATACACTAAAACCATTATTAGCAGATAAAAACACATCTAATTTTACACAATTCCTGCTAAATCCCTACTAAATATAAAAGCTTAACCTGTATGGAGTTAACAAATGACAAAAAAATTCAATTTTTACATTGCGCCTTTTTGCAAAATGGTGAAAATCGAACGTACGCAAAAATGTAAATATCCAAATTTCTCTAACAATCTGAAGGTTTTTATTTTTCCCTTACAGCTTTCAAAATTTGTGAAAGACCCCCAAAACCATATATTTTCTGAAAGCATATGACGTCTAGAATAAAAAGAAGGTGCTACTGATCTTTTTAGACCCCGCGGTATTTGCATAAATGTTTATCAAACCAATATATTCACAAAAAATACACTAAAACCATTAGTAGCAGATAAAAACACAGCTAATTTTACAAACTTCCTGCAAAATCCCTACTAAATATAAAAGCTTAATCTGTAGGAAGTTAATAAATAACAATTATTTGTAAATTTTAAATTGCATCTTTTTGCAAAATGGTGAAAAAACGAACATACTCAAAAAATCTGAAGGTTTTTATTTTTCACTTAAAGCTTTCAGAATTTGTAAAAGACCCCCCAAACCATACATTTTCTGAAAGCACATGGCCAGTAGAATAGAAATAAGCTGCTACTGATTTTTAAGGCAGCACGATATTTACCCAAATGTTTATCAATATTTACGCTAAAAATACACTAAAATCATTAATAAAGCACATAAACACGAAATAACTTACAAAATTCCTGCTAAATTGCTACTAAAGCATCATTCACATGTGGCATACTAAAGCATATGCCCATGGAGGGCCATGTTTACCCGCACAGGGATGCACAGGTGTTCCATGCATCTCTGTACAGGCAGTCCCATTTAAGTCAATTGGGATGCAACGGCTGCCAAGTTTTTGCTAATTTTTTTAGAACTCCTCCTTTGTTTATATGTTAATTCCTCTCATCTTAAATTAAGATTAATGGCTTTAATCCATTGATATTTTGCTATCCATTTTGTAATATGAGTTTAGGGGCCATATACATAGTTCTCAACCACATCACATGCATTTCAGCTTGAAGGGTATCTTCTGGTATAATCCCTAACAACAATGCTATTTTTGGATCAAAATGAACCCGGGTAGAGCTTAAGGAATTTAAGGTATAAAATACTCACTCCCAATAACGATGCAGGTAGTTTAACACATGATGCTGCTATAACCTATATGTGACAGAATAGTATGCTTTTTGTAAAGCTACGCATACACTTTAAGCTACAGCGGTGAAGGAGGGGTTGCTTTAAAGTGCTTTGACTGCTTGTTCAAAGTATGTGAATACTTTTGTGTGCATAGCCCAAGAAGAAGTTCAGTTAAATATAGAAATTCAGTGAAAACCACTTTATGCCACGTACACACGATCGGATTTTCCGACAACAAAACCATGGATTTTTGTTCGAAGGATGTTGGCTCAAACTTGTCTTGCATACACACGGTCACACAAATGTTGGCCAAAAATTCCGAACGTGAGAACGCGGTGACGTACAACACGTATGACGAGCCGAGAAAAAGGAAGTTCAATAGCCAGTGCGGCTCCTTCTGCTTGATTCAGAGCATGCGTGAACTTTTGTGAGACGGACCTGTGTACACACGATCAGACTCTCCGACAACAAGTTTTGTTGGCGGTAAATTTGAGAACCTGCTATCAAACATTTGTTGACGGAAATTCCGACAGCAAATGTTCGATGGAACATACACACAGTCCGACTTTCCGACAACAAGCTCACATCGAGCATTTCTCGTTGGAAAATCCAACCGTGTGTATGCGGCATAAGATTTCCCAGTATAGGACTACTGAAGCTATAATGATGATGACGGTAATACTGAGGCCTGCAAGAACCTAATTTTGAAAAAACAATTTTTTGTTGTTCCTTACTACCACAGAAAAAGTATGGTGATCCAGTAGCTTCACCATAGCTCACAACTGTCCCTGATTTCAAAGGAATGGTCCCTGATTTGGTACAAAGTCCCTCTGCCCCCCTTATTTGTCCCTCATTTTGGTGTGATCTATATCCTTGTAAAGTATATGAAATGCGCGATTTATCTTTTAAAAAGTGCTTCACAGTGCTAAACCTTTCATCCAGTTTCTAAATTGGTGCATTTGTAAATTTCAAAAGTGAATATGAAAGAATAGTAGGGGTAAAAAAAACAAAAAACACTTGTGCGTTTAACTAATCTTTTTTTTTGTATAGTTCCCTTTTAAAGTGGTTCTAAAGGCAGAAGGTTTTTTATCTTAATGCATTCTATGCATTAAGATAAAAAACCTTCTGTGTGCAGCAGCCCCCCTCATACTTACCTGAGCCCCATCTCAAACCAGCGATGTTGCACAAGAACCATGGTTGCCTGGGACTCTCCCTTCTGATTGGCCGAGACACAGCTTCGAGTGCCATGGGCTCTTTCCGATCAAAGTCACTGAGCCAATGAGGAGAGAGAGGGGGCCGGGCCGATCCACGGCTCCGTGTCTATATGGACACACAGAGCAGCAGTTTGGCTCACATGCCCCCATAGCAAGCTGCTTGCTGTGGGGGCACTCGGTAGGATGGAGGGGGCAGGGGCGCCAGCGAGGGACCTAAGGAGAGGAGGATCTGGGCTGCTCTGTGCAAAACCACTGTACTGAGCAGGTACGTATAACATGTTTGTTATGTTTAAACAAAAAAAGACTTTAATATCACTTTAATGGACGTGGCAGGGTTGTGTCCTATGCCTACATACTTTTGCTTATAGGTGTCCCTCGTTCCCGTTTCAAGAAGTTGGGAGCTATGGATTTAGAGCTGCTTACTGACATGATGCATTAGCTTATCAACATAGAGAGTTGTGCCATTCAGCATCAGAAGTGTTCTGTAAATTTCCACTGTCCACAAAAAGAGCCACTACCAGCACTACTAAGTCTACAGTTGTACCTCTAAATACAATACTGAGATATACACATACACTATATTGCCAAAAGTATTGGGATGCCTGCCTTTACACGCACATGAACTTTAATAGCATCCCAGTCTTATTCCATAGGGTTCAATATGGAGTTGGCCCACCCTTTGCAGCTATAACAGCTTCAACTCTTTTGGGAAGGCTGTCCACAAGGTTTAGGACTGTGTCTTTGGGAATGTTTGACTATTCTTCCAGAAGCGCATTTGTGAGGTCAGGTACTAATGAGGATGAGAAGGCTTGGCTCACAGACTCTGCTCTAATTCATCCCAAAGGTGTTCTATCGGATTGAGGTACTGGCCAGTCAAGTTGCTCCACCCCAAACTCGCTCATCCATGTCTTTATGGACCTTGCTTTGTGCACTAGTGCGCAGTCATGTTGGAACAGGAAGGGGCCATCCCCAAACGTTTCCCACAAAGTTGGCAGCATGAAATTGTCAGAAAAATGTCTTGGTATGCTGACTCCTTAAGAGTTCCCTTCACTGGAACTAAGGGGCCAAGCCCAACCCCTGAAAAACAACTCCACACCATAATCCTCCCTCCACCAAATGATTTGGACCGGTGCACAAAGTAAGGTCCATAAAGACATGGATGAGTGAGTTTGGGGCGGAGGAACTTTACTAGCCTGCACAGAGTCCAGACCTCAACCCGATAGAACACCTTTGGGATGAATTAGAGCGGAAACTGCGAGTCAGGCCTTTTTATCCAACATCAGTGTCTGACCTCACAAATGTGCTTCTGGAAGAATGGTCAAACATTCCCATAGAGACACTTCTAAACCTTGTGGACAGCCTTCCCATAAGGATAAGTGGAATACCGCGCCAATCCAATAAGTCAAAACAGCAGCCAACACTACAATACGACTAGAACTGTGCAAAATAACTAAATGTTAAAAGTGTAGCGCTAAAGTGAAAAAAAAAACAAAAAACTATGTGAAGGGGTTTAAGACAGGGGGAGGTCAATTCACATTTAAAGAGGCAAGTAACCCCATCTAATCCCAAACCTGAAAAATATGTATACTAATTAGTGGAGTGAATATAGGTGTAACATCCAATACCACAACCTATATAAACAAGTAAAATGCTCTTTCTTTTTAGGAAAGGCACAAACAATCATGAAAACAAATATATAGTGAAATATATCAACAAATTATTAACTCAAATGTCCACACTTTTTAGTAGTGAAAAAATATATAAGTGGTGTCAAATGTGTCCACAATACTGGTGGGGGGGTATAACTCCCAGGTAAACCATAAAAACTTAATAAATTAGTCCATATGATGCATAGTGTAGTTGAACCAAATTGAATCCAAGGCAGGTAACATCACAGTAAAAAATCCAAATCAGAGTAAGGGGTAGAGTACTCTTACCGACTTCGGTGGACTCACAGGCCGTTGGCGGTGAGTCAAATAGGCTTGTACTGTCTTAAGATGGATGACAGTGTAAGGATGGTTTGTACATCGGAAGATTTCCTCCTCAGACGGGGGGCCAGGAACCTGCCCGGAAGGTCTGCACGATCACCGTCTTTGTCGGCATGCATGGACCATATATATAGAAAAGACAAGGAGCCTCCACATGGTGTAAATCCAAAAATTATTTTTCAATTGGCATTTATTAGATCACTCAAGATCATCAAACAATCCATAAAAGGCTAAAAGTAGTAGAATCGATTCAAATAATAAAAATAGAAATAGAAAAAATAAGCGTGGTGTGGGTGGCTGGGTACAGCAAGGAGACCCGACCGGTTTCGTCTGAAAAGACTTCGGCTTCGGCTGTTGGAAGTCTTTTCAGACGAAACCGGTCGGGTCTCCTTGCTGTACCCAGCCACCCACACCACGCTTATTTTTTCTATTTCTATTTTTATTATTTGAATCGATTCTACTACTTTTAGCCTTTTATGGATTGTTTGATGATCTTGAGTGATCTAATAAATGCCAATTGAAAAATAATTTTTGGATTTACACCATGTGGAGGCTCCTTGTCTTTTCTTTATATATGGTCAATGCATGCCGACAAAGACGGTGATCGTGCAGACCTTCCGGGCAGGTTCCTGGCCCCCCATCTGAGGAGGAAATCTTCCGATGTACAAACCATCCTTACACTGTCATCCATCTTAAGACAGTACAAGCCTATTTGACTCACCGCCAACGGCCTGTGAGTCCACCGAAGTCGGTAAGAGTACTCTACCCCTTACTCTGATTTGGATTTTTTACTGTGATGTTACCTGCCTTGGATTCAATTTGGTTCAACTACACTATGCATCATATGGACTAATTTATTAAGTTTTTATGGTTTACCTGGGAGTTATACCCCCCCACCAGTATTGTGGACACTTTTGACACCACTTATATATTTTTTCACTACTAAAAAGTGTGGACATTTGAGTTAATAATTTGTTGATATATTTCACTATATATTTGTTTTCATGATTGTTTGTGCCTTTCCTAAAAAGAAAGAGCATTTTACTTGTTTATATAGGTTGTGGTATTGGATGTTGCACCTATATTCACTCCACTAATTAGTATACATATTTTTCAGGTTTGGGATTAGATGGGGTTACTTGCCTCTTTAAATGTGAATTGACCTCCCCCTGTCTTAAACCCCTTCACATAGTTTTTTTTTTTTCACTTTAGCGCTACACTTTTAACATTTAGCCTTCCCATAAGAGTTGAAGCTGTTATGCCCCGTACACACGGTCGGATTTTCCGACGAAAAATGTGTGATAGGACCTTGTTGTGGGAAATTCCGACCGTGTGTAGGCTCCATCACACATTTTCCGACACACAAAGTTTGAGAGCAGGCTATAAAATTTTCCGACAACAAAATCCGTTGTCGGAATTTCCGATCGTGTGTACACAAATCCGACGCACAAAGTGCCATGCATGCTCAGAATAAATAAAGAGATGAAAGCTATTGGCTACTGCCCCGTTTATAGTCCCGATGTACGAGTATTACGTCACCGCATTCAGAATGATCGGATTTTCCAACAACTTTGTGTGACCGTGTGTATGCAAGGCAAGTTTGAGCCAACATTCGTCGGAAAAAATCCTAGGATTTTGTTTTCGGAATGTCCGACCAATGTCCGACCGTGTGTACGGGGCATAAGAGTAGCAAATGGTGGGCCAACTCGATATTGAACCCTACTGGACTAAGAATGGGATGCCATCAGCATTTGTGTCTTCTATTTTTATATTCCAGTGTTTTTTGTGGCTGTATGAACAGATAGCAAAAGAAAAAGATGAGCAAATGACCCTGGATTCTTTCATCACTGCTGATACTGTATTTAGTTGTCAAAGTTTCTTTGCATCGCCTAATAAGCTCTAACATTGAGAGTGTTATGTGTAATTGAGTCTTTTTTGTCCTGTTTATATGGCCAAATATTTTACCCACCAATTACTGTCAGACTGACAGCAGATTGTGAGAACTGGGTGTTAAATTCTAGTTTAAAAATAATGAGGGCTGAATACATTGGTAAAGTGAGCTGCTCATATAAAGTGTAAGGCAGGCTTCAATCTAAGGATGCCTTCCATTAACCCCTTTATTCCAAAGCATGTCTTTCATCTTTGCTGTGATATCAAAACATGCTTTTATTGAGCACTTTATCTCCCCCTCAACCATTGCTATCATTGAAAGCCTCCTCGTTACTTGTGAAAAGATGTGTGTTGTTTTCTAAATTGCTTAAATTTACATAGTGTCCATTCTTAGGTTTTGCATTATCCTTGCTGGTACAGTATACCGTTGGTCGAATAACACTTTGTAAACATTGATTGTATGAATATTGCATATTTATTGGTGAATGCATATGTATTATTTTGGTGTCTGGCTTATTATATACCCGTGCTGGTGTTCTGTCTACAAAGGGGTGGAGGGTGTCTTGGGGCTGCCAGGAGGAACAAAATGCATATACTGTCGCTGCTGTATCATGCAGACCCCACATTATTTTAACACAGTACAGCACAAAACAAAGAAAACGCTGACCAAATGTTGTCTGTATTGAGCCAACTCTTGTGCACCAGGCATTCATTAAAAATTTTCGCTGATTTTTTTTCTTTGCATATTCATTGTTACAAGGCCCAAATCACCAAACATATGAGCTAAACTAGATTGTGTTTTATTTTTTTTTTAATTACTTTTATTTTTTTATACTTAATAATGTACTTATTGTCAATAAAAAACAGGAATAATGCAACTTAATTGGGACTGAATAAGTAAAACATGTTTCCAAGTGCTCCCCCTTACCCCAAACACTCAACTGTGTTTTTGTTCCACTGTTGAGAACTTGAGGGGGAATAAATATATGTCCTTTGTTCTACAGTAATATTAAATCAAGTACTATGGAAACATTATATCTTAAAATAATAACACTGAATATACCTTAAGTACTTTCACAGTGTTTCCTGGGCAGTATATTATCTGCTGGAAAAATAAGATATATCTTAAAAACACAATTACAAAAAACACGCTTGAAAACAGTTGGCCAGAGGCTCATTGATCCTGGAAGATTGCAATATTAATATGAACCACTCTTCTCCAATGTATGCTTAATGTGCTTTTATAACCCCATATGGTTCAACATTCCCTCTCACTGCAGCTGCCAAATACTTTAACATTTTTTTCTGCTGTACTCATTCTTCCTATATCTCAGTTTTTTTATCGTGGGTACTTCTACCATTTCCTTTTACAGTGCTGCAATGTTTCTTTATTGATGGTGTATAGCTTAACTCACATTTTTCAACCTAGTTCCCTTCCCCATCTTTTTTATATAGTTTATTCATGAATTAAGTACCATTCGATAAGCACCTGCACTGGATTGCTTCTTCTAATCTGATAGCTCAGAACACGTCGTAAAAGCTGTTTGATGCCAAATTCTTATACCAAAGTATGTATAGCTGAAAATGAAGTTGAATACATATAAAGACTTATCTGTGTGTTTATACAATCGAGCCATGAAACAAATGTTTTGAAGCTTTAAGCTAGAAATTATAGAGGCATCAATTCTACAGAAAAAAAGACTTTTTTAACACTGTAGTTTGTAACCACAATAGAGATCCTATTATACCAATTCTGAAGTGGACCAGTCATGCGAGAATGAAAATTAACATTAAAGAAGATCTCAATGGGTATTAGTATTTGTGTGCAAATCAAGTTGCATTTTGAATCACTAACAGATAATGATTTTTTTTGTTTGTTTTTATTTTCAATCGATTTTTATTGAGTCTTTCAGAAAGATTAAAGAAACATTGGTACATTCTGTTGTACATTGAAACAGTAAATCCATAGTACAGTAACATATAAAATATCAGTTAGCAAAGCAATAGTCATATACAATCAACTATGTAGGGAAGATGTCCCCTATCTCCAGACACCCCAAATCATGGAGAGGGGGGCAGAACACTCAGCCCGCAGGTTACATTCAACAAACCATTATTGTAGTGAAAACTGTATGAAATTTAATAATGGCAATAAGACAAGGCTTGAACATGTCAAAATCTAGTACTAGCATGTACTAGCTAAAGGAGTTAGAGTAACTATTAACGAGGGATATATGTTCAGTCTGCTACTTGAGATTACAGTGAGTGTAGAAACAAGTGTGTGGTACCATATATCTTCCAGGAAAGGGGGAGGCAGGATAGTGAGAGTCTCATTCATTGACAATATAAAAGCTTCCACAACAGTGAGTTGCGTCATAGGAGTCATAACATTTAGGCGTTTATGGAAGCCATTTCTATGGATCTGAACCAATTAGTTCGTAATAGATACCAATAATAAGAAAGTATTACATGTGAAGCCATTGTGTTATAGTATGAAAATCCCTCTGCAGGATAGGATAACTATGGATTTAAGAGTGATACAGAGAAGTAGGAAAAGAAAGGAAAGTGGGAAAAAAGGAACAGAAAAGAAGGCTTAGTGATTGAGTGAGTCTTGCTTCTGTACCTGGAGTATGGGCTTCAGTTGCATATATTGGGTCCATGGTTCCCATATGGTCTCATATTTCTTAGTAGAGTCTAGCAAAGTGCTAACTATTTATTTTTTCCTGGGCCATAACCCAGTACATTTTCCTTTTGACCGCAATGAATGAAACATGGTTGCTTCCAGGCTCGAGCGATTGTTAATTTAGTTGTAAGAAGAATAAACAATAAGGCGTTGAACCAGTTTGGGGGCCCCAGGTATTGGGAAGTTGAGTAGTGCTATTTGGGGAGACTTCTGTATTGGAAGGCCCGTAATTTTTACGGAGCATGTGGAAGATTTAATTCCATACCATACACCACTGATTTTGGGACAGTCCCACCATACATGCATCATTGAGCCCACTTGTCCGCAGTTTCGGAAGCACAGGGGAGAAGATGACGGGTATATTTTAACTAGTCTCAATGGGATGAGATACCATCTCATTAGAACTTTCAGGTTTCTAAATGCAGCGAGTTAACTATTTTAATAGTAAAAAGTAAGATTAAAAACACTCACAAACGAACGACATTTTTCCAGCATGGGTGTATATAATATAAGTTAAATTTCATCCGCGCTATTCCGGGATAGCGCTGGGCATCACTGGCTGGTGGAGGCAATCTGCTGTCAGGCTACAATCCAGCTGCGCTATTGGCTCACAGCGCTTCTGGAAAGCTGGAGCGAGGATCGGCAATGCTCTGTGATGACGTCACTTCCAGGAATGGAGTCGTCGGGCGGTGCTTCGCGTTTGGAGCATGCATGCTCCTTCCTCAGGCTTTGCTGGTGGCCATTTGGTGTAGGCTAAATATACCATACAGGGGAGGGGAACTGAACAACTAATACGCCCAGTAAAAATAGCAACTGATGGAACACAGCCTAATAACACAGCAATACTATCTTTTAGAGAACAAGCAATACTATCTTTTAAAAAGCACGACAATACACAATTGCCTAGTTTGATTGCCCAGCCCACTCCCTTGTTGCCTGTAGTATACAGCCATATCCAGAGTGCACCATATTATCCTATTGTTTGTATGTTTTGTTATAGAAGTACATTTATATGCGCTGCCATTGGATATACGTTAACAGTTTTCATTTCATTTTTTTAATCTCTTTATTAAGATTGGATATATGTTTATGTTTTATGTTTGACTTTTATTGCCTTTTATTATTATATTAATGGTCACAATTCACCACTTTAATCTTCTGTTTGCTCAGTAGCCATAGAAATAATACAGAATATAAAATCGGTAAAATATACTATCTTGAATGAATTATACGCATATTTCCCAGATAGTTTCTTTCTTCCATTCATATCAGTTCCTAGATTGACATCTAGATATATATGTGCCAAGTTTCGCAAAATAGAAGATGATATTAATGCAGTAAATCACCAATGGTGGGATATGGTTTTTCTGGACTTATACTTAACGTATAAAATTTCTCCTAGAGGACTCAGAAATTTAAAAAAATGCTAATTTTTGGGTACAGAATTGGCCCAAGAGTGGTCTACTATATCTGTACCCAAAAATGGATGGAAATCATCATTAAGCAAAGGGATATCCAATATAATATACTTTTGTCCAAAGTCACAGACCTAATTCATAATCTTAAATCACATATCACGTCTTTACCTACATCTTGGTACAGAAAACTTAAGCTTAATACTAAGTTCCAAGAAGATTGCCTTATTAAGACAAAATTACAAAAGATCCGTAGATATTTTGATGACTATACTACTAATAGGATCTTTTGTTGGAAAAAAACCTAGACATAGTATTCAGCATTTTGGTTCATATGAAGATGAGGATTATTATAACACAACTAGGCATGAGGGCTCTATCCCTCTGATGAACTGTGAATCGAGGCCAACTCTTCCTTTCCCTCTCTCTCACATGTCTTCCCACTCCTCAGTTCATACGCATAATCACCGTATGCTTGGTTACCCTAAACCATTACCATAACTCAGATCTCAACGGCCATTTCCTTTGCCTGATAACCATATTAATCGTCCCTGTTCTTCTTTACTGGTTCATCCCTCTACCAAGTCAAAAATTCCAGCTAAAAAGAAAGTTAAAAAGAATACTGATAAAAGTAATCTCCCCCTGTCCCTATATCTATTTTAGATTCTGACACTGTTGCATTGGGAACGAATATTGAATCCAGTTCCTTGTTGCCAGCTTTAGATTTTGGTATTTCAAATCTTAATATTGAACCCATAACCTCTAAGAAGGTACAAAAGAAGACCAGTGTCCATCTCAGCACTATTTCCATTACAGCAGATCTGTCATCCTCCACAGTCCACCTAAGCCCTATTCCAATAGATGAACCTTTACCTTCCATTTCCGTATTTTTAGTGATCACAGCCCGCCCCAAAAGAAAAGCTCATTGAAGAGGCAGGAAAGGGGGGAGATTTAAGACACAAAAAGGAGAGAGAAAGTGCACAGACTATAAAAATCTTTAAATCTTTCTGATCATGTTTTGTCTATGCCCGAACAGTCACTGTTGGCACACTGTCTTTCCTTTGCCCCAACAGCATCTCCTAATCCATTCACTCTTTTCTCCGATTTAAACAGATTTATCAGAAACATTACCATTAAATGTTACTATAACATCCAAGCCGCCAAAAAATGCAGTATTGATCTAGATAGTGACACTAGCATCCCAGGGCCCAGTACAGTAATAGAGGACTCATCTGTTCTTGGGCCATCAGAACTGAGGGCCCGAGACCATTTGGAGGGTCTATATACTGAAGACCAAGATGACTTACTAGAATTACTAACCCAACATTTATCTACTTTTTTACCAATTCAACATACAAAATTTAGACCAAAATCCATATTTAACCCTACATTCACCAAAGGCCCATATGTCCAAAGTTTCTATCAGGTAGTCTACTAGACATGTGCATGCATTCTCATCCAAATTTCAGGGATTTTCTTTATCGTTTTAACAAAAGTGCAGGATTCGAAAAACGAAAGATCCGACATAACCAAATGCTTTATTTTCGTTTTTGTTGTGACAACAGTTCGATATAGATAGGAGATTCGACATGATGCTAACAATAACAATCTGTGTCCATCGAACCTCTGGTTGAATGTGCCTAACCTTAGCTCTATTAGTCCAAGATTATTCTACATAGAGAGAAAAGATTCGACAGAGAAAGAAAAGATTCGACATAGAGAGAAAAGATTCGACATAGAGAGAAAAAGGCAATAAGTAGCAGCGCTAAGTACATTCTAAAATGTAAACCATACACCAATAATATATGACAATGTGCAGTAGGGATGAGCCGAACACCCCCCGGTTCGGTTCGCACCAGAACCCGCGAACGGACCGCAAGTTCGCACGAACGTTAGAACCCCATTGACGTCTATGGGACTCGAACGTTCGAAATCAAAAGTGCTCATTTTAAAGGCTAATTTGCATGGTATTGTCCTAAAAAGGGTTTGGGGACCCGGGTCCTACCCCAGGGGACATGTATCAATGCAAAAAAAACTTTTAAAAACGGCCATTTTTTCGGGAGCAGTGATTTTAATGATGCTTAAAGTAAAAAAAAAAAAGTGAAATATTCCTTTAAATATCGTACCTGGGGGGTGTCTATAGTATGCCTGTAAAGTGACGCGTGTTTCCCATGTTTAGAACAGTCCCTGCACCAAATGTCATTTTTAAAGGAAAAAATCTCATTTAAAACTGCTTGCGGGTTTAATGTCATGTCGGGTCATGGCAATATGGATGAAAATCAGTGAGACAAACGGCATGGGTACCCCCCAGTCCATTACCAGGCCCTTTGGGTCTTGTATGGATATTAAGGGGAACCCCGCACCCAAATTAAAATAAGGAAAGGTCCCTATATACTCTGAACAGCAGTATACAGGCGGTGCAAACAAGACAGGGACTGTAGGTTTGTTGTTAAGTAGAATCTGTTTGTAATTTTGAACATTTTTAATGTGTTTAGCTCCAGCCAAAAAATCTTTTCTAAGCTTTTTGGAAAACATAGGGAAGGGTTATCACCCCTGTGACATTTGTTTTGCGTCTTTCCTCCTCTTCAGAAGATTTCACCTCACTTTTTTGTCCCAATGAAAAATGTTTTTTGAAAATTTGGGTTTTTTTGTGGAACAAGGATTGGAAAGCATCAGTGGAAAGGAGAAATTGTTTTCCCATATTAACTCTTACAGGAGAGAATTTCCCTTCCTTAGGGGTAGATTTCATCTCACTTCCTGTTGTCTCCTTCCGTTTGCAAGTAGGAGTCGTTTGTAAGTTAGATGTTTGAAAGTAGGGTCCTGCCCTATATACTCAGCAGAAATTTGGGCCTTAGGTGTTGCTGTGGCCAAAACACTGTAAGCCCTCACAGGGCCCTGCTGTGAAATATTAGATCAAGAATTGTAATTACATGCCCCTGTTGAACAGGAGCTGAAAAATTAGGCCTTAGGCACTGGTGCTGGTGCCACAACACTGCAACCCCTCACAGACACTCTAGTTGGAACGCAGGAACGAGCCCTGCTGCAAAGTATTGCATCAAAAATTGTAATTACACGCCCCTGTTAGACAGGGGAAGAAAAATTGGGCCTTAGGCACTGGTGCTGGTGCCACAACACTGCAACCCCTCACAGACACTCTAGTTGGAACGCAGGAACGAGCCCTGCTGCAAAGTATTGCATCAAAAATTGTAATTACACGCCCCTGTTAGACAGGGGCAGAAAAATTGGGTCTTAGGCACTGGTGCTGGTGCCACAACACTGCAACCCCTCACAGACACTCTAGTTGAAACGCAGGAACAAGCCCTGCTGCAAAGTATTGCATCAAAAATTGTAATTACACGCCCCTGTTAGACAGGGGCAGAAAAATTGGGTCTTAGGCACTGGTGCTGGTGCCACAACACTGCAACCCCTCACAGACACTCTAGTTGAAACGCAGGAACAAGCCCTGCTGCAAAGTATTGCATCAAAAATTGTAATTACACGCCCCTGTTAGACAGGGGCTGAAAAATTGGGTCTTAGGCACTGGTGCTGGTGCCACAACACTGCAACCCCTCACAGACACTCTAGTTGGAATGCAGGAACGAGCCCTGCTGCAAAGTATTACATCAAAAATTGTAATTACACGCCCCTGTTAAACAGGGGCTGAAAAATTGTGCCTTAGGCACTGGTGGTGGCGCCCAGAACCAAAAATGTTCTTACAAGCTATCAGCGTGATGATTGAGGAGGAAGAGGATAATTACTCAGGGATAGTCACTCAGCATCAGCATAGGCAGTCTTTGAAGGGATCTGAGATTTCAAAAAAAATTATTCGGTTACATCTGCATCAGGTGCTTGGTAGCTGGTGGTGATCCAAGACTGATTCATTTTTATGAAGGTCAGCCGATCGACCGAGTCGGTGGACAGACGCACCCTGTGATCGGTTACCACGCCTCCAGCAGCACTGAATGTGCGTTCCGAAAGAACGCTGGATGCAGGACAGGCCAGTAGCTCAATTGCATACTGTGCAAGCTCTGGCCAGTGATCCATCCTCAAGACCCAGTAACCCAGAGGATTTTCGGTGGGAAAGGTGTCCAAGTCTGATCTTGCCCCTAGGTATTCCTGCACCATGTAAAACAGACGCTGGCGATGGTTGCTGGAACCGATCATACCTTGGGGCTGCGGACCAAAAAATTGTCTGAATGCATCGGTCAGACGGCCACCTTCTCCACCGCTCCTTCTTTGACTGACCGAAGCCTCAGCAACACGTTGTCCAGAAACAGGAGTTTGTAACCTCCCAGTCTCTGGGAACGCGTTGCACAGACCTTTCTGCAAGGCCTCCCGAAGATGTTTCATCCTCTGCTCCCTCTGCGATGGCAAGATAAGGTCCGCAACCTTACCCTTGTAACGTGGATCAAGGAGGGTTGCCAGCCAGTATTGGTCCTTCTCCTTGATACCACGAATACGAGGATCCTTACGCAGGCTTTGCAGGATCAGGGAGGCCATGCAGCGTAGGTTTGCTGAGGCATTCGGTCCGGAGTCCTCTGGGTCACTAAGGACAACAACGTCCGCAGCCACCTCCTCCCAGCCACGTACAAGTCCATGTGTTCCTTGGGACTGATCCCTTAAAGACTGCTGATGCTGAGTGCCAGGCTCCACCTCCATACTGACACAATCTTCCTCCTCCTCCTCCTCCTCCTCCTCGTCCTCTTCCTGTGTGATCGGCGGGCACGCAGGAACACTGTCTGGATAAAGGGGGCCTTGAGAGCTAAGGAAGTCCTCCTCTTCCTGCCTCTGTTCTGCCTCAAGTGCCCTGTCCATTATTCCACGCAGCGTGTGCTCCAACAGGTGGACAAGGGGGACAGTGTCACTGATGCATGCACTGTCAGTGCTCACCATCCTCGTGGCCTCCTCGAATGGTGACAGGACAGTGCATGCATCCCTGATCATGGCCCACTGGCGTGGGGAAAAAAAACCAAGGTCCCCTGACCCTGTCCTGGTGCCATAGTCGCACAGGTACTCATTGATGGCCCTCTGCTGCGTGTGCAGCCGCTGCAGCATGGCCAACGTCGAGTTCCACCTGGTGGGCATGTCACAGATTAGGCGGTTCTTGGGCAGGTTAAACTCCTTTTGGAGGTCCGTCAGCCGAGCACTGGCATTATATGACCGGCGGAAATGCACAGAGACTTTCCTGGCCTGCCTCAGGACATCCTGTAAGCCCGGGTACCTGCCCAAGAACCGCTGCACCACCAAGTTAAGGACGTGAGCCAAACAGGGCACATGGGTCAGTTGTCCCTGTCGGAGGGCAGAGAGGAGGTTGGTGCCATTGTCGCAAACCACCATTCCTGCCTTAAGTTGGCGTGGCGTCAACCACCTCTGAACCTGCCCCTGCAGAGCTGACAGAACCTCTGCCCCAGTGTGGCTCCTGTCCCCCAAGCACACCAGCTCAAGCACCGCATGGCATCTTTTGGCCTGCGTACTTGCGTAGCCCCTTGAACGCCTACGGAGCACCGCTGGTTCCGAGGAAGAGGCCATGGAGGAAGAAGAAGAGGAGGGGGTGGAGGAGAGAGGTGTGTCACAATCAGCATTTTGGAGGCGTGGTGGCGGAACAACCTCCAACACTACTGCACCTTGTCCTGCATCCTTCCCAGCTGCCAGCAGAGTCACCCAATGCGCCGTGAAACTTAAGTAACGTCCCTGTCCATGCCTGCTGGACCATGAGTCAGCGGTAATATGCACCTTACCGCTGACCGCCCTGTCCAGCGAGGCATGGACATTGCCTTCCACATGCCGGTAGAGAGCCGGAATCGCCTTCCGTGAGAAAAAGTGGCGTTTGGGTACCTGCCACTGAGGAACCGCACATTCCACAAACTCACGGAAGGGGGCAGAGTCTACCAACTGAAAAGGCAGCAGTTGAAGTGCTAGCAATTTTGCCAAGCTAGCATTCAACCGCTGGGCATGTGGATGGCTGGGAGCAAACTTCTTTCGGCGGTGCAGCAGCTGGGGCAGGGAAATTTGCCTGGTACAATCTGACGTCGGTGTACCAAAAGCAGATTGCCCACAAGTACTTGGCTGTGACACACCTAATTCTACACCTTCATTCCTCTCACTGCAGGTCTCAGAGAGGACTGAAGGTCTAGTGGGGTTGGAAATCTCAGCTGATGAGGAGCAAGGAGAGATCGTCTTTGTTCTTTGGTGTGGGTCTTTTAGATACGCTTGCCAACGAACTGCATGGCAGGTCAACATATGTCTGGTCAAGCATGTGGTACCCAAGCGGGAGATGTTTTGGCCACGCGAGATACGCTTGAGACATATGTTGCAAATAGCAGCGGTGCGATCTGATGCACTCGTCTCAAAAAAGGCCCACACCAAAGAACTTTTTGAATAACGCGCAGAGACTGCAGCGCCCTGCACATGTGGAGCTTTGGGGTGTGATGCAGTCAATGTGCTGCCCTTAGGCTGGCCCCTGGAGGGCATCCTGCCTAGTTGGTGATGTGCCACCTCCTCCTCCTCCTCCTCCTCTCTCCTATCAGGCACCCACGTTGAGTCAGTGACCTCATCATCCCCTCCCTCCTCATCACTGGAGCAAACCTGGCAGTATGCTGCAGCAGGGGGAGCATGACTGCCAGATTGCTGTCCTTCTTGGGCACCCCCTCTGTCCGTGCTCATGTTACTGCCTTCATTGAGCTCAGTATCATCATCAGAGCCTTCCAAACGCTGGGCATCCTCCTGGAGCATGTACCCAACACTGTGGTCAAACAGTTCGAGGGAATCCTCATGAGGACATGGTGGAGCTAGGGAAGGAGTCACTGATGACATTGAGCTGAGGGAAGAGGCCGCTGCTTTGCCAGACAAAGCACCCTGGGCATGGGTGAGAGAGGATGAGGAGGATGAGGACGGCTTGGTCATCCACTCGACCAAGTCTTCCGCATGTTGCGGCTCAACACGGCCAGCTGCCGAAAAAAAGGCCAAGCGTGTCCCATGGCCACGTGCTGATGAGGATGCACCGTCTCCACGACCAGCACTAGACACAGAGCCTGCTTGCCCTCTCTTATTGGCTTGTGACTGTCTGCCTCTCCTTCTTGGCCTTCCAGACATACTAATGGCCTGTAGCTGCACTAAGCTGGGATAGAACACCTGTAATTTTCTTAAGGTAGCTTTATATACTGTAACCAGACAAGCCTGCCTGTCAGTAGGAAGATAACAGGAACGGATCTAGCTGAACACTGTGAGCAGGACACACTGTACTAAATGTAAATAGTCTAGCTGCCTGACCGTGGTACTAATAGGATCAAATAGAACACCTGTAATTTTCTTAAGGTAGCTTTATATACTGTAACCAGACAAGCCTGCCTGTCAGTAGGAAGATAACAGGAACGGATCTAGCTGAACACTGTGAGCAGGACACACTGTACTAAATGTAAATAGTCTAGCTGCCTGACCGTGGTACTAATAGGATCAAAAAGAACACCTGTAATTTTCTTCAGGTAGCTTTATATACTGTAACCAGACAAGCCTGCCTGTCAGTAGGAAGATAACAGGAACGGATCTAGCTGAACACTGTGAGCAGGACGCACTGTACTAAATGTAAATAGTCTAGCTGCCTGACCGTGGTACTAATAGGATCAAAAAGAACACCTGTAATTTTCTTCAGGTAGCTTTATATACTGTAACCAGACAAGCCTGCCTGTCAGTAGGAAGATAACAGGAACGGATCTAGCTGAACACTGTGAGCAGGACGCACTGTACTAAATGTAAATAGTCTAGCTGCCTGACCGTGGTACTAATAGGATCAAAAAGAACACCTGTAATTTTCTTAAGGTAGCTTTATATACTGTAACCAGACAAGCCTGCCTGTCAGTAGGAAGATAACAGGAACGGATCTAGCTGAACACTGTGAGCAGGACACACTGTACTAAATGTAAATAGTCTAGCTGCCTGACCGTGGTACTAATAGGATCAAAAAGAACACCTGTAATTTTCTTCAGGTAGCTTTATATACTGTAACCAGACAAGCCTGCCTGTCAGTAGGAAGATAACAGGAACGGATCTAGCTGAACACTGTGAGCAGGACGCACTGTACTAAATGTAAATAGTCTAGCTGCCTGACCGTGGTACTAATAGGATCAAAAAGAACACCTGTAATTTTCTTAAGGTAGCTTTATATACTGTAACCAGACAAGCCTGCCTGTCAGTAGGAAGATAACAGGAACGGATCTAGCTGAACACTGTGAGCAGGACACACTGTACTAAATGTAAATAGTCTAGCTGCCTGACCGTGGTACTAATAGGATCAAAAAGAACACCTGTAATTTTCTTCAGGTAGCTTTATATACTGTAACCAGACAAGCCTGCCTGTCAGTAGGAAGATAACAGGAACGGATCTAGCTGAACACTGTGAGCAGGAAGTACTGCACTAAATGTATATAGCAGGAACGGATCTAGCTGAACACTGTGAGCAGGACGCACTGCACTGAATGTAAATAGCAGGAACGGATCTAGCTGAACACTGTGAGCAGGACGCACTGCACTAAATGTAAATACCAGGAACGGATCTAGCTGAACACTGTGAGCAGGACGCACTGCACTGAATGTAAATAGCAGGAACGGATGTAGCTGAACACTGTGAGCAGGACGCACTGCACTGAATGTAAATAGCAGGAACGGATCTAGCTGAACACTGTGAGCAGGACGCACTGCACTGAATGTAAATACCAGGAACGGATCTAGCTGAACACTGTGAGCAGGACGCACTGCACTGAATGTAAATAGCAGGAACGGATCTAGCTGAACACTGTGAGCAGGACGCACTGCACTAAATGTAAATACCAGGAACGGATCTAGCTGAACACTGTGAGCAGGACGCACTGCACTGAATGTAAATAGCAGGAACGGATCTAGCTGAACACTGTGAGCAGGACGCACTGCACTGAATGTAAATAGCAGGAACGGATGTAGCTGAACACTGTGAGCAGGACGCACTGCACTAAATGTAAATAGCAGGAACGGATCTAGCTGAACACTGTGAGCAGGACGCACTGCACTGAATGTAAATAGCAGGAACGGATCTAGCTGAACACTGTGAGCAGGACGCACTGCACTAAATGTAAATACCAGGAACGGATCTAGCTGAACACTGTGAGCAGGACGCACTGCACTGAATGTAAATAGCAGGAACGGATCTAGCTGAACACTGTGAGCAGGACGCACTGCACTGAATGTAAATAGCAGGAACGGATGTAGCTGAACACTGTGAGCAGGACGCACTGCACTAAATGTAAATACCAGGAACGGATCTAGCTGAACACTGTGAGCAGGACGCACTGCACTAAATGTAAATACCAGGAACGGATCTAGCTGAACACTGTGAGCAGGACGCACTGCACTGAATGTAAATAGCAGGAACGGATCTAGCTGAACACTGTGAGCAGGACGCACTGCACTAAATGTAAATACCCGGAACGGATCTAGCTGAACACTGTGAGCAGGACGCACTGCACTGAATGTAAATAGCAGGAACGGATCTAGCTGAACACTGTGAGCAGGACGCACTGCACTGAATGTAAATAGCAGGAACGGATGTAGCTGAACACTGTGAGCAGGACGCACTGCACTAAATGTAAATACCAGGAACGGATCTAGCTGAACACTGTGAGCAGGACGCACTGCACTGAATGTAAATAGCAGGAACGGATCTAGCTGAACACTGTGAGCAGGACGCACTGCACTAAATGTAAATACCAGGAACGGATCTAGCTGAACACTGTGAGCAGGACGCACTGCACTGAATGTAAATAGCAGGAACGGATCTAGCTGAACACTGTGAGCAGGACGCACTGCACTGAATGTAAATAGCAGGAACGGATGTAGCTGAACACTGTGAGCAGGACGCACTGCACTAAATGTAAATAGCAGGAACGGATCTAGCTGAACACTGTGAGCAGGACGCACTGCACTAAATGTAAATACCAGGAACGGATCTAGCTGAACACTGTGAGCAGGACGCACTGCACTGAATGTAAATAGCAGGAACGGATCTAGCTGAACACTGTGAGCAGGACGCACTGCACTGAATGTAAATAGCAGGAACGGATGTAGCTGAACACTGTGAGCAGGACGCACTGCACTGAATGTAAATAGCAGGAACGGATCTAGCTGAACACTGTGAGCAGGACGCACTGCACTAAATGTAAATACCAGGAACGGATCTAGCTGAACACTGTGAGCAGGACGCACTGCACTGAATGTAAATAGCAGGAACGGATCTAGCTGAACACTGTGAGCAGGACGCACTGCACTGAATGTAAATAGCAGGAACGGATGTAGCTGAACACTGTGAGCAGGACGCACTGCACTGAATGTAAATAGCAGGAACGGATCTAGCTGAACACTGAGCAGGACGCACTGCACTAAATGTAAATACCAGGAACGGATCTAGCTGAACACTGTGAGCAGGACGCACTGCACTGAATGTAAATAGCAGGAACGGATCTAGCTGAACACTGTGAGCAGGACGCACTGCACTAAATGTAAATACCAGGAACGGATCTAGCTGAACACTGAGCAGGACGCACTGCACTGAATGTAAATAGCAGGAACGGATCTAGCTGAACACTGTGAGCAGGACGCACTGCACTGAATGTAAATAGCAGGAACGGATCTAGCTGAACACTGTGAGCAGGACGCACTGCACTAAATGTAAATACCAGGAACGGATCTAGCTGAACACTGTGAGCAGGACGCACTGCACTGAATGTAAATAGCAGGAACGGATCTAGCTGAACACTGTGAGCAGGACGCACTGCACTAAATGTAAATACCAGGAACGGATCTAGCTGAACACTGTGAGCAGGACGCACTGCACTGAATGTAAATAGCAGGAACGGATCTAGCTGAACACTGTGAGCAGGACACACTGCACTAAATGTAAATAGTCTAGATAGAAGATAACAGGAACGGATCTAGCTAAACTGAATACAGTGTATATATATATATGCAACACCTGGGATGCATATATATACACAATACACTGTAAGTGCAGCTAACTGACTGACTGTTCTGCCTAATCTATCTAACTCAAATCAAATGACACTGTCTCTCTCTCTCTCTATCTCTCAGCACACCGGAACACACACTACACAGGGCCGCCGTGCAGGCGGCCTTATATAGTGTGGGGTGTGTACTAAATCCCCTGAGCCATAATTGGCCAAAGCCACCCTGGCTTTGGCCAATTACAGCTCTCTCTACTGACGGCACTCTGATTGGCCAAGCATGCGGGTCATAGTGCATGCTTGGCCAATAATCAGCCAGCAATGCACTGCGATGCCGCAGTGAATTATGGGCTGTGACGCGCCACACGAATTTGGCGCGAACGGCCCATATCGTTCGCAATTCGGCGAACGACCGAACAGCCGATGTTCGAGTCGAACATGGGTTCGACTCGAACACGAAGCTCATCCCTAAAGTGCAGTATGAAAAATGAAAAGGCTAGAAAAATGAATAAATGTCCATCTTCATAAATAGGCAGTGCTCAAATAATTAACAGGATAGTGCGTGTAGTTCAATTGATTAATTTCATCCTGCACTGCAACACCAGTGATAAACCACACAGAACCACACAGAATGCTTGCTTACCAGACGGCAAGCTCTAAAAGCTTGCGACCTATACCTGGCCAGGGCCTTTATCCAATGGAGGACCAAAAGGACGGAATCCAGGCAAAACCCCTCAAGATGGTCAGCATACAGAGCAGAGACCGCCAAACTGAAATTGCCCAGGGGCACCAACTACAGTGTTGTTCAGAAAAGGAGAAGATTACAGCCTTCTTCTCAAAGCAGTTAGAGTAGAGATCCACACCTTTTATAGGGTAAAATATTAGGAAGTAGCATTTGTATCAAAGGCCAACAATTCTTCCATTCACAGTGGGGGTTATTTACTAAAGCTGGAGAGTGCAACATCTGTTACAGCTCTGCCAGGCTTCTCCTTTTCTGAACAACACTGTAGTTGGTGCCCCTGGGCAATTTCAGTTTGGCGGTCTCTGCTCTGTATGCTGACCATCTTGAGGGGTTTTGCCTGGATTCCGTCCTTTTGGTCCTCCATTGAATAAAGGCCCTGGCCGGGTATAGGTCGCAAGCTTTTTGAGCTTGCCGTCTGGTAAGCGAGCATTCTGTGTGGTTTATCACTGGTGTTGCAGTGGAGGATGAAATTAATCAATTGAACTACACGCACTGTTTATTATTTGAGCACTGCCTATTTATGAAGATGGACATTTATTCATTTTTCTAGCCTTTTCATTTTTCATACTGCACATTGTCATATTTTTTTTTTTTTTTTCAAGGCTGATGTTTTGTTTTTTTTAATTGGTTTTACTCCATAATATTTTTGTGTGTGTTTTGTGTGTCAAGTTACCACAACACCATTATTATCTTGTATTATTTAATCTCAAGGAGATTGCTTGGTGTTGGTGTCCCTTGTTAATTTCACATTGTATTTTTGAAATGTACCTGCCTCCTCACAAACAAACTGTCCTTTTTGAAGGAAAACACACATAGGTGAGTATAATTGAACCAAAAATTCCTTTATTAAGGGCTCAGAACCAAACAAAGAGGGAGGCAACGCTGGATAAACATCATAAATTGGCGAAGCCTTGGACCCCCAGGGCACACATCAATTCTTTTCCAGCAAAATTGGTGGCCTGAGGAGTCCATAGCTAAGGGAGTGCAGTCTGGTCCAGAAGTCCCAGAGGTCCGGAAAGCAGCAGAGGACATCTGTGTCCCCAGGCTGTGGTACTACAAGATTTCAACAAGAGGCTGCATCTTTTGCCAGACCAGACTGAACCCAGGGTCATCACTCTCTGGTCTTCCTTCCACGCTTCCTTCCCGGCTGTGGCTCTGGTGTTGGAGATGTGGAAGGAGGAGGAGTAGGACCTGGAGGAGGAGGAGGAGTAGGACCTGGAGGAGGAGGAGGACTATGTGTGAGGTCACAAATGTGGGTAGCACATGTTATTTGGCCCCTCAACCCCTTATTGAGAGCTTCCAAAATTAATAACTCACACAGGAGTCGTTGGCCCTCCTACATCTGCATCATTTTGCAGGCATTTATGCCAGCAAAGTCCTCCTCCACACTGTGGGGGGTTCTCAGGGCCTCTGTAGCCTTCCAAAAGAGGCCTATGGCAGCCTCCTTCAGGTTACTCCTCTTCCTGCCACTTTGTCTTTGAAGGCGGAGGGTAGGGACCTGGGTATCAGGCAGCCTGCTTGGCCTGGCCACCTCCAGGCTCAGACTTACCTGTGTATGAAAAAGGGACATGGTTTTAGTTTTTGCTTCATCAATCACAATCATAAATTAGCAATCCAAACTAACATCTATTTAACATCATTGATTGGACAACCAGCAATATTTAGAAGAATGCTATACCTGGCTCAAGCTGGGCTCCTCCACATGTTGCTGCCTGGAAGGCCCAGGTTGGGCGTCAGAAGCCTCAGCTGGGGGTGAAGGAAGCGTGGAACGAAGAGTGGAGAGTGCTGGCCTGGGTTCAGTCTGACCTGCCAGAAAATGCAGTCTGTCATAGTACCACAGCCTGGGGACATAAATGTCATCTGCAGCTCCTGATCTCTGGGAATCCTAGACCTTCTTGTGCTCCCTTAGATAAGTGCTCCTCAGGCCACCAATTAGGATCTTCAAATAGGTGATGTCTGCCGTGGGGATCACCGTCTTCACAAATTCCAACAAATTATCCAGCGCTGCCTTCCTCTTTGTTTGGTTCTTACATTCCGGGTGGTTTATCTGCCATAGACAGGGCAGCTCCCTGAACATATCAATGAAGATTGGCATAAATTCCTTATCTTTCAAGATATCCATTTTTACTGCAAGACACAACACAACACAAGACAAACCCTAATGTCAGCCTAAAGTCTTCTAAACTTGTGCAATTACAGGCCTCAATCTAGAAGCAGTATAGGCCCAATGTTAAATCTTACCTTCGCAATCACGATTGGCGTCACCGTTACTCCTTCCTCCACTCACAGATCGTACGTACTACGCACGCATGTTATGCTTTATAGACACTGCGCATGCGTGAAACTCCGCCCGCCCCTGACGTTCTTTCTTGTCTATTACTCGCCCCTTCTCGTTCGGCGAAGTGGGGGAAGAGCACATGGCGGATTCAGAGCAGGTGTCTGATAATTACACCAACAAGGAGGAGGAAAGCCCGGAGGCAGAAATGTCCTGATCTAGAAGGAGATGATTTAAGGCCTCAAATATGTCCTTTGTGGAGATGGTCGACATCCTGAAGAGGGCTGACTATGACGGGAAGTATGGACCTTACCTTGCCTTCAAGTTCTACCAAATGTGAACTTTGTAAGTTCAAGATTTGTGTCTTTCTTGTTTGTTTTAACCAGTTGCCGACCGCCGCACGACGATGTACGTCGACAGAGCGGCACGGGCAGGCAAAAGGGCTTACCTGTACGTCCTTGCCTGCCCGCGGGCGGGGGGTCCAATCGGACCCCCCCCGGTGCCAGCGGCGGTCGGATCGAGGTCAGGGTCGATCAAAGGTGAGGGGGAGGCCACTCATTCGTGGCCCCCCTTCGCGATCGCTCCTGGCAAATGACAAGCTTCCTCGGCTTCTGTGAATGTAAACAGAAGCGGAGGAAGTGATGTCATCTCTCCTCGAGCCGGTCTTTTCGTCCGGCGCAGAGGAGAGAAGACATCCAAGTAAGTGCACCAACACTACACTAACAGTAGAACACGCAGGCACACTTGTCACCCCCCAGTCATCCCCTGATCACCCCCCTGTACCCCCTGTCACTCTGACACCAATAGCAGGTTTTTTTTTTTTCTGATTTATTGCATTGGTGTCAGTTTGTGTCAGTTACAAGTGTTAGGGCAGTTAGGTTAGCCCCCTTTAGGTCTAGGGTACCCCCCTTTAGGTCCAGGGTACCCCCCTAACCCCCCTAATAAAGTTTTAACCCCGTGATCACCCCCCGTCGCCAGTGTCACTAAGCAATCGTTTTTCTGATTGCTGTATTAGTGACACAGGTGACTCTAGTTAGGGAGGTAAGTATATAGGTTTGCTGTCAGTGTTTTATAGCGACAGGGACCCCCATATACTACCTACTAAAGGTTTTAACCCCTTGATTGCCCCCTAGTTAACCCTTTCACCAGCGATCACCATATAATTGTTACAGGTGACGCTGGTTAGTTGGTTTGTTTTTTGTAGTTTATTGTAGTTTATTACAGTTTTAGAGCACCCGCCGTTTATTACCCTATAAAGGTTTAACCCCCTAATTGCCCGGCGGTGATAGAAGTTAAGTTTTTAGGATCAGATAAGGTCTGCGTCGCCCCAGGCAGCATCAGGTTAGCGCCAGTACCGCTAACACCCACGCACGTAGCATACACCTCCCTTAGTGCTATAGTATCTGAACGGATCGATATCTGATCCGATCAGATCTATACTCCCCAGCAGTTTAGGGTCCCCCAAAAAAACGCAGTGTTAGCGGGATCAGCCCAGATACCTGCTAGCACCTGCGTTTTGCTCCTCGGCCCAGCCCAGCCCACCCAAGTGCAGTATCGATCGATAACTGTCACAAAACACTAAGCACACATAACTGTCAGGCATGATCCCTGCGATCGCTAACAGTTTTTTGGTAGTGCTTTGAATCAGTCGCTGACAGTCAGGAGCTTTTTTGCCTGTGAGTCTCACTAGTGTACCCCTAAATTTAGAGCCCAAAATGGCAAATAGAAGGTACACTAGTGAAGAGGTCTACACGTTTCTGAGCATGACAGATAGTGAAGAGGAAGTCACTCATCTGTCAAGTTCAAGCTCAGAATACGAACCTGTAGAGGACAGCGGCTCCATGACAGATAGCTCTGACGACAGAATTGTGGTCCCTGCTAGGGTCAGGCGTACCAGACCCCGATCTTCTTCTTCTGTCCTTGAAGTGCAAGAACCGCAGGGCTCTCGTATGGAGCAGAGAGGTACTAGTGCCGCTACTCCTTCTGGTGAACTGGCAAGCACCAACGGCCTAGTACACCCTGGTCGTACATCCAGCACTGCAGTATCACGTGGTGACGTGGCTAGTCCCATAAGTGCAGTTCAAGCTGGCGAGGTGGCAAGCACAACTAGTGTCCCGCTGCCACCAAGAAGACAAAGACAGGCCCGTCGTGCCCATAGTGCCCTTCCTGCTGCATTCGCCAATCCGAATTGGGTACCCACCACTTCTGCAGCACCCGTACTTCCCCCTTTCACTGGCCAACCCGGAATTCAGGTGGAAACAGTTAACTTTATGCCACTGGATTTTTATTCACTGTTTTTCACCGAAGATCTCTATAGATCTATTGTGGACCAAAGCAATTTGTACGCTGGTTAACACATCGCCGCTAATCCCCAGTCCTCCCTTGCCAGAGATTGGAGACCAATTACGGTCTCCGAATTTAAGATCTTTCTGGGCCTTTCCCTCAACATGGGCATAACCAAAAAGAGTGAGTTGCGGTCATATTGGTCCACTGACCCACTTCACCATATGCCCGTGTTCTCTGCTTTAATGGCCAGGGCACGATACGAGCAGATTTTGCGGTTCATGCACTTCAACGACAATGTCGTCCTCGTGGAGACCCTGCATACGATCGGCTCTACAAAATTCGGCCCCTTGTAAACCACTTCAACCAACGTTTTGCAGACTTGTTTACCCCCATCAAGTTGTCTGCGTTGATGAGTCCCTGATTAAGTTTTCTGGCCGCTTGTCCTTCAAACAGTACCTTCCCAGCAAGCGTGCCAGATACGGGGTCAAGATGTATAAGCTCTGTGACAGGGCCACAGGCTAGGAAGCGCTGGCAAGATAGTTTGGGACTTGGTGTCACCCTTACTCGGAAAGGGGTACCACTTGTACGTGGACAATTATTATACGAGCGTGCCACTTTTTAGTCACTTGTTTGATCAGCAGATTGGAGCATGTGGCACCGTGCGACCTAATCGCCGGGGCTTTCCCCAGCGGCTTGTAGAGTCCCGTCTTAGGCTGGGGGAGAGAGCCTGCTTGAAGTATAATAATTTGCTCGCTATGAAGTGGAGGGATAAGAAGAATGTTTTCGTTCTCACCTCCCTTCATGCAGACACGACGACCCAAATTACTACGGCGACTGGTGTTGTGGAGAAACCCCTCTGTGTCCACGAATACAACCTTAATATGGGAGGGGTGGACCTCAACGACCAGTTGTTGGCGCCGTACCTAATTGCCCGTAAGGCCAGACGCTGGTACAAAAAAGTGTCTGTTTATTTATTTCAATTGGCTTTGCTGAACGCTCATGTGCTATACAGAGCTTCGGGACGGACTGGATCCTTCCTTAAATTCCAGGAAGAGATCGTCAGAGCCCTTCTGTTTCCAGACGGTGCTCCACCTCACCTTCCCAATCCAAATGCAGTAGGCCGGCTGCATGAGAGGCATTTTCCTTATGTCCTCCAGAGTACCCCTACCCAACGAGCCCCCCAAAGAAAATGCCGTGTCTGCAGAAAGCGCGGATTTAGGCGTGACACCCGGTATTATTGTCCCTCCTGTCCTGGCAATCCTGGTCTTTGCATTGGTGAATGTTTTGAACGCTACCATACACTAGTTGAGTATTAGCGTAGGGTACAGCACTGCACAGACTAGGACACACTTCCACAGGGTCTCCCAAGATGCCATCGCATTTTGAGAGACCCAAACCTGGAACCGTTACAGTTTTAAAAAAAAAAAAGTAAAAAAAAAAAAATACAAAAAAATATAAAATAAAAAAACCAAAAATAGTTGTCGTTTTATTGTTCTCTCTCTCTCTATTTTCTCTCTATTGTTCTGCTCTTTTTTACTGTATTCTATTCTGCAATGTTTTATTGTTATGTTTTATCATGTTTGCTTTTCAGGTATGTAATTTTTTTATAGTTTACTGTGTTTTAAACATTTTTTTGTTTTCAGGTACGCCATTCAGCTGCAGCGCGGATTTATTTATCTTGACAGCAACAGCGTTTGCTCCCACGATACATAAAGCCGTGACTCCAGCGCTGTCGGAGGTGATTTCACCACCACAGTTACATACTTCAGCATATATGCCGAAGCGTGGGGGCAGAAGTGGGTGGAGGAGCGATTTGCTCCTGCCTTTTGCGGGAGGATGCCCCCATGCTTCGGCATATATATATTTTAGGTAGGCACAGGTTGCGTTAAATGTTTTATTTTTTACTATGTTTTTTTTTTGTATTTGCTTTGCAGGTATGGTAAGTATTACTGTTATACTGTAATGTTACTTTGTTTTTTGTTAACCATCATTTGCTTAGCAGGTACGCCATTCATTTGCAGCGTGGATTTATTTATCTTGACAGCAACAGCATTTGCTCCCACGATACATAAAGCCGTGACTCCAGCGCTGTCGGAGGTGATTTCACCACCACAGTTACATACTTCAGCATATATGCCGAAGCGTGGGGGCAGAAGTGGGTGGAGGAGCGATTTGCACCTGCCTTTTGCGGGAGGATGCCCCCATGCTTCGGCATATATATATTTTAGGTAGGCACAGGTTGCGTTAAATGTTTTATTTTTTACTATGGTTTTTTTTGTATTTGCTTTGCAGGTATGGTAAGTATTACTGTTATACTGTAATGTTACTTTGTTTTTTGTTAACCATCATTTGCTTAGCAGGTACGCCATTCAGTTGCAGCGTGGATTTATTTATCTTGACAGCAACAGCGTTTGCTCCCACGATACATAAAGCCGTGACTCCAGCGCTGTCGGAGGTGATTTCACCACCACAGTTACATACTTCAGCATATATGCCGAAGCATGGGGGCAGTGGGTGGAGGAGCAATTTGCTCCTGCCTTTTGCGGGAGGATGCCCCCATGCTTCGGCATATATAAATGGTGCATGTATGCCCATCATTAGAAGTGGGTGGATGAAGGGAGGTATTCTAATGGTGGGCATACCCACCGATCAATATCTTTTTTTCGTTCAGCCCACAGGCTGCATGAAAAAAAAGTTTACAATATATGCCCAACAAGGACCAGCAACATACTGGTATGTTGCTGGACTTTGAGTGGTTATACCAGAATGATGCCTGCAGGTTTAGGTATCATCTTGGTATCATTCTTTTCAGCCAGCGGTCGGCTTTCATGTAAAAGCAATCCTAGCGGCTAATTAGCCTCTAGACTGCTTTTACAAGCAGTGGGAGGAAATGCCCCCCCCACCGTCTTCCATGTTTTTCTCTGGCTCTCCTGTCCCAACAGGGAACCTGAGAATGCAGCCGGTGATTCGGCCAGCTGACCATAGAGCTGATCAGAGACCAGAATGGCTCCAAACATCTCTATGGCCTAAGAATCCGGAAGCTACGAGCATTTCATGACTTAGATTTCGCCGGATGTAAACAGCGCCATTGGGAAATTGGGAAAGCATTTTATCACACCGATCTTGGTGTGGTCAGATGCTTTGAGTGCAGAGGAGAGATCTAGGGTCTAATAGACCCCAATTTTTTCAAAAAAGAGTACCTGTCACTACCTATTGCTATCATAGGGGATATTTACATTCCCTGAGATAACAATAAAAATGATTTAAAAAAAATAAAAATGAAAGGAACAGTTTAAAAATAAGATAAAAAATCAAAAAATTAATAAAAAAAAAAAAAAAAAAGCACCCCTGTCCCCCCCTGCTCTCGCGCAAAGGCGAACGCAAGCGTTGGTCTGGCGTCAAATGTAAACAGCAATTGCACCATGCATGTGAGGTATCACCGCGAAGGACAGATCGAGGGCAGTAATTTTAGCAGTAGACCTCCTCTGTAAAATCTAAAGTGGTAACCTGTAAAGGCTTTTAAAGGCTTTTAAAAATGTATTTAGTTTGTCGCCACTGCACGTTTGTGCGCAATTTTAAAACATGTCATGTTTGGTATCCATGTACTCGGCCTAAGATCATCTTTTTTATTTCATCAAACATTTGGGCAATATAGTGTGTTTTAGTGCATTAAAATTTTAAAAAGTGTGTTTTTTCCCCAAAAAATGCGTTTGAAAAATCGCTGCGCAAATACTGTGAGAAAAAAAAAAAATTAAACACCCACCATTTTAATCTGTAGGGCATTTGCTTTAAAAAAAATATATAATGTTTGGGGGTTCAAAGTAATTTTCTTGCAAAAAAAAATAATTTTTTCATGTACCACATGTGTGAGACTTTTTGGGAGCCTAACCACATAGGGGACCCCGAAAACCAAGCACCGCCTTCAGGCTTTCTAAGGGCGTAAATTTTTGATTTCACTTTTCACTGCCTATCACAGTTTCGGAGGCCATGTAATGCCCAGATGGCACAAACCCCCCCCAAATGACCCCATTTTGGAAAATAGACACCCAAAGCTATTTGCTGAGAGGTGATTGGATTTTGGGGCCCCGTATGAAGCTAGGCTCCCAAAAAGTGCCACTCATGTGGTATCCCCGTACTCAGGAGAAGCAGCAGAATGTATTTTGGGGTGTAATTCCACATATGCCCATGGCATGTTTGAGCAATATATCATTTAGTGCCATCCTGGCATTTTATGGCCTTCAAAACCGTGATAGGTAGTGAGGAGTGAAATCAAAAATTTATGCCCTTAGAAATCCTGAAGGCGGTGCTTGGTTTTCAGGGCCTCGTACGCGGTTAGGCTCCCAAAAAGTCCCACACATGTGGTATCCACATACTCAGGAGAAGCAGCAGAATGTATTTTGGGGTGTAATTCCACATATGCCCATGGCATGTTTGAGCAATATATCATTTAGTGACAACTTTGTGCAAAAAAAAAAAAAAAATTGTCACTTTCCCGCAACTTGTGTCAAAATATAAAATATTCCATGTACTCATCATGCCTCTCAGCAAATAGCTTGGGGTGTCTTATTTCCAAAATGGGGTCATTTGAGGGGGTTGTGTGCCATCTGGGCATTTTATGGCCTTCAAAAATGTGATAGGTAGTGAGGAGTGAAATCACAACTTTACGCCCTTACAAATCCTGAAGGCGGTGCTTGGTTTTTGGGGCCCCGTACGCGGCTAGGCTCCCAAAAAGTCCCACACATGTGGTATCCCCGTACTCAGGAGAAGCAGCAGAATGTATTTTGGGGTGTAATTCCACATATGCCCATGGCATGTTTGAGCAATATATCATTTAGTGACAACTTTGTGCAAAAAAAAAAAAAATTGTCACATTCCCGCAACTTGTGTCCAAATATAAAATATTCCATGGACTCAACATGCCTCTCAGCAAATAGCTTGGGGTGTCTACTTTCCAAAATGGGGTCATTTGGGGGGGGTTTGTGCCATCTTGGCATTTTATGGCCTTCAAAACTGTGATAGGTAGTGAGGAGTAAAATCAAAAATTTATGCCCTTTGAAATCCTGAAGGCGGTGATTGGTTTTCGGGGCCCCGTACGCGGCTAGGCTCCCAAAAAGTCCCACACATGTGGTATCCCTGTACTCAGGAGAAGCAGCTGAATGTATTTTGGGGTGCAATTCCACATATGCCCATGGCCTGTGTGAGCAATATTTTATTTAGTGACAACTTTTTGTAATTTTTTTTTTTGTCATTATTCAATCACTTGGGACAAAAAAAAAATATTCAATGGGTTCAACATGCCTCTCAGCAATTTCCTTGGGGTGTCTACTTTCCAAAATGGGGTCATTTGGGGGGGTTTTGTACTGCCCTGCCATTTTAGCACCTCATGAAATGACATAGACAGTCATAAACTAAAAGCTGTGTAAATTCCAGAAAATGTACCCTAGTTTGTAGGCGCTATAACTTTTGCGCACACCAATAAATATACGCTTATTGACATTTTTTTTACCAAAGACATGTGGCCGAATACATTTTGGCCTAAATGTATGACTAAAATTGATTTTAATGGATTTTTTTTATAACAAAAAGTAGAAAATATCATTTTTTTTCAAGATTTTCGGTCTTTTTCCGTTTATAGCGCAAAAAATAAAAGTGGCAGAGGTGATCAAATACCATCAAAATAAAGCTCTATTTGTGGGAAGAAAAGGACGCAAATTTTGTTTGGGTACAGCATTGCATGACCGCGCAATTAGCAGTTAAAGCGACGCAGTGCCAAATTGTAAAAAGTGCTCTGGTCAGGAAGGGGGTAAATCCTTCTTGGGCTGAAGTGGTTAAACATGCCTGTTTTATCTTAAATGGACATTTCTACTTTTTGTAATGTGGCCCAAAAATTGTTGTACAACAAACATGTTGGTTTGTTTAAAAAACCTTTTCTAAATGCACATGTGATTGTGCTGGTATTAAAAAGATTGTTAATCAAAAATGTGTGGATTATTGTTTCAACACTCCAAAACTTTTGTTGTGCTCTAATTGGTGTTTTCAGTGACAATAGGGGTTATTTCCTAAGGGAAAATCCACTTTGCATTACAAGTGCAGTTTCAAGTACACTTGTAGTGCAAAGTGTCTTTGCCTTTAGTAAATAACACCCAACAATGCTTTGTAATGTTACACAATCACGCCATTTTCAGGACTTACCACATTTCTGTCAGGGTCAGCTAAAAGAAACACAAGCAGTAAATGTCACCAAAGATTTTAGTAGTTAAATTCTTTTTTTATTTGAAAAAGGTTTCAGACATTGTCTGGCATATTAATAGCCTCCCTACCCGCAAAGTATTCAAGGTATCTTAAACGGACATCAAGGGCACTCAGGGGGGGCAAGCCAGGACGGCCACTTTCAAGCGCCGTCAGGGTTGGTTCATTTTGAATTCCAGCCTCAGGCCCAACTGAGCCAGCATAGTTGGCAGAATGTTGCCGTAAAAAGTTATGTAGAACACAGCACGCCAGGATGATATGATTCAGTTTGTACTCCGCCATATGGATGGGTGTCAGAAATAGGCGGAACCGGCTGGCCATGATTCCAAATGTGTTCTCCACCACTCTTCTGGCTCTGGCCAGCCGGTAATTAAAGACCCTCTGGTCCGGGGTGAGGGTCCTCATCTGGAATGGCCGCATAAGATGGTCCCCCAGCGCAAACGCTTCATCTGCAATGAAGACGAATGGGAGTCCTTCCACATTGTCTTCTGGAGGTGGCAAGTCCAAGCTGCCATTCTGGAGACACCTGTAGAACTCCATCTGGGTGATGACTCCACCATCTGACATCCGGCCATTCTTCCCCATGTCCACATACAGGAAATCGTAAGTAGCCGACACCACCGCCAATATCACAATACTATTGAACCCCTTATAGTTGAAATAGTATGACCCCAAGTTGGGTGGTGGGATGATGTGGACGTGTTTCCCATCAATTGCCCCTCCGCAGTTAGGAAAGTCCCACCGCTGGGCAAAGTGGGAGGCCACAGTCTGCCATTCCTGTGGGTTGGAAGGAAACTGTGGAGTCAAACAAGAAAAAAATTAGTAATTTTGCACATAAACAGGAAAAGCAGATTAGACACAAACATTCTTGGCCAACATCAAGATAACATTTATTTTAGGGAGTTTTTAAAGACCAAAGTATAAGGTACACCTATCAGATTCCTCCTCTCATGGGCCATTTCTAACATTATAGGGGGGACTCTTGGACAGGTAACCCTCTCCACTTCATTGAGAGATGAATGCCTAAATAATGTGTATTACTGTGGCCAGCCCCTCCTTAGTTACACTATTGGCAGCCCACTGGACAGGTAAGAAGTGTCATAATACAAAGATATAAATACACATTGTACACATTTTAGCACATTTGGACATTCTGCTATTAACTATCAAGATAATAATAGGATCCCAAAACTTTAAACAGTACCATTTGAAAGTATACAGGCAGGCCCTTGCACTACATGCTTTGGGGAATTCATCCATACATCTGACCACTAAAGAGATGGGTATAGTGTGTATGGGTTTGGCAAAGTCAGCAGATAGATGATTGAGGCTAGATGGAGAATTGGTATCAGCTGACTTAGCAGTTGGGGGGAGGGAGGGTTCCAAATGATTTGGGGACCCCCAAAAAAAGCCTCTGGCACTCTGCCTGAATTTAAAGCACAAATCACATTTTTACACATTTTAGGGGGTGTTTGGGGTAAAGCAAAATACATTGTTTGGAGCTGACAAAATACATTGTTAAGTGACTACATGAGGTGAATATAGGGCCAGGAGACCATGCTGGGTAGGTAAGTGAAGGCAAATATGTATGAAGGAGAAAAAAAATAATTAAATAAAAATCCAGCATGCATGAGGACAAAGGGGACATTCACAGCATATTCCAATAATGGTAATTAGGGAATGAGGAAATAAATACAATATATTAGCAAACATTAAATACAATAAAATGTGATATTAAAGGATAAAAATCTTACCTTAAAATAATCATTCTGCAGGACCTGGATGATGGCAGAACAGGTCTCTGGGATAACGATCCCCAGAGCCTGGGAGGAGATGCCTGTTGAGAACTTGAGGTCCTGCAGGCTTCTCCCCGTCGCCAAGTACCGCAGGGTGGCGACTAGCCTCTGGTCCGGAGTGATGGCTTGCCTCATGCATTTATCCTGCCTGCTGATATAGGGGGTCAGCAAAGCCAACAAACGGTGAAATACGGGGTCCGTCATCCGGAGAAAGTTCCTGAAATCATCAGGATTATTCTCACGGATCTCACGGAGCAAAGGCATATGACAGAACTGGTCACGCTGAAGCAACCAATTCTTGGTCCATGAACTCCTCCCCACCCTGTTCATGGACTGGACTTGTGTCAAGGTCAGGACCCCAACACCAAGCCCCCGCACAGCACGAACTCTATGAAGAGTACGTATACGCAACATGGCTAGAAAACGCTCGGCTGCTCAGAACGAAGTAACAGAACGCACTGAAGAACAGCAAGGCCTGTGAAGAGCAACCTGAAAAACAGTAACGAACGAACAAGAACACAATGATAAATCAATGGTACTTGCTGCACGCACTGAAGAGCAGATACAAACCCACAAGCACAAACTGAACAGCAGAAAACGATCTGAAAAACACGAGTCTGAAAAAGCGCAAATCGTCTCTCATCAAACTTTTACTAACACGAGATTAGCAAAAGGAGCCGCGCTTGGTTCTGAACTGGCCTTTTCTAGTCTCGCCGTACGTGGTGTATGTCACCACGTTCTTGGCGATCGGAAATTCTGACAACTTTGTGCGACCATGTCTATGCAAGACAAGTTTGAGCCAACATCCGTCGGAAAAAATCCATGGATTTTGTTGTCGGAATGTCCGATCAATGTCCGACTGTGTGTACGGGGCATTAGTGTTGTGAACTTGATAGTGATACTAGTGTTGCTAGTGGTGATAGCCTCAGAGGCTGCCCGTATTGTGGGGGGGGGATTTATTATTATAGATTCTATATTATAGACTGAGATTCTATATACCCTATCTTGTTACCTGTCTGATCAGTGATCACTATCACCAGTCCATTTTCTGTTTGAACAATATACATTCAACATGAATGACGAAGATTCGACAACGCAGCGAAACATTCAACAGACACCATAAGCCTTCAATGACAGATTCAATCTTAATTAATTTGGATTTTCGGACGAATGCAATTTTTAACGAAAAACAAAATAAATAAAAACGAATTTCGGGAGTAACTAAATAAATGTATTTTTTGGACGAAAACGAAATTGCGAAACAAAATATTTCAGTGTGCACATGTCTATTGTCTACGCTGACATTATTTGTATGTGTCAACAGTCTACCATACACACACATCAATCATCATATTTGACTACTGCAGAATGCACAGCCTTAAAACAGCTTACTGACAATCAACAACTTGTTATAAGGTTAGCAGATAAAGGGAGAGGGATTGTGGTTCAAAATCTTACAGACTACTAGTCAGAATCGACTAGGCTCCTATCAGATAATTCAACATATAACAAACTTCCTAGAGATCCATTACCCAAGTTCTCAAACGAAGCGCATGAACTAGTCAATAGAGCTGCAGCATATGGTATCATCACAGCATCTGAGGATCTGCATCTGCATTTCTTAAACATGATTTTTACAAAAGGCCCTATTTTTATCACCTCCCCAAGATACATAAAGACCAACTACATCCCCCTGGTAGACCTATAGTTGCAGCTATGGAAAGTGCTACGAGCTATTTTTCCATCCACATTGACCACTTCCTGCAACCTAAAGTACAATATTTGCCATCATACATCAAAGACAGTATCAATCTCCTTAATATGTTACAACATTATTCTTGGAAACCAACGTATCGTTGGCTCTCATTAGATGTTGTTTCTTTGTATACGTCTATTCCACATAACGTTAGACTACAAGCTGTACAGTATTTCCTTAACAATGAACCACTACTCAATCCACATCAGATACATTTTTTGTTGGAAATACTGTCTCACACACAATTACTTCAAATCTAAGGAGGATTTCTATATCCAGACCCAAGGCGCAGCTATGGGGGCAAATTTTGCCCCCAGCTATGTAAACCTAACCATGGGTTATTGGGAACATCACCATATACAGCAAAATAACTCATATGCGTCTCATATGTTTTTTTACAAATGTTACATCGATGACGTTGTCATCATTTGGGATGGTCCAGAGTCTACTATCCCCACATTTGTACAGTATTGCAATAATAACAGTAACAAACAAATACAGTATACAACAAAGGGATGTTGGGACTTTGAATGAAGCAGATGGAATGCGGAGGTAAAAGTAAAAAATGTTTTTATTCTATTAAGTCATGCTAATAAAAGGTGGAAATTCATTCAAATATATACATATATATCCTTAGCACCAAATGTAAGTATAGCAAATACAGAGGTAAATATCCATATAACACATATCGTATCATATACATGATGATAGGGTAATAACATACAGTAAAGGGCAATGATATGACCTACAGGTGCCAAGAATGGCATGCTCAATAACTGTGTCCGTGATCACATGTTTGTATAAAAATAAGTAAATAACTAGTATAAAGGTGGCATCAGAAAAAACTCTTAGCTCAAGGGGCGTGGCTAGCCAGCGCGGTGTATGGACGCTCACTGAAAGAGCTCCTCTCTGCCAAGGGCCATTAGACACTCACACAGCGACTTACAGCCTAGAAATTTTACTGCTACCAAAGCGGTTTAGCTGGGGGAACATCAAGGATGACATCCAGGAAAAGAAAAGAGGATATTTACCCCAACAAACTGCCAGATTACTTCATGTGGCAGCGGCGGTCTCCTGAGCAAGATGGCGGCGGCAAGCAGGGGAAAGGCACACGAGGCTCTCACACACAGAACGGCGCTGCACAGTGGAGAAGATCAAGCAGAGCTTACACTTCACCCACCGCTGAGCAGTACTCCCTGCCTCCCTCAGCCTCATCCAGCCCAGCCAAAAGCAAGCCAAAGTTGGATGATGAAGAGGTAGGCTTGCACTCATCTCAGGATGATACCAGAGAACTACAAGACTCCATAACTGACTTCCCCACCGCTAATACACCAATAATGGACACTACACTTAAAGATATGTTGATATCTCTCAGATCCACATTGCATGCTGACATTCAATCACTGACTAGACAATTTAAGTCTGAAATATCTTCAGTGAACAAGAGAATCTCACATGTTGAAACAAAGATGGGTGAATTTGCATGCACCTTCAATGATCTAGTTGATGCCCATAATGATAGAGATGACGACATAATGCAACTGAAACTAAAATTAGCAAATTTAGAAGATAGGTCCAGGAGGAACAACGTTAAAATACGTGGGATACCTGAATCAGTTAAAAATCCTGACCTGAAACCTCACTTTATACAAATGCTGAAATCTGCCCTTCCAGAGGTTCCCCATGATGAACTAGTAGTGGATCGTATCCACAGACTGCCTAAGCCTAAACATGTAGCCGCCCACCTTCCCAGGGACACTATTGTCAGAATACATTTTTATCATGTCAAAGATCAGTTTATGGCAGCCACAAGAAACCGTGATTCCCTTCCAGAGGAGTTCCAAGAACTTTCCTTTTATGCTGACCTGTCAGCTTTCACCATGCAACAGAGACGTCAACTAGCTTCTATCACGAAGCCACTGAACAACCACCATATCACCTATCGGTGGATATACCCAGCAAAACTCATGATAATAAGAGAAGGAACTACACATGTGATCTCTAACATCAAAGATGTCCTCCGCCTCCTGCGAGATTGGTAAATCATTCTCCCTGATGCAGACGTCCAAGACAACCATGGCTAGAAAGAAAGAGGTTCACAAACCATATCTACTTCTAGGCAACCTCTACTGCTATTGCATCCCTGATGGCCCCGGGGACTGCCACCTTTCGTTTACCTGTTAAACACCCCTCGATTGAGCGGTTATTCCTACCGCACAGATTCTTTTAAGAATCAAGTTTTGTTTGTTGCTGTTAACTGTTTTCTTTTCTCCAAGAATTTTCCAAGAATAGGATCCATCTCTGTACAACCCAAGGAATCACCTACTACATCACTTGAACAGAGACCCACCTGCAGTATTTCATCTCAGCATATCCGCAACAACCACCACCTGTGAGTTCCCTAAACCGCAAGTCCCACCTTACGGACCACCACACTGCCAACGTCTGACCATCGCCTTCCGGATCAGAATCGAGCCATTCATTGGCCTTAAGGTAACCGGTATCTAAACTGTTGTCAAGCCTTATAACTAAGAATAACAGGAATCCACACCATGCCAATCAAAATTGTATCCCTCAATGTAAAAAGCTTAAACAGCCCATACAAACGGCAAATGGCCTGGGAAGAAGCTAAAAATCTTCACTGTGATGTGAAATATCAGTTTGTAAATGGATAGAAAACTGGCTAAAAGACAGAATTCAGAGAGTAGTGGTTAATGATTCTTACTCTGAATGGTCTAAGGTTATCAGTGGTGTACCCCAAGGTTCAGTGCTGGGACCCTTACTCTTTAATATCTTTATAAATGATATTGGGTCTGGGATCAAAAGTAACATTTCTGTCTTTGCAGATGACACCAAGCTATGCAGTGGAATAACGTCCTTACAGGATGTCTCCAATTTACAAGCCGACCTCAATGCACTGTCTAATTGGGCGACTATATGGCAGATGAGGTTTAATGTTGAGAAATGTAAAGTTATGCACTTGGGGGCTAAGAATATGCATGCATCATACATGCTAGGGGGAGTACAACTGGGGGAATCTGTAGTGGAGAAGGATCTGGGGGTTTTGGTAGATCATAAGCTCAATAATAGCATGCAATGCCAAGCTGCGGTTTCCAAAGCGAGCAAAGTTCTTTCTTGTATTAAGAGAGGTATGGACTCCAGAGAGAGAGATATCATTTTTCCCCTGTTCAAATCATTAGTAAGACCTCATCTGGAATATGCAGTTCAGTTTTGGACACCAGTTCTCAAAAAGGATATCGGGGAACTGGAGAAAGTGCAGAGAAGGGCAACCAAACTGATAAGAGGCATGGAGGAGCTCAGCTATGAGGAAAGATTAGAGGAACTGAATTTGTTCACTCTTGAGAAGAGGAGAATAAGGGGGGATATGATCAACATGTTTAAATATATAAGGGGTCCATATAGTGAACTTGGTGTTAAGTTGTTCACTTTACGGTCAACACAGAGGACAAGGGGGCACTCTTTACGACTGGAGGAAAAGAGATTTCATCTCCAAATACGGAAAGGTTTCTTCACAGTAAGAGCTGTGAAAATGTGGAATAGACTCCCTCCAGAGGTGGTTCTGGCCAGCTCAGTAGATTGCTTTAAGAAAGGCCTGGATACTTTCCTAAATGTACATAATATAACTGGGTACTGACAATTATAGGTAAAGTGGATCCAGGGAAAATCCAATTGCCTCTCTGGAATCAGGAAGGAATTTTTTCCCCTGCTGTAGCAAATTGGAGCATGCTCTGCTGGGGTTTTTTGCCTTCCTCTGGATCAACTGTGGGTATAGTATTGGGTATATTGGATTGTACGTTTTTTTTTTTTGTTTTGTTTTTTTTTTATGGTTGGACTGGATGGACTTGTGTCTTTTTTCAACCTGACTAACTATGTAACTATGTGATATGTTTCCAGGAAACCCACTTTGCAGCAAATAAATCGCCTAACTTTCAAAATCGCCAGTTCCCGCACATTTTCCAAGCAAATTATACCTCAAAAAAAAGGGGTGTCGCCATAGCTATTAAAGATACTGTACAATTCCAAAGTCTAGATATCCATTTGGACATTTCAGGCAAATTCATTATCTTAGTATGTGAACTTAACGGCAAAAAATTCACCTTAGTGAACATCTATCTTCCAAACTCCAAACAGCTATCTTTTCTAAAAAAAAGTATGGAAAAAAGTCTCATCGATGCAACAGGGTCATACCATTATGTGTGGAGACTTTAATGCTGTCCCCAACAGAGACCTAGATGTATCCAGCCAGACCAAGCATTCAAGAAACAGATTGACTCTTTCATCTTCCGGTTTGTATGATGTGTGGAGGTGCCAACATTCCTCAGAAAAGGACTTTACTTTTTTTTCCAGCGTTCACCATACATATTCTCGCATAGATTTGTTTTTAGTAGATAAATTTATCCTACAACAGATTACCAAATCTGAACTGCATTGTATTACATGGTCGGACCATGCTCCGATATCGGTAGTCATGGGGGATCGCTGCGCCGAGACCAGGGCTAACAGATGGCGCAATGACATTTTCACACTATCTCAACCGCAAAATCTAACGAAAATCGAAAAAGCAATTAAAGAATTTTTTGCCATCAACGCCCCCTCAGTCAGCGACCCCTTCACACTATGGAACGCACATAAAGTTTACGTAAGAGGTCTACTCATACAGATGAGTGCTAGAGCAAAAAGACAAAGATTAGAAAACTCAATACTATATTAGCTCAAATTCAACTGTTAGAAAACTTAAACAAACAACATACCACACAAAATTAAGAGAAGCATTGTTTATGTCCAGGCAAGAATTGCGAACTCTCCTAATATCACGCCATAACCACCAATTGAGATCATTAAATGCTCAGACATATAGATACGGGAATAAAGCAGGGAAGTCCCTAGCCACACAATTAAAAGAAAAAACTATTAAACAAAAAATATCTTACCTCATTAACCCCAAATCCAACAAAAAAGTTTACAACCCACAAGAAATAGCCGATGCATTTAGCGATTACTGCGAGAAACTATATAACCTTAAAAAGGACCCAGATACAGATGCCACCAGAAGAATGTTAAATCTTCTTCATTTGGTGGAGGAGAACAAAGAGCCTTCTCTGCTTCTGGCCTTGGATGCAGAGAAGGCCTTTGATAGAGTGCATTGGGGGTACCTGTCCAAGGTCATGGATAAGTTTGGTCTGGTCGGTCCATTGCAAAAAGCAATAATGGCACTATATTCTTCACCCTCCGCATTTGTATATATAGAAGGCATGTTCTCTAAGCCATTTCTCATTACAAATGGAACAAGACAGGGGTGCCCTCTGTCCCCCATAATTTTCACCATGCTTATGGAACCACTAGCGGAAAAAATAAGGTCCCATCCCTCCATACATGGTATTACATCACAAGAACGCCACCACAAGATCTCATTATTTGCAGACGATGTTATTCTAGCTCTATCGAACCCAGACAAATCATTACCCACAGCACATGATGTCCTTGCACAATTTAGTAAAATATCTTATTATAAAGTTAATGCATCTAAATCCAGCATATTAGGAATACATATACATAAAAAACTTGAAAACCACCTCAAACACTCCCTACCATATCCCTGGACGAACGAATCAATTAATTACCTAGGTATTAAGCTCACTTACCCAGTTTCGAAAACATATACCATTAACTATACCCCACTTCTCTTCTCCTTTCAGCCAGAATTATCTAGACTTGGGAAGCACCACTTGACGTGGTTAGGCCGATTAGCAGCGTACAAAATGCTCATCTTACCGAAGCTAATATACATATTCAGAGTTCTACCAATACCAGCACCAGCATCATTCTTTAGATCAATGCAAAAACAATTATCTAACTTTGTATGGGCAGGGAAAAGACCAAGATGTTCCCCTGAAATACAAACTAAAAACAAAACGGTGGGAGGCATGGGTTTACCAATTCTGAAAGACTATCACACAGCTGCAGTTCTGGACCAACTTAAAAATTGGTTCTCTACCCCTATTACTAAACCATGGTGCCACATGGAAACTGTATGATTAAACAAGATGTCACCATTATCATTTCTAATTGCTACTAAAGCACATAAACAGAATAGAAGACCCCTCCCACAAACAATACAAGCGATACTACAATCCTGGGAAGAGATCAACATTACAGGGAATGAATTTTACCCTTCAACAATGATACCCATTCCCTTGACACACTGCAATGGACAATTCCCAACATTAACCTTCGCAACTGGTATAAGGCAAACATACTAAATATAGTGGATATCATGTGTGGCAATAAGCTGTTACCGTTTAGCTCAATACAACAGAAATTTAATCTCAATACTTCTGAATTTTTAACATATACCCAGATTACTTCATATCTTCAAGAGGCTAAGGCCACACATGTGTCCATAGTAGAAAAAGTATGGACCTTCCTCCAATCCAAAAACCCCAATATAAAAGGAATAAAAATGATCTACAACTATCTTCACTCTAAAGATGCTTTTACAAAAAATAACAAGATTTCCAAATGGGAAAAGGAAATAGGCAAAGAGTTCACAGATCTACAATGGAAACAGGCGATTACTAATAATCGCAAATTCTCCAGATGTGCCAACTATGAGGAACTAACACAAAAACTAATGCTAAGATGGTACTACACACCGTATATTACGGCAAAATTCTCTAGAGACAACTCAAACTTATGCTGGAGAGGGTGCGGACAGATAGGGACCCTAGCACATATGCTATGGTCATGCCTGAGAGTTAAAAAATTTTGGTGGAGGGTCTATGATATGCTTTCTAAATTAACTGATAGCACGGTGGTCCCAAACATAGAACAAGCTATTCTAGGATTAAATATGGACCAATATAAACAAGAACATAGATGTATAGTAACACAAGTCTTGCTGGCAGCAAGAATGGAATTGATATACAGGTGGAAATCTATTGATGTACCTACTATTAAAGACATAAAAATAAAAATTAACACTATAATAGAATATGAAAAAATTATGGCATACAGGGATGGAAACTTTTCAAGGTTTGAATCTAACTGGTCCCCATGGAAACTTCTTCTCTCTTCTAATTATTTGTTTTAATTCTTTCGTTTAGCCATTCAAACTAGCTGTAGCTGGTAAGCTATGCAAAGTAATATATCTCAGTGTTCCCCGAGTCATTCTGATTATTATTTGAATGTTTACTGGTTTACTAATACATTTTGGGGGGGTGATTCCTGTGTGAGCACAGTGTGTTCCCATTGGGGTGCCCGGGGATCTCTTCCCCCTTTATACAAGCTCTGTACTCCCTATTACATGTCCACAAATATTTTTGAGACTCGAGTAATTATTCTTATCTCACAGATTCTTTACAGTAATAAAGTAACAATCTTTAAGATACGTAGAAAATGCTACAGACATATTTAAAGTTTAAAAAAAAAATCTGTAATTAATATTTTCGATTACTTTCTGTACAGTTAGTACAGGAATGTTTTCAATATTTTCCTGTATGATTGCATTTATATGTATTTGTACTAAATATTTCTCAATAAAAACTATTTGAACAAAAACTCGTAGCTCAAGGTAGCATCAGATTAAACTCGTAGCTCGACGCATTTCGTGAATACCTTCACTCGTCAGGAGCAGATGCGACAATTTCCTATAGGATATAATAAGTATGATAAGCCACACTCAGTGTAGAGGGGAATAAAAATAGTAGACTTATGTTAGAAATAATGGGCCAAACACACTTACCAAAATGGGCAGATAGTAAAGCATGCGTGAGATGGCACACGGTGAGCCAGAGGCAAATGGCCCCTCCACGGGGGCTGAGGTGGCATGTGTGGAGGATTGCAGCATGGGATGATGTGAAGAGAGCATGGGTAGGAGAAGGTGTCCATATGAATATAGCAGTATTGTGTGGCTCATCAAACAGGAATATCTGGGAATAAATATTATATATGTGTATAATTTGAAGCAATAAAAGTTGTTTTAGAGTAATACTTAATGAACCCAGTAGACGTGTATAAAGTAGTGTAAGGAAAGGAAACATGAATGGACTAAATAGTTAATGTGCATAGTGCTAAATAAACTTAGAAGAAATGGTAGGTATATGAACAAGTCAAAATAATAAGAGACAGATTGGGAGAGAAATGGGAAAATTGACACCTAGAGTGAAATAGTGAGGGGTGATCGAGAGGCCTTTACCTAAATGCTGCATCCAAACAGTACCACCGGGCACATTAAAGAGGGAATCCACCCAAAAAAAAAATATTAAAAGCCAGCAGCTACAAATACTGCAACTGCTAACTTTTAATACATGGACACTTACCTTTTCCAGGGTCCAGCGATGTCGGCAGCCGACGCGATAAATCGCTCAACTCTCAGCAGCTGCCGCCGCCATCCTAGGTGAGGGAATCAGGAAGTGAAGCGTTGCGGCTTCACTTCTCGGTTCCCTACTGCACATGCGCGAGTCGCGTTGCGCGTCGTAACTGGTCCCCGCCATCTCCTGGGACCTGTGTGTTTCCCAGGAGACAGCGCAGAGGGACAGGAAGAGGCATAGACTCCCATGGGAGTCTATGCCGGAAGTGGGTGCAAATACCTGTCTTAGACAGGTATCTGCACCCCCCTCCCCCCTGAAAGGTGCCAAATGTGGCACCGGAGGGGGGGGGTTCCGAAAAGCAAAAGTTCCATTTTTGTGTGGAACTCCGCTTTAACTATTTAGTCCATTCCTTACACGTTTCCTTTCCTTACACTACTTTATACACATCTACTGGATTCATTAAGTATTACACTAAAACAACTTTTATTGCTTCAAATTATACACATATATAATATTTATTCCCAGATATTCCTGTTTGATGAGCCACACAATACTGCTATATTCATATGGGCACCTTCTCCTACCCATGCTCTCTTCACATCATCCCATGCTGCAATCCTCCACACACGCCACCTCAGCCCCCGTGGAGGGGCCATTTGCCTCTGGCTCACCGTGTGCCATCTCCCGCATGCTTTACTATCTGCCCGTTTTGGTAAGTGTGTTTGGCCCATTATTTCTAACATAAGTCTACTATTTTTATTCCCCTCTACACTGAGTGTGACTTATCATACTTATTATATCCTATAGGCAATTGTCGTATCTGCTCCTGGCGAGTGAAGGTATTCACGAAAAGCGTCGAGCTACGAGTTTAATCTGATGCTACCTTGAGTTACGAGTTTTATCTGATGCCACCTTTATACTAGTTATTTACTTATTTTTATTTTTATACAAACATGTGATCACGGACACAGTTATCGAGCATGCCATTCTTGGCACCTGTAGCTCATATCATTTCCCTATATGTTATTACCCTATCATCATGTATCTGATACGATATGTGTTATATTGATATTTACCTCTGTATTTGCTATACCTACATTTGGTGCTAAGGATATATATGTATATATTTGAATGAATTTCCACCTTTTATTAGCATGACTTTATGGAATAACATTTTTTTTACTTTTACCTCCGCATTCCATCTTCTTCATTCAAAGTCCCAACTTCCCTTTGTTGTATACTTGAGACAGGGATGGAGACACCTCACCGTGCCTCATTCAAAGTCCCAAATTCCCCCCTTTTTTCGTAACAAACAAATGACCCCTGCCCCCACCTATAACTGGCCTTCACACCAAGGAGCACATGGAAGGGCAAACACATGAAAGACAAAAACAGAACATTCCATAGCTCAACTCACCAACCAGTCTGCTAACTGACCAAATTAACCTGTCCAACAGTCTGCGTTAAAAACAGGGGTTTAGTTAGCACGCATTTGCAAATGCATGCATAAGCTACAGGGCCTCTTCACGGCACCTTGTTTATGCTTGCAGTCCTAACGCCACTGAATTTTTATGCTTCTCCACAATGGAAGCACATGCATTAAATGGATAGATGAGTGGCAGGTGGGCCTGGAGGCAGCCCAATCCCCCTTAAAGGAACAGGATATATTGCAATAATAACACCATGGGTCTATCATTCACCTCAGTATCTGATAGTAATAAACTTGCCTTTTTGGATCTGGAATTATTCCATCATAGTAACACCATCTGCGCACAAGAATGTCGCAGGGGAGTCCATCTGATCGGGGAGGCCCCAGGGCCCTATGGGCTCAATCAAGTTCAAGTTTGTGAGAGCGAATATCAGGGATAAGTTCTTTGATGAGGGAACTAACTACTGCAGGTATATCCGTGATGGATTCGGGTAACCCCTGATTCTAAAGTTGTACCTTCTAGACCTGTTCTCGAGGTCATCAATTTTGGCCATGGCAACGTCCAGTTGTTTGTGAAGATCCTGGATGTGGTCTGTGTTCTGGTTTACTCGGGCTATCATGGCATCCATTTTGTTTTCTATGGTTTCAATGCGGGAGCCCAGGAATTATAGATCCATTTTAATGTCAGAGGTTATTTTAGCAGCTGTCTGGGACAAGCTTCTGTCCAGCAACTCTGCAAACTTGTTAAAAATAAAGGCTAGGTCCTGCGGCTGTGAGGGGAACTGTCCCGCACCAAGTAGGGGATCACTAGACACTGGTGAGGTGGCAGTCATGGGTGACATAATTAGCTCATGTCATGTAACTATGTAAGAAGTCTATGTATAGCCGTGGCCAAAGGTTTTGTGAATAACTCAAATATTCATTTTCACAACATCTGCTGCTTCAGTGTTTTTAGAATTTTCTGTCAAATGTTACTATGGTATACTGAAGTATAATTACAAGCATTTCAAGTGTCAAAGGCTTTTGCTGACAATTACATTAAGTTTACGCAAAGAGTCAATAGTTGCTGTGTTGACCCTTCTTTTTCAAGACCTCTGCAATTTGCCCTGGTATGCTGTAAATCAACTTCTTGGCCACATCTTGACTCATGGCAGCCCTCCAAAGCTTGGAGTTCGTCAGAATTTGTGGGGGTTTGTTGTTCACCCACTTCTTGAAGATTGACCACAAGTTCTCAACAGGATTAAGGTTTGGGGAGTTTCCTGGCCATGGACCCAAAATGCCAATGTTTTTCTCCACTAGCCACTTACAAGCCACTTACTTATCACTTTTGCCTTATGGCAAGGTGCTCCATCATGCTGGAAAAGGCATTGTTTGTCACCAAACTGTTCTTGAATGGTAGGGAGAAATTGCTCTCAGAGGATGTTTTTGTACCATTCTTTATTCCGGGCTGTGCAAATTTGTATATGAGTCCACTCCCTTGGCCGAGAAGCAACCCCACACAAAAATGATCTCAGGATTATTTACTGTTGGCATGACACAGGATGGATGGTAGCGCTCACCTTTTCTTCTCCAGGCAAGGTTTTTTCCGGATGCCCCAAACAATCAGAAAGAGAATTCATCAGAGAAAATAACTTTACCGCAGTCCTCAGCAGTCCAATCCCTGCACCTTTTGCAGAAGATCAGTCTGTCCCTGATGCTTTTCCTGGAGAGAAGTGGCTTCATTGCTGCCCTTCTTGACACCAGGTCATCCTCCAAAAGTCTTCGCCTCACTGTGCGTGCAGATGCACTCACACCTGCCTGCCACCATTCCTGAGCAAGCTCTGCACTTGTGGTGCCCTGATCCCTCAGCAGAATCAACTGTAGGAGATGGTCTTTTCACTTGCTGGACTTCCTCTGCTCTCCTCACCTCACACTGCTCTGTCAGTGTGAGGCGAGAAGTGCCGATTACCAGTACTTCCTTGTTTACATGTGACCTTTCCAGAGATCAGGGTCACACCGTGTCCTAACATCACGCCCCTGCGGCCGTTCTGGGACGCCATCATATGACGGCGTCTCGGCACGAGAAACGCACCGCCCCACCTTCATTTGACGGTGGGGCAGGTGGCAAACAGTTAAGCATTATTAAAATCACTGCTCCTGAATGAATGAATGAATGAATGAATGAATGATTTGTAAAGTGCTGCAAATGCGAACTGAATCGCCTCAAGGCGCTGGATGCATTCTCTGTTGTCAGCTTCTCAGAAAAGGAAGGTCTTTAATTTTTTCCTGAAGGCCTGGTGGTTTACTTCCATGTGGATGTTGGTTGGAAGAGCATTCCATAGTCGAGGTCCTTGGACTGCAAATCTTCATTCTCCCTTTGCTTTGTAGCGGTATTTGGGAATGGTAAGGAGGTTTTGGTTAGCTGATCGAAGACTGCGATTCGGTGTGTAGTGTTTTATTTTCTCGCGGAGATATAGTGGGGCGTTTCCTTGTATGCATTTGTGGGTGAGGCAGAGGGTCTTGAATGTGATCCGATTCTTCACGGTTAGCCAGTGTAGGCTCTTTAGGGAGGGGGAGATGGATTCCCAGGGTTTTTTTCCTGTTAACAGTCTTGTTTTGGATGAGTTGTAAGTGCGCAAGCTGATATTGGGGTAGTCCTACGTAGAGCGAATTTGCGTAGTCGAGTCGGGAATTGATGATTGTTCCCACAACTGCCGCTTTGTCCTCTTCTGGGATGAAGGGGATGAGTCTACGAAGCTGGCGGAGGAGATGGTGGGATCCGCTCACCACTGATCCTATTTGTGCATCCATTGTCATTCCCGAGTCAAAAATGACTCCGAGACTTTTGGCTTTGGTGCTTGGAGAGATGGTCTGTCCAGGGATGGTGGGAGGTGTCCATGGAGTCTTTATTTTGGAATTTTTGTTAGCTTGTAGGAGAAGAAGTTCTGTTTTTGATCCGTGGAGTTTGAGGGAGCTAGTGGTCATCCAGTCATCTATTAAGGTGAGGCATTTCTGTAATTGCTGATGAAGGTCTTTTTGTCCGTTGATGCGAAGGTAGAGTTGGGTGTCGTCAGCGTATGAATGGAAGCAAAGATCGGTTTTCCTGATGAAATTGAGAAGTGGGCGGATGTATATGTTGAATAGTACTGGTGACAAGGGTGAGCCTTGAGGGACTCCACAGGAGACTGCCCGGGTTTCCGAGGTGAATGTTCCTAGTTTCACTGTCTGGGAGCGATTCTCTAAGAAGGATGTAAACCATTTTAGAGCAGAACCTGTAGCTCCTGCAACTTCAGCGAGGCGGACAAGTAAAGTATTGTGGTCCACTGTATTGAATGCTGCGCTGAGGTCTAACAGTACCAGGAGACTCTGTTCTCCGTCGTCTGCTGATTCAAGGGCGTCGTCCCATATTTTGAGAAGTGCTGTTTCTGTGCCATGGCCCGGGCGGAAGCCTGATTGCAGAGGGTCCAGGAGTTGGTGTGTGTCCAGGTGGTGTTGTAGCTGCTGTACTACTGCTTTCACCATAATCTTGGAGATGGAGTTGAGGCTAGTTATTGGTCTGCGGCAGTTAGGGTCCTTAGGGTCGAGATTGGCTTTCTTTAGCAGGGGTTTGACGATGCCTTGCTTGAGGGAGGTTGGCACAGTCCCTTCTTTAAATGATTGATTTATGAGATGTGTTAGGGTAGGGGCCAAGATGTCGGAACATTCTTTAAGCAGTTTAGTGGGGATAATGTCGTTCGGTGATTTGCTGTCTCGAAGGCTTCTGATGATGTTTTTAGTCATGTCTATGGTGATTGGGGACAAAAAGAAATTCGGTGGTTGAGTGATGTTCGTGTCGCTATCCTCTTTTTGCTTTGGTTGAGTGAGGTTGGTTGTTGTTTTCTGATGGATTGATTTCTGAATGTTGTCGATTTTGTCGATGAAGAAATCTGATAACTCATTGCAGAATTCTTGAGTATCACTTCCTGGGGGCTCTAAGCAGGTCGAGTTCATTGACTGAGCAACTATTTTGAAAAGTTTCAGCGGACGGTTTAAGGCGGATGAGATGGTGTCTGAGAAATGTTCTTTTTTGGCTTTGAAGATTGCCTTGTGGTATTTCACAGTGAGTGCTTTGTAGTTAGCATGGTTTTCCTTGGTGGGATTTCTTCTCCATGCTCTTTCACCCTACTCAAGCAAGAGCATAGAAGAGCGGAGAGTACCGTTAAACCAACTCGAGTTTTTTTTGCGGATGAGTGTTCTGCGTTTTGGTGCCACGGAGTATGCTGTTTGTAGTAATACATTGTTTAAGGAGTTGAATGTTTGTTCTGTTGAGAGGTTTGAGTTTAGCAAAAGAATTTTGCTTGATAATGTAGTTTTGAAGAGATCAGAGTGAAGTTTCTTCTGAGATCTATTCCAGTGTGTTGCTGTTGCGTGTTTCTGTTTTTGGAGGATGGTGTTCGTGGTGATTTTAAATTTAATAGCATGGTGGTCCATTCATGGTAGTGGAGTGTTGTCAAATACGTTGATGTCCATATTCTGTTTGAAAATGAGATCTAGAGTGTGTCCTGAACCATGCGTGGGAGAATTTATCAGTTGTTGAAGGCCAAGTTCTTCCATTTGGTTGACGCAGGCGGTTGCGATGGGGTCTTGGGCAGAGTTTGCCCACAGGTTAAAATCCCCAAGTACCAGCAGGTTTTTGGTTTTCAAGGTGTGTATCGAGAAGAATTCAGTGAGCGGCATGAGGAGATTGGTCTTTGGTCCTGGTGGTCTGTAGCATAGTAGTATGTGAATGGTGTCTTGAGGTGTTGTTTGAAGATGCAGTGAGAGTGTTTCCATGAAAGGCACTGAGTTCTGTACGTTTGGTTTGGTGAACCCAAGATGTGATTTGAAAATCACTGCTAGGCCTCCTCCTTTTTTTCCGATTCTATGCTCTTTTAGGATACTGTAGTTCTTGGGCACCAGTTCAGTTAGGATGGTGTTGCAATCGGATGTTAGCCAGCTTTCTGTAATGAAGAGGCAATCTAAGTTGTTTTCAATGACGAAATCGTGGATTTCCAGCCTGTGCTTGACTGCAGATCTGGTGTTGATCAGGGCGCATGCTAGTTGTTGTGGTTGGATCGGTGTCTCATTGCATTTCCTGGTTGATTGAGGGTTGGTCTTGATCCAGACGTTTCCGGATCCGGGCTTTCCTCCCCCTCCTCCTCGTTGCTATAATTAGCACGCACCTGCTGTGTCTCCACCATGTGCTCCTCCCCCACTGCGTCGAATGAAAAGGGGCGGGGAATAGACTATAAAGAACGTCAGGGGCGGGCGGAGTTACACGCGTGCTCAGTGTGTATAAAGCGTAACACGCGTGCGTAGTACGTACGATCTGTGAGCAGAGGAAGGAGTATCGGAGGCGCCGATCGTGATAACGAAGGTAAGAGCCAAACTTGGGCCTATACTGCTTCTAGATTGAGGCCTATATTGTAACAAGATTAGGAGAGTTTGGCCTGACATTAGGGTTTGTCTCGTGTTGTGTCTTGCAGTGAAAATGGATATCTTGAAAGATGACGACTTTATGGCAATCTTCATTGATATGTTCAGGGAGCTGCCTTGTCTGTGGCAGATAAACCACCCACATTATAAGAACCAAACAAAGAGGAAGGCAGCACTGGATCAATTGCTGGAATTTGTGAAGACGGTGATCCCCACGGCAGACATCACCTATTTGAAGATCCTAATTGGTGGCCTGAGGAGCACTTATCTAAGGGAGCACAAAAAGGTCCAGGATTCCCAGAGATCCGCAGCAGCAGATGACACCTATGTCCCCAGGATGTGGTACTATGACAGGCTGCATTTTCTGGCAGGTCAGACTAAACCCAGGTCATCACTCTCCAGTCTTCTTTCCACGCTTTCTTCTCCCCCAGCTGAGGCTTCTGATCCTTCCAGGCAGCAACATGTGGAGGAGCCCAGCTTGAGCCAGGTATAGCATTCCTCTAAATATTTCTGCTTGTCCAATCAATGATGTTAACTAGATGTTAGTTTGAAGTACTAATTTATGATTGTGATTGATGATGCAAAAACTAAAACCATGTCCCTTTTTCATACAAAGGGAAGTCTCAGCCAGGAGGTGGCCGGGCCAAGCAGGCTGCCTGATATGCAGGTCCCTCCCCTACATCCGCAAAGACAGAGTGGCAGGAAGAGGAGTACCCTGGAGGAGGCTGCCATAGGCCTCTTTTGGAAGGCTATAGAGGCCCTGAGAAACCCACACACTGTGGAGGAGGACTTTGCTTGCATAACTGCCTGCAAAATGAGGCAGATGGAGGAGGGCCAACAACTCATGTGTGAGTCCTTAATGTTGGAAGCTCTCAATAAGGGGTTGAGGGGCCAAATAACATCTGCTATCCACATTTGTGACCTCACACATGGTCCTCCTCCTCCTCCAGGTCCTACTAGTCCTCCTCCTCCTCCTCCTCCTCCTCCAGGTCCTACTAGTCCTCCTCCTCCTCCAGGTCCAACTCCTCCTCCTGCCACATCTCCAACACCTGAGCCACAGCCAGGAAGGAAGCGTGGAAAGAAGACCAGAAAGTGATTACTCTGGGTCCAGTCTGGTCTGGCAAAAGATGCAGGCTCTTGTAGTACCACAGCCTGGAGACACAGATGTCCTGTTCTGCTTTCCAGATCTCTGGAACTTCTGGACCAGACTGCACTCCCTTAGATAAGGACTCCTCAGGCCACCAATTTTGATGTTAAAGAATTAATGTCTGCCCTGGGGGTCCAAGGCTTCCCTAATTTCAGCTGTTTCTCCAGTGTTGCCTCCCTCTTTGTTTGGTTCTGAGCCCTTAATAAAGGATTTTTTGTTTCAATTATACTCTCCTATGTGTTTTTTCCTTCAAAAAGGACAGTTTGTTTGTGAGGATTCAGGTACATTTCTAAAGTACAATGTGAAATTAACAAGGGACACCAACACCAAACAATCTCCTTGAGATTAAATAATATAAGATATCAATGGTGTTGTGGTAACTTGACACACAAAACACACACAAAAATATTATGGAGTAAAACTAAAAATAAAATAGAACAAAGATCAGACTTGAGAAAAATACAAACCTAAAAAAACAAACAAAAACAGCCTTTAAAAAAAAAAAAAAAAACAACCTAAAAATAATTTTATCAGATGTGACAAATCCAAATATATTGAGGGAGTCCCGATAAATAATAAAGAAAGAAGTTTGTGAGAAGTCTGTGTGAATATGAGCATCAAAACTACTTCATTCTTCTCACATTATAAAGAAGAATAGAGTGCGCTGTATTAAACCATTTTTGACATTGCACCGTGACGAAAGTGCTGTATCCATTGCGAAAGCTAATTTTACCAGACCGAGCTGTTCCGTCTCGGAATTTCTTCTGAGCATGCGTGGCACTTTGTGCGTCGGAACTGGCCACACACGGTCGGAATTCACGCGATCGGATTTTGTTGTCGGAAAATTTTATAGCCTGCTCTCAAACTTTGTGTGTCGGAAAATCCAATGGAAAATGTCTGATTGAGCCCACACATGGTCGGAATGTCCGACAACACGCTCCGATTGGACATTTTCCATCGGAAAATCCAACCGTGTGTACGGGGCATTACACTTGCACGAAGTCAGGGATTTTGTTGGATTAGAGTCAAGTGTATGCTTGACCAATGTCAATTAGCAGGTGCTAATGATCATCAATTTCTTTTGTAGGTTGAAACTTAATCATTAACTGAAATAGAAACAGCTGTGTAGGGGGCTTAAAACTGGGAGAGCCAAACTCTACTTACTAAGGTGAGGTTGTGGAAGACAGTTTCATGTCACAGGTCATATACTATGGCAAGGCTGAGCACAGCAACACAACAGGTAGTTATACTGCATCAGCAAGGTCTCTCCCAAGCAAAGATTTCAAAGCAGACTTCCAGATGTGCTGTTTAGGCTCTTTTGAAAATGCACAAAGAAGCAGGCAAAGCTGAGGACTGTAGACATAGTGGTTGGCCAAGAAAACTTAATGCAGCAAATGAAAGACACATGATGCATACTTCCCTTCGCCATCAGATGTCCAGCAGTGCCATCAGCACAGAACTGGCAGAAACCAGTGGGACCCAGGTACATCCATTTACTGTCTGGAGAAATCTGGCCAGATTTGGTCTTCATGGAAGAATTGTGTCCAAAATGCCATACTTCTGACACAGAAAAAAGGCCAAGCGACTCAGCTATGCATAAAAACATAGGAACTGGGGTACATAAAAATGGCAGCAGGTGCTCTGGACTGATAAGTATTTGACTGTAGCAGGAGGCAGTTTGTCCACTAAAGGACTGGAGAGTGGTACAATATTGAGTGTCTGCAGGCAACAGTGAAGCATGGTAGAGGTTCTTTGCAAGTTTAGTGCTGCATTTCTGCAAATTGAGTTGGAGATTTGGTCAGGATCAATGGTGTCCTCAATGCTGAGAAATACAGGCAGATACTTATCCATCATGCCTTACCATCAGGGAAGTGTGTGATTGCCCCTATTTTTGTTCTGCAGCAGGACAATGATGCCAAACATACAGCCAATGTCATGAAGACATACAGGGGGTTATTTACGAAAGGCAAATCCACTTTGCACTACAAGTGCACTGAAAGTGCAGTCGCTGTAGATCTGAGGGGGGCATGCAAGAAAAATAAAAAACAGCATTTTTGCTTAAACATGATTGGATGATAAAATCAGCAGAGCTCCCCCTAATTTCAGCAATTCCCCTCAGATCTACAGAGATATACAGCAACTGCACTTACAAGTGCACTTGTAGTGCAGAGTGGATTTCCCTTTAGTAAATCAACCCCACAGTGTGTTCAGCGTAAAGAAGAGCTAGGAGTCCTGGAAGTGATGGTTTGACCCCCACAGAACCCTGATCTCAATGTCATCCAGTCTATCTGGGATTACATGAAGAGACAGAAGGAAAGGATTTGAGGCAGCCCACATCCACAGAAGATCTGTAGTTAGTTCTCCAAGATGTTTGGAACAATCTACCTGCCGTGTTCCTTCAAAAACTGTATGTAAGTGTACCTAGAAGAATTGATGCTGTTTTATAAACAAAAGGTGGTCACACCAAATATTGATTTGGATTTCTCTACTGTTTGTTTACTTTCTTTTGTTTTGTTAATTGATACAAATAAACTATTGACACTTTTGTTTCTGAAATAATTCCTAATTACCACCTTTTTTTAAGGTTTATTCTTCCTTTCCCTACATTAAGTGCCGTTTCACACTGATGCGAGTTCATAACGAATGCGATGCGTCAAAAGAACTTTAAATTCGCATGTCATCCCTGAAGTAATTGTTTTCTATGAAGGTCATTCACAAACATGCGTTGCGATTTCTCTACGAATGCGATGCGATCAAAAAAAGGGTCTTGTGCGAGTTTACTGCATAGCGTTGCAAATTTAGTCTTTATAGACATCAATGTAAATTGTTCTGGAATGGCATTTGATGGTTCACATATGTGCGAATTCCTAACCTCCAGCTCCTCCTCCCAGTACTGCCCCCTCACCTCTCCCAGTACCGCCCCCTCACTTCCTGTTTCCTGTCTCATGTCCATATGCAAACAGATAAGATGGCCCCCCGGCGTCGGAACTCCATCGACAATGAGGAGCTTATTAGGCTTGTTCGTGACAGGCCATACATATGGGACAGCCGTATACCCTAATATAAAAATAATGCCCAGAAGGGCAGAGGCTGGGAAGAAATATGTAAAACTTTATATTCTGACTGGGAAGACTTCACTCCACAAGTTCGCAAACATAAACGTAAGTACCTATTTATTCATCCCACTGACCACCAATGTAAGGGGCATCTATCCCACTGACCACCAATGTAAGGGCATGTATCCCACTGACCACCAATGTAAGGGCATCTATCCCACTGACCACCAATGTAAGGAGCATCTATCCCACTGACCACTAATGTAAGGAGCATCTATCCCACTGACCACCAATGCAAGGACATGTATCCCAATTTTTCTTTATTAAAAGTCTTGCAATTAATAAGCATAAAATCACTATATATAATATACATAAATATATACATATTTACATAAATGAAAATAAATATAGCAAATCTGCTATGACTTTACAGCAAAAACAAAACTCATCATGAACATGTCATTATTGGGGATAATCTTACTACAACTCACACCAACACCAGACATCCAAACTGTGAGGTCAAGAAACAAACCCGCACCCATTATGCATGCAGCCCTTCTTCAAAAAGAAGCTACTAACCAACAAAAGCTAAGGGAGTGAAAGAAACAGAAAAAGAAAAGAGCACCTCACCCAGAGATGGGCAGTTCACCAAAGGCAGGTCTGATATTCCTCCACGCCCGTTTCCAGACCGCCCGAGGCTCCCTGCCCCTCTCAAGACCCCGAATTTTCCCAACCTCACCCAGAATATCGTGCACCACCGCCTCAACAGAGAGGATTTTTTTCCGCAGGGTAATCTGGCACCGTGCATTCCATGTGAAGTAACGGACAACTATACTAACTAAAAACAGTGTATCCAAATCAAAATCCCAGCAAGTCGGGAATGCCCCATACACCCACTCCGCATAACTCATGCGATAGAAAAAGGGGATGCCTAGAGCCCTCCCCACCCTTTTATACACCTCTATGTTAAAGGGACACTGCAGCAAAAAGTGGTCCATAGACTCCACTTTACCAACACACTCCGCTCTAGGACAATCCTGATCATCCACAGGGCGATGCTTCAAGTTCCCTCTGACATAGAGCCTTCCATGAAAAGCGAGCCAGGCTTGATCCCTAAACTTCAAGGGGATTCTTTCTAAATTGATTAAACGCAACCCCTCCCTCATTACAGAGCCTGGGCAATCCCTTAAGGCCAGTGACACACTGAAAGCAGAGCTCAAAATCCTCTTCTCCAGAAGCTTCCTGGGGAGGGACTTGATATCCTCCACTGTCACCTGCCACTGCCGAAGTATTTTCATACACGGGGCAACATAAGCCGGGAGCTTGCCATGTCGGACTCTCAGACTTTTCACTGGCCCGCCATCTTCCCAGCATCGCAGAAAAGGCCTAAAACAAGATTGAAAAATGCCCACCCATCCCGGCGGGTTCTCTGCTAGCATGTTACCAAGATTGTACTTTAAAAAGAGCAGAGAAAAGAAAACTATTGGGTTGACCATTCCTAGGCCACCCTCCCACCTACACAGGTAAGTTACATTGCGTTTGATCAGGTTCAGCCTACTTCCCCATAACAGTTGGAAAAAACAGCTGTACACCCTTGCATAGAGAGATGCTGGCAAGATACAGACGAAGCTGACATATAAAAAGATTGGGACCAGGTACGTTTTGATCAACCCTCTCCCTCAAGGAAAGCTTCCATTTCTTCCAGCTTGCTACTTTGGCATTGGCACACACCAACCTGCTTTCCCAATTTCGATGATCATAGTCACCAGGACCAAATTTGATGCCCAACACTTTAATTTCCTGCTGGGGCTCTGGGAAGGCATCCGGAAGTTCGAAGCTTTCACCCTCCTCACCCATCCAGAAAACTTCACTCTTTTCATGGTTGACTTTAGAACCAGAAGCCTCCGTGTACTGCTCTATCATAGAGACCACCTCCTGCGCCTCCTCTGTCCCAGAGACAATAACAGACACATCATCGGCATATGCCACGACCTTCAGAGGCAGCACACCAGCAATGCCCAAAGGCACCCCGCACAAAGATCCACTCTCTAGCCTTCTTATGAAGGGGTCGATTGCGAATACATATAACAGGGGGCTCAGAGGACATCCCTGGCGCACACCAGAGCCAACCTCAAAAGGCCCTCCAACCCAACCATTAACCAGTGGGAAGCTCTCAGCCCCTCTATATAATGTCTTCAGCCAATCTATAAACCTCCCCTGCAGGCCGTATCTACCAAGTAGCAAATACAGGTACTCGTGATTGACTCTATCAAAAGCCTTCGCCTGATCGAATGCCAGCAAGTACTTTCTCCATCCAGCAGCCCTGCATCGTTCCAAAGCCTCCCGGACAGCTAAAACCGCTGAAAAAGGTACTTCTACCTTGGACCGAGCAGTGCTGATGACTGGACAACAAATCGCCTGCTACTGACGACAAGCGCCAAAAAAGAATCTTCGCCAGGATCTTTCTATCAACATTGAGAAGACTGATGGGGCGCCAGTTCTCAATCATTGAGGGGTCCTTACCTTTTGACAGAAGAATCACAGCGGATTGCCTCATGGAGGGAGGGAGCGAACCCTCTTCTAGACAGCTGTTATAAACCTCTGCTAAAAAGGGAGCCAGAATGGACTTAAAACACTTGTAGAATTCAGCTGTCAACCCATCTGGCCCAGGCAATTTTTTGGTAGCCAGCTTCTCTATAGCATGAACTACCTCATCCACTGAAATTGGTTCTGTCAAATCCATCAAAGGCAACGTACCATTTCCCAATCCTGGAGTAGAATCCAGAAAGCTTTCCATCCTGTCCCGACAAAGGTCCTTTCTTCCCAAAAGGTCTGCGTAATATGATCTAAAGATCTCCAGGATCCCTGATCTGGACTTCACCAGGGAACCCGTACTATCCCTCAGGCCTATGACCGTCTTAACTGCTATGCCTTGCTTACAGTTCTGGTAAGGATCAGGCGAGTGATATTTTCCATAATCCCTCTCCAGAACCAAGGAGGCATGCCGGTCGTATTGACACTTCCTAAGAAGAAACTTCACCTTAGAGATCTCCCCTGGATCTCCTCTATACGAGACAAGACGATCAAGCTTCCTCCGCAAATGCTGGTAGGCAATGTACATACCAAGCTGCTTCTTCTTACTTATGGCCTTGAAAAGTCCAATTGCCCGTTGTTTCACAAGCTCCCACCACTCTGACTTACTGCTGCAAAAGTCCAGAATAGAAACCTGTGCCTGAAAAAAATCCTCAAAGGATTGTCTTACCTCTACATCTTCCAGGAGAGCCGAATTCAGTTTCCAGGTACCCCTTCCCCTTGGTGGAGTGTCCGAGGCATTCAGAGTCACAGACAGCATACAGTGGTCAGAGAACTCCACCGCCCTCAACTCAGGAGCCGAGAAAGCAGAGTTCTCCTTTAAAAAAAAAAACCTATCTATCCTACTCTGACTATTCCCTCTCTGAAATGTGAATCCCGTGCTGCCAGGGCAGTGCTTAATATGCACATCTACCAGGCCCGCTTGTCTCACCATATCTCTAAGAAAAACGCTATCATAACCCAGCCTGTCTATGGAGCCTCTCCTGTCTTCAGGCCTAATTATGGTGTTAAAATCACCTCCAAAGACAACCTGCTGGGACGTAAAAAGGAAGGGCTTGATCTCTGTGAGGAGGCATTTCCTGCCCCATTTTGACTGCGGTCCATAGATATTGATCAGGCGCAGGTCCTGCCCCCTAACAGAGACGTCTAAGACCATGCATCTCCCCATTTCTACCTCAATTACCCACCGGCATGTTACCATATCGGTTTTAAAAAGGACCGCAACTCCGCTGCAGGGCTCAGCCGCAAGAGACCAAAAGGAGGGACCGCATCTCCACTCCCTTTTTGCTAGATGGACATCGGCCAAAGTATTGAGCCAGGTCTCTTGCAAAAATAAAATCTCGGCATCAAACTCGCTGAGCAAAAATAAGGCAATATCACGAGCTCTTGCAGATTTAATGCTGGCGACATTAATGGTCGCCACCTTTATCGGAGTGGGAACTGCCATCAGGATGATTGGGGTAGTCGTTTCTTAACCTTTGCCACACTCTCATCACCCGAAACAGCTCTCTTAAGACTATGTGACTCCTCCTCATCCATGGATGATAAAGAGAAAGATATATCAGACATCTCATCACCCGACAACACTGAAAAGGTATTACCAAGAGGGGTAGTCGTTTAACCTTTGCCATACTCTCATCACCCGAAACAGCTCTCTTAAGACTATGTGACTCCTCCTCATCCATGGATGATAAAGAGAAAGATATATCAGACATCTCATCACCCGACAACACTGAAACGGTATTACCAAGAGGAACCCCTCCTGGGTCCGACTCTGAGGAAGAAATGACCACTTTACTTGTCTTCCTCTTCTTTTTCTTCCTCCTAAACTTCTTCCACCCCTCATCATCCGAATCCCCCTCAACAGAGGGTGAGACATGGGATATGGACACCTTTCCCTCAACCCCTCCCCCATCCAACACCCTCACACTCCCCTGACCACGTTTGTGCCGCTGAGGGACAGGGACTGGAGGCCGAGAGGGAAGATCTGCCAAACCTGCCCCCCCAGCAGCTTCTGCCAGTCTGGAGGATCTATGTACAGTAGGATTAGGGACCACCACATGGGGGACAGACTCAGGGACCACATTACTAGATGAAACAAAATCTGAAACAACAGATGTAACAGACACAGGAGGGACAGACTCAGGGACCACATCACTAGGGGAAACAGAATCTGGAACAGATGTAACAGACACAGGAGGGACAATAACAGTTTTAGCGGCCTCATCCTCCTTATCAAGTCTCTGCAACTCAGCCTCCAATCCTGGCAAGTTATGTAATGCCTCCGGGCACTGGCTATAAGGATGACCCAGCTTTTGGCACAAATTGCACCGAATTTCAGTACAATCCTTAGCCAAATGGTCCAGATCCTGGCATAGTGAGCATTTCTTACGGGTACAAGTAGATGCAAAATGGCCTTTGTCTCCACATTACAGACTTTAGGCTGACCCTGGTAAAAAATAGTCAGCCTATCCCTCCCCAGAAAAGCTGAACAGGGAAGGTGTTGAACTACATTTCTAAGCACCCCCAATTTTAGTGACACTGTCCAGGCCCCTGTCCATATCCCATGCTCATCAAGGATCTTCCGCAGTGGAGCGAGGACCTCACCATATCGGCGTAGCCATACTATCAAATCAGCCTCTGGTATGGATTCGTTGCGCACCAGGATCGTCACCGACTTTATCAGAGGCTGCCTGGAAATCACCTTTGGCACCAAACCACTCCACTGCGGAAGGCCCTTGCACCTCCTATATCGCTCCCAAAATAAATCCAAACCCTCAGGCTTTACTAAGGACAAATCAAATTCATAACTCCCCACTGGGCAAATCAAAGCAAAGATATCCAAGGCTTTAAACCCCATTTCCAGAACCAACTCAGCCACCCTCCCCCTTACTGGTGGGGTCCCCTCCCCCTCCCACTTCAATTGAATCACATTCCTTCTCCTGTACCCAACCATCCCACCACCAAGCCCCCCCAAATTGTGACCACTAATATTTACAAAACCCTCCACCCTCCTTGGTGCAACTCCCCAGAACAGACGCATAACTGCCCACATTTCTCTCAGCAGAAGAAACATTTGTGTGTTTTGAACCGTCTGTCACATTTCTAGCAGATATCGATTGTACAGATTTGGTCTGAACAATCGATGAGTCTTTCCTCTGCTGAGCAGGGAGAGCAATGTCATTTTTATTTTTCCCAGCAGTATTAACCCCTTCACCACCACCCACCACATTCATTGTTTTATCATTACTGTCATTCTTAATACTTGCTGGTATATTCACAGTTCCTGTAGTCTTCCCAACAGTGTCAGTTCCCACTGCTGTGCTGGTGGAATCTTCAGCTGGCCTGTTCTCTTCCATCAGGACAGGACTTTCAGCAGGCTGGTCTGACACATCCATGGCTTCCACTGCACATGGTGCAATGTGCTGATCCCCTCCCCCATCAGCATCAATCAGCTCTGCTGGAACACAGGGAGGTTCAGGTGAAGCAATCTCTTTGCTGGTGTCAGCCATACTGTGTGAAACACATTTAGAAAACTTGGTAGAGGAACTACTGGTCTCAGCAAATGCAGGAGTAGAAACATCCATGTTCAGGGTGTTTGGTGCAGGTCCATCTTCATTCCCTGGTTTATTTTTTTTCTCATCCTCAGAGATTTCTGATGGATCATTAGAAATGGCAAACTTGTCTGCTCTCAGGGGTGACTCCATCTGCTGGATGAAGGTCAGGGTGCCATGCTCACTCTCAACCCCCTGGCTGGTTGCCGCTGGCGATTCCAAGGCCTTACATGGGGGGAGAGGTGCAGAGGCAGATGGACCCGGGTCATCCATAACCTGAGGCTGCTGATCCATGCAACTTACTGACGACTGGCTGGCAAATCTCTTCTCATTGTCGAACTTTTCTTTAAAAGCTCCACTTCTGGCTTTTAACTTCTCCAACAATAAAGTTTTCTGCTTTACTTTTTCCTCCAATTCCTGTAACTCAGGCTTCATGGCTGTGCGATTTCTACTCCAGGCCTGGAAGTATTTGGCTCTGAAGTTCTTATGTTCAGCTTTCAAAACTTGAAGTTTCTCTTCAGCCCTTCCAATTTGCCTAAAGCGATCAACAATCTTCTGACTGAAGATACTCGCATCCATAACAGGGCCTGGACCCACAGTCAGATCCTCCACCTCCTCCTCACTAGGCCCCGTGTCATCAGGGGGATCCCTCCCAGGGCCTCCCCCAGGATCAGGCATTATTCCTGGGCCAAGCTAACAGGCAAGGCCCAGGCTTGAAAAAAGGCTGGTTCTCAGAGAGCTCCCTGGGTGTGTCCTCCTCCTCCTTCCCACTGATCACCAATGTAAGGATATCTATCCCACTGACCACCAATGTAAGGGCATCTATCCCACTGACCACCAATGTAAGGGGCATCTATCCCACTGACCACCAATGTAAGGGCATGTATCCCACTGACCACCAATGTAAGGGCATCTATCCCACTGACCACCAATGTAAGGGGCATCTATCCCACTGACCACCAATGTAAGGGCATGTATCACACTGACCACCAATGTAAGGACATCTATCCCACTGACCACCAATGTAAGGGCATGTATCCCACTGACCACCAATGTAAGGACATCTATCCGACTGACCACCAATGTAAGGACATCTATCCCACTGACCACCAATGTAAGGGCATCTATCCCACTGACCACCAATGTAAGGGGCATCTATCCCACTGACCACCAATGTAAGGGCATGTATCCCACTGACCACCAATGTAAGGACATCTATCCCACTGATCACCAATGTAAGGGCATGTATCCCACTGACCACCAATGTAAGGGCATCTATCCCACTGACCACCAATGTAAGGGCATGTATCCCACTGACCACCAATGTAAGGACATCTATCCCACTCACCACCAATGTAAGGACATCTATCCCACTGACCACCAATGTAAGGGCATGTATTCCACTGACCACCAATGTAAGGACATCTATCCCACTGACCACCAATGCAAGGGCATGTATCTCACTGAACACCAATGTAAGGACATCTATCCCACTGACCACCAATGTAAGGGCATCCATCCCTCTGACCACCAATGTAAGGGCATCCATCCCACAGACCACAAATCCCACAGACCAGCTGTGTAATGAGCATTGTTCCCACTCACCACCAATAAATTGTTTATGTTTTATTTGATTACAGAAGAACTCATACGTACTAGGTGGGCGAAGCCTGAAGGATACGCTTCAAAGACACCAGAGACTGGAGCGTGAAGCACGAAGTGCGTCTGGTGCCGTCCCAAAGCGTCCCTATTCTTTTGCTAGATACCTGGACTTTCTCAAGCCAGTGCTAGAATTAAGGAAGTAAGTTTACATACAAGAATACTTCTCTCTACTATCCCTCTCTAATATACCTACCCTCCCTCTAACCTTCACGTCTACCGCTATCATCTTTAGTTAGAATTTCAAGTATAAACTTTTGTATTTCAGCACAGAAGCAAGTTGGGAAGAGGAGGAGGAAGAGGGAGAGGAGGATGCTAATATTGTTGATGTAGATGAGGGAGTTTCATTCGCTTGCCAAAACATAGAGGAATCATCATCTATTGAGGTAGAGGGTGACGCAATCGATGTACATGAATCATCGACTCAGGAGCAAGATAATGAGTCTACTGACATTTCTACACCTTCCAACAGACGGAAAAAGCTAACATCTACCTCACGCAGGAAGCGAAGCAGCAGGGCAGCAGAACAGGTGGAAGAACAAGATCAGACAAATCAATTACTCAATATTGTATCAGGGATCACTGAACAAATGGATGTTCAGAGATGCCCTCATACAATGTTTGCCCTAAGTTTAGTGCCTCTGCTCAAAGAGGTATTGCCAGAATAGTACTTCAACATGAGGATTGCAGTGCAACATTGCATACATTCCTTCACTATTCCAAGCCATGTTTCAGAGCCAACGCAAGAGAGTACTAGTACTCAACTAATTACACCCTTTTCTGCTGCTCAAAATCCTGCACCAATCCCTTATCCTTCCAGTTTTTCTGACCACCCAAGCATATATAAAAGCTGTGAAAATTTTGAATAGACTTCCTCAGGTGCTAGTTCTAGCCAGCTCAGCAGATGGTTTATAAAAATCTGGATGTGTTTCTAATATTCAGGCTACAAATGACACTTCAGACGCAGACTGTTGATCCACCCAATATTTGTTTGCTTTAGGGCAGGGATCTCCAAACTTTGACATCAGCACATGGAATAGTGCCCCATGTTTGGTACTAGGGGGAGGAATACTGCCCCATCATTGGTATCAGTGGGCGAAATAGTGTCCCAAGGCTCAAATAAAGGCAAGCAAAGGGCTGTATCTGGCCCCTGGGCCACAGTTTAGACACCACTGCTGTACAGGATTACAGTAAATTTGTCCCTGTTGAATCAAATTGGACTATGTTTTCTATGTTTTTATGCCTCCCTCTGGATCAACTGTGGGTTTGGAGTTCTGTAAATATGGGTTTTTCATTTATTTACTTTCTATTTCTGTCTTCTGAACATAATGGACTTGTTGGTGTGTATTTCTTCAGAATGATTATCTATGTAACTACAATCATTTTGCTGCATAGCACAGGTATAAAATTATTTTATATTAGAATAATTATGTTATTATAATTATATTAGAATTGTATATCTTTCATTAGCCATGGAAACCAAAAAAAAAGGAAAAGAGCCTGCCCAGGCACATTGCTAAGTGATAAAAGCTAAAAGCTCAGAATTTAAAGAGACTGGTGGCCCTCTAGTCAACATTAAAACTGCATCCAGCATTAGCATTCCTGACATAAAAGCAAATCTAGTATTATGATTTACCATTTGACAAAGTGTTTTTCTAAAGAGGCAGTAAAAACACAGTGTTAGGCTTACTGCCATCTGCTGTCAATCACCAAGAAGGCAGATGGGGAACTGTTCTCTTGGCGTTCCACATCAGGTCCACTTCAATCATAAATGAAGCAAACCTGATGGGGATCTAGCCTCTCAGCCTTTCCATCAGGCTTCATCCACCAAACCGCTCAACTCCTCAGGCACTGCACTTGTCTGTGTGACAGGCACAGTTCTCTGGTAGGTAGCAAAGCTGAGCCACTGATACTCACCTGCACTGGGGGTGGATGGTCCACTATGGACACTCCAGCCTCAGTACTAGAACCCACCATTCCTCCTGCAAAAAAATGCATTTACCTGTTTTTAACAGGTGCCTGAATCCGTCACAAGCATTGTCATTTGTCATGTGGAGCCATTGAAGAAAATAAGTGCTCTCTCATTTCTGCCATACTTTGGAGATTGCATATTAGGTAGGCATCAACATGGTGGTCTAAAGGTACGAAGTGTTACCCAGCTGTTTGTGTTATCTCTCACTAGTTTCCTGATTCATTATTTCTAAGAAAAGTTTTTCTTCAATAGGCATTACCACTTGTACATCATCCTTTGTTTTTAGACTGTGCTCTGTAAATTGTCACTGTTACAGGCAAAATGTAAAAGGGTGTACTTACAGGCCCAAAAATACACCACTCAGCGCCAAGGGCCCTAGCAGTACCAGAGCAGTAATGTGAAACAAACAGGGAACAAAATAAATAAATAAAATGACACTAAAATATTAAGTGACAAAAAGTCTCAAATAAGACTAAGGAGAGAAGCAGCCGTTTAAAGTTGCAGAGACATCATCATAAATCGTGACATACCAAAATCAGCAAAGTGATCATAGTAACACATTAAAAACAGCGCTAGTGTTGAGCTGAACGGATAATGTGGCCAACTACACATGCAAAAAAAGTCCTTCAAGAGAGAAGAGCAGTAAAAATGATGGTTCAGATAGTGTTCATAGGTGATCAAAAGTAGAAAAGTTCAGCGTGCACCTTCCACCGATCCATCCACTTCCACCCTGTGAGAACACACTCCCCTCAGGGGGTTAAACTCACCAGAGCCTGGTAATAATAAGCATCCAAGAAAAGGTAAATCCAAGCCACCAGCCACTGTCAGCTACCCTCCAGAGGAATCCAAGATGGTCAGGGCTCATAAATCACCAAACAACAAAAGATAAAGCGCACATAGCGTAATCCTGTTTATTATATATATAGCCCTTCACATCACACAAAGATCCCCCCTTCAAACATTATACGTACATTGTAAAAGCAATCAAAAGAGCATATCACAAGGAAGCATTTAGACACAGCACTTCACCGTAATCGACTCCAGCCGGTTCCGCTTTCCAGGCACCAATTTCTGACTTCCTGGTTGCAGTACAGGCTGTGGTGGAGCGCAATCGTCACTTCCGGCGTCGTGTAGGCCACGCCCTGACGCGTTTCGTCATATCCTTACTTCAACAGAGGGCGTGCCTACACGACTGACAGACAGGCTATATTGTCCTGCCCCATCAACCCTAACCAATCAGAATAAGTGTTCGGCGTGACGTCAGGTGCAAGACGTCCGCCGAGAGACACACTGACGGCTTCTCCACAGGAAAAGGGGAAGACTTATAGCCGCTCTGCACATTGGTTCACATAGGCGAGTGAGCCCACTCACAGGCCAGACAGCGCCAGCCGGTGAATGTGTAAACAGTAAAATAAGACATTGCACATTGAAATTTAAAAAATAATAAGGGGGATAAAATAGTATAAGATCCTATGCGATCAACGCACACACTGAATCTATTATTTTTAGCCCTTCAGCATGTATAAACGTGCAGCAGCATACAATCTACAGAACGCTGTATGACACTGCAACATATCAGGCAATCGATGTACAGTGCTCACTGCATGTTAACACAGCATATTAAAAACATAAATATATATAAAAAACATAAACCATATGTCAAATATAGTTCATCAGAAAAATGTGAATGGTAAATACGCCAACACAGATACATAAAAATAGAGCCATTCATATTATAATCTTCCATGCAGTAGGTTAGAAAAAACCAATAGTGGGTATTAATTAATAAAAACAGGGCCCATTCAGATACGGTGAAACCCATAAACATATAAGCGACATACATCAATACACATAAAAGTAATAAAAAAATAAATAAAAATAAAAAAAAAAGTAGACATCTATGATAAAAATTATGGCTACCAGCCTAAACTATGCGTTATCATCACCCATATAAAACATAGGGTATAGCACCAAATTTGGGCATTACAGACTGCACACAAGCCACACCTGCATATGACGTAAGCCATAACTGTATGCGGCCTAAGGCCGATCAAGTTTTCCGAAACCATTAACCGCCTCTACCCCATAGTAGACATTTATGAATCGCTTATAAAGCAGTTAATGTCAAGCTCCACGTTCAACCCTCTTGGCGATAATGTGTCCGCCAAGAAGATCCACTGGGTCTCTCTCTTGGACAGGTCACGTACCAAATTCGAACCCCTCCAGTTTGGTTTTAAATGGTCAATGCCCCAGAATTTAAGGCCAGACGGGTCTTGGTTATGCTTTAGTTTAAAGTGGAGCGAGACACTATGGTCTTTAAAACCAATTTTGATGTTGGTTATGTGTTCTGCGATCCTGATTCTTAAAAGTCGCTTAGTGCGGCCTATATACATAAGACCGCACGGACATTGGAGAGCATAGACAACATGGGAGGTGTTGCACGTAATGAGCTCTTTGATGGCGAACTCCTTATTGTTAGAGGTGGATGTAAAACTCTCCAATGCTCTTAATGGTCTTTCTACATCCTTGCAAGCCCGACACCTTCTACAACTGTAAAAGCCACTTTTATTCCAAAAAGTCGGGGGCCTGGCCGGAGGGTCCAGCACCTTTCGTACTATTTTATCTGAAAAGCTCTGGGCCTTTCTATATATGAACTGAGGCCTAGGGGGTAGGACTGATTGTAGCGCCTTGTCCATACACAGCACATGCCAATGGGCGGCAAAAATGCCTTCCACTTCTTTGTACTGAGAATGGAAGCTTGAAATAAAGCTCCATTCATGACTATCCCTATTAGGGACCTGAGGACCATTTTCCAAAAAGTTTCCTCTAGGTTGCACAGCTAATTCACAAATGATAGAATCTAGCGCTTCCTCCTGATAACCCTTTTCAATGAATTTTTTCTTTATAATCTGCGCTTGTGCCAAGAAATCTACATCTTCTGAACAATTCCTTTTCACCCTAGTGAGCTGTCCCTTCGGAATATTTTTTAGCCACATCGGGTGATGGCCGCTGTCAATGGGCAAATAACTGTTCGAGTCTGTGGGCTTGAAATAGACCCTAGTGCCCAGTTTGTCGCCTTGTCTAAAAATGCTTACATCAAGAAAGTGTATCTCATTCTGGCTAAATTCGCTAGTCAATTTAATATTGTTAACATTAGAATTAAGTTCCTTTAAAAATTCATGTAGACTGTCACTAGATCCTTCCCAAATAAAAAACAAATCATCAATGTATCGTTTGTATAATAGGAGCTGGGCGCGGGGAACCGAAAAAATCGTTTTGTCTTCCCACTCACCCATAAACAGATTTGCTATGCTTGGGGCGAATTTCGCCCCCATAGCAACGCCCCTGCTTTGTGAGAAGAAACGGCCATCGAACCAGAAAAAATTATGGCTTAAGCAAAAGTCTAAAGCATTTCTAATAAAGACTTTTTGATTCTGTGGCAAATCGTCACGTTGGCACAAGGCCCAATTCAAGGCCAAAAGTGCATCATCGTGCTGGATGATTGAATATAAAGAAGCCACATCTGCCGTTACCAGATACAACTCATGTTTGCCTGATAAATCTACCTGCTGCAAAATCTGCAGGAGACTCTTCGTATCCTTAAGGTACGCCTTAGTCCGTATAACACTATCCTGCAGAAAGTGATCCAGATATTGGCCCATTCGGGAAGTAATCGAGCCAATCCCGTTCACTATAGGCCTCCCGGGTGGATTGTTCAAATCTTTATGTATCTTAGGTAACGTATAAATCGTGGGGATTCTGCTGTTACTTGGCACCAGATACTTTCTTTCTCTATTCGACAGCACACCTGTCGAGTACCCCATTTCAACCAGATTCCTGAGGTCTTTTTCATATTGTATAGTCGGGTCCTTACTTAATTTTGTATACGTGTATTCGTCATCTAACATTGCAGTCAGTTGATCATGATAAAATTCCTTATTTAAAATCACTACCCCACCCCCTTTATCAGCGGGTCTTATCACTATGTCCTTTCTCTTTTCAAGCATAGTGATCCCGTCTAATACATGTTGGGGATTCACTTTCTTTCTAGGTACTAAACGCTCTAAATCCCGTGTCACCAATCCTTTAAATACCTCAATATGTTGGTTTGCACTATTCAGAGGATTGAAAAGGGACTTATTTCTTAATCCACTATCCATTGGTCCCGACTTCACAATATTGGCTGATTGAGAATTTTTATTTAAAAAATACTTCTTAATATTTACTTTTCTTATGTATTTATGTATGTCAATAAAAACATCAAATTTATTGATCGGCCTTTTCAGGCCACACTTCAACCCTAAATGCAAAATATTGGTCTCTTTGTGAGATAAAACCGCACTGCTTAGATTAAAAATACCTCCTAATCCTGCTCCAGCCTTCTTTTTTTGGACCCTTCGTCCTGCCCTACAGCCCCTTGTTCTTCTCTCCAATAATTGGAGTGTTGGGCATAATTCCACTCCTGTTGCGGTTGCTCCCTCCACTGAGGTACTCGGGAGTCTTGTCCTAACTGCGAGCGCCCCGGGGGTCTCCCCCTCTGCTGCGGGCGCCCCCGACCCCGTTTCTGCCAGCCTCTCCCCCTCCCTAAAAAAGGACGCGGTGATTGGCCACGGGCTCTATCCATATTTTCCCTCAAGGGATCAAACCTATTATAGGTAGGGACTTGGTATTGATTACTGGGGGGTACGTGATGATAGGAGTTAGAAACATGTCTCCCATCATTACTTCTCCCGTAGCCTTTATTTCTTCTGTCAGGGGTAGACCCATTGTCTGGGGGGCGGTAGGGGCCATTATCCCTCCTATTACCACCCACATGAGGGGCCACACTCGGGATATTACCCACCTGATTAGTAGAATTCTGGTAATGATCATCCCCATTTCCTTCAATATTAGGCGGGGTTTTACCTTGTTGCCAAAGATACACAGAACCAGACCTAAAATCGTTCAGATCCCTATGGAACTTTTTAGCCTTCTTTTTCTGTGTATCTTTATCAATTTTTTCAAGTTTCTTCTTTATACGGGTGTTGAAATCAACCACCTGCTGTGAATCCTTAATGGGCTCTAACTGTAAACGGAATTCATTAATTTTGCCCTCCAAAATAGCCATTTTCTTACGTTTACGCGCAAGAACTAAATCCTGCAACTTAAATCCCATATTGGTAAAAAAGTCGTACCATTCTTTCATCGATTCAGAATCATTAAGACCATCCTGGGGGACTACATCCCACCTAAGACTTCTAACTAAAATCTTTTCTTTAATATACTGTTCAAACGTGCAAATGTCCCACCAGGTGCGGACCTGCTTTTCGAGCACATTCCCCAAAGCAGTCAGCACCCCATTAATGTTAGACTGTGCAGCAGTCTGCTCATTGACTGCAAAAACGTTCCCAATATCAATGGTTCGACTGCTCAGGAACTGCAATGCATCCATGGCTGCCAAGAGAACAAAAAATGCCGCACTAAGCGACTTTTAAGAATCAGGATCGCAGAACACATAACCAACATCAAAATTGGTTTTAAAGACCATAGTGTCTCGCTCCACTTTAAACTAAAGCATAACCAAGACCCGTCTGGCCTTAAATTCTGGGGCATTGACCATTTAAAACCAAACTGGAGGGGTTCGAATTTGGTACGTGACCTGTCCAAGAGAGAGACCCAGTGGATCTTCTTGGCGGACACATTATCGCCAAGAGGGTTGAACGTGGAGCTTGACATTAACTGCTTTATAAGCGATTCATAAATGTCTACTATGGGGTAGAGGCAGTTAATGGTTTCGGAAAACTTGATCGGCCTTAGGCCGCATACAGTTATGGCTTACGTCATATACAGGTGTGGCTTGTGTGCAGTCTGTAATGCCCAAATTTGGTGCTATACCCTATGTTTTATATGGGTGATGATAACGCATAGTTTAGGCTGGTAGCCATAATTTTTATCATAGATGTCTACATTTTTTTTTTTTTTTTATTACTTTTATGTGTATTGATGTATGTCGCTTATATGTTTATGGGTTTCACCGTATCTGAATGGGCCCTGTTTTTATTAATTAATACCCACTATTGGTTTTTTCTAACCTACTGCATGGAAGATTATAATATGAATGGCTCTATTTTTATGTATCTGTGTTGGCGTATTTACCATTCACATTTTTCTGATGAACTATATTTGACATATGGTTTATGTTTTTTATATATATTTATGTTTTTAATATGCTGTGTTAACATGCAGTGAGCACTGTACATCGATTGCCTGATATGTTGCAGTGTCATACAGCGTTCTGTAGATTGTATGCTGCTGCACGTTTATACATGCTGAAGGGCTAAAAATAATAGATTCAGTGTGTGCGTTGATCGCATAGGATCTTATACTATTTTATCCCCCTTATTATTTTTTAAATTTCAATGTGCAATGTCTTATTTTACTGTTTACACATTCACCGGCTGGCGCTGTCTGGCCTGTGAGTGGGCTCACTCGCCTATGTGAACCAATGTGCAGAGCGGCTATAAGTCTTCCCCTTTTCCTGTGGAGAAGCCGTCAGTGTGTCTCTCGGCGGACGTCTTGCACCTGACGTCACGCCGAACACTTATTCTGATTGGTTAGGGTTGATGGGGCAGGACAATATAGCCTGTCCGTCAGTCGTGTAGGCACGCCCTCTGTTGAAGTCAGGATATGACGAAACGCGTCAGGGCGTGGCCTACACGACGCCGGAAGTGACGATTGCGCTCCACCACAGCCTGTACTGCAACCAGGAAGTCAGAAATTGGTGCCTGGAAAGCGGAACCGGCTGGAGTCGATTACGGTGAAGTGCTGTGTCTAAATGCTTCCTTGTGATATGCTCTTTTGATTGCTTTTACAATGTACGTATAATGTTTGAAGGGGGGATCTTTGTGTGATGTGAAGGGCTATATATATAATAAACAGGATTACGCTATGTGCGCTTTATCTTTTGTTGTTTGGTGATTTATGAGCCCTGACCATCTTGGATTCCTCTGGAGGGTAGCTGACAGTGGCTGGTGGCTTGGATTTACCTTTTCTTGGATGCTTATTATTACCAGGCTCTGGTGAGTTTAACCCCCTGAGGGGAGTGTGTTCTCACAGGGTGGAAGTGGATGGATCGGTGGAAGGTGCACGCTGAACTTTTCTACTTTTGATCACCTATGAACACTATCTGAACCATCATTTTTACTGCTCTTCTCTCTTGAAGGACTTTTTTTGCATGTGTAGTTGGCCACATTATCCGTTTAGCTCAACACTAGCGCTGTTTTTAATGTGTTACTATGATCACTTTGCTGATTTTGGTATGTCACGATTTATGATACTGTTACAGGCAAGGCTGTTATTAGAGGGGCTTATGAAAAGACAAAACAGATGTGCATGGAATGTATCCCCATACTCAGGAGAAGTAGCAGAATGTATTTTGGGGTGTAATTCCACATATGCCCGTGGCATGTTTGAGCAATATATCATTTAGTGACAACTTTGTGCAAAAAAAAAAAAAAAGTTTGTAATTTTCCCGCAACTTTTGGCAAAATATAAAATGTTCCATGGCTCTCAACATGCCTCTCAGGCGGTGCTTGGTTTTGGGGTCCTGTATGCGGTTAGGCTCCCAAAAAGTCTCACACATGTGGTATCCCCATACTCAGGAGAAGCAGCAGAATGTATTTTGGGGTGTAATTATACATATAACCATGGCATATGTGAGAAATATATCATTTAGTGACAACTTAGTGTATTTTTTTATTTTTCATCATTTTTAATCACTCATGACAAAAAAAATTAAATATTCAATGGACTCAAAATGCCTCTCAGCAATTTCCTTGGGGTGTCTACTTTCCAAAATGGGGTCATTTGGGGGGGTTGTACAGCCCTGCCATTTTAGCACCTCAAGAAATGAGATAGGAAGTCATAAACTAAAAAAAAAAAGAGTAGAAAATATAATTTTTAAAAAAATTTCCAGTCTTTTTCCGTTTATATCGCAAAAAAAAAAAAAAAAAAAAAAAAAAAAAAAAAAAAAAAAAAAAAAAAAAATCGCAGAGGCAATCAAATACCATCAAAAGAAAGCTCTATTTGTGATAAAAAAAGGATGCAAATTTCATTTGGGTACAACATTGCATGACCGCGCACTTACCAGTTAAAAAAGCGCAGTGCCAAATTGTAAAAAGTGCTGTGGTCATTGAGCAGCCTAATCTTCCGAGGCTGAAGTGGTTAAGCATGCTTTCAATTTCTTAATTGGTATTGGAACTTGATGAGTCTGATCTAAAGACTTTCAGACAACCCCTGCACAAGTAAGTAGCTTCAAACAACATGAAAGAATAGAGAAACCATATAAACACTCTTCTTATGATAAAAAAAATAATAATTTTGCAGTGTTGCAGAATCAGGATTAATAAATAGCAGTCTAGGATAGTAGAGTCTCTGTTGCTCGGTGTTCTGAAGCAAACAGAAGAATACAGAGAGATAGAGGGTGACAGCATCCCAAACATGTATGTTATATACAGTATCTCACAAAAGTGAGTACACCCCTCACATTTTTTTAAATATTTTATTATATCTTTTCATGTGACAACACTGAAGAAAAGACACTTTGCTACAATGTAAAGTAGTGAGTGTACAGCTTGTATGAAAAATGTAACAGTGTAAATTTTCTGTCCCCTCAAAAAAACCCAACACACAGCCATTAATGTCTAAACCGCTGGCAACAAAAATGAGTACACCCCTCACTTTTTTGCAAATATTTTATTATATCTTTTCATGTGACAATGAAAAAATGTCATTTTGCTACAATGTAAAGTAGTGCGTGTATAGCTTGTATAACAGTGTAAATTTGCTGTCCCCTCAAAATAACTCAACACAAAGCCATTAATGTCTAAACCGCTGGCAACAAAAGTGAGCACACCCCTAAGTGAAAATGTCCAAATTGGGCCCAAAGTGTCAATATTTTGTGTGGCCACCATTATTTTCCAGCACTGCCTTAACCCTCTTGGGCATGGAGCTCACCAGAGATTCACAGGTTGCCACTGGAGTCCTCTTCTCCTCCTCCATGATGACTTCACTGTGCTGGTGGAAGTTAGAGATCTTGCGCTCCTCCACCTTCCATTTGAGGATGCCCCACAGATGCTCAATAGGGATTAGTTCTGGAGACATTCTTGGCCAGCCCATAACCTTTACCCCCAGCTTCTTTAGCAAGGCAGTGGTCGTCTTGGAGGTGTGTTTGGGGTTGTTATAATGTTGGATTATTGCCCTGCGGTCCAGTCTTCAAAGGGAGGGGATCATGCTCTGCTTCAGTATGTCACAGTACATGTTGGCATTCATGGCTCCCTTAATGAACTGTAGCTCCCCAGTTCCAGCAGCACTCATTCAGCCCAGACCATGACACTCCCACCACCATGCTTGACTGTAGGCAAGACACACTTTTCTTTGTACTCCTCACCTGGTTGCCACCACACACGCTTGACACCATCTGAACCAAATAAGTTTATCTTGGTCTCATCAGACCACAGGACATGGTTACAGTAATCCATGTCCTTAGTCTTCTTGTCTTCAGCAAACTGTTTGTGGGCTTTCTTGTGCATCATCTTTAGAAGAGGCTTCCTTCTGGAACGACAGCCATGCAGACAAATTTGATGCAGTGTGCGGTGTATGGTGTGAGCACTGACAGGCTGACCCCCACCCCTTCAACCTCTGCAGCAGTGCTGGCAGCACTCATACATCTATTTCCCAAAGACAACCTCTGGATATAACGCTGAGCATGTGCACTCAACTTCTTTGGTCGACCATGGCGAGGTCTGTTCTGAGTGGAACCTGTCCTGTTAATCCGCTGTATGGTCTTGGCCACCGTGCTGCAGCTGAGTTTCAGGGTTTTTGCAATTTTCTTATAGCCTAGGCCATCTTTATGTATGGCAACAATTCTTTTTTTCAGATCCTCAGAGAGTTCTTTGCACTGAGGTGCCACGTTTCACTTCCAGTGATCAGTATGAGAGAGTGAGAGTGATAACACCAAATTTAACACACCTGCTCCCCATTCACACCTGAGACCTTGCAACACTAACAAGTCACATGACACCGGGGAAGGGAAAATGGCTAATTGGGCCCAATTTGGACATTTTCACCTAGGGGTGTACTCACTTCTGTTGCCAGAAGTTTAGACATTAATGGCTGTGTGTTGAGTTATTTTGAAGGGACAGCAATTTTACACGGTTATACAAGCTGTACACTCTCTACTTTACATTGTAGCAAAGTGTCATTGCTACAATGTAGATATTTACAAAAATGTGAGGGGTGTACTCACTTTTGTGAGATACTGTAGATGTAACTGTTGAAGAGTCTGTAGTTAAATTCAAATTAAAGATCCTCTGACGCTTAAATAAATCTCTCAACAGGAGCTACTTCATAAAAGACGTCCTTAATTGGAAACGAAGTTGAAATGCCAGAAAGCTACTTTTATATTTTTACAAAAAAGGATATGCCTGTAATAAGAAGAGAGGCATTATTAGAACTCAGAGTGCAATGTGGTAAGCACAGAGGTGCCAGTGATTGTAACTATTGTGCAAATTGCTGTAGTTTCATGCCTGCACAGAAACACAAAAAGCTCATGAAAAATCAATGGCTAAAAGATTCACCTATGTTTAGCCAAATGTGATTGGTTATCCAAGAAATTTTCTAGAAGAATGATTTTTCTCTATCCATTCAATTTGTCTGTGATCCCAACAGAGCAGAAAGAGTCTACATAGAAAGACTGGAGCTGAGATAATACAGTGCTTTTTAGGCTTGGAAGACACACAAAAAGACTGTTAATAAATGTAGACAAAGTTGAAATATATTGGATAGAAAGAATTACAGTGGTAGTGAACTTGTGCAGAGCTGCTAGCACCACAATTGACAAATATTGTGTATAACATTATAAATCAAAGTGCTGCACTAAATAATCCATACATTGAGTTATAATTAATACATGCATATGTGAAAAACCAAGTGAAAATAAGTAAAAAGTCCCAAAAACTTAGTGTTCAAACAAAATGCATATATACAATGTCCACACAGGGCCACCATTAATATACCAATGCAAAATCCACAAAAGTGATTGGAGTGAGGATCCATAGATATTGACAGCCACCAGCATGATAATATCCACCACCATACAGTACATAGTATGGATACGCTTACCAGAGAGTGTGGACCCAAGTATCTTACGGTAATGAGTCACACAGGCAGGGATATGTAAACATCACATAAAGAAACCAGGTCTTTCATATATTTTATATGGATGGATCTCTTATATCCCATTGATTTTGGTATGGATGGACTCCAAATCGGACTAGCTGCCAAATCATCACTGACTGTGAAAACTTCACACTGGACCTCATGCGACTTGGATTCTGTGCCTCTCCACTGTTCCTCCAGACTCTGGTGCCTTGATTTTCAAATGAAAAGGTTTCCACAGTCAATGATGATTTGTCATATCTTAGTTACATAGTTAGCAAGGTTGAATAAAGAAACCAGTCCATCCAGTTCAACCTGAGTGAGTGTGGGTGTGTGTCTACAATTGTCCCTATCCCTGTTCATTGTGCCTCATTAAGATGCACATCTATTATATTATATTATTATTTAATTTAAGGTACCCTTATGCCCCGCACACACGGTCGGATTTTCCGACGGAAAATGTGTGATAGGACCTTTTTGTCGGAAATTCCGACCGTGTGTAGGCTCCATCACACATTTTCCATAGAATTTTCTGACACACAATGTTTGAGAGCAGGCTATAAAATTTTCCGACAACAAAATCCGTTGTCAGAATTTCCGATCGTTTGTACACAAATCCGACGCACAAAGTGCCACTCATGCTCAGAATAAGTAAAGAGATGAAAGCTATTGGCTACTGCCCCATTTATAGTCCTGACATACGTGTTTTACGTCACCGCGTTCAGAATGATCGGATTTTCCGACAACTTTGTGTGACTGTGTGTATGCAAGACAAGTTTGAGCCAAGATCCGTCGGAAAAAATCCTAGGATTCTGTTGTCGGAATGACCGTTCAATGTCCGACCGTGTGTACGGGGCAATATAGTGCCGTCAATTTACGCAGCGCTCCACACATACATCGCACACTCACATCGATCCCTACCCTCAAGGAGCCCACAATCCAAGGGGATGCATGTCTTTGGAGTGTGGAAGGAAACTGGAGTACCCAGAGGAAACCCACACAGGCACAAAGAGAATATGCAAACTCCAGGCAGGTAGTGTTGTGGTTGGGATTCAAACCAGCAACCCTTGTAACTGCTAGGTGAGAGTGCTACCCACTACATCACTGGGCCGCAAAATATCTGCTGGTGTTGGTCCACTGTGTTTTATCAAATCCAAAGTCAGCTCAGCCCTCTAGCAGGAAACTCTAGAGCACTCCATGCTTCCCTCTGCTGACCAGCTTTATGGAGATTCTGATTTCGTTTTCCAGCAGGACTTGGCACCTGCCCACACTGCCAAAAGTACCAATACATGGTTTAATGATAATGGTATCACTGTGCTTGAATGACCAGCAAACTCGCCTGACCTAAACCCCATCGAGAATCTGTGGGGTATTGTCAAGAGGAGGATGAGAGACACCAAACCGAACAATGCAGACGAGCTGAAGGCCGCTATCAAAGCAACCTGTGCTTCCATAACACCTCAGCAGTGCCACAGGCTGATCACCTCCATGCCACTCCGCATTAATGCAGTAACTAATGCAAAAGGCGCCCCGACCAAGTATTGAGTGCATACAATACTGTACATGGACATACTTTTCAGTAAGCCAACATTTCTGTATTAAAAATCCTTTTTTTATTGGTCTTTAGTAATATTAAAATTTTTTGAGATACTAAATTTTGGATTTTCACTAGCTGTAAGCCATAATCATCAAAATTAAAAGTATTGCATCTATATAAAATATGAGTTTCACTTTTTGAATTGAATTATTAAAATAAATTAACTTTTTGATGATATTCTAATTTTATGAGAGGCACCCATATAAGAGGTGGTGGTCTCACACATGGATGTTTTCAGCCATTAGTGATGAATATTCACTATGTTTATATGACTAATAGGGATGAGCTTCGAGTTCGAGTCAAACCCAAATTTGAGTGGCACGTCACGGCCCATAATTCATGCGGCATTGCAGTGCATTGCTGGCTGATGATTGGCCAAGCTTGCACTATGACCCGCAGGCTTTGGCCAATTATGGCTCAGGGGGTTTAGTACACGCCCCACACTATATAAAGGCCGCCTGTGTGGCGGCCTTGTGTAGTGTGTTGCGGCGGTGGCAGAGAGATAGAGAGACAGTGTCATTTGATTTAAGTTAGATAGAGTAGGCAGACGAGTCAGTTAGCTGCACTTACAGTGTATTGTATATATATATATATGCATCCTAGGTGTTGTATGTATATGTATATATATATATATATATATATATATATATATATATATATATACACACATACATACTGTATTCAGTTTAGCTAGATCCGTTCCTGTTATTCTCTTCCTACTGACAGGCAGGCGTTTTTTACAGTATTTACAGCTACCTGAAGAAAATTGCTGGTGTTCTTTTGATCCTATTAGTACCGCAGGCAGCTGCAGGATTTACAGTTAGTGTATGGCGTTCTCTGCACAGTGTGCACCTAAAGCTTCCTTAATAAAATTGGTGGTGTTCTTCTGGTCCTATTAGTACCGCAGGCAGCTGCAGTATTTACAGTTAGTGTAGTGTGTCCTCTGCACAGTGTGCACCTAAAGCTACCTGAAGAAAATTGGTGGTTTTCTTCTGATCCTATTAGTACCGCAGGTGGCTGTAGTATTTACAGTTAGTGTAGTGCGTCCTCTGCACAGTGTGCACCTAAAGCTACCTGAAGAAAATTGGTGGTGTTCTTCTGATCCTATTAGTACCACAGGCAGCTGCAGTATTTACAGTTAGTGTAGTGCGTCCTCTGCACAGTGTGCACCTAAAGCTACCAGAAGAAAATTGGTGCTGTTCTTCTGATCCTATTAGTACAAGAGGCAGGCAGCTGCAGTATTTACAGTTAGTGTAGTGTGTCCTCTGCACACGGTGCACCTAAAGCTACCTGAAGACAATTGCTGTTGTTCTGATCCTATTAATACCACAGGCAGGCAGCTGCAGTATTTACAGTCAGTGTAGTGCGTCCTCTGCACAGTGTGCACCTAAAGCTACCTGCAGACAATTGCTGTTGTTCTGATCCTATTAATACCACAGGCAGGCAGCTGCAGTATTTACAGTTAGTGTAGTGCGTTCTCTGCACAGTGTGCGCCTAAAGCCACCTGAAGAACAATGGTGGTGTTCTTCTGATCCTATTATTACAACAGGCAGGCAGCTGCAGTATTTACAGTTAGTGTACTGCGTCCTCTGCACAGTGTGCACCTAAAGCTACCTGTAGACAATTGATGATGTTCTGATCCTATTAATACCACAGGCAGGCAGCTGCAGTATTTACAGTGTAGTGCGTCCTCTGCACAGTGTGCACCTAAAGCTACCTGAAGATAATTGGTGGTGTTCTTCTGATCCTATTAGTACCACAGGTAGGCAGCTGCAGTATTTACAGTTAGTGTACTGCATCCTCTGCACAGTGTGCACCTAAGGCTACCTGAAGACAATTGGTGTTCTTTTTTTTTTTTTTTTTAATTCTTTATTTAATATTTTATCAATACAAAACCCAAACCCTACAAGTATACATCCACATTGACAAAATTACATCGTAATAATACAACCTCCCTGAATCCCGCCCGCCTCACCCCCCCAACCCTCCCCCCCTCCTGCAGGTGGTTACAGAGAGAACAGCATTCGCTGTCACTCCTACCAAGCACTCCCGGATCCCCAACCCTTCAAACTACACTTAAGATCTCCTCCAGGTATCTCCAAGTATTTTTAAATTTTTGCCATACTGCCCATTTATCTACCCTTTCATCCTCTTCATCAGGTACCAATCCCCTACTGTCCATACACTCAACATTGTAGATTTCATTTATACAGTAGAGCCTCGAGTGTTTGGGCTTGACGTTTCTAACCATTTCATTGCAATCTGCTTTTTGGCAGAATCCAACAATATAGGGACAATAGAAGATTGGTATCGCTTCACCGGCTCCTCCGTACCATGAAATAGGCACACCCATGGATCTTCTAAAATTGATTTGTTTGTGATTTCCTTGATCAATGTTATGATTTTTTTCCAGAATGTTTTGATAATGGGGCACTCCCACCAAATATGGGCCATTGTTCCCACCCTCTCCAGCATGTCTTCGATTTGGCCCGATCAAATTTACTTAATTTGTCTGGAGTGGCATACCATCTTGCAAGACATTTAAAATTTATTTCAGTCCTCTTGGTATCAAGTGCAGAGTAATGTACCAACTTCAATATCTTCTCTAACGTGAATTTACTGCATTGTGACCCTAACTCCCTTTCCCAGTTCTTGATGTATGGTGGCACCTCCAGCTCTCCCCTAGCCCCAAGAATCCTATAGATTTGAGAGATAGAGCTACCTGGTTGCTCCCTCACACAGAGCTGCTTGAGTGGTCTATATTCCTCCTCGCTTCTGAGTGGTTTCGGTAACCTCTCAATGAAATACGAAAACTGGACATACCTCCACACATCAATCACCCAAAACTCTGATTCAGCCTTCAAATCGGCGTACGTGCGTATTTCCCCCTTGCTGATGAAATTTTTTAGTTGTATACAATCATCTTTTATCCAGTTTCCCCCTACCCTCCTCATCCCAGGCTCAAAAAATGTGTTGTCTTTCATATAAATCAAAGGTGAGTTGTGTGTCCATTTATTCTGTGTGTGAATCTGATCCCAAAATTTAAGAGTGTTATGCCTCAATACCGCCGTGTTAGTGCCCAGTGCTCTATATTTTGGGGGGTTCCAAATAATATTTGTTGCTCAAATAGTGTTCTATGTTAACCCATCTCTTCTCCGAACCCTTTTTTGACCAATCAATAACTCGTGACAGTATTACTGACATATAATACTTATTAAAGTCTGGCAGAGCTAGTCCACCTTTTATTTTATTTTTTCCCCTGCTCAGAACTGTGTAGGAAATTTGTGGCTTTTTGCCACCCCAGACAAATCTTGCTATCAAACCTCGTAGTGCTCTTAGATTGGGGGAGTAGAATTGGCAGCATCTGGAATTTATACAATATTTTAGGTGTTAACATCATTTTAACTGCATTCACACGGCCAAACCATGAAAGGGGCCTCGATGATAGACTTCAAACTTCCTGCCTGATCTCATCCAACAGCAGAATGTAGTTATTTAAATACAATTATTTAAATGTGTTGGATAGTTTTATCCCCAAGTACTTAATTTCCTTTCTCCAGGGAAATGGGAACACCTCTGAGAGGCTCGCCTCCTCTTGTTTACCCACATTGATATTTAGGACCTCAGACTTACTAAGATTTATTTTGGAATTTGAGATCTCCCCATATCTTTTTAAAATCTGTAAAACATTCGGTTTGGTAATCCTGGGGTTCGAAATGAAAAACATAACATCGTCGGCAAAAGCCGCGAGTTTATGTTCCTCTGCTCCTATCTTCACCCCACTACAGTCTGGGTTGTTTCGAATAGTGGCCAGTAGAGGCTCTAGGGACAAGACAAATAGGAGGGGGGAAAGAGGGCACCCCTGCCTAGTGCCATTTTCCATCCTAAAGGGTCTGGAGAGAACCCCGTTCACCCTTACAGATACCGAAGGATTATTGTAAAGTATCTTGACCCAAGAAATAAATCTTGGGCCAACCCCCATTACTTCCAGGGTTTTAATCATGAACCCCCAGTCTACCCTGTCGAACGCTATTTCCACGTCCACTGACAGGAATAGAACTGGGGGCCCCCCAGGTTTACTGGATTCCAACAGAAGCACTGCTCGCACCCCATTGTCCCTACTCTGTCTCCCCGGCACAAAACCCGCCTGGTATGCATGTACCAGGGTGGTCATTCTATCCTTCAGTCTACTAGCCAGCACTTTAGCATAAAGTTTAACATCTGCGTTTAACAACGAAATAGGTCTATAACTCGAACAGAGCCTATCATTTTTACCTTCTTTTAATATCAATGTGATAGAGGCTGCTAGAGCCTCTCTCTCCATTGCACAATTGGACCCCAACTCATTCCAATAGTGGCAAAGCCTAGGTACAAGAATGTGTTTCAATTTTTCTAGGTACAGGGTAGTGAACCTGTCTGGACCTGGACTCTTACCCTTTGGGGAATTTTCCTAAGCTGCCAAGATTTCCTCCGCCACTATGGGCCTATCAAGGATACCTCTGTCTTCCTCTGATAGCTCAGCCACCCCCACCCCCCTCAGAAATTCCTCTACCCTCCCCATAGCAGTTTGGTCTCCTGATCCTTGTTGTCCAATGGAGTATAGGGCTTCATAGAACTTTTTGAACTCTTCCACTATCCCTTTACTAGTGGCTATTATCTCCCCTTTTTTATTCTGTATTTTATCAATGAAATTCCGGTCTCTTTTCTTTCTCACTAACCTTGCCAGGTGCTTGCTCGACTTATTCGCCCAGAAATGTTTGTCTCTTGTTATCTTATTGAGGGCTCTATTGGGGTCTTGCTCCATACAGTCCCTTAACTCCTCCCTTTTGGCGGCTAACTGGCGGAAGCCTTCCTGACTCTGACCCTTCAGTTTTTTATGGTTCTGTTCCAGTAAGAAAATTTCCTCAGTCTTTCCCTTTCTTCTTTTCTTTTTTTTTCACCCCCGCCCCAATGGAAATGAAGACCCCTCTTATGTACGCTTTGTGTGCTTCCCATAAAATGGGAGGGGAGACTTCTTCTGTGTCATTAGATTTAAAAAAAAAAAATTGGCTTCTTCCTGGACCCTTTCTAATACTTTTTGATCTTTAAGTAAATTGTCATTCAACTTCCACGAGAAGGGTTGTCTATGCAACTTTGGGATCCTCAACCTCATCGTGACCGGTGAATGATCTGATAAAGAGATCATTTCTATTCTAGTTTCCCCTGCCAAATCCAGTAAGCTATGGTCCGTAAGTATGTAATCTAATCTTGAGTACGTCCCGTGCACAGGGGAGAAGAAGGTATAATCCTTAACCCTTGCATGCTGCACCCTCCAGACATCCATCAGATGACGTTGATGCAGCCGACGCCCTATCACGCTAAGTTGGGCCTTCCTTGTCCCCTGTGCCCGGGACGTACACCCCATCCCTCCCGCCTCCCCCCGGCCGTACATCAGCCCAAAGCCCGCACGTAGGGGGGAGCTCCGCCAACAGCCTCTGGTATCCCCCCGCCCCTTTACAGGGCAGGGGGGACAGGAGGGGCGGAAACGAGCCACCCGACCAGGAATATCAGCCTCCCCAGACCTCCCAGACCCCCCGCCCACCCAGCAGTGACCCCCATTTTATACAGTGACCCCCGTTTTATACAGTTACTTTCCCCTCCCCCTTATTCCCCCTTATTCCCCAGTCCAGGCAGTCTTTTGATTCAAGTTCCATGTCGTTACATCTCTGGGAATGTCTTGTTTTATATTTGGGGGTTTTCTAACCTTGTGTAGACTATCAATCCTCAGGACCTCATCTTCCTGCCTTCCCAGGATAGGGTTAAACATTTTTCTCATCTTCTCCCCTAAATCCTCATTATGTTGCTCCGGGATAGATCTGATGCGCAAATTTTGACGATGACTCTGGTTCTCCTGTTCTTCAATTTTATATGCCAACATGCGATTTTCATTCTGCATTTTCTTCACTTGCGCTTTTAGTTCTAAGATCTCTTTTGCTTGCTTTCCTGACACCTCTTCTGCCTCTTCCACTCTGCGCAACAGATGTCCCATGTCCGTCTGCACATTCAATATTTCTGCTTTTATCACATTTTCGAGTTTGGCGAACATTTCCATCATTTCTGTTTTATTAGGGACGAGCGCCATGCTTCTTTGCTCCTCAATATCGCTGCTGGCACACGCTCCTTCTAGCTCTGGATCTTCCCTGGGCCTCTCCCCCTGTCTCCCTTTTTGTTTCTGCTGATCTTTCTTTTTATCTTTTGTTCCTGCTTGTTTTGTGTCAACTCCGGGGCTCTTTGAGCTTGCTTCTTTAAGATATTTTTGTATTGAGCTGGAGTTTAGACTCTCCCTTGGGGTCTTAGGTTGTGCTGTTCTTTGGGGCTGACCTCTCATGCTTGTCCTCGCTAACAGCTCCTTTCCAATGGTAGTTAGTATAGGTGTTTTATTTATGGTCTCCCAGACCTCCGTGTACCACCCGCTGCCTCATTACACCGTTATATTCCGTGCTTCTTCCCACCTAGGCGTGCTGGTACCTGCTTATATTTTCTATCGCGGCAAAGCCTCAATTTTCACCCCCCTTGTGCCTGACTGAACTGGCACGCACACGGGGTGCCTCGCTACTCCCCTGTTCCTGGGGTCCTATCACGCCCTGCTCATGGGTTACTCTGCATTCCACACAATATAACAAAAGGAAAGTCTAGGTCTATGTTGGCCGTTGAACACAGTTCTATGAAAGCCTTCCTAGAAACTCCGAGCCATATCACTCTTCCTTGTCAATCTTCATTTTATGAATACAAAAACTTTCATACCTTTTATCTCCAGCTTCCTGGCGCACTGCATGCTTTGACACGGCCCCTATCCAGATACCTTGGATCAGCCACAGGGGGGAAAATAATAGACACCTGGAGATGGGGATGGGGGAGGAGAGATCAGGCCTGAGAAGCATCCAGGCCAAGCCCAGCAAAGGCTGCTGTTGTTCTGATCCTATTAATACCACAGGCAGGCAGCTGCAGTATTTACAGTTAGTGTACTGTGTCCTCTGCACAGTGTGCACCTAAAGCTACCTAAAGAAAATTGGTGGTGTTCTTCTGATCCCATTAGTACCACAGGCAGGCAGCTACAGTATTTACAGTTAGGTTACTGTGTCCTCTGCACAGTGTGCACCTAAAGCTACCTGAAGAAAATTGGTGGTGTTCTTCTGATCCTATTAGTACCACAGGCAGGCAGCTGCAGTATTTACAGTTAGTGTACTGTGTCCTCTGCACAGTGTGCACCTAAAGCTGCCTGAAGAAAATTGGTGGTGTTTTTCTGATCCTATTAGTACCACAGGCAGGCAGCTGCAGTATTTACAGTCAGTGTACTGCGTCCTCTGCACAGTGTGCACCTAAAGCTACCTGAAGACAATTGCTGTTGTTCTGATCCTATTAATACCACAGGCAGGCAGCTGCAGTATTTACAGTTAGTGTACTGCGTCCTCTGCACAGTATGCACCTAAAGCTACCTGAAGACAATTGCTGGTGTTCTCATACTAATAATACTACAGCCAGGCAGTTGATTCTGCTAGCTGCAGTATCAGTATTTTTATACATCCCAGCTTTGTGCAGCTACATCTCACTGCAGGCCATTAGTATATCTGGAAGGCCAACAAGGAGAGGCAAACAGTCACAAGCCAAAAAAAGAGGGCAAGCAGGCTCTGTGTCTAGAGGCAACAGTGCTGGTCGTGGAGACGGTGCATCCTCATCAGCACGCTTGTCCTTTTTTTCGGCAGCTGGCTGTGTTGAGCCACAACACGCCGAAGACTTGGTATAGTGGATGACCAAGCCGTCCTCATCCTCCTCATCCTCTCTCACCCAGGCTCAGGGTACTTTGTCTAACAAAGCAGCTGCCAATGCAGCCTCTTCCCTCGGCTCAATGGCATCAGTCACTCCTTCCCTAGCCCCACCATGTCCTCCTGAGGAGTCCCCCAAACTGTTTGACCACAGTGTTGTTGGGTACATGCTCCAGGAGGATACCCAGCATTTTGAAGGCTCCGATGATGATGCCTAGCTAGAGGAAGACAGTATGCCCTCCAGGGACTGACCCATGTGCCCTGTTTGACTCACATCCACTCCTTAACTTGGTGGTGCAGCGGTTCTTGGGCAAGTACCCGGGCTTACAGAATGTCCTGAGGCAGGCCAGGAAAGTCTGTGCCTTTCCGCCGGTCATATAATGCCAGTGCTCGGCTGGCTGACCTCCAAAAGGAATTTAACCTGCCCAAGAACCGCCTAATCTGTGACATGCCCACCAGGTGGAACTCAAGGTTTGCCAAACCTGCGCAAGGATCCTCATATTCGTGGTATCAAGGGGAGGGATGATTCCTGGCTGACAACCCTCCATCCATGTTACAAGGGTAAGGTTGCGGACCTTATCTTGCCGTCGCAGAGGATGAAACATCTTCGGGAGGCCTTGCAGAAAGGTTTGTGCATCACGTTTCCAGAGCCTGGGAGGTTACAATTTCCTGGTCCTCCTGGACAACGTGTTGCTGAGGCTTCGGTCAGTCACAGAAGGAGCAGTGGAGAAGGTGGCCGTCTGACCGATGTGTTCAGACAATTGTCCAAATAATTGTCCAAATAGTCCAAAGCCCCAAGATCTAATTGGTTCCAGCAACCATCGCCAGCGTCTGATTCACATAGTGCAGGATTACCTAGGGGCAAGATCAGACTTGGACACCTTTCCCACAAAAATCCTCTGGGTTACTGGGTCTTGAGGATGGATCACTGGCCAGAGCTTGCACAGTATGCAATTGAGCTACTGGCCTGTCCTGCATCCAGCGTTCTTTCTGAAGACACATTCAGTGCTGCTGGAGGCTTTGTAACTGATCACAGGGTACGCCTGTCCACCGAATCGGTCGATCGGCTGACCTTCATAAAAATGAATCAGTCTTGGATCACCAGCTACCAAGAACCTGATGCTGATGTAACCGATTGATTTTTTTTTAATGTGAGATCCCTTCAAGACTGCCTATGCTGATGCTAAGTGCCTATCCTGTTATGCTGAGTCACAATCCTCTTCCTTCTCAATTTTCATGCTGATAGCTTGTAAGAACATTTTTGGTTCTGGGCACCTCCACCAGTGGGCAAGGCCCAATTTTTCTGCCCCTGTTTAACAGGGGCATATAATTACAATTTTTGATGCAATACTTTGCAGCAGGGCTCATTCCTGCGCTCCAACTATAGTATCTGTGAGGGGTTGCAGTGTTGTGGCACCAGCACCAGTGCCCAAGGTCCAAATTTTCAGCCCCTGTTTAACAGGGGCGTATAATTACAATTTTTGATGCAATACTTTGCAGCAGGGCTCATTCCTGCGCTCCAACTATAGCATCTGTGAGGGGTTGCAGTGTTGTGCCACCAGTGCCTAAGGCCCAATTTTTCTGCCCCTGTTCAACAGGGACATGTAATTACAATTCTTGGTATAATATTTCACAGCAGGGCCCGTTCCAGCGCCCACCAAGAGTAACTGTGAGGACTTATAGTGTTGTTGCAACACCGCCACCACCAAAGGCCCAATTTTTCTACACCGATTCAACAGGTGCATGTAATTACAATTCTTGATATAATATTTCACAGCAGAGCCCATTCCAGCTCCCACCAAGAGTTACTGTGAGGACTTACAGTGTTGTGGCACCAGCACCACCACCAAAGGCCCAATTTTTTTGCCCCTGTTCAACAATGGCATGTAATTACAATTCTTGATCTAATATTTCACAGCAGGGCCCGTTCCTGCGCCCACCAAGAGTAACTGTGAGGGCTTACAGTTTTGTGGCAACACCAACACCTAAGGCCCCAATTTCTGCAATTTCAAACATCCACCTTACAAACGACTCCTACTTGCAAACGGAAGGAGACAACAGGAAGTGAGATGAAATCTACCCCTAGGAAGGGGAATTCTCTCCTGTAAGAGTTAAAGTGGGATTCTGGCCGTAAAAAAAAAAAAAAAAAATAAAGTCAGCAGCTACAAACACTGTAGCTGCTGACTTACCTGAAGTACTTACCTGTCCTGGGTGCCCGCGATGTCGGCCTCCCGAGGCCGACCCATTCCTCGGCTCTCAGGTCCCGGCACCGCCATCCTAGGTAAGAGAAACAGGCAGTGGAGCCTTGCGGCTTCACTGCCAGTTTCCTACTGCGCACGCGTGAGCAGCGCGGCGCTCTGTGAATGGCCCCGTGGTGTTCTGGGAACACACACAGTTCCCAGAAGACAACGGGGCCGCTCACAGAGGAGCAGAACACGCCGCGGAAAAGGAAGAGGCAGATTAGGAAGACTGCCTAGCAACAAGGGTTTAGGTAAATTTAAAAAAAAAAAAAAAAAATTTCAAATGTTTTTTTTTCATTTTTTTAAGGATTTTTGGTGATTTTTTTTTTCAGGGTGGCCCTCCACTTTAATATGGGAATAACGTTTCTCTTCTTCACTGATGCTTTATCACCAATCCTTGTTTCACTAAATACCCCATATTTTCAAAAAACATTTGTCATTGGGACAGAAAGTGAGGTGAAATCTTCTGAAGAGGTGCACAGACAGTAAAACAAATGTTACAGGGGTGATAGATTTTTTGGCTGGAGCTACACTTTGAAAATGTACCAGTTCAAAATTACAAACAGATTCTACTTAACAACAAACCTACAGTCCCTGTCTTGTTTGCACCACTGCTGTTCAGAGTATATAGGGCCTGGGGGCCCAACGCCTTTCCTTTTTTTAATTTGGGTGCGGGGTTCCCCTTAATATTCATACTAGACCCAAAGGGCCTGATAATGGACTGGGGGGGTACCCATGCCGTTTGTCTCACTGATTTTCATCCATATTGCCGGGACCCGACATTACATTAAAGACGCGAGCAGTTTTAAATGACTTTTATTCCTTTAAAAATGTAATTTTGTGCAGGGACTGTCCTAAGCATGGGAAACTTTACAGGCATACTATAGACACCCCCCAGGTATGATATTAAAAGGAATATTTCACTTTTATTTTTTCACTTTAAGCATCATTAAAATCACTGTTCCGGAAAAAATGGCCGTTTTTAAAAGTTTTTTTTGCATTGATACATGTCCCCTGGGGCAGGACCCAGGTCCCCAAACCCATTTTAGGACAATACCATACATATTAGCCTTTAAAATTAGCACTTTTGATTTTGAACGTTCGAGTCCTATAGACTTTAATGGGGTTCTAAAGTTTGTGAGAACTTTTGGTTCGTTCGCAGGTTCTGGTGCGAACCGAACTGGGGGGTGTTAAGCTCATCCCTAATGACCAACAGGGATGAGCCGAGCACCCCCCGTTTCAGTTTGCAGCAGAACATGCGAAGAGGCAAAAATTTGTGCGAACACGCAAACACCATTATTGTTTTAACAATGTATGCATATAACAAGGTGTGTGAGCGCAGTATTGAATGACGATAAATAAACAGAGTATAGAAAGAAGATAATGGAAGGGGGAGGGGGGGGGGGTAGAAGAAGTAGATGGGAAAGAAGGGAAAAAAGAGAGGGGGGGACTTTTGATTTTTCATGTTCGTGTCCCATGATCTTTTTGCCTGTTTGAGGTTCTGGTGCAAACCGAACCGGGGGGGTGTTCGGCCCATCCCTACATCCGAGGAGTCTTCAGGAAGGGAGGAGGGGTTTTCTCAGCTAAGTACACCCACGATGGCTACGGCTAAAGTGCTAGGGAGTGTTTTTCAAAGTGATTTCTCAGCAACATAAAGCATGGAGACATGGATGAATGGGTGAGGTTGCTTTGAGTATTAAAAATTAATCAAATTTGTGCTTTTTCATTTGTGGTGCTTAGATGCAGTGTATTTCCACTTTAAGTGGTAAGGTATGAAAAATGTGTCCACCAAGTATCTTAACTGTGATTTCTTATGAAACAATGGAGGATAAAGGAAAAAATTAATGGATTTAACCTCTTCATAACTACAAGAATTGCATGCTTTTGGAACTAAAGAAATTCTACTCAAAATACCTTAATATTTTTTTCCTTCTTCGTTTTTCTTGTTTAGAAAAGTTCTTAGGCAGTGTTGTGAACAGTTGTCTCTTTCTGCTCCTTAATGGTAAGTGATGGAGAGAAGCAAATGTATATACAGTGCCTTGAAAAAGTATTCACCCCCTTGGCTTTTTACCTATTTTGTTACATTACAACCTTTAGTTCAATGTTTTTTTAATCTGAATTATATGTGATGGATCAAAACACAATAGTCTAAGTCGGTGAAGTAAAATTAGACAAATATATACATAAAACTATTTTTCAGAAATAAAAAACTGATAATTGGCATGTGCGTATTTATTTACCCCCTTTGTTATGAAGCCCATAAAAAGCTCTGGTACAACCAATTACCTTCAGAAGTCACATAATTAGTGAAATGATGTCCACCTGTGTGCCAATCTAAGTGTCACATGATCTGTCATTACATATACACACACCTTTTTGAAAGGCCCCAGAGGCTGCAACACCTAAGCAAGAGGCTTAGGATTTGTGGCAGAGTGGCCAAAAGAAAGCCATTACTTTTAGCAGAAAATAAAAGGGCACATTTTGAGATTGCGAAAAGTCATGTGGGAGACTCCCAAAATGTATGGAGGAAGGTGCTCTGGTCTGACATCACATCACCTAAAGAACACCATCCCCACAGTGAAACATGGTGGTGGCAGCATCATGCTGTGGGGATGTTTTTCAGCAGTCAGGACTGGGAAACTGGTCAGAGTTGAGGGAAATATGGATGGTGCTAAATACAGGGATATTCTTTAGCAAAACCTGTACCACTCGGTGTGTGATTTGAGGCTAGGATGGAGGTTCACCTTCCAGTAGGACAATGACCCCAAACACACTGCTAAAGCAACACTTGAGTGGTTAAAGGAGAAACATGTAAATGTGTTGGAATGGCCTAGTCAAAGCCCAGACCTCAATCCAATAGAAAATCTGTGGTCAGACTTAAAGATTGCTGTTCACAAGTGCAAACCATCCAACTTGAAGGAACTGGAGCAGTTTTGCAAGGAGGAATGGGCAAAAATCCCAGTGGTAAGATGTGGCAAGCTCATAGAGACTTATCCAAAGCGACTTGGAGCTGTGATAGCCGCAAAAGGTGGCTCTACAAAAGTATTGACTTTAGGGGGTGTAACCTGGGGGACAGGTAGCAGGTACAAAGCTCCCTGGGATGAGCAGTCTTTCAGGCACAGGTACCAAATCCAGTGAAGTAGTGACAAAGAGTGCGGTGTTTATTTGTGATATATACAAGTCTATATACAGGTGCTGTACAGTGTTCCAAAAAAAAACCAAATAGGAACAAAAATAGCCATAACAAAACCTAGCCATGTCTCGGCACTAACTAAACAATATTTACAGATCCTAACTACTAAGCTGAGCAAGCCTACAGCTTGTCAGCTTTCACATACCTTTTTGCACTCTTACACAGAAGTTCTCTGAGTATCCCAGGCCAAGAGCAAAGGCTGTCTGCTCAGGTGAGCTTAAATTAGCCCGGGGGAGAGGACCAAGAACTGAACTGGACCATGGATCAGAGATCCCTGAACCTGTATGAGAGGAGCCTGGGAGATGTATAAACCCCGAACAGGACTTTTCCTGGCTCTCTCTGGGACGCTCTGCTACATAACCTCCCCCCTTGTTTCAACCCCAGGGTTGGAACACCTGTAGCCCAACAGGAGTGAACACGGGACAGGGCATCTACATTCCCCATCTCAACACCTGGCCTGTGTTTTACAGTGAATGAGTAATCCTGTAGAGCCAAAAACCACCGGTTCACCCGTCTATTAGTCTCCTTCTTTTGGGCCATCCATTTCAGAGGAGCATGGTCAGTTATTAACTGTAATGCCGCGTACACACGAGCGGACTTTCTATCCTACTTGGTCCGGCACACTTTCCGACGGACTTTGTCCGCCAGGTGCGCCGGACTTTAAAACGAACGGACTTGCCCACACACGCCGGGATTTTCCGGCGGGCTAAGTCCGCCCGTCTTTCCGACGGACTTTCGCCGGAGTTCCGGCGGACTTTCAGAATGAACGGACTTGCCCACACACGGACAAGTCCGTTCATTTTGAACGTGACTCAGGTGCGACGGGACTAGAAAAGGATGTCAATCTTGCCGCTTTTATCGGCTAGATTGACACCTTGCGAGCCCCGTCGCGGGGCATACCAGGCCCTTAGGTCTGGTATGGATTATAAAGGGGAAGAAAAGGAAAAGACACTAGAGAGGGAGAAAGGAATTGCTGCTCACCCCTTAAGTATTAGAACAAAAAAAGAGAGAAAAGTTTCCCCACAGGCGGGGTTTTTAGGCAGCACAGTAATAGGTGTAGTCAGTATTGTATGAAAAAATACAATTTTATTGAAAAATATACCATAAGTTAAAAACAATGAGCTCCAGTGAGGAGTGCTTAAAAGCTAAGTAGCTGGACATACAATGGCAGACATATATTCATAACAATCCTATCATGAACATAAGACCTGACGCGTTTCAACCCTTAATAGTTGGGGTCTTCTTCAGAGGTTCGGTCTGCTAGAAAGAACATATAAATAGCATTGGTATATACATACATCGCTTACATTGTATAACAGTAACCACATTCATCATGTAATGCACCAATACAGTATAGTTACCAAGTGGTGTATGTCCAACAGAAGAAAGAAAACTTCCCACATGGAGGTCCCTTAGAAAGATATGCTGTGTTTCCCTCACAGTCTGAGGGAGAATTCCGGATGCCTCCACCACCACCTCAACCCAGACCGGGGTAGCGAGAGGCGAAAGTGACTTACGAGAGGCCACACACTGGGGCACCGCCCGCCAGAGCAAACAGCCGGCCGACGAGCACAAAACCTAGGATGAGAGCTTTATGAGACAGGCCAAATGCACACCCAAGAGATAATAATCAGATTATTCAGATTTTTTGTGGACAGAAACAACCACCAAGGGACCGAGGTCACCCATATATAATATATAATATCTATGGTACATGTGGTTCAAATCAAACCAGAGAGAGTTTCCAACCATATTTATATGGTATATCTTTGGAGGCTAGTAAATAGTATCTAACTATGGAAATATTGGCAGGAGTGCTCTTTCCATATACAAATGAACTAGGTAGTGAAGGGTGTGATAGGATGTGAAAATGATCAAAGCATACAATCAGCATGGAAGAGAGAGTGAAGTATAGGGGAGGAAAAAGTGCAGTGAAGTGTGAACAGGGTGATGATGGGAGGGGGGGGGGGGGAAGGGAGTGTTGGGGGGGGAAAGAGTAATAATAATTATAGTGAGGTGCATGCATATTCATTACCTCAAAAAGTGCTAGCCATAGTATGTAACTGCATCAGAGTGCCCCATGGAGACTAGATTAGCACCTGTTTGCCAACCCGGGATTGGTCACAGGTCATGTGGAACTTAGAGGGTTAGTGTCCAAACCTAAGTCCACTAGTCTAGAAGCAAAATAAAAGAAAAAAAATGTATTTTGTATCTATGAAAAAGTATACAACCACTATGGTCATGAGTAGTCAAACAAAATAAAAATAGCAAATAACAGGGTCAAAAGGCCCTGATTACATGGGGTAGAAACAAAGATGCAGAAACATAAGGCTGGAGGGGTGTACTTACTTGGTAGTGACCACGAGTGACAGAGAGTAATAGCAGGCGAACGAGGGTGTGTATGATCCTCCAGGCAGGAAAGGATTATGAGACTATTGCCAATAGTATTTATATGTCCTTAATTGATTAGGGGTGTGCATAGCCCGTCCCACCCCATCCCAGGTGTGCCCAGTCAGTCATCAGCTGCGTGGGGGGGGCAGTATGGCCGCCATTAAGGCAGCCGTGTGTGGCCTCCCCGGCGTCCAGGAAGAGCGTCAGCCCCGAATTCTCGTCATTCTCGCCGAAATCTCGCGATACCCATGACGTCACGTCGCACGCGCGGGGCCCCGCGCATGCGCAGTGGCGCGGAGTATCCGAGAATGTTCAGGGACGCCGCCGGCAAGGAGGGATAGATCCCCAGTGCGGCGCTCGGTGGCCACCCGAGCGCCGGACGGGGAAAGAAAGGGGGGGGGAAAGAGCCGTCTAATCGTGTCGGCCCATGTGCCCCCCCCCCCCCTTGCCGGGAAGGCACATCACCAATCACCCCCGCACTGGGAGCGATGGCGGAGAGAGCACCAGCGCCCCCCCCGGCCGGAGGGAAACAGACACATATACAATATGCAGAGAACATTGTATTTTCAACTAAACATTATTGGATACATATTGCTATTTGTACATTACATACATATAAAAGGAGCATCAGTAAAAAAGGAGAAATTCAATCATATGCATTGGTAACCTGATAACATCGAATTGAGGGGTAAAGGAGCAAGGTCAAAAGGAACAAACCAATATAAAATAAAAAGTAACAAGTATGGAAAAAATTATCAAAAGGTCAAATCGGAAATATAATAACACTAGAGGCAAAGAAAGAAAGAAGAAGAAGAAGAAAGAAGGGGGTGGTCGACCACGCCCCCTAAAACGTCACAGTCCCAGCATGCCCAGGGACTGTGACATCATATGGGGGCGGGGTCTCCGCCTATATAAGTCACAACGCAGCCCTCAGAGACCAGTCCAGCCGGAGAGAGCGTCGTGTCAACATCTGGGGGAAGAGAAGAGAAGAGAAGCCAAGAAGCCCAGAATCCAAGAAGCCCAGAAGTCCGGACCTCCGCTCGCAATAGAGCTACATGAAGACAGCGGAGGGGCCGGCCGAAGACCTGCGACACCAGGAGAAGAGGCCGGAGAGCGGAGAAGAACCAACCGGACGCCGGGAGAAGATGAAGCGGAGGGACCCCCGAAGCCGGAAGAAGACCCCCGAAGCCGGAGGAAGATCCCCCCCCCCCGGAGCTGTTTAATAAAATATTTTAAAAACCTGTGTAGTGTGTTTTATTACTTACACTTTTTTCCTAGGTAAATGGGTAGGGGTACCATGTACCCCATACTCATTTACATAGGGTGGGGGGCCGGGATCTGGGGGCCCCCTTATTAAAGGGGGCTCCCAGATTCCGATAAGCCCCCGCCCGCAGACCCCGACAACCAACGGCCAGGGTTGTCGGGAAGAGGCCCTTGTCCTCATCAACATGGGGACAAGGTGCTTTGGGGGGGGGGCGCAGGGCGCCCCCCTCCCCCAAAGCCCCCACCCCCCATGTTGAGGGCATGCGGCCTGGTACGGTTCAGGAGGGGGGGGGGGGGCGCTCGCCCGTCCCCACCCCCTTTCCTGACCGGCCAGGCTGCGTGCTCGGATCGGGGTCTGGTATGGATTTTAGGGGGACCCCACGCCGTTTTTTCGGCGTAGCGGGGTTCCCCTTTATAATCCATACCAGACCTAAGGGCCTGGTATGCCCCGCGCTCACCGCAATAGGAAGATTTGTTTTTCCTATTGCAGCGAGCGCGAGATGCAATACTTTCCTCGTGTCGTATTTGGTCTGTCGGACCAGCCTACACACGAGCGGGCTTTCCGTCGGACCAGCACACACACGGGCGGACTTTCCGCCCGAAACTGAGTCCGACGGAAAGATTTGAAACTTTCTTTAAATCTAGGTCTGGCGGGCTTTTGGGAAGAAGTCCGCCGGAAAAGTCCGCCGCCGCCCACACACGGGCGGATTGTCCGGCACACTCTGGTCCGCCGGACCAAGTATGCCGGAAAGTCCGACCGTGTGTACGCGGCATAACTGGCGTCCTAACAAATAGTACCTGAGTGCGTCCACGGCCCACTTTATGGCTAAACACTCCTTTTCAATGACTGCATACCTTTGCTCATGGTCATTGAGCTTTCTGCTTAGGTACACCACAGGGTGTTCTTCCCCATTGTGTACCTGTGATAGTACTGCCCCGATACCAACATCAGACGCATCCGTCTGAACCAAAAAATCTTTGGAGAAATCGGGGAGTACAGTACTGGTTGTGCACAAAGAGCCTTCTTCAGAACTTGGAAAGATTCCTCTGCTACTGAGGACCATTTCACCATTACAGAGTCTTTCCCTTTTGTAAGGTCTGTCAGTGGGGCAGCTATAGTTGTAAAATTTGGGATAAATCTTCTATAATACCCCGCAATGCCAAGAAAGGCCCTGACCTGCTTCTTGTTTGCAGGACGTGGCCATTCCTGGATGGCTTCTATTTTATTCACTTGAGGTTTTATGACACCACGCCCAATAGTGTAGCCCAAATACTTGGCTTCCTCTAGACCAATGGCACATTTCTTTGGATTTGCTGTAAAACCTTCTTTGAAGAGGGAATCAAGGACAGCCTGGACACGGGGCAAGTGAGACTCCCAGTCAGTGCTATGTACCACTATGTCATCTAGATATGCTGCTGCATATTGTCGGTGGGGTCTTAGAGTCCTGTCCATGGCCCTCTGAAATGTTGCGGGGGCATTTTGCAACCCAAAAGGCATTTTTTTATATTGAAAGGAACCCTCCGGGGTCACAAATGCAGTCTTCTCTTTGGCGCTACCAGTCAGGGGTATTTGCCAATAACCTTTTGTCAAGTCCAAAGTGGTCAGATAGCGAGCCTTGCCAAGTCGGTCTATAAGTTCGTCCACTCTGGGCATTGGGTACGTGTCAAACTTTGTCACTGCATTAAGCTTCCTGAAGTCATTACAGAACCTCCAAGTGCCATCCGGTTTTGGGACTAACACGATGGGGCTAGACCAGTCACTATTGGATTCCTCAATGACATCTAGCTCCAACATTCTTTTAACTTCCTCGCTGATGTCCTTTCTCCTCGCTTCAGGAATTCGGTATGGTTTGAGCTTGACACGGACCCCAGGCTCAGTAACAATATCATGCTGAACTGCTGAAGTCGTGCCAGGTAAGTCTGAAAATTTCTCTCTATTCCTTATCAGGAATTCTCTAGTTTCCTGCTTCTGGGAATATGACAGGGTGTCTGGAATCGTGACCTCAGGGATCAGAGGGGGCTCAGTACCCTTAGGCGTTACCGGGAGGGACCTCGCAGTTAACGCCAGTCTATCCTTCCAGGGTTTAAACAGGTTTATGTGGTAAATCTGTTCGGGCTTCCTTTTTCCTGGTTGATATATTTTGTAATTGACCTCCCCAACTCTTTCAATTACTTCAAAGGGACCCTGCCACTTAGCCAGGAACTTGCTCTCAACAGTGGGAACTAACACCAGGACCCTGTCACCAGGTGAGAAAACACAGAGTTGGGCCCCCCTGTTGTATATCCTCTGTTGGGCTGCTTGGGCCTGCAGTAAGTGTTCTTTTACCATCGGCATGATTGCTGCAATCCTGTCCTGCATTTGAGTGATATGCTCAATGGCACTTTTATGGGGTGTCTGCTCCCCCTCCCAAGTTTCTTTGGCTATGTCCAAGAGTCCCCGAGGGTGTCTCCCATAAAGCAACTCAAATGGAGAGTACCCCGTGGAGGACTGGGGAACCTCCCTGATGGCAAACATCAAGTATGGTATCAGTAAGTCCCAGTTTTTCCCATCCTTGTCAACAACCTTTTTTAACATGCTCTTTAATGTCTTATTGAAGCGTTCCACCAAGCCATCCGTTTGAGGATGGTACACCGAGGTTCGCAATTGCGACACCTTAAATAACTTGCACAGCTCTCTAGTTATTCGGGACATAAACGGGGTGCCCTGGTCTGTAAGGACTTCTTTAGGGATTCCAACACGACTGAACACCATAAACAGCTCTTTGGCAATGTTTTTAGCAGACGCGGTGCGTAAGGGAATGGCCTCGGGGTAACGGGTAGCATAATCCATGATTACAAGGATATGCTGATGACCTCGGGCAGACTTGGGGAGTGGACCCACAAGGTCCATGGCAATCCTCTCAAAGGGCACTTCAATAATGGGCAAGGGCACTAAAGGACTTCGGAAGTGTTGTAGTGGGGCTGACATCTGACACACAGGACAGGATTGACAATAATTCTCAATATCCTTCTGTATCCCGGGCCAATAAAACCTGCGCAACACCCTTTCAGTAGTTTTCTCAACCCCTAAATGACCTCCTAGCAAGTGCCCATGGGCAAGTTCCAACACCACCCTTCTGTATGGCTTAGGGACCACCAACTGTTCAACCACTTCATCATTTTTTTTTACATACATGATACAGTAAATCCTCATTGCTGCTAAAATAAGGAAAACAGAGCCTGTCCCCTGATTCGACAGGTACATCATTAATCACCATTACATTTTCCCAGGCCCTGGTAAGGGTTGGGTCTTTTCTCTGCTCGGTACCAAAATTTTCCTTGTGTACATTAAGGTCAGCAAACTCCAACGTAGGCTCAGATTGAGCAGATGGCTGTCCAGCTCCACTGGTTGTGGGGACCTCCTCAGGCTCCTCCAGCTCTCCTGCCATAACTGAGAAAGGAAAACCTGGGGAGCACTGAGAAGAGTCCCCTGAACCCACATTGTCAGTAGCGGCCAGGAGGTCTGGCTCTGTCACTGAGTCAGCTACTGCGACCGGGTCGGGATGATCCCACAGTTCCCAAAACTTAGGGAAGTCCCTACCAACGATGGCCTCATGCACCAAGTGGGGCACAAGTCCGACCGGATGGGTCACTGTACCTAAGCCAGTTTTAAACTGAACAGTGGCTATAGGATACTCGCGGGTATCCCCATGTATACAGATCACAGCAACTTTTTTAGCATGCAAATTCACAGTTTCAACCATCACAGCTGTAACCAAAGTCACTAGACTTCCAGAGTCCAGCAAGGCCGTAATAGGCTTATTATTAACAGTCATTTGGCACATGTGTTTTCCCATACTTGGTGCTGCAGCGCATGAAACAGCAGCAAACATAGACTGCCTTCTAATAGATAGATCACACTGCATTGGTTCATCTGTCAATGGACAATTTGCTGCAACATGCCCCAGTTCTTGGCAACGAAAACACCTGATGTTTCCCCAGTTTGGTTTGCTGACAGGCAGTAGCTTCCCTTGTTTGGGACGCCAAACTTCAGTCCTGGCACCAAAAATCCTCCCCCCTATTTCCTTGCCATGCTTACCACCCACTTCCCCTGGAACAGTCTTACCGGTTGCCTGGGGAGACCGTGGCTTTGGGCGGAAAGTCCGTGCGGCTGTAGGGGTGGTGACCAGGTTCTCTGCAGCAAAGTACCTTTCAACAAGTTCCACGAGATTGTCCACCGAGTTGGGGTCTCCTTGACTCACCCACTTCTGCAGGGGAACTGGTAGTGACCTCAGGAACCGGTCCATGACCACATGCTCCACTATTTGTGACAGGGACTCCGGCTGTAGCCATTTTCTCACCAAGTGAATTAGGTCGAACATCTGCGATCTTGGGGGCCTCTCGTCTTGGAAGAACCAGCTGTGGACCCGCTGTGCTCGAACTGCCAGGGTGACACCAAGTCGCGCCAGGATTTCCCGCTTGACCTTTTCATAGTCTCCTGCTTCTGCTGACTCCAAATCATAGTAGGCCTTCTGCGATTCTCCAGACAGCAAGGGGGCGACCAGTCCTGCCCACTGGGTTTTGGGCCAACCTTCCCTCTCAGCGGTCTGTTCAAACGTTAAGAGAAAGGCCTCTGGATCATCATCTGCAGTCATCTTGGAAAGAAAGCGACCCACATGGATGGCTGAGGGCTTGTCTCCAACAACATTAACTTTAGCAGGTGACCACTGTGCTAGCGTCTCCACAACCGCAGCCAGGGTTTTCCTATCCTCTTTTGCATCAGTGGCTAGCTGTTCAAACAGCCTCTGCGATAGCTCCTGTACAGCACCAATCTGTTGGCGCAGCGCCTTGGTTTGCTCCTGTGCGATAGCGTTTGTTTGCTGCAGTGCAACGTTTGCTTGTTGCTGTGCAGCATTGGATTGTTGCTGTGCAGCATTGGATATCACCAATTGTTTTAGGATTTCCTCCATGTTTAGTCACTCTAGGTACTGGCCTTTTAAGTAGTAACTAACTACAGCTGGTCGCAGTCTCCACTATATGTAACCTGGGGGACAGGTAGCAGGTACAAAGCTCCCTGGGATGAGCAGTCTTTCAGGCACAGATACCAAATCCAGTGAAGTAGTGACAAACAGTGCAGTGTTTATTTGTGATATATACAAGTCTATATACAGGTGCTGTACAGTGTTCCAAAAAAAAACAAATAGGAACAAAAATAGCCAAAACAAAACCTAGCCGTGTCTCGGCACTAACTAAACAATATTTACAGATCCTAACTACTAAGCTGAGCAAGCCTACAGCTTGTCAGCTTCCACATACCTTTTTGCACTCTTACACAGAAGTTCTCTGAGTATCCCAGGCCAAGAGCAAAGGCTGTCTGCTCAGGTGAGCTTAAATTAGCCCGGGGGAGAGGACCAAGAACTGAACTGGACCATGGATCAGAGATCCCTGAACCTGTATGAGAGGAGCCTGGGAGATGTATAAACCCCGAACAGGACTTTTCCTGGCTCTCTCTGGGACGCTCTGCTACAGGGGGTAAATAGTTATGCACATTGACTTTTTCTGTTAATTTGTCCTATTTGTTGTTTGCTTCACAATAGAAAAAAAAAAAAAAAAAACTCAAACAATTCCAGGTTGTGAGGCAACAAAACACGAAAAATGCCAAGGGGGTGAATACTTTTGCAAGGCACTGTATCAACCACAGGCAACCTGCTTATGTTTTATAAAAAAGATATAATGATACATAACTGCTAATAATAAACTCTATATTAAACCTCAGTAGCAGAAGATGGTGCTGGTCTGGTTATAGTAGTGTATTGTATAGAAATACAATAAACTTACCAGCAAAGAGATACTGATGTATCTCTTTGTGCCAAAGTAGCATAAATTTACTTTTATAGTAAGTTTTACATCATTTTTTGTAGTCACATTCAGCAACATTTTTATTGTTCACTAGTGGGCAGTACAATCAGATTTTTATGTGTGTGGCCGATTTCAGTTCTACAGTGGACTATGCTTTTGTGAGGGTGTTTCGGAAAGGGGGGTCAAGAGAGATAACCCTTATTACATTGTAGTCTTTACCTAGGTAAAGAGGGGATTTTAAGCCTCCCCTAAGCGTGAGTTTTTCAGGTGTATCTCTGTTCCAGTAATGACTCAAGGTGTGGGCTCCAGCCTTGGAGTTTCAGTTCAGGCACTCAAGGGGGAAAATCTTTCCACCAGGGTCTCTTCTTAAAGTAATTCTAAAGCCTGGACATCTTTTACCCTAATGCATTCCCTGCATTAATGTAAAAAAAATGTTCCAGTGTTTATATCGCCCCTCTCATCCCTCTTTATACTTATCTGAGCCCTCTCTCAATCCAGTGCTTTGCCCATCTGCAGTTATTCTCTCCTCTCTCTTTGCTCACAGGGGCGGCAGCGGGAGCCATTAGCACCTGCTGTTGTCAATTAAATCCTGTGAGCAGGGGAGGGGAGCTTAGCCACAGCCCGGATCAGGATCGAGCCCACACATCTGCCTCTATAGCAATCACTGCCCTTATAGCAAGAACATGCTATGAGGAAAGACACAGAAGTAGAGGAGCCAGCAATGCCAATGGGGGACCCCAAAATAGTAGTTTTAAGGGCCTCTATGTGGAAAAAACCATTGTACAGAGCAGGTAAGTATAACATGTTTATTATTTTTAATTCAATGGTTTTTATTCAAAGTTTTCATACATAACAGAAAAATCAAATCAGAAAAGCAGTGATGAGCACTTGTACAATACTTTGTAGGACATTTAATCTCATAAATACAGATTCTTAGTATAGCATAAAACATTGTAGATTGTTAAGTATCTGCATCATCAGAAGGTTCAAGACATGTAAAGATTATAATTGTGTAAATAGTCTGACTGTTTATTGTAATAGTTGTAGAGATGACTACTACTAGTGGTTGCTCCAACGTTGCGAAACTCCCATTTGCGGACGCCCCATAGGGATCACACTGCATCCACATTTGGAGTCCACAAGGCTGAATTGCATATGTTGACAGTGAAATTTCCAATAAGTAAAAAAAACTCAGTTATTGGAAGTCCATTATATTGTTGGTTAATCACATTTTCAAAATTTATAGGATATTAAGGTAACTTGGGTAGGAGGGATAACATGGGGGTTGGATGCGGCTTTTGAAGTTATATGAACTAAAATTAAGTTTTAAGCTTGAATAATCCTGCTAAGTTTATACCAGTCGAACCAGGGGCACCAGTGGGGATATTTTGAGTTGTAGTTTCCTTGGGAAGAAGCGATCTACATTATATGTAGATTAGTGGTTCTGAGTACACCTGCAATGTTTGGGACTTCAGAGTTTTTTCATTGTTTGACCAATTCTGGTCTAGCACTGAGCAAAACATGGCAAATAATGTTCCTTAAGGAAGGTGGAAATTCTTCTATTCCCAACGACAGTATGGCTAGTCCTGGATTGGGGGGGGGGGTTTGTGAGTCAGTAAGTTTTCCTATATTTGTAAAAACGTCTGTCCAGAAGGTTCTCAATATTGGGCATGACCATAGTATGTGGAATAATGAGCCTCTGTGACCGCATTGTCTCCAACAAAATGAAGACATTTGAGGATTGAATCCTGCTATTCTCATAGGTGTTAGATACAACCTCAGTAGAATTGAGTGAGTTCCCATATGTTGACGCTCTTGGTGGCTGTGTATGTAGATGTGAGTGAAGTTTGCCATTATTCAGAGGTAAAAGAGGACATTAAGTCTATTTCCCATGTTTTCATAGATGGTGTTTTGGAAAATATTGATTTTTGGTTTAAGAAGTTGTAAAATAATTATATACCTTTGATAGATGTGTTAGGATTTGTGAGATAAAGACAAATTCTCCAAGGAAGTGTAACGCAGGGGTTAGGTATAGACAGTAGTAAGTGCGATACCTGGATGTATGCGTAATGGTCTTTTAGTTCAAGCCCATGTTCAATTTGGGCCGCTCTAAAAGTTTTAAGTGATGGGCCAATTTTAATGTCATCAACAGTGGAAATGCCTTTGGAGGCCCTGTGACCCACTTTTAAGCTAGGGATTAGTAGCTGAAAACTAGAAATAGATAGGGGGATGGATTTAGAATTTGTATCAGTTGTAGGGGGTTCAAAAGTGTATTCCAGGCTTGGATTGTGGCCGTCATAGTAGGGGACATTCCACCTGGTATCTGAGGCCGGAATGCACTGGTTAGGAGAAGATCCTGTGGATTGCTGTTGGGACATTGGTGTTGCTCCAGTTCTAACCATCTCCATGTGTGATTATGAGGGAACCATTGTTTCGCTTGGGCTAAGATGGCTGCAATATAGTAGTCCTTAAGTAGCACATGTCCTACCCCCCCTGCTTTTATAGATTTGATCAGTTTACGAAACGCACATCTAGCTTTCTGTCATGGTCCCTATCGTGCCATGCAGACAGCCAAGCCCAAAGTGTCTCAAGGAGGTATTGAACCCATGACTTTCTGTTTACTGGTCCTGTTGCTTTGCCTCTGAGCAACACTTCAGTTCAATGTCTCTTGGATTGCCAAAGGTTCCTGTTTTCCTGTGTTCTTATTTTCTAGTTTCAGTGTTTCAAGACTGACCCTGGCTCTGTTCATCATTAACTCTGACTTCTGGAATCCCTGACTACGGCTTTACCTTGACAATCTTTGGTATATTCCCTGTCAAGCCCCCGTGCACAGATTCACAGGCCAGGTAGCCTTTTACCTTGTTATCGTGGGCTGTGTGTATTTGCAAGGGTGATACATACATCTCTGCACTTTGGACTCCAACCAAGGTAAGCCCTTACATAATGAACTGACCCTCATGGAGTCTGGAGAGATGTATAAGATGCTCACCTCAGCAAGTTCAGCAAGTCCTCAGCCTGGGCCAGACCGTTTCGGAGCTGCAGCAAGAAGTCCTTTTGTTTAAAACTACAGAACGCCTAGCCCCGGAACCAGCATGTCCTGAACCATTTTTTGTGATGCCAGAGAGGCTTAAAGGTAGTCGTGCATCCTTCTTGTGTTTTAGGATGGATTACAAGCTGTTGTTTGCTCTTAAGCCTAGGTCATATGCTACTGATTATATAAAGGTTCGCTCTACCATCAACCTGCTTACTGGGCAAATCAAAATATGGGCTCATCAGCTACTACAGGAAAGAAGTCCAGTTTTGGACAGCTGGGAAGCATTCATGTTTGCTCCGCACTCTCACATTACAGTTTCAAAGAAAACCAGGGTTCCCAAGTCTACTCCTAGTTCACGTGGCCTACGGGTACCCAGGGACAGGAATACCCTGTACAGATATGACTCCAAGCCTTTCCAGTACGTGCCAAGCCATGAAGTCTAAACACTCCTGAGGATAAACTCACACCTACCCTGGAAGAGGTGGAACCCATGGAGATTGGGGCCATCCGGTCCAACGTGTCTAGAGGTGAAAGAGAGCAGAAGAGAGGCTGTGGTCTTTGTTTCTATTGTGGAGAGAGAGGGCACTTTATCTCTCTCTGCCCAACTCGCCCACCTCGACCAAAGGATCTTCAAGTAGGTACTATTAGGATCCATCCTGCTACCCCTGCTTATCAGCCTGTAACCTGCCAAGGTTGCTGTAAGACCTGTCCATGTTCAATGACACAAGCGGGTACACAGACTACGGTGGTTAACGATACCGCTGTCCCTCAAGAATTCGTAACCAATATCCCTGAGAAGCTCTTACCCTCTGGTCTAGAGGCAACTATGCAACCTTCTGACAACAAACCAGTTCCTGCAGTCATCCCAAGCTCCATAGTGTTAAGTGCAGAAACATCACCCTGTCCTGCCAAGGAAGTTTTACCACCTGACTGCACGTATGCCTCGAATGGCACCATAGTCCGTAAGCAGGAACTGGAGATGTTTGAAAAAGCTTTGCAAGCGACAAAAGTCTCCCCTGCAAGAAGTTCTAAAGCAATAATGCCCAAAGGGAATAAGGAAAAGTCTTCTAACACTACTGTTGGTACATATGCCTATGATGAACTGCCTGTTCACACCCAGAGGGCGTTTCTAATGGGAAACTGTCACTGTTCCTACTGTGGTTACGCCCCAAGTGGCTCAAGGAGGTATTGAACCCATGAACGTTCTGTTTACTGCTCCTGTTGCTTTGCCTCTGAGCCACACTTCAGTTCATTGTCTCTTGGAATGCTAAAGGTTCCTGTTTTCCTTATTTTCAAGTTTCAGTGTTTCAAGACTGACCTTGACAATCCTTTGGTATATTCCCTGTCAAGCCCCCGTGCACAGATTCACAGCCCAGGTAGCCTTTTACCTTGTTACTGTGGGCTGTGTGTATTTGCAAGGGTGAGCATACATCTCTGCACTATGGATTCCAACCAAGTTAAGCCCTTACATTTTGTTTCCTTGCCATAGGTAACTGTTGGTTATAGATTGGGCTTTAGAAAAGAAACTAATGGGGACTAGGATGGGAAGTGCTCTAAACAAGTAGATAAATTGGGGTAAAACAATAATTTTAAAGGCCGCTAATCTTCCAGTTCATATCAGTTCTGTTTTAGTTATATCAGACAGTTTAGAGTCTAGTTTACAGAGAAATAGCATATACTGTATTTATTGGCGTATAACACTAATTTTTTCACCATGAAAATCGGGTGCAAATATTGTGTGCGTGTTATACGCCAATACTTCAATTTTTGCTGCCTTGTAGGGGACAGGGAGGGGGGCGGGACGAGCACCAACAGATTATATACAGTGAGAATCCCCTGTTTACTTGGCGGCCTCTGTAATGGGAAGTCCCGTCTCCTGGGCCGCCATTGGACCACTGTTCTGTCTATCATAGGAGATTCTCACTGTATGTAATCTGTCAGCGCTCCCCCCCTCTAGGCTGCAGATCAGGCTGCACTGATGGAAATGGGGAGGCTGCTGCATTGATGGCAATGGTGAGGCTGCATTGATGTGGACTGATGAGGCTGCATTGATGGCACTTGTGAGGCTGCAGATGGGCACTGATCAGGCTGCATTGATGGGCAATGGTGAGGCTGCAAATGGGCACTGCCCCTCTTTTGCTTCAAAGTTCCTTATTTAAAATTTAAGTTTTTTTCCTGAAACTTCCCCCTCAAATGAATGTGCGTGTTATAGGCCGATAAATACGATAGTTTGCATCTACTAGTTAGTCTGCAGTTGCTGTTAGGGTTATACCTAGGTACTTTATACCTATTGTACTCCAAGTATATGGATATTTTTGTTGCAACTTAGATCTCATAGAATCATCAATTCCCAAACTCATTATGGGAGATTTGCTTTCATTAACCTTATAATACGATTTTTGATTAGCCACTTGCCACCTGCCATATAGCAAAATGACGGCGGCAAAGTGGTTTCAATATCCTGACCGGACGTCATATGACGTCCTCAGGATATTAAGCTGCTGCGCGCCCCCGGGGGCACGCATCATGGCGATCGTTGTTGCGGTGTGTCAGTCTGATACACCGCAACTCCGATCTAGGTAAAGAGTCTCTGACGGAGACTTTTTACCACGTGATCAGCCGTGTCCAATCACGGCTGATCACGATGTAAATAGGAAAAGCCGTTGATCGGCTTTTCCTCACTCACGTCTGACAGACGCGAGTAGAGGAGAGCCGATCGGCTGCTCTCCTGACAGGGCGGGTCTGTGCTGATTGTTTATCAGCACAGCCCCCCTCAAATCCCACCCAGGAACACCAGGGAAGCCACCCAGGACCACCAGGATGGCCATCCACACTGGATCAACAGGCATGCCCCCTAGACCCCCAGGGAAATACTAATCTGTGCCCAGGCAGCTGCCAATCAATGCCCAGGCAGCTGCCAATCAGTGCCCACTCACAATGCCTACCACTGTCAGTGCCACCAGGGATGCCTATCAGTGCCTCAAATCAGTGCCGTGTATCAGTACCCATCATTGTCACCTATCAGTGCCACCTATCAGTGCCCATCAGTGCCGCCTATCAGTGCCACCCATAAGAACCCATCTTTGCAGCCTTTCTGTGCCCATCAGTGTCGCCTATCAGTGCCCATCAGTGCCCATCAATGCCCACCATTGCCACCCAGTGCCACCCATAAGTGCCGCCTATCAATGCCCAACAGTGCTGCATGTCAGTGCCACCCATCAGTCCTGCCTACCAGTGCCCATCAGTGCCGCATATCAGTGTCCGCTTATTGGTGCCACCTCATCGGTGCCACCTTATCAGTGCCTGTCAGTGCTGCCTTATCAGTGCCCATCAGTGAAAGAGAAAACTTACTTACAAAATTTTTTAACAGAAACTAAAGCAAAACTTTAATTTTTTTCAAAATTTTCTGTCTTTTTTTATTTGTTTAGCAAAAAATAAAAACCGCAGAGCTGATCAAATACCACCAAAAGAAAGCTCTATTTGTAGGAACAAAATGATAAAAATGTAGTTTGGGTACAGTGTTGTATGACCGCGCAATTGTCATTCAAACTGCGACAACTCTGAAAGCTGAAAATTGGTCTGGGCAGGAAGGTGTATAAGTGCCCTGTATTGAAGTGGTTAAACATAGCCAGAGCTTCATCTTCCGCAGCCAGGGAACATTCTACTTCAGTCAAGATCATGATAATGTCGTCAGTGAATAAACAAATGGAATGATCGCTGTCACCTGCTGGGAACCCTTTGATATTTGGATGTATTCTAAAGTAAATAGCAAAGGGTTCCATTAAGAGATTGAAAATTAAGAGGGGTAATGGACACCCCTGTCTTGTTCCATTTGATATGGTGAATGGGGATGATAGGATACCAGCTAAGTATATTTGGGCGACGGCTTGGAATATAAGGCCATAATGGCTGATAATATATTCCCCCTAAAGCCGAATGTTTCTAATACTTTGACCAGATAAAGCAGTGTATACAATCATAGGCCTTCTCTGCGTCCAGCATTAGGAGCAGAGAAGGCTACCGCTGCACCTCTGCCATGTGAATGATATTCACAAGTCTTCGAGTGGCATCTGTGGTGGTCTGTGCTTGGTGAATCCTGTTTGATCAGGGTGGATAAGTGAGGGTAATATGTTGACAAGACGTGAGGCTATCAATTTTGCATAAAGTTTCAGATCAATATCCGGTAATGAAATTGGCATAAAATTTGAGGGGGGTGGTCTGGTTCCTTCCCTGGCTTGGGCAGTGTTACAATCAGAGCTTCCAACATTTCAGGAGGGAAAGAGGCAGAGGTAGCGGTGGTGTTGAAAATGTGTTGTAGATATGGGGATAGAAGAGTCTTAAATTCTTTGTAGTATTCCCCACTGAAGCACCTGGACCAGGGGATTTGTTCGGAGGTAGGGAATCTATGATCTTGTGGATTTCTGCTTCCGTGAAGGGTGCATTAATGCAATTCAGTTGACTAGATGATAGTTTTGGTATAGATAAGGTTGAAAGGAAATTTTTGCCATTTTAATGATGGCTTCAGGGGTTGGTTGGTGTGTCGCTGGGTCATTTTTGAGGTTATGTAGAGAGCTGTAATAGAAACTGAAAGCATCTGCTTTTTTTTTAGGGTGATATTTTTTTTGTTTGGTTCCTGGGTGAATGATAAATGGGATTTTAGTTTTATATCTATGCCCTTTGAGATTTTGTGCCAGTAGTTTGCTTGCCCTATTTCCATTACCATAATAGGTCATTTTTAATTTCCTACTTGATTTCTCAAAATTTTCTAGCAAAAGAAGTCTAAGGTCATATCTGAATTGTAGTAGTTTTTGAGAAAGGGTCAGAGAAGTATTTAGTTTGTTCTGGGTATCTATGATTGAGATTTCCTGTAAGAGATCGGTTAACCATTTTTGCTTCTGCCTCCTGGCCCTTGCCCCCATCTGAATACCTATACCCCTCATAAACACTTTATGGGCATTCCATAGCATAAATGCGTTGAGAACAGATCCAGCGTTATTGTTAAAAAACTCCAGCAATCTGGAGTTTGTCCAGATTGTCTGTTTCTTTCATTGCAGCAGGAAGGAGTTGATTCTCCATAGCGGGCTCGTCTTAACAGACGACGAGTCCACTATGGAGAGAACAATAGAGGCATGGTCCGACCATGTGATTAGAATTATGGTGACAGCTTTGGTCTGAAGTAAAGTTTGTTGATCCACTAGGAAAAAGGTCTATTCTGGTGTCGATACGATGAGGGAGGTGGGGAGAAATAAGTAAAGTCTTTTTCACCGGCATGGAAGTCATCACCATGCATCGTGCAGGTTCTGTTTGTGGATAGAACTGAGCTGAACTGAGCGTTTGGAGTGGGATGTAGAATCCAACGATGGATCCGGGGTAATATTAAAGTCCCTGCAGATTATCAATAGACCATTTTGATAGGATCTAATTTTCCTCATTATCTTGTTGAAGAATTGGAGTTGGTGTTTATTGGGGGAGTACACGTTAGCTATCATATAGGTAGGGGAGTTTAAGTCGCAGATCAACAGCAGAAACCTGCCATGGGGGTCTCTTATTGCTTCATGTAGTTTAAATGCCACAGAGCCTCTGACAGCAATAAGGACTCCTCTGGTTTTAGATTCAGCATTTTCTGTGAAAACCTGGGGGTAATGCTTATTTGAGCATTTAGGAGATTTTAGTGAGCTGAAATGAGTCTCTTGCGCACAAAGAACATCACTGTGGTGCAAAAGTGCTTCTTTCCATAGAGAGTTGCGTTTCACAGGGTGCTTAAGCCCGTTGGCATTATTAGATATGATATTGAGTGTCATCTTTAGAAATTGTAGAACCTGCTGTAGGCAGAGTGAGGATCCTCTTTTGTGGGGTATGGGTTCCTTCTAGTGGTTGTAACCAGTAATGCAAGTGGAGAAGAGATTGACAATGAACAAGTGTGGTTAGGTACTCACAGTGAGCGATGTAGTTTCTTCCTTTGAGGTTGAAAGGTATCCGCTGAGGAGCCCCATTGCAAGAGTTAATGCTGCAAGCAGTAATGTGTTGAGGTGATTTTTCCATGTTCCTGAGACCGCCGACATCCAAAAGACTTAAAAATAATACAAAAAGATAAAAAGAAAAAATAACAATATAACGTGTAACATTAATGAGCACCAAGCGTGGTGTAGCGAGTGGAGAGGGTAGACTCCATCTATAGACAGCATCTTGCTGCTAAGTAATATACTGTAGAGGGTTATGTTTTTAGTCCTGACCCAGAATTTCAGGGACTAGGGAGCTAAAGTAGTCCACCCGGCTTCAATTAAGCATGCGATTTGGCATTCCTTGCTGTAACTTTTTTCCATTCCCGTTCTATTTGGCGTGGTGTACTGGAAGTGGGGTTTTCCCCGTCAGCATCTGGGAGAATGTCCCATTCTTTTAGCAGGGTAATTCTTTTTTCCAGGAAGGTTATTGTATAAGTGTGGTTGTCCTTGGTGATGGTTAGCTTTGAGGGGTAACCGTATCTGTAAGCGATTTCGTGATTTCAGGGAACTTTGGTCACCGTATGTAAGCTCTTTCTTTTCTGAAGTGTATATTGTGACAAATCAGCAAAGAATTGTAGACTCTGGTATTGTGAGGGAATTTGATCTTGCTTCCTCATAGTTGCCATAAGGATTTCCTTCACATGGAAAAAATGTAAACGGAGGAGTACATTTCTGGGAATGTGATCTGACAGATGGGACAGCTTAGGGAGACTATGAATTCTATCGATAGTGACATCTAAGTCAGTGAGACTGGGTAGAAGGATTTTAAATAATGTCACTGCGTAGAGGTTCAGTTCAGATTGTTGCACAGATTCGGGCACCTCCCTTATTTTTAAATTGTTTCTTCTAGACCTGTCCCCCATGTCAGCTAATTTAGCTTTATCCATTCCTTTTTGCCCTCCCTCTCACCATGAGCATCCACCAGATCATTGATGGTTTCTGCATGTTCCTATATCTTGGATTTAATGTGATCCACTCTATTTCCCACTGCTTGTATGTCTTGGTTAAATCTGTGCATGTAGGTAGCCATATCTGATTGAATCGTGCTCCGCAAAGACAGAAGCATGTCTTTTAGCACAGTATCCAGCACAGACTGGTTCTGTGTGGGGAAGGACTCTATGGATTCTGACATCTACCTTGTATCCTCCCCTGAATCTGAGGCAGGGCTCCTTGCCGGGTCCAATCCATTGCCATCAAGCCTGGGCTTAGACTTGGCAGGGCTGTTGGTAGATGAGGAGGGAGGGTATGAGATCTGGCTAGCTGGGGAGTAGCTTTTGGGTGGGTGATTGCCTTTCTTTGAGGCATTTGCGAGCGGGGAGGCAGCCGGTGGTGAACAGGCCTCGGCGCCATTTTGCCCCGTTAGCGGCTGTGGTAAAGAAGTCTGCGAGGTGCTGGGGTTTCCTATCGCCTCTCCGCTTGTTAGGCATGCTCCCGGTGGTGTCCTAGGCTAAACCGCCATGGTTTTGGGGTGTTTGATGTTTTGGGTGGGGTTGCTTTTAGCCGCTGTGTCCCTGTTATGCAGGGATTAAGCAACCATTCAGCTTACATGTCAGGCTACGCCCCCCCACATGTTTATTATTTTAATAATAAAAAATATATGTTTATAAACACTTTAAGGAGGGATGGCTAACAGAGGAATTCCTTTCCCAAGAAGGTAAATAGGAAAAGGACCTCCTGTTCCCAGAAGGGGAGAGCTACAAAAGACCCTTCCAGAACATTGATACCTTGTTTTGTCAAACTTTGGTCCAACAAACTGATACCAAGTTCATTAGGCATTGGCCGGCTGATAGAACAGACATGAGTCTTTGTACCATCTCTAAGCAACCCTCTGCAAGCTAACCTGCAAAAGTAAAGCAAAACAAAACACAGCATGGCTGTTAGGAAACACATCCCTACAGTTATTACAAGGGCCGGATCTAGCCTATCTGATGTGGGGGTGTAATATATAGGAGTCAGTAGGGCAGTGTACAGGGACTCAGCAAGGCAGAGGCTAGGGTCAGCAGTTTGTAGGGCAGTGTACAGAGGTCATTAGCTTGAAGGGCAGTGTACAGTTTGTTATCAAGGCTGTGTACAGGAGTTAGCAGAGCAGAGGACAAGGGTCGGTAGGCAGAGGTCAGAGGGTCAGCAGGGCAGTGTACAGGGATCAGCAGAGCAGAGGACAGGGGTCAGCAGGGTGGGAGACAGGGGTTATCAAGGCCGAAAACAGGGGTCACTAGACAAAGGTCGGGGGTCAGCAGGGCAGTGAACAGGGGTCAGCAGAGCAGATGATGAGTCAACGGGGGGGCAGGAGTCACAAAGGCAGAGAAAAGGTGGTCAGCAGGGCAGTATAAAGGGGTCAGCAGGACAGGGGAAAGGGGTCGGTAGTGCAGAGGACAAGGGGCAGTATGGCAGAAAACAGAAGTCTTCAGTGACTTGCCATTAAAGTGTACGGGACTGGCAGCACCTAGTCGTGGTAAATAGGAGATTCCTGCTACTAAAACTCACACTGGTTTTAATCGCCAGTGTGAATGTAGCCTAAGAAAAGCTGTGGAAGTGCCCTGTGTGCAGTGTGGGCAGTGCCAGGACAAGGTCATATAGCGCCCAGGGCAAAGATGACAAACTGCACCCCCGCCTTGCATGAGTATCATGTCTCAACAGAAATCCCCCCCCCAGAAAAATAGCACTAATCAGCATGCTCACCTCCTAAACATACATTTCCTCTGCAAACTAAAATTCTCCCCAAACAAAAATGCAAAAATCTCCCCTCCTTCCAGTCCAAATTCCTCCTCCCAGCATGAATCTTTGCCCCTAAATACTGCCTCCCAGCTCAAATTCCCCTAATCCTGCCTCTTAGCACATACCCCCCCCAATTACCCTTCCCAGCACACATACCTCCCTACCTCCCTGCCACAAACCTCTCATTCCAAGCACAAATGATTGTTACCCCCTCCCCCCAATAAGTTCCCAGTTTAATTATTCTCCCTCCGAAATTCACAGGTAGGAACTTAAAGTTAGTGAGAAAGAGAGAGCCGGAAGGAAGTGCAAGTTGTGTTGTTCTGTCACCCTTCTGCCAGAACAGCGCTCCTCCATACAGCAGACACAAGATCAGATCCGTCTTAGATCAGACTATACATGGTTTGCTTACCTGCCCCATATCTTCTCCAAGAACTGCTTATCTCTAGGCATCATGAAATCTGGATAGGTGCAGTAAGCAAACCATGTACAGTCCAAATGTAAGAGCGATCCTGTGTCATCTGCTGTATAGACTGGAGGAGGGCTGTACTGGCAGGAGGGGGGAGAGCATAGTACAACCCATACCCCCTCCTTGCTTCCTCCTCTTTGTCACTTCACTACAGATGAACGCATTTTCGGATAGGAACTTTTTCCGACAGAAAAATAGAGAACCTGCCCTCAATCTTTTGCTGGCTGGAATTCTGCCAGCAAAAGTCCAATGGAGCATACACACGGTCGCATTTTCTGACCAAAAGCTCACATCCGACTTTTGCTGGCGGAATTTCTGATTGTGTGTATGGGGCATTAGATCTGGCCATGGTTCTTACCAGGGAACACTTGGCCTATATTTTTACAGGCAAGGGTGTATTTGGCTTTTGTGCTGGCTAAAAAAACGCAAAGACACTGTGCAAAGAGCTTACTTAGCCACAATAAATTGAACCAGATTTAACATTGTCAACCTTAGTAAAAAGGTCAGACTTGTCGCTAAGCTGTGAAGACATTTAATTGTGTTAAGACAATTTGAAGGTAGAATAAAAAAACATATTAACAAATCCAGTAAGTGAGCTGGCAAAGCCAAAATCTGTATAAAAGATTTATTTGTTACATGAAGAGAGTATACAAAAAGGCTGACATGGTTTCGGTAAACCGCCTTGATCACAGCACAATAATGAAGTGAGATACAGAGTATATATAGTGCAACAAACTCCACCTACCCAAGAAATCACACAATTATGCTAGATAAAAATACAAATTCCTTAATTGGTAAAAAGGCATGACACTGAGAAAGCTTATGGACATGAACAAAATATTGAGACAAAAAAAACAATAGAATTCACAAGGAAATCAAACAACAAATGAAAAATGAATTGAAATATAAATACATATATTAGCACATAAAGGCATTAACCTGTGTGAAAATATGTGGCCCCAATGCATGTAAAAGAGCCACAAAAACAGAAAAAACACACACAGTTAGTAGCTCAGGATAAATAATCAATGATTCAAAACACTAACAATACACTAGACTAAATGATAGTATCATTTCTGGAAAAGGTCCACATCATACCTATAGTTCGAACCTGCAGTAATCCTAGTGTGGAGATTAAAAAACAAATTAATTAGCACAAAACATTTACTGTAAGTGTTTGCTAACTGAAGTTAACATAGTTGCAAAATCTATTGCCCTGTATACACGGTCGGACATTGATTGGACATTCCGACAACAAAATCCTAGGATTTTTTCCGACGGATGTTGGCTCAAACTTGTCTTGCATACACACGGTCACACAAAGTTGTCGGAAAATCCGATCGTTCTGAACGCGGTGACGTAAAACACATACGTCGGGACTATAAACGGGGCAGTAGCCAATATCTTTTGTCTCTTAATTCATTCTGAGCATGTGTGGCACTTTGTGCGTCGGATTTGTGTACACACGATCGGAATTACCGACAACGGATTTTGTTGTCGGAAATTTTTTTAGCAAGCTCTCAAACTTTGTGTGTCAGAAATTCCGATGGAAAATGTGTGATGGAGCCCACACATGGTCGGAATTTCTGACAACAAGGTCCTATCACACATTTTCCGTCGGAAAATCCGACCGTGTGTACAGGGCATATGAGTTAAAACACATTAAAGTGGTTGTGAAGCCTTAACATTTTTTACCTTAACGCATTTCTTGCATTAATGTAAAAAATGTTTCAATATGTGTATCGCCACTTCACTCTCCCTTATACTTACCTCCAGTGCTGTGCCCATCTGTAGTGGCTCTCTCCTCTTCTCCCCACTCTCACAAGCTTTGCTGAGAGCAGCAAGGGCCAATGGCTTCTGTCGTTGTCAGTCAAATCCTGTGACAAGGGAGCAGGGGATGGGGCCTCGCTGTCTGTTTATAGATGTGTGGCTCAGGATCAAGGCCAGAGTACTGCCACCATAGGAAGTGGCTTTCAATGCTGGCACACCATGAAGAGGAGGAGCCAGGAGCGCCAGCGGGGGGGACCTGAGAAGAGGAGGATCGGGGCCAGTCTATGCAATATTATTGCAAAGAGCAGGTAAGTATAACATGCTTGGATTTTTTAAAAGGAAAAAAATGACTTTACAAACACTTTAAGCGAAAAAGGAAATTAGAGTATTAGATTTCCTAAACTGCAAAGTAGAAATATTGGGAACTGGAAAATCTCTTTATTGATAGCCAGTTTGGAACTGCTGCTATCAGTGTTTTAGAAAAAGACAGAGTGACATGATACTAATAAAATAAACACTTGTTTCAGTTACTGCAGTGAATGAAGTTGCTTATTGATTTACATTGTTCAGCACAGTTAGAAGTGCATTGCTTTTGTTCTCGTTTTTTTATTTACGGTTTGAGTACAACCAATCTGAGTATTACAGAACTCTGGCTCTAAAAGGAAAACCAAAAGACATTTATAGCAAAATATACAATAGGTGAAAGTTATACATCCTTTTTAAACCTAATACAAGCAGAATACAAGTCATCCATTGAATAGATCCACCACAAGTGTCTTCTAGCACTTGGAATCTGAATCTCACCTTACAATGTAGAGGAACAATGACAACAGATTCATTCTAATATAAAGTGTTTCTGAAATTGTAATAATTTGACCATTGAATTTATAGGACAAAATATCTTTACAATACAATGGTAAGGACAATTATGTAAGGAAAGTTCTTATGTGTCATGTTTTTTTCATATAGAAACATTTACGTACAGATTCATTAATGTACTTGGCCATTTTCTTTTTTAGCAAAGATTATTTTAGAATATAAAATTTGACCAGCATTGTCCCAATGGTTTAAGATTACTAATGATTCCCATCCCTAATACAGACTTACTTTTGAACTGTAAAAGAACCCAAAATTATTTGACAAATTGTGGGGTAGATGGATCTCTAGTCCTCATACTTTAGCTTCTCTGGATCCAGGTTCTTGAAAGAAAAAAAAAGTGATTTTTCTTCCTTTATTCTGTATGTGTAATTGCAATACTTTTTCCTTTTTTCTTGTACTAGAGTGAACTGTCCTATTAGTCCCGGTTCACACAAAGGTGACCTGTCAGACCACTTAGCCGCCTGACAAGTCACGCTCCATGCAGTGCAATGAAACCATTCTAATCAGAGTGACTCAAAGTTCCTGTACTACTTGGGTGCGTCTTCGGACCGGCTCGCATTGACTTCTATTACAGAAGTAATTTGCAAGCTGTGCTGTACGGGGTGGCTTCAGAGTCGCGCAACTTTGAAGCCGCCCCAGTGTGAACTATCTGAAGTCATTATTTTGGATTTGTGTGTATCAATGTTGTACCATTTGTGAGACCCTGTGTGGTCCGTTGTTCCTTATATTTCTCTTTTTGTTATGTTATGTACTGTTATTGTGAAAAAAATATATGTTTAAAAAAAAGAATATAAAATTTGCTTTTTTGCTTGTACTGTACATGATTGGATGAGAGAAGTCAACAGAGCTTTACCTCTTTCAATAAGCTAAAGAAATATTGCCTTGCAAAGTGAACTTCCTATTTGCATTAGTAAATCAACCACAATGTGTCCAAAATATGTCTGTCCTTATGTAGATATTTGTCACCATGGTTAGTTTGTATTTGGTTCTTCAAAATAATTAGCGGGGAGCCAAAATAGTCAGGGCCTTGGAATATAACATCTGGCATTTATTATCTAAAATTCCCTTGCAAAGTAAAAATTAGTGCTTCACAGCATTCAATCAACGATAATACAGTTGATGTGTTTTCTCTTCATTTATTTTTTTCAAGAAACACTTCTATACTTGATCTGCTTGCAGACAAACATACATAGCAGAGAGCAACAGGAACCACATTTTGGATAACGTGAAACTCAACACCATGTTATTAATCAGTTCAAAAGAAGATCAGATACATCTTTTTGTGAACTAGAAATGATCTTTAAGGGCTAAGTCCAACTTTCGCAAAAATAATAAATGCACATATTTTTGCAGGAAATTTTTCCAATCACAGCGATCACATGATAACATATATATATATATATATATTTTTTTTTTTTAAAATGTGTCCACAATCACTGCTACACTAGTCACTGTCTGAAATCACTGCCATATTGTTCCTGATAATCACCACTACAGTTATTGTCCCTGATCACCTCCACACCAGTTACAGTGTTCCTGATCATTACCACACCAGTTACAGTGTCCCCGATCACTGCCACACCAGTTAGAGTATTCCTGTTGATCACTGCCACACCAGTTATAGTATCCATAATCACTGGCACACCAGTTACAGTATTCCTGATCACCGCCTCAGCAATTACAGTGTCCCTGATCATCGCCACACTAGTGACAGTATCCTGAACCACCACAACACTAGTTACAGTATCCCTGATCACCACCACACCAGTTACAGTGTCTCTGATCACTGCCACAGCAGTCACAGTGTCCCACAGTGTACTAAAGTCAATTAGACTGTGCACTTTGCAAAGTGCAGTTATTCCAGAGCTTAGTAATTGTGGTAAAGTTTCACTTTGCAAAGAATACCCAATCACGTGAAAGGAGAATTAAAAAAAACAGCATTTTTGCTGGCACATGATCGCATGATGGAAGTCAGCAGAGCTTCTGCTCATTTACAAATCTCTGGAGCAACAGCTCTTGCCGAGTGCAACTGCACTTTGCAAAGTGCACAGTCTATTTGCCGTTAGTAAATCAACCCCATTGTGTCACCACAAGGACTTGTTCACATTTGTGATACCCTCTGACGAGTTATCCATGTTCGGATTGCTATTCAGAGAGCATTTGACAGGCAGTGAGGAAGCATTGTATTGCCTCCTCTCCACCTGCTGTAACCCCTTGGACCCCTCACCAGCAACCTCATTCCCTTGAATAAGTCAAAATGGGAGAACATACGGGAAGTATAATTTCTGCCACAGCTGCAAAGTTATGCCATGGCAGGTGTACACTCCTCTGTAGCTAAAGGGGGCAGTGGTTGAGGGGTGGTAAAACTGTGGGTCAACTGTGAGGTTTTAATGTCCCAAACCTCACGTGTGAAGGAGCATTAACCAGTCACAGTTCCCTGATCACCACCACACCAGCCACAGTGTAGCTAGAATCAGTGTTCCTGATTTACTTGTTTATTGACCACATTTCTGCCTGTTGCCTGGACCGATCCTTTGCCCATATGTTGACCATGTAGGATAGGCTTGCTTGGCTTAAAGGAACTGGGACTGCTATAGTTGATGATACACTAAGCTATATTCTCTGACCACTTGTATAGAGGCAACCATTACAGTTCATTGGTTGATTTGTGTGATAAGCAGTTCAGATAGTGAAAAATTCTCACACATGGTATCACCTTAGTCAGAATGTGAAGCAGGATGTGTTTTGGGTTGTAATTTTAAGTATACCCCTGTTGTATGTGAGAAATATCTTATTAAATTAACAACTTTGTGTAAAAAAGGTAAATTTCATTTTCATTCTGTATTTTCCAAAAACCTGTGGCTAAAATATGAAGTCTTCAAAATACTCTCTGTGCCTCTTTAAAAATACCGTGGGGTGTTTGCTTTCCAAAACGTGGTCATTTTATGGTGTTTCCACTGTCTTGGTGCTCCAGGGCCTCTAAAAATGGCATACTTAGTCAGGAAATTTGATGCATAAATGTATTCTTCAGGCTTAGAAAGACTGAAGGTGCTCCTTGGATTTTGATATCTTTTGGGTTGTATTTCTGCATATGCCAATGATGTGTGTTAGAAATACCTTATTAATTGACAACATTATGTAAAAAAAAAATACATTTCAGTTTTATTTCCTGCATTTAAAAAAAAAAACTGCAAAAAATTACGTTTTCAAAAGACTCAATATGCCTATACCTTGGAGTCATTTTGTGGGAGTATCCACTTTCCTGGTGCTCCAGGGACTCTAAAAATGTGATAGGTAGTCAGGAAATAAGATGCATAATTTACATGTAGTTTATGCTCCTTGAAAGCCCAAAAGTGCTGCTTGGATTTTGGGCCCCTCTATGTGGCTAGGATGTGAAAAAGTCTCACACATGTGGTATCCCCATAGAAGAATGTGTTTTTGGGTGTCATTCTAAATATGCCTATGCTGTGTGAAGACACAACTTGTTAAAATGACAATTTGGTGAAAAAAAAATGTACTTAAAGGAGAGGAACGAGCTTTGGCTGGGCTTCTCCTATGGATCACAGGAGTGCAATTCGTTTTGCACTCCTGTTACCCCGTATTCAGCAGAGAGTGGACTGAAGTCCGCTTTCTGCTGACGTCACAAAAATGAGTCCAGGCACCGCGTCATCCCAAAAATGGAAGTCTGGATCCACCAGGTGCCTGGACTGACATCCATCCCAGCTTCTCAGCCAGCCACTGAGAGCCTGAGATGGCCGCTCCCTGCCCCTCAACAGCTCAGCGCTCCAGTAAGCATGTAGGAGCAGAGCAGAGAGCTGCTGATTGACAGTGAGCAGCTCTCTGCTCAGGGAGCTGTGAGAACCGAGCCATCGGTGATGTTCGATCATTTGGTTCTCAGTGTAGAGGTGCTGGGGGACAGATGCAGCATTGGACCGAGACTGCATCCACCTAGATAAGTATGAATATGGAAAAAAAAAAAACCCATACTTCTCTTTTAATTTCTCAATTTTTCAAAAAATTGTAAAAAAAAATTACAACTTCAAAAAACTTACCATGCCTCTTACTAAATACCTTGGACTGTCTACTTTTTAAAAAGGGGTTATTTGGGGATATTTGTGCTTTAACTTTCACAGAGGCTAGGTTATACTAGATGGACTATTGTCTTAATTGTCTTTATTCAGCCTTACCAATTATGTAACTATGTAATTATTATACACTGATTTGGGTTATTTTGTACCAAAGAAATGCAGCAGTATACATTTTGGCGTAAATGTATGAAAAATGACTCCCTTGCAAAATTTTATAACATAAACTGAAATCTTTTTTCAAAATGTTTGTTTTTGTTTTCAAAATGTTTGTTTTTCTTGTTTATTTAGCAAAAAAGGAAAGGAAAGCTCTGTCTGTCTCAAAAAATGATAAAAATTTTGTTTGTGCATAGTGTTGCATGACTGAGTAATTGTCATTCAAATTATGGCTGCGCTAAGAACGTAAAAATGGCCTGGGCAGTGGGCAGGAATCGGGTAAAAGTGTCCAGTATTGAGTTGGTTAAGCATTAAGTGCATGTATATGCGTGAGTGTATATTGTTCACAGGGGGTGGAGAAGCAGAGTGGTAGTTCCCAGCAAAAACATATTCAGTTTTGACTGGAGCATTTTCAAATAATTGCACAGTTCTGTCGGAATTGACTTCTTCTTCTTAAAAGTTTGATACTATTTCACCAAACTTTTCAGGAGTTTGTTTAGCACAGTTTCTATATTATACTTTGGTTTTAATTAAATTTTGTGGTTCTTAATTATAAATTATGCACCAAATATTATTAGCATATGCCTTAAGGCAATGGTCTATACTTAATTTATTTTGTTACATGATACATTCATTTATGTATACATACTGTATTTCAGGCAACTGTTTCACTGTTTTTAGGAATAAGTGCTGTTCAATGTAGTTTCTTAATTTGTACAGTACCTTAGAGTGGAGTAAATGTAAACAACTGCTGGGTTTTTTTTAGTTTTATTTAAAAGAAAAGTTCAGATTTTAAAAAAAATCATACTTACTTAGGTGGATGCAGCATTTGACCCCGCCGGCTCTAAGGCTCAGTTTTCAGAGCCCTGTTAGCAGAACCGCGACCTGTCCAGGGTTGTGGGAGGATCCCTACCACTGTCCAACCATGCTGCTCACAAGGAGATACATTTTTAATTAAATAAGACTTACTGGCACAGAGAAGCGAGAGACTAGTGATGGACAGTGCACACTGAGCTGAGGGGGCAGTGATATCATATAAAGGGAAGAGGGGCATAAGATGTGCAACTCTGTGCATCCTTGGCTCTGTCTTGTACACTAAGAAAGACACAGAGGAAAGACTGCTGGGCCTAGAACCACCTGTGTATTCTTGCGAGGAGAGGGAGGACTATTCATATCACAAAGAACCCAGAATCACAAAGAAACCAAAAACAATGTTTTAAAAACTATAACAATTTTATTGATATCACTTTAAAAAATGGTAACACAATTTAAAATGTTTTATATATGTACTCCCTGAAACAATTACTATATATATATATCCCACCCAGAATCTCCTAGCACTCTTTATATTTTTCCCTATATTCCAGAGGATTACATGTACTGATATACTTAATCTTAGATTGGAAAGAATTACCGGTACTTACAATATACTGAATATCTTTAGCTCTCAATGTGTTTCTCGGATGGACGCCGCTTCCTCAGGAGAGTAAGTGATGACAATTTATGACTCAATATAGAGAAGAATTTTTCATATAAATATCATGTACAAATAAATAACAACAATATTACAAAGTAATAACAACATATGCATCCATTCATATTCTGAATATACATTACTGTGTATTACAAATACATACTGAATTAATTACAAATTCAAGGCTGTACAGTACGTAAAATTGTACCGGGGTGAATTCAGGGGCACATAAGAAAGAGAATCTCCAGGAGGCTACATTGTGCCATGAACTCATGCTGTTATAAAATTGTGTGCAGATGAAATTAATACAGTACAGCAGATTGTCAGTTCTTAAACTCCCAACATCACAAAATGGGGTAGAATACTATCTTCTATGGTTTAAACAGACTATCCTCTTACTAAGCCCTCTCCTTTTATATCCATAGGAGCAGATTTATTCCTTCCAGCTCAGATAAGCATTAGAGGCATTAGTATGAATAGTCCCTATAATAGGTTAATCATATCTGTGCATATAAATTCCATATACTATATATCCTACTTGTATACCACTATTTCCTATCACCTAATCTTTAGAAACTTTTTTGCTGTTAATAAGCTATATGGGTAGAGATTAGTGTTTACAAACATTTTTTATGTATGTACCATCATCCCTAAAGTAGTAAACCAAAAAATATGTAGGAAATGGGATTTTAAAGGTACCCCTGATATAGGAAAAAACATTATCTACTAAAAATATATCAAATATTTTTTAAAGCAGTTTTACAAAAAAGTACGGTAAAATGTGAGAACAGTTTTACATTCACAGTCAAAGGTATACATCCTCAACCTAATATTGACAATGAAAAAAACTGTGGTCACCAAGAGTTCAAAGCATAACCACGTCCACATAATTTCAACATGTTTCGCCCGGAGGGCTTCATCAGGAAACTGGACGAGGCTTTTCAATTATTCAATAACAATATTCACGATAAAAACAACCTTGGATGTTCAAAAGAGAAAAAGAAGAATATACATAAAACATTCACATTTATGCAGCTTGAAAGCTCTTTAGCTTGTGCAACCATAACTCCACCAAAAACACCCTCCAAAAACAAAAACAGGAACCAAAACAATCCCACCCCCCATCCCACTCCCCCCCCAAAACACCACCAACCCTGATCACACAGGCTCACACCCAACCCTCCCCTAGTACTCCCACCCAACACAACCACCGCGTCAACTCCATACCTCTATATAGAGTTCCGAGGAAGTCGCAGGATATGAGGCGTCAACTGAGAGAAGAGGGGAGGAGGGGTGCCCCTAGAATTGACCCCCCCTGTATAGTCCAGATGGATGCCTGATCACCCGTAGGGAGGGATGTATATTCTTATGGGTGAAGACCATCACAGGCAAAAAGGATGATTACGGTATCTGTAACAGTTATCATAGATAGTAAAATTTCACACATATTGCGGGTGAGGGGAGAGGTAGACCACAAGACAAACTAGACAGTGGACACCACTCACCAACCCCCCGAAGAGTAGAAGAGTATTTGTATTGGGAGCTCATGAGGACTGAATGGAACAATATCAATTGTAAAAAAGCACCTGTGCAGGAGAAGACAGAGCTTCAGAAACTGTGGAGCAGCTCTGTCTTCTCCTGCACAGGTGCTTTTTTACAATTGATATTGTGCCATTCATGTGTTTATGCTTTTTAAATCATAATGACAACAGAAAGTACCCAAATGACCCTGATCAACAGTTTATATACCCTGGAGATTTTGGCCTGATAACATGCACACAAGTTGACACAAAGGGGTTTGAATGGCTATTAAAAGTAACCATCCTCACCTGTGATCTGTTTGCTTGTAATGAATGTGTGTGTATAAAAGGGCAATGTCCATCCAGTGCTGCATTGACGTTTCTGGATTCTGAGTCAAGGGGAAAGCAAAAGAATTGTCAAAGGATCTGTGAGAAAAGGTAGTTGAACTGTATAAAACAGGAAAGGGATATAAAAAGATATCCAAGGAATTGAGAATGCCAATCAGCAGTGTTCAAACTGTAATCAAGAAGTGGAAAATGAGGAATTATGTTGAAACTAAACCACGGTCAGGTAGACCAACTAAGATTTCAGCCACAACTGCCAGGAAAATTGTTCAGGATGCAAAGAAAAACCCACAAATAATTTTATGTAAAATACAGGACTCTCGGAAAACATGTGGTGTGGCTGTTTCAAGATGCACAAAAAGGAGGCACTTGAAGAAATATGAGCTGCATGGACGAGTCGCCAAAAGAAAGCCATTACTATGCAAATTATAAACAGAAAAGTCAGTGCTACTACCCATACACCACATAGATAGCAGAGCTCCCAGGTGCTTGATCCACAGTCGCTGGCTGAGTAGAGAAATGTGGAAAAAATGATCCGCACTCCAATTGTTACTCTTAAAATTTCTTCATTTTATTGAATAGCCACAGTGAACAAATGCAGATTAAGTCAGTTGACGCATTTCAGCCTATAAGGCCTTAGTCATAACCACATTACAGACATAGTTACATAGTAGGTGAGATTGAAAAAAGACACAAGTACATCAAGTCCAACCTATGTGTGTGATTATATGTCAGTATTACATTGTATATCCCTGTATGTTGCAGTCGTTCAGGTGCTTACCTAAATGTTTCTTGAAACCATTGATGCCCCCGCTGAGACCACCGCCTGTGGAAGGGAATTCCACATCCTTGCCGCTCTTACAGTAAAGAACCCTTTTCTTCTAATTTTAATGAGTGGCCAAGAGTCTTGTTAAACTCCCTTCAGCGAAGAAGTTTTATCCCTAGTGTTGGGTCACCAGTATGGTATTTGTATATTGAAATCATATCCCCTCTCAAGCGTCTCTTCTCCAGAGAGAATAAGTTCAGTGCTCGCAACCTTTCCTCATAATTAATATCCTCCAGACCCTTTATTAGCTTTGTTGCCCTTCTTTGTACTTGCTCCATTTCCAGTACATCCTTCCCGAGGACTGGTGCCCAGAACAGGACAGCATACTTTAGGTGCGCCTGGACCAGAGTCTTGTAGAGCGGGAGAATTATTGTTTTATCTATGGAATTAATCCCCTTTTTAATGAATGCCAATATTCTGTTTGCTTTGTTAGCAGCATTTACTAGGACCCCCAGGTCCTTTTCCATCCAGAGGTTCTCCCCCCAGTGTATAGATTGCATTCATATATTTGCCATCCAAATGCATTATTTTATATTTTTCTACATTGATGCTCATTTGACATGTTGTTGCCCACCCCATTAATTTGTTCAGATCTTTTTGCAAGGTTTCCACATCCTGCGGAGAAGTTATTGTCCTGCTTAGCTTAGTATCATCCGCAAATACAGAGATTGAACTGTTTACCCCATCCTCCAGGTCGTTTATGAACAAGTTGAACAGGATTGGTCTCAGCACAGAACCCTGGGGGACCCCACTACCCACCCCTGACCATTCCGAGTACTCCCCATTTATCACCACCCTCTGAACTCTCCCTTGTAGCCAGTTTTCAATCCATGTACTCACCCTATGGTCCATGCCAATGGACCTTATTTTGCACAGTAAATGTCTATGGGGAACTGTGTAAAAAATGCTTTTGCAAAATCCAGATAAACCATATCTACCGGCCTTCCTTTATCTAGATGGCAACTCACCTCCTCATAGAAGGTTAATAGATTGGTTTGACAAGAACGATTCTTCATGAATCGATGCAGATTACTGCTAATGATACCCTTCTCATTACTAAAATCTTGTATATAGTCCCTTATCATCCCCTCCAAGAGTTTACATACTATTGATGTTAGGCTAACTGGTCTGTAATTCCCAGGGATGCATTTTGGACCCTTTTTAAATATTGGTGCCCTTTTTAAATATTTATTTAAATATTTTATTAATAAAACTTTGAAAAAAATAGTAGCTCTAAAGGTCACAGGCTCCACCCATTAATTGTCTTAATTGACCGCATATAGGGTGATCCATGTGTATGCACATGTACGTACACACACGCATGTACACACACATGCATACATTCATACACGTATACACATATGCATAAGAAAGCACACCATAAAATTAAAAAATAAATAAATAAAAAAGATGAAAATAATAATTCAGGTATGTGAAAAAAGACCCCAGAAGAGAGAAAGGAAAAAAAAAAGAGAGGAGAGGAGGCTCTGGGGAGAGGCATTCTTAATGCAAGTGCAAGTCCAGATCGCACCTCAGGTTTAACCCCTGCGGCGATCTACAGTAGGTGACCCTGATATTGTGTCAATCAATTTGACACCTGCGAACACGATGCTCTCTCCCGCTGTAATGCTGTGTGAGCGGTGCACGATGACTTATATAGGCACGAGGTGTGGTCACCGGATGATGTCACCCGGTGACCCCCCCTTATGATGTCACAGTCCCATCATGCCCCGGGACTGTGATGTCATAAGGGGGCGGGGGACATCAACCGGTGACCACGCTCCATGCCTATATAAGTCATCACACACCGCTCACTCAGCATTAAAGCGGAAGAGAGCGTTGTGTCAACATCGGAAGAAGAGAAGAGGGAACAATACGACGGAGAAGACCGGGCCCCTGCTAGCAAAAGAGCGGCAAAAGAGCAGAAAATAGCGGAGGAGCCCCGCAGAAGAACCGGAGAGCGGGAGAAGAACCGGGAGAAGAGGCCGGAGAGTGGGAAAAGAACCGGACACCAGGAGAAGAGGCCAGAGAGAGCGGAGAAATCGAAAGAAGACCCCCAAGTCGGAAGAAGACCCCTGGAGCTGCCTAATAAATTACTTTAAAAACCTGTGTAGTGTGTTTTTTTATTGACACTTTTTCCCCCAGGTGAATGGGTAGGGGTACGATGTACCCCATACTCATTCACATAGGGTGGGGGGCCGGGATCTGGGGGCCCCTTTATTAAAGGGGGCTCCCAGATTCCGATAAGCCCTCCACCCGCAGACCCCGACAACCAACGGCCAGGGTTGTCGGTAAGAGGCCCTTGTCCTCATCAACATAGAGACAAGGTTCTTTGGGTGGCTCCCCCCATGTTGAGGGCATGCGGCCTGGTACGGTTCAGGAGGGGGGGCGCTCGTCCCCACCCCCTTTCCTGACCGGCAGGGCTGCGTGCTCGGATAAGGGTCTGGTATGGATTTTGGGGGGACCCCACGCCGTTTTTTCGGCATAGGGGGTTCCCCTTAAAATCCATACCAGACCTAAGGGCCTGGTATGCCCCTGGGGGGAACCCATGCCATTTTTTAATTTAAAATTTGGTGCGGCATTTCCCTTCATGATTCATACCAGACAGCTGTCAGCAATGCTTGTCGCTCATCGCGAAAGGAAAAAAACAGTTTTCCTTTCCCGATGAGCGAGCCAGCGCGAGATGCACGGTACTCTGTTGCCGAGAACCAGGGCAATGGGATCGCGCTGGAAACACATTCTCGCGGTCAGGTACTGTAGTTTTTAATCTAAAAATTAACCATGCCTCTCTCCCCAGTAGATTTCTCTCCCTATCACCTCCTCTGGGCAAGTGAGACAACTGTTCTATTCCTCTGAAGCGAAATGAGGAAAGATCACCCTGATGACATTCTCTAAAGTGACGTGTGACGCATTCCAAATATTTCTAGCATTCGGATTATTTGTGTCACAGTAATGTTCCCCCAAATGGGCTCTCAAAGGACGTGTAGTACGACCTACATATTGGAGGCTGCATGAAATACAGGTGATCAGGTAAATTACATAGTTTGTGCCACAGTTGATGTATTGCTGTATAATGAACGCTTCATCTCTGGCTGTGGCAGCAAACGTTTTACCTATAAGACATAAATTACAGTACGTACAGGTTTTTGTATTACAAGGGTAACTTCCAGGATAGGAGAGCCAGGTGGGTTGGCATTGTTTAGATGAGAAAAGACTAGGTGATAGTGCAGTCCCTAATGAAGGTGCACGTCGGCTAGAAAAATGGCAACCTGCTTGCAATATCCCATTTAAATCTTTATCTGTATACTGTATTGGCAGATTCTTTTTTATTATTCTGATTATTTGATGATATTCTTGGGAAAATGTAGTTACAAACGTAATAGGTTTGCCCATTCTTCTATCTCTAGAGTTGTAAGGTTTATTCTTATTTTTATACTGTCTCTTTGTTGTAGGCTTATCTGACATTTATTCCTCTCTGTCCATTATCAAAACCCTTTCGTTCCTTGTTGTATAACAGATTCGTTATAACCTCGGTCCAGTAAACGCTGATGAAAACACCAAACAGCACAGACACAAGCCTCAAACCTTCTGGCACAAAGTCATTTGGAGTGATGAGACCAAAATTGAGCTTTTTGGCCACAACCATAAACGCTATACCATAAATTTGGAGAGGAATCAACAAGGCCTATGATGAAAGGTACACCATTCCTACTGTGAAACATGAAGGTGGACCGCTGATGTTTTGGGGATGAGTGAGCTACAAAGGCACAGGAAATTTGGTCAAAATTGATGGAAAGATGAATGCCGTATGTTATCAAAAAATACTGGAGGAACATTTGCATTAATCAGCCAGGAAGCTGCGCATGAGACGTACTTGGACATTGCAACATGACAATGATTCAAAACACAAGGCCAAGTTGACCTGTCATTGGCTACAGCAGAATAAAGTGAAGGTTCTGGAGTGGCCATCTCAGTCTCCTGACCTCAATATCATTGAGCCACTCTGGGGAGATCTCAAACGTGCAGTTCATGCAAGACAGCCCAAGAATTTACAGGATTTTTGTCAAGAGGAATGGGCAGCTTTACCATCTGAGAAGATGAAGAGCTTCATCCACAAATACCACAAAAGACTTCAAGATGTCATTGATGTTAAAGGGGGCAATAAATGGTACTGGGTATGTAAACTTTTGATCAGGGTCATTTGGGTACTTTCTGTTGTCATTATGATTTAAAAAGAGTAAACACAGTTGATTGATAATAAATGGCTTCAGCCAAACATTAACCATGAGTTAAAGAAATGTTTTTGTGTTATCATTCATAGTCTTTGAAAAATGGTCAAGAAATCGTAAATTCTGGTAGGGTATGTAAACTTATGAGCACAACTGTACTTGGATGACCAATTGGAATGCCACAAGAGGAATGACAGGTGGCCCTGGCTGGGTTTATAGCCACAAGCGCTTTTGACCTTCTGTGATAGGAGGTCTATGGGAGCGGCTAAGCTGGTAAGCTGGTAAGCAAGCAATTCATCCATAGTGGCGGGTCTTTCTACAGATTTCACACTTCAAGGTGATGGAAGGAGATTTTGGACTATAAATATTTATCACTATATTATCTGTGGACTTTATTGGATCACTTTACATTTGGTGTATCTATTCAAACCGCATTAGCGCAACTCTATTAAAATCTACAGTGTTAGCAGCCCTATGGATATATCTGTTTCACTTACTTCTATGTCTCAAAATAGATTGTGTGCAGACTGACAGGCTAATAAGCTGCAGTCTCTTTGGCTCTGTGGATATATTTGTCCCATTCATGCAGTTTCAGTTTGATTCCAACTAGCACTTAATATGGGACAGTAAACTTAGTTGGAATATAGAAACAGTTTCTTTTTTTTTTTTTTTTTTTTAGAGATTCATGAATGACTATCTGTATAGATATCAGTAGTCCCAGGTTTCTGCATTTTCCCTGCTGAATGAACTTTTTAGGGATTTTACATGAGACTACTTCTGTTTTAAGTATTCTTTACATTGTTTCCTTCTGAATCTCTGGGTTTGTTCACGCTGGCTCATTCTACCCGTTACATTATGTTGATAGATATTTTCTGAAATAATTCTGTTGATTATTCTTATCTTTAATATATATATACAATTGAACATTCTTAGATAATTTGTGTATTCTATGCTCCTTTTTGTTTTTTCTTTCGATTCTTGTTTTCTACAACTTGTATACTCTGTAATATATTGAAAAAATGCATAAAAAGTATGTTTTTTCTTATACCCTGTATATGAATATCAAAATTACACTATTAAACAATTTACAAAAGGAAGTTACTATCCTCAGACTAAAGCGACATCTACAGGCTAGAGGGGTTTGTTTGTAAAAACTTTCAGCCTGCATGTGATCACCATTATTGGCTTTTGTGGTGGCCACATGATCAAGAACCACATTAATGGGGGCGTAACTTGTGGCCCATGGAGTAAGACACTTTGAAGACTATCTCCGTCGAGACTCCTGGAAGAAATCCTGTATATCTCCTCTCTCCTGCTCTGCAACGGCTCATCCTAACCCACACTTTCATCCACAAGCCCGCAGCGTCTTTCCAGCGGTGCTACTCGAATGCCATCATGTCTAAAAAAAGGCAAAGATCTCTACACAGGACCTGACCATGTGGCTCAAGATGGCAGCTGAGCGCCCCGCTCGGCGAAGGTGGCCACACAGGTACTATTCAACAAGCACCTGCTCTGGGACATTCTGGCTAAACTGACTCCACTGCCTGTAGATCCTGAACTCAGCTCCCCAGCCGATGAGAACAGCGGGCCGGACTGGCCAGAAACTCGGTGGATGCAGCCATATGGGACACAGTGAGTAACCCTTCCATCCCTGTATCAAACACTGACCCCTCTGGCACTGAATCGCAGTGAATGAGCCCACCCTGAGACAAATCTTTGCCGCAGCCACCACCTGCAATACCACTCTGGCAACACTAACCTCTGAATTTAAGGGGATGAAAATTGAACTAGCGCTGGTCCGCCAGGACATGCAGAAACTTAGGGACCATACATCAGAGCTGGAAGGCCGAATGAGCTAAGTGGAGGATGAGATGGCACCATTACAACATGAACTGCGACAAGTGCAGTCTCTGTCCTTCAGTCATGCTGCTCGCCTGGAGGACATGGAAAACAGGCTTAGACAAAACAACATGAGGGTGGTGGGCATGCCTGAGAAGGTGGAGGGGAAGAACCCTGTCACATTTATTGAGCGATGGCTAGTGAAGGCCTTTGGAAGAGAAGTTTTCTCCCCCATGTTTGCAGTGGAGTGTGCGCACCGGCAGCCTGGTAGGCCCCCACACCCCGGAGAACCCTTAAGGCCTTTCCTTTTCAAATTCTTGAACTTTAAAGACCAGAATACTCCCCTATACCAAGCCTGCACCAGAGGAGATGCTATAAAGATGGATAATGTTCGTGTATTCTTCTACCCTGACTTCTCTGCTGATCTGCAACGCAAAAGAGCAACGTTTATGGAGGTAAAAAGGCACCTGAGACGTTTTGATGTCAACTATGCAATGCTCTATCCTGCCCGGATGAGAGTGGCTGCCAACAGAAAGACTCACTTCTTTGAGAATCCTATTGTGGCCTCAGAGTGACTTGATCGTATGGAACACACCCTGCAAAAATCAGCGGCAACCCGAGGACTGGGATATGATGATCTTTACCACTGTTCTTTGCATGAACTCAGGTTGTATGTCTCTTAAGAGGAATTTACCTACTATTTCAAGGCGGATGCCATGTAACCTTTTCCTATTTGTTTGAACCCCTACATGGAGATTTTTCTTTTATCCATGTCAGTCTCCTTCTTGCTGTGGAATCTGCAAGTCTTATTGTATCACATGTTCATCTTGTGACGAAGGAGCCCCCTTTTAGTGCACCTGTCCCATGTGAACACACCCGTTCTGATTCCCCTTAGGATACCTCAGGGAATGAACCCTTGTGTTTTTTTTTGCAGTTTTGTTTTCTTTGTTCTTTTTTACTGATAACCCAGAGCAAATGTCATGGAAACACCAGTGAACACCTCTTACAATGTACATGTCGGCCCTTTCCAGTAACTGTATACTCCTCCCTTGTCTCCTTGTCAGAACCTGCTGTTGGCCCTTTGCAACACCTACAAGAAACATGTCCTCTGTACTGATATTTTGGGACCTTCTCGATGCTCCTAACGTGTCTATAGCTTATATTGTTACCTATATGGATTGTTTATCTATGTTTTTCTCCTCTGGGGCCCAGGCTCCATGCACACTTTTGATTACAGGGTTATGTCGATAGCAACTGATTTTACCTTTATTCCCTGGAATGTTAGGAGGCTGGGTGATGGAGTGAAACGTACTGCACTATTCTCTGCATTGAAACCTTACAAATCTGCTATAGTGTATTTACAGGAAACGCACCTTCAAAAAGACACTGTCCCATTGCTAAGGTCCAGAGTCTGTCAGACTCAGTTTCACTCCACACACACAGCCTACTCCAGGGGAGTCAGTATTTTGATTTCCAATGACATTCCCTTTCACCCATTACAGTCTCAAATAGATGAACAGGGAAGATATATCTTTTTACTATGCAAATTGGCTGAGATATTGTGTATTGTAGCGAACGTGTATGTCCCTCCACCCTTCTCTTCTGATAGCCTAAAAATGCCTAGCTCAATTTATAGGCCCATACTCTAATTTACCCCATGGGTCCTGGGGGATTTTAATAATCTCCTTGACCGGACTCTAGACAAATTTACCTCACCTGTTGGCCATTCTATTGGCCCTGGTGGCCATACCCCCTTCCCTAGATTGATCTCGGAGATTGGCTTGTAGGATGTGCGGAGGGACAGACATCCGGACAAACTGACCTTTTTCTGTTATTTGGCTGCTTACCGTGGTTTATTCCGTAATTGATTTATGTTTATGCAACTCATTGGCACAGGTCAAGGTCTCACAGACTGACTATGCTTCCCGCAGTATCTCAGGCCACTCACTCCTCTGGGTGCAGGTTTTGGTCCCTGGGGTGAGGAGTGTGAGATTGTGGAAAGTCAATCCCTTTTAGCGCCAGCCTTTTCCAGCAGATGACCCTATTCCCAAGGCTCTAAAGTGTTTTCTTGAACTCAACAGGAATACAGCCTCGAGGGGCATGGTCTGGGATACCCTTTAAAACCTCTTCAAGGCCTTATTATAGGGTAAATATCTCACATTAAAACTACAACTAAAGAATGGGAGACATTTGTGTATAGTGAGGTACAGAGGGCAGAGGACAGCTATATTGCGGATCCCACACCTTCTACTGAACATAGCTGGGTGGCAGAGCAAGAATTGTATCAACAGGTTGCCATAACTGCTGCAGAGAATAAACATTTTTTCCTGCAGCAGCGGTACTTTGAGGAGGGGGAAAGTACAGGCCATCTTCTGGCGATTATTTCTCATTCACAACAGGGACTTTTTCACATAGACACTATACAGAGCCATACAGGGGATAGAGTGCAGGACCTGACACAAATACTGGTGGTATTCACTGACTACAGTATTTTTGCGAAGTTTACTCCTCTAATGGGGACCCGACAGAGGAGGCACTGATGCAATTCTTGGATTGTTGCCTCTTCCGTCACTAACTGCTGACGTTCGCAAACTTCTCAATTCCCCTCTGACAATTGAGGAACTAGCATAGGCGGTGGTGGGCATGGCCAATAGCAAAACTCCTGGAGTGGAGTTCCAGTAGAAATCTACAAGTACTATAGTGAGCTTCTCTTGCCTGCCCTACTAGAGACCCTAAATGATGCTGTTAAAATGAGCCACTTACCACCTTTTATGAACGAAGCTATTATTGTGGTGACCTCAAACCCGGAAAAGACCCAGTATTGCCTGACTTGTATCGACCTATATCTTTAATAAATACAGACATCAAATTGCTAGCTAGGGTACTGGCTACCAAGTTAGCAAAAGTAGTGTCCATCTCAGCACACTTGGATCAATCGGGATTTATACCAGCTAGATCAACTGCACTGAACATCATTGAACATGTTCTTGAATATACAGCTACCAGGTAATAGGGCAGCATTCTCTCTTGATGCTGCCAAAACTTTTGACAGCATTGAGTGAAAATACCTGTGGGGTGTCATGCCAAAATTTCAGTTGGCAGAGACCTTTATTAAATGGACCCAGCTGCTGTATTCTACTCTTGAGGCACAGATTCATATTAATGGGGTCCTGTCTGGCTCTTTCCCTCTACAAAGGGGGACAAGACAGGGATGCCCCCTCTCACCATTACTGTTCGCCCTGGCGCTGGAACCTCTAGCGGCCACGGTGAGGGTATCACCTGATGTTGTTGGGTTTTGGTGGGGTGGGAGGGAGGATAAGCTCTCCCTCTATGCCGACTACACCCTGATATACCTGGGGGACACTGCTGGCTCTCTGGAAACAGTAATGAGTCTTATTGAACAGTTTGGAAAGTTATCCAGATTTTCTATAAACTGGCACAAATCTTCTCTTCTATTGTTAGACCCTTTACCATCGCCCTTACCAGCAATAGCAGCACAAGTGGAGATAGTACATTCATTCAAGTATTTAGGCATAATAGTGACTGCCAATGTGAGTGATTATTTACCCTTGAATCTTAATCACTTAAGGACCAGCCTCGTTTTGGATTTTAGGTGTTTACGTGTTTAAAACAGGTTTTTTTGCTAGAAAATTACTTAGAACCCCCAAACATTATATATGTTTTTTTTCTAACACCCTAGAGAATAAAATGGCGGTCGTTGCAATACTTTTTTTTTGCACCGTATTTGTGCAGCGGTCTTATATTGTGAAATATAATGTTACGCCAAGTAAATTGATGCCCAACATGTCACGCTTCAAAATTGCGCCCGCTCGTGGAATGGCGTCAAACTTTTACCCTCAAAAATCTCCATAGGCGACGTTTAAAAAATTCTACAGGTTGCATGTTTTGCGTTACAGAGGAGGTCTAGGGCTAGAATTATTGCTCTCACTCTACCGGTCACATGTGTGGTTTGACCACCGTTTTCATATGCGGGCGCTACTCACGTATGCGTTCGCTTCTGCGCGCGAGCTCGTCGGGACGGGGGGGTTTTAAAATTTTTATTTTTATTTTTATTATTTATTTTACATTATTTTATTTATTTTTACACTGTTTTAAAAAAAATGTGTAAACATCCCTTGTAATAGAAAAAAAGCATGACAGGACCTCTTAAATGTGAAATCTGGGGTTAAAAAGACCTCAGATCTCATATTTACAGTAAAATGCAAAAGAAAAAAAAAAAGTTAGTAAGAGGCGTGGGCGGAAGTGACGTTTTGACGTCGCTTCCACCCAGCAGTGTCATGGAGATGAGTGGGCGCCATCTTAGCCTCACTCGTCTCCAGGCACAGAAGGGAGACGGACGCGATCGCCTCCGCCGCTACAACGGCTCCGATAAGTGTCAGAGGGCACTGGATCGCGGTGGGAGGGGGGCCCCTCTCCTGCCACCGATAAAAGTGATCTCGCGGCGAATCCGCCACAGGGACCACTTTTATCAGAAAGCCGGCCGCCACACGAAAACAGGGATACTGGGGGTTATGGCAGCTAGCTGCTGCCATAACAACGATCTCCACCGGCAAAGTTTGGATGTACATCAGCGTGCAGCAGTCCAGGAGTGGTTAAGCCTATCTTAGCAAAATTCAAACATAAATTGGGAAGCTGGTGTAAATTCAGTGACTGGTCAGGCAAATCTAATTAAGATGGTCTGGGCTCCCCAGTTGCTCTATATCCTCCATAATGCTCCTGTGTGGATACCATGCTACTGGTTTCAACGGGTGGATTCGTTATACAGAGCATTGTTGTGGAAAAATGGAGTGGCTAGGGTCAAACTGACCACTCTTCATACCCTAAAGACCAGGGAGGACTAGCAGTTCCGCACGCTCTTACTTATTTTTTCTGCCCAATTGCAACATCTTACTGGCTGGGATTTACCGAATATGGTGATCCATTCAATGGTAGATTATTCTGCAATGTCCCAGCTTGAGCAGGGTCTCCTAGATCTGACATCTAACTGTCCCACAATAAAGTTGATCTTGAAACTTTGGGCGGAAGTGAAGACTAGACTGGATTTGGGAGTCTTTTTGGAGTCTACTCCCATATGGAATAACAACTCCTACTCCAAACAAAATTCTAAATCAGGTCACGAGGAAGGCTGGAGTCAAATACCTTGTACAATTGTATGATGTGGTGTCACTGAAGTCTTTTGATCATCTACGGGGAGATTATCCCTCCCTGGCTGGCTGATACTTTATGTTCCTACAACTACGGCATACTATTAGGGCACAGAATAGGGGTTCAAACCTGTGACTGGATGGCTCGGATTTTCTTACGTCCATATTTGATGCTACAGACAAGAAAGGTATTATCTCCCACATCTATGCCTGTTTACTTACCCATATCCAAGCTCCTGATCTATTGGCCTGTATAGAAAAATGGGAAGCTGATATATGCCCAATAGATGGAAATAGATGGGATCAAATACTGACAGCCGTTCCACTGGTCTCTGTATCAGCTGCCCAAAAGTTGACACATATGTTTATTTTGCATCACTCCTATGGGACACCGCTGCAACTACACAGATGGGGTAGAAGAGAATCCTCTTTCTGTCCAAAATGTCAGTTACACCATGAAACAATAATCCTTACGCCTTGGAGATGTCCCAAATTGGTTAGATATTGGCAGGCAGTAATAGCCGTCATTAATCCTACATATAACACGTAACTGCAACTTGATTTAGGCACTTGGCTACTGGGCGGACTGGAGGAGAAACCCTATACCCCCATACATGCATAGCGATACTGAGGCTGCAATATTTGGCCAGGAAACTGATTGCAAAATACTGGATTTCCCATTATGCCCCCACATCCCAACAATGGATTCAGGAGGTTAATAAGATACTTATTAGGGAGAAACACACATATCAGCACAGGAAGGTGCCTAACAAATTTACGAAAATATGTCAGGAATGGTTTGAGTCCCTGTGGGTGGCCCCCCCACAGCTTGTAATTAACAGATTATTGGTGACATAATGGAACTATTCATCGGATAAGGGGTTGCATGGGGTAGGATGTGCATGTGGAACATTTGCTCTGCTTGTTTGGAAAAAGAGTGAACACCAGGTGTGGCGCTCTCTAGGTTGATGGTTGTTTGTTTTCTTTTGCTTGTTTTTGTATACCAATTCTCCGTTAGAGTACTGGAGTTAAATTGTATGATATGATACACAGGTTTGTGGACATCAGTTATGTACTGTAAACTGTACTATGTTGGCAAGGTCTTTACTTGTGTTGTATGTAATCAAAATATCTGTGTATGTGTTTACTTTCTTATAACAACAATACAATTCTTCTTTTCTGATTAAAGAACAAGAACCACATTAATTGGTTCCCAGTTGCTCAGGGAAAAGACCCAAAGCTGTGACAAACAACAGGTATAGAGAACTAGGAACAATAACCAACCCATGGATTAATTCTATTTATGTCCATGCCTGCCCATATCTATGCTATTACCCTATTGAAAAACCCTTCTTACCCCTTTGCTGTGTACATATTAGGGTAAACACATCATATGTGCAAAAGAATGGGTTGCAGCATGCTTTATAATGGTACAGGGAACCTTTCGCTAAAATCAAAGTGCCTAAAAAGCTTTCACCGCTCTTGCTTCTCACATTACTAAACACCGCTCTGATGCAGGACACAATAGTGATGTAGGGGTCAGTGAGAAGAACTGCTGAGTGCAATAGGGAACCAGGAATTTGACACTCTTGTGAGTGTTGATTTTTGAAACGACTTTAGCAGGTGATTTCTCTGCATGAAAGTGGTATTCGGGGACCCAGCCAAGAAGTATATACCATCTTCTTTTACAGAGACCGCTTTATGGGCACTTTGATTTTAGTGACAGAGTAGCTTAGAAACAGAATAGTGAAAAATGTAGCGCATAACAAACTGTACATAAATATCATGATATTAATGTGAAAAAATAAAATTCATATAAAAGTCAATCAACCAAATCAATGTTTAACAAAAATAGTTCCCTGTATCGAAAATTAAAAAAGGCAAGTGAATGTCCCACTGTGTCTAAACAGAAAAAACAGCCACCAAATGATGTGAATCCCAGAATGATGGAGATGGGTATGGACGGACTCATTTTACTTTTATCACTTCTTTCTGTCAATCACGTATTTGTTAATTTTAAAAATATTTTTTATTTAGTAATTAATTTTTGTGCAAGATCACTGTATGTATATTTATTTATACTTTCTTTTATAATTTATCTATAAGCACTTTTCTGAATTAGATAGTATTATTGGTAATTTATATATTCACCGTATATTGATTTTATGATATATTCATGTGTGGCACACTGCCTTGAAGACTCTATTTCGCTGACAATAGAGTCCACCAGATCTGGTAAGAGCATATACCTACCATCCAGTTGTTGATGTTTTTTCCTCCATGACGTTGTTACCATGGACAAATCTGCATACCCATCTCCATCATTCTGGGATTCACACCATTTGGTGGCTGTTTTTTCTGTTTAGACACAGTGGGACATTCACTTGCCTTTTTTAATTTTGGATACAGGGAACTATTTTTGTTCAACATTGATTTGGTTGATTGACGTTTATATGAATTTTATTTTTTCACATTAATATCACGATATTTATGTAGTTTGTTATGCGCTACATTTTTCACTATTTTGTTTACTGTATTTGTCACACTGTATGTAGCTGCTCCACCTTTTTTCTTTATTGTAGCTAGCTCAGTGTTTTCCTATTTTTACATATCTTAGAAACAGAGCTTGCATTAAAATGCAAGGTCTGCTTATCTGGTAGATCTCCAACACCATTTAAAAAGCACAGTTAAATAAAATAAAAAAACACACACACAGGCCAGGGTGTAACGTTGGTAATATTTTTAATGCTAATATTATTTTTTCCTTTAATTTAACTGTGCCTTTTACATAGGTGATGGGGTCAACAAGATAAGCGGAGCTAGATTTTTAATGCAACGTTCACTATAAGTTTCGTAACTACAGAATAAAGAATCTGATCATTGAACATGACCTAACTTTCTTGTTATGCAGGTTTTCATGCCTGTTTGTAACTAAATTTTACTGCTGTCAATTTTTCAGTATAACCAGTTACAGCAGCACTCTAAAATATCTTCATTATGACAGTACTATACTGATAATAAAATGTTTAAAACATAAACTATGATCCATTATAGACTAATGATAAGAAGTAGTTAATGCACCAAGAGTATTACAGTTTACTTTTATAAAGATGAAGCTTAATGCATTAAATATTTTATTACAGGGTAAAACTGTCATGCACCTTAGTTCACATGCCCCGCATAATATATGATGGAAAAAAAAAATACAGGAAATAGACTAAGCTAAATGGGGCCACAAGTCATAAAAATTATGAAAGACATCCTTCCTTTTCTTTACTTACTAAAGCCATTAGCAAGTTTTTCAGTAAAGAAATTGTCATTTATAATGTATTTTTGGTTATAGTCATTAGGCATGTTAGCCAGTAGTGAAATCACAAGCCCACCAGGGCCTTATGTACCGAAGTATTTGTTTTAAAAACTACCATTATTTTTATACAGTCACCAGTCAAATTCAAACCTGTTAGAAATATCAGTTTACTTTAAGGACTTGTTTACGCCACAATGCAAGTGTTTTTGTTGCTTTAACACATGCACACTTACATACATTTTTTCCTGCATTGGCATGCATTTTCATACATAGGTAGTAGTGTGTTTTTTTTTTTTTTGTTGCCTAATATTCTTTATTAAAAAGAGTCTGCCAACATTTCCTCTAAGGTTACTTCCTTCTTATTCAGGCTGCTCCATTTTTTGGTGTGTAGAATTCCTGTGGAGGGTCTGTTCTGTGCATTCAGGATGTCTGCTCTTACAAGCATAATTGTCATGCTGGCCATTACCATTCACTCCTGACTAAAACAGAAAGCAAGGGACATGTTTGGTCTCTGTACCAAGATTTTTGTGCTTATCTGGAGAAGTTTTTTTTTCTTTATCTACACCTGTATGTCAATCAAAAGGTAAGGTATACTTTGAAATGCATGGCAAATTAAGTTATTTATTGGTCATGTGGGTAAAAAAAATTGCCTAATGTTGAAAGATATCTATATATCTATATATCTATATATCTATATATCTATATATCTATATATCTATCTATATATCTATATATCTATATATCTATATATATATATATATATATATATATATATATATATATATATATATATATATACTGTATATATAGTCACTTTAACCCTTTTTACCAGAGTGTTATTAATAGCTAGAGCAAGGTTCATGGTGCATGTGATTTGAAAGGTGTATTGCAGTTAGGGAGGTTTTCATAGAAAGTTGCTTAGTGCCTGAGGCTCCATTCACACTAGCGCGTTTTTTGATGCATTTTGCATTTTGCAGAAATGCATGGGAATTTTTTAACATGGGTTCCTATGGAACATGTTCACATCAATGCCTTTTTGTACCTCTGCATTTTTGGAAAGGGTCAGGGACTTTTTTTCATGCAAAATGCAGCGTTTTGCATGTAATAGAATTCAATGGACCAGCATCAAAAACGCAAGTGCAGCGTTTTTTGCAGCGTTTTTACAGCGTTTTGTGTTTTGTTTTTTTTTACTGTATACAGTCTGAAAAAACTGGGGAAAAAAAACGCAAAACGCGACAAAAACACTGTAAAAACGCTACAAAAACCCTGCTCAAAAACGTGGCAAGCATCACAAAAAAAACTCCAAAGACGCTCAAAAGCAACATGCATAGATGTGAATCGAGCCTTAGGACTGTTTAGAAGTGTGACTAATAAGGATAGCAGAGACAGATCTGTAAATAAGAGGCGACCTGAAAATACAAAGCAGGAGTCTGCCTGCTGAACAAAATAATGTGGCAACACATAGGTGGGCCTTTTTATGAAATATAATAAGGTTTCTAAAAGAGAGGGGTCTGTGGCACTTTATATGAGGAGATGACGTTGTCATCAGCCTCCATCCCTATTATTTTATTCAAAAGAGAACAGGGAGGTGGGACTTTAAATGAAGTATGCAGAGTATCAAGTGTTGTGTGGCATAATAATTGACATATCTATAATAAATGTAAAGGAGTAGGACATTTGTCTCATAATTCATATTCAACAGAAAATTGATATGCTAGACATATAATTAAATACCTGCATGGAGTAAGAAATTAAATGAAAAACTTTATTTCATACAGCAATACATAATACATAAATACTCCAAAAATGGATGACACGTGATACATAAAGAAAATCCCAAAATTGGATAGCACATGATTAGAATATAGTCAAATACATAATGCATGAGCAGAATCCACAATGACATGGTAGGATGAAGTATGTGATTTGAACACGACATCTGTTAGCTCAATGCGTTTCGTGACTTGATGTCACTCATCAGGAGAAAGTGTGTACATGTGCAAGATATCTCTGTAATGTAATATTGTGTATTTCTAGTTGGTCTATTATAGTCACAAGGTGTGAAAAATATAAAAGTAAATGGGGTGGGGGGGTTAAACACCCTATATGATACTTACAGGGCATCCATGTGTAATTGGTATGGCATTGGGGGTCATGAATATCCCTACATGGGGAACATCTCCTCTGGGAGCTGAGATGGTATGTTAAGCAACAGCCTTCCCAACAGGCAACCCTCCAAGTGACGGTCATGCATCAGGCTGTGATGTGTGAATAAGCATGTCACAAAAAACAAATTGGGGCTGTAGAAATGAAATAGAATTATAAAGGTGAGTGATGAGTCTTAAATATACACAATAGGAAAATTGAGTGCAAGAAGGTGTGTGAAAATGAACCAAATTAAAAGAAAAAGAAGTTAAAAAAAGGTGAAAAATCGCAGGAAAATCATGCAATACCCCGAGGAGAAAAGAGTGAGAGGACACAAAAAGATGTGATGGAGAGGAAATCAGAAATAGTTACCTGGTGATATTGTACAGAGACACGCTCTGAAACATGAAGTGCATGTGTGAAGAGAATAGCCAGAATGTGAACAAGACTCCCAGTGGGGGTATAAGTAACACCCAACGCTCCTCCCATATATAATCATGGAGAGGAAACCAGCACCCATTGTTGCCTGGAAAAGTAAAGGGTGTGGTGAGTTTGAAGAGAAAAAAAACAAGCCACAAAGGGGGAAAAAATAGAAATGAGGTTATGAAGGTCATGTAATTTCACAAAAAATGGAGAAGGGTGATGAAAAGCAGGAAAGTGTGCGAGAGGTAAAAAAGCACCCACAGAGGTGAACTAACAGGACCAGAAAGTGAAAAGTGGGATGTAGGGGCGTGTCCTGGTGATGAAGCTGTGAGGACGTGCTGAACCTAGGCTCTCCATACCCAGGCCTAATCCACCGCCATCCGCAGCCCATCCTTGCCCTGGAGAGTTCCAGACTTGCTTGCTGGGTGCCTGGACTCTCCCCAGCTTGCTCCAGAGGACTAGTTTAAAAAAAAAACTCGGGCCCGGTTCGGCGGCGCTAGGCTAAACAGCGCGGCGGCCCCCGCCATCTTGGGGCCTACGAAGGGTCCGGCGTCCTTCTGCCTCCGACAACATAATCCTCCAAAAGAGAGGGTACCAGGACCTTGATTGGGGGCCACCCTACCCCCGGAAGATAGTGGCCACAAGAACAGCTGAAAATCGGAGCCAGAATCAGCTCCGCTCCGCGGCCGGGTGTTTCCTGGAGGCCTCCGGCCTCAGCTACAGTCACACAAGCCTCCCCCGGACCGCAGTGAGTACCATCGCCCCCTGAGAAACATCCTTAGGGGTATCTGGCCCCCTGTGCATTGACATCTGTCCTTGGCTGGGGGTTTTAGGCCTAAAAGGAGCGGTCCCTGCATATCCGGCGGCCGCTTCTCAGGAAAGACCGCGGCTTCGGCCTACTCCTGGAGGGTGGCGGCCATCTTGGTACTCCAGAGACTCCCATAATCAATTCTTTTTTTTTTTTTTTTTTCTTTCTGAGACTTGGCTGCCTACTTTCTCACAGTTCTTAAATCATTATTTGCCCTAATTACTCACCCCCTTACAAGCAATACAGGGCTACTACCGTGTTTCCCCGAAAGTAAGACAGTGTCTTACTTTCTTTTTATCCCTAAAAGCCCCACTATGTCTTACTTTCGGGGTATGTCTTATATTGGGAAAAAAAAATTTTTTTTATTCTTTATTGCAATATTTTTTTTTTTTTTTTTTTTTTTTTAATCAGCCCTGTTGGGGGGCTTTGGTGAGATATCAGGGGTCTTAACAGACCTCTGATATCTCCCCCTTGAGACAGAGAAAGAGACAGAGGATAGAGATTCCCCAGTCCCTTTCTCTGCAGCGTCAGCTGCTCTGAGAATGAAAGGAGAGAAGACAGCGGCTTCTCTCCATTCATAAACTGACACATTGTAATCACAGGAGATTACAATGTTTCAGTTATGTGAATGGACAGAGTCAGCTGACTCTGTCTATTCACAAGGGAAGGAGGAGGGGGACGGAGGAACGGAGGGGGAGAACGGAGGGGACAGAGAAGGAGGGGGGAACGGAGGGGACAGCGGGGAGGCACAGAGGAGGAAAGCGGAACGGAGGGGGAGAACGGAGGGGACAGAGAAGGAGGGGGAGAACGGAGGGGACAGAGAAGGAGGGGAGAACGGAGGGGACAGCTGGGAGGCACAGAGGAGGAAAGCGGAACGGAGGGGGAGAACGGAGGGGGACAGAGAAGGAGGGGGGAACGGAGGGGACAGCGGGGAGGCACAGAGGAGAAAAGCGGAACGGAGGGGGAGAACGGAGGGGACAGAGAAGGAGGGGGGAACGGAGGGGACAGCGGGGAGGCACAGAGGAGGAAAGCGGAACGGAGGGGGAGAACGGAGGGGGACAGAGAAGGAGGGGTACCGCACTTCACTGCAGGCAAATCCCCCCGTGTTTCCCCGAAAGTAAGACATATGTCTTACTTTCGGGGTATGGCTTATATTAGCTGACCCCTCTGAAACTCCCGATACGTCTTACAATCGGGGGTGTCTTACTATCGGGGAAACACGGTAAGCAAAATATTTTATTTATTTTTTTTTTTTTATCAAGTTTAAAGGAGCCCTTTATTTTACAATGTAAGACACTACCCGAGAGGGGGGCATACGCGAGAGCGAAGGAAATGGATGCCTGATTCCTCCGCTCCGCGCCGTCGGAAAACACTACCCGGCCTAATCTGACATAGAAGAAACGAGAGGGAGACCATTTTACCCTAAAGGATAGAGGAATACCTGGAGTCGCATGCGGTAATGTACCGCTCTACAAAAAGCAAGCTAAAAAACAGGCAGAGCAGCAGCAAATCCCCAGCCCCAGGCAAAGGCAGATCTAAAATGGCGCCCGAACCCCCAGAACCTGATGACGATACACAACTTTCGGATTTGGGACACGGTTCTCCGGCTGAAAGCCTACATCTGTTCCCCACAGATCGCATGAGTCCCCATCCCGCTGACTCTGATGCTTTGCTGGCCAAATTCCGTAGCATTGTACGAGATGAGATAACGGCGGCCTCCCGAAAGCTTTCCTCTGACCTGGTTCGAGGCCTTAAAGAGATCGGCCACCGCACTAACCAATTGGAACATCGCATGGACTTGGCTACTACTGTGCTGGAGGGCCATGAAGAGGAGGTGGACAAAATGTCCGCAGAATTGGACGCTCTCAGAGATAAGCTAGAGGACGCGGAGAACAGGGCCCGCAGGGATAACCTTCGTATCCGCGGACTCCCTGAAACGATCACGGATCTACAAGGAACAGCCACCGCTTTTTTTCAAGAACTGGCCCCTGAGATCCCGGTGGAAAGGCTAGAGTTTGACCGCATTCATCGGTCATTGGCCCCTAAATCTTCTGATGGTCCCCCACGGGATGTTATCATCAAATTCCACTACTATAGGACCAAGGAGAAACTCTTACAAGCTGCCCGAGAACAAAGGGATATCTCCTTCCAAGGCAACCACCTTCAAATCTTTGCGGACCTCTCGCCGGTCACTATTGCTAGGCGCCGAGGTCTCAAACCTTATCTCCAAGTTCTACAATCCAATCAGATCAAGTACAGATGGGGGTTCCCCTTTAAACTTTCTTTCTCCCACCAAGGTCGTCAGTTCCATGCCACCTCCCCATCAGGCCTAAAGCAACATCTCCAGGATTTACAATTGGATATTCCTCTGTCTCAACCTGATGCTCAGATTTCCAATTCTCAACCAGGTCCCTCTAGGCCCCCTCGTAAACCTCCTCAAGCATCACAACGATCACAAGCTGGATCCCAGGCGCTGCGTGACCTGCAGGCCCAAAGATTCCATCAAGCTAATAATGGATGAAAAATCCCATTTCTTCATGATGTACAGTCCATCATTTCTGGCTGTTTGGTTTGGTGTGTCACTGACTGACTTCTAATTTCCAACCTAAATGAAGGTTTTCAATTGCTTCCTTTGGAGGTCGTCCCCCTGCCGCACCTTTGCCCACTTGAAATGACTGTGGAACAGTTGGGAGGATCGTTGCCCCACCGTAGGCTGCCCCACCTGTGAGATGGCGGTCGTGGGCTTGGACCAACCCACATGTGTTTCCCTGAGGGGTCTCCGACAACAGTTTGCCCCCCGAACCACCTTTACATTGCTGGTGGCCCTCATGGGGAAGAGGGTTCACCAGACATAAACAAATTATTCTTAAGCCAGGTGGGGTGGGGGGTAAAGGGTATAGGGTTTTTGGCTGAGGGCGAGCCTCCACTGATGGTTATCCAGGTTGTGTGTTTGTTTTGTTCACTCGCCGGATCCCCTTGCTCCTGTTTAGTGGAGTGAAGGGGCCGGCGTATTGACTTGGGTGTGGGGTCTCGCCCAGCCTTCTGGGGGGGCGGTCTTGTGGCTGTCGTCCCTGGGGGGCGGGGGGGACCCCTGCATCCACACCCTCAAATTGCTAATTATGCACTGAGATTTTCATACTGTAACTCATTTAACGTTGTTTGTTTTGTTGCTATCCCTGAGTATTATTTACATTTTATGTCAAGTTTACATAGTTTGTTTGAATTATCTTCTTTATAGGCCGGTGGTTCCGACGGACCACTGCTCCCCCCATGGGAGGGCACATGGCTAAGATAGTTGTCTTGGCTATGGCCCCACCCCATTGTGGGCCTTGCCGCCCACGGCGTGATACGTCAATGTATTCACTACGTTCTCTAATAAGAGTTCTTCTCGGTATTCTCATACCTTATGCTCTTCCTTGCTTTTACTATTTTTCTCTCACTTTTCTTTCCCTCTTCCCTTGGAACCTGGGGTGTGCAGATGGAGTAGTCCATAGCGTTATAACTCAGTCCCAATGACCCTTCATTGGCTGTCCCTGAATGTTCAGGGTATGAATTCCCCACAAAAAAGAGTTAAAGTTTTTAAATACCTCAAGCAACAAAAGATAGATATAGCTTGTCTACAGGAAACTCATTTTTCTTCTTCTTCCTGCCCCAAATATTTCGCAGCAAATTATCCCCAAGTATATTTAGCTAATGGTCCTACTAAACAGAGAGGGGTTCTTATAGCTCTACGAAAATCGGTCCCATTTATCTGCAATAAACAGATAGCTGACCCCAATGGCAGATATCTACTCATACAGGGTTCTGTTCAAGACAACGAAGTAACCATTATGACCTATTACGCCCCGAACGAAAATCCGGGCCCATTTCTGTCTCATGTTTGTTCCTTGTTACAGGTCCACCAAAAAGGCACCCTACTGTTAGCGGGTGACTCGAACGTGACGCTTAATCCGGCCATTGATAAATACCCGGCGGACCACAAATCCCCCCCTCCAGCGGCGAAAAAATTCTGGCGGGCCCTACAAAATTTGGACCTAGTAGATCTATGGCGAGAGTTTCATCCCATGGGCAGGGACTACACCCACTATTCTCATCCCCACCATTCTCACTCTAGAATTGACCATACCTTTATGTTACGGAAACACCTTCCTTTAATAGGATCGGTATCGATCCTAACAGTCCCTTGGTCTGATCACGACCCAGTACTAACTGTCTGTCGTTCTCTACTCAATAAACCACAACAAGCTCCTTGGGTGATGAACGATTCACTTTTGTCATTCAAACCAATCCTCAATGAAATCAATGAAGCTTCTATGGAATATTTTAGTCTTAATACAGGTTCGGTCTCGTCCCCAATAACATTATGGGAGGCTTATAAAGCAGTCCTCCGGGGTCGTGTTATTCGAATAGCATCTCAGCGTAAGAGAGAAAGATTTCAGGCACGACGTAAGTTAGAAAAGATCTTAGAGGATTGCTCGACAACCTTTAAACTAAATCCCACCCCCACTAACCGCAGAGCTTTAGACAAAGCCCGTACAGACTTGGATCTATGTCTGACAGATGAGGCAGACCGCACCTTACGTTGGGCCCACCAGAAATGGTATTCTAAGGTAACAAACCTAATGCGCAGTTGGCTAATAGATTACGAACCTTCATTCCAAAATTTACTCCCATAAGCCTGCGCACCCGTCATAATATCCTTACGGGTAACCCTCAGCGGATTCTGGAAGAATTCAGTTACCGGCTTACTAAACTCTACTCCCCCCTAAATCATTCTTCAACACAGGGCCTGAATGAGTTTTTAGATAAGTTATCTCTACCTTCCCTATCGGAATCCCATATCTCCCTAATGGACCGAGATATACAGGTCTCTGAGATACTTCAGTGCATTAAGGAACTGAAAGTGGGCAAAAGACCAGGTCCAGATGGCTTCACCGCGTTGTATTACAAAAAATTTGCAGAAATCCTGGCCCCACACCTAGCGACTATGTATAACTCGATCAAAGGAGGTCACTCATTTACGTCAGACATGTTAACTGCCAACATAGTGATGATTCCTAAGCCAGACAAAGATCACTCCTCCCGGGCAAATTTTCGGCCAATCTCTTTAATCAATATTGATATGAAGATATTGACGAAAATTCTGGCCAACCGTTTGAATTCTTTCCTACCGCGCCTTATAAAAAAAGACCAGGTGGGATTTGTCCCCCGCAGACAGGCAAGTGATGCCATTCGAAGACTCCTCCAAATCCAACATATAGTGCATGAAAGGTCCCTGGGTACAATGTTTCTTTCTTTAGATGTTAATAAAGCTTTCGATACCTTATCCTGGCCCTATTTGACACAGGTCCTTGCACACTACGGCTTCGGCACCTCCTTTTTGGGCTGGGTTTCAGCCCTATATCACTCTCCTCAGGCTAAAGTGCGTTACTATGGATATGAATCGCCCACTTTCCCTATTAAAAGGGGAACACGGCAGGGGTGCCCGCTCTCCCCCCTTCTATTTATACTAGCACTTGAACCCCTAGCGGAAGCCATACGCTCTCATCCAGATATCTCAGGAGTAGAAATAGCAGACAACGCGCACAAATTGTCCCTGTTTGCAGATGACATTTTATTAACCATTACTAAACCCAGAATCTCCCTCCCCAATTTATTCTCTCTATTAGACTCCTTCGCCTCGTTTTCGGGCCTTTCAGTCAATCCGGCAAAATCTAAAGCGATGTCTATTAATCTTCGGCCCCCGGTATTAGATGCCCTGCAGTCGGCATTTTCGTTTCAGTGGTCAACCTCTTTACCTTATCTGGGTATTAAACTTACCCCAAAATACTCGGGACTATATCAAGCTAATTTTCCTCCGCTTTTTCGAAAGCTGGAGGCTATGTTAGCCTCTTGGTCCACAATCCCGATTTCGTGGTTCGGCAGAATAGCGACAATACGAATGACGTACCTCCCCAAATTGCTCTATTATTTTAGAGTTTTGCCAGTTCCAGTGCCTCCCCATATCATTCGAATACATCAACGTAAAATTATGCAATTTATATGGGGCCAAAAGAGACCTAGAATCAAGAGACAAGTGCTTTACGCGCGCAGAGGCAATGGTGGCCTTTCAGTTCCTAATTTGCAAGCATATTACATAGCAGCAGGTATCGCCCCACTATCTCATCTTCATGCAAAGCAACAAATGCCCCTATGGGCCACCATTGACTTGGTCGACGCACACCCAACACCTCTAGCTTCTCTTCCTTGGCTTCCTAGAGCACATCGCCCCCCTACAATAGGTCCCTGTCTAGCTCATTCCCTCAAATTGTGGGATGCGGTCAAGTATTCAGCAGGCCTAATTTCTCCTCATCTCCCACTACTTCGTATCCTCCACTGCCCTTTATTTCAACCGGGTTGTGATAACCCATTGCAATTTAAGTGGTGGTCCGATAATGGCTTCATAGATATCCATTCGTTATTCACCCCTACCAAGATTATCTCTTTCGCTGCCTTACGTTCATCACACGATATCCCCCTTAGGGAGCATTACAGTTACCTGCAAATTAGACATTTTCTCCGACAGCTTACAATTTCTCATTCTGCCCCCTTTGTCATGACACCATTCGAAAGCCTTTGTAGATCACGCCCCCAAGCCTCGGGTTTGATTTCTCTAATATATACCGCTATAAATAATTCCAAGACAATACCATTGAGACCCTATCATCTCCAATGGGAGGCTGAGTTTGGGAAACAATTAGATCCGGAGGACTGGCATAGTATGACGATAGCGCTATCAAAATGTTCCAAGAATGTTATCTTTTTAGAGAACGCGTATAAAGTCTTCTATAGATGGTATTATACTCCGGCTAGACTAGCAAGTTTTATCCCATCTTACTCCCCCCTTTGTTTTCGCGGGTGCTCACAGGAGGGCACAATGGCGCATATTTGGTGGACCTGTCCCAGGGTTTGCAGACTATGGGTTAGAGTATATGCACTATTACGTAATCTTTTTAACACCAACATAAAGCGGGACCCTTTTGAGGCCCTTTTATGGAAACCAATTCCAGAACTTCTTCGTCCTGAACGTCAGTTAGCAACACAGATTTTCACTGCAACTAAACTCACCATAGCAAGAGCCTGGAAAACCCCGAACCTTAGTTTTGAAGCAGTTAAAAACACTGTGAATGATATCATGGTAAATGAGAAACTTACGGCCATATTGATGGACACTCATGATAAGTTCCTCAGGATATGGCAACCCTGGGTGACTTACAATCGCCCATCAAGATTTGATCAAACGCTTCTTTCTCTATAACAAGCCTCCGTTCCCCCCACCCCAGGTTCCCCCTCCCCTTTCTCTCCTTTCCTCCCCCCTTCTTTCCCACTTTCAATTTCTCTCTCCTTCTCCTTTAAGGACCGTAAATTTAATAAATTACACAAATTAGTGCATTCAGAGGTATTTGATCCTCTTTAAGGTTATTCAATTTAATCTGACTTTAGTACTGGTTCCTTTTGTTTTTATATTTTATATTTCTAATTTTTTATTTTATATTTTTTATTTTTTTTTACTTATTTCTTTATGAAACGTCATGTATTACAACAACATCTCGTTTAGAAACCTTAGTTATTCTTGTACGTTCGCAATTATCTTAATATCTGTTGATACCATACCACTACGCTAGAATAAGCGGTTGAGAATATGTCATGGTATGTCGCCTGACCTCGGCATTGTTCCGCCCGAGTCCAGGCTTAAATTTTTGAATAATAGCTTCACTCGCCGGATACCGGCAGTCTAATACCTGTTAACTCATGATGTATCCATCACCGTTTTGTACTTATTTGTCGATGTATATTTTTTTTCAATAAAACCTTTTGTACAAGAAAAGTGGGATGTAGAAGGAATGATATGGGGGAAAGGTAGCCTACCCACCAAAAAGGGGAGGTAGGCTGTGTATGGTGTCTAAGGGAAGAAGCAGAAGCCAAATGCTAGAACCATCCAAAGATGGCGCCTGTAGGAGCACCGCCGCAAAAGACCCATCAACGTCACACATATGTGAGCAAAGGGAAGGGGAGACCCCATCACCAATGCGGAAGAGCCGCCTGGTGGTTTGGCGCCAAACTGAGTCCCATAGTGCTCATAGGTAGAATAATCGCCGGCAAATGCGGAGCCACAGAACCTGGCGTAAGAAAGTGTGACGTTGACATGAAGTGTGCGCACACCCACCCCCCGCAAGAGAACAGGGGGAGGGAATGCCTGCAGTGCACATCGCAGCTCCGGACCAGGGGAAAACCAAGACAGGGACAGCATAAACCACATCAAGTCCGCCGCCAAAGCACACACAACCCTGAAGGATCCTATAGGGTAAAGGGGGATTAAAACATTGTTTTTGGTATATATAAAGGGCAATAAATATTTTAATTATCATAAAAAAGAATAAAAAATATAAATACAGCATTAAATAATTACAAAGCAGGCCCCCCTCTGTGCTGTCAAAGCATCAATGGGTAGCAATGGTGTGTGTTGCATGTTTAACCACTTGCTTACTGGGCACTTAAACCCCCCTCCTATCCAGACCAACTTTCAGCTTTCAGCGATGTCGCATTTTGAATGACAATTGCGCAGTCATACAACACTGTACCCATATGAAATTTTTATCATTTTTTTTCACCACAAATAGAGCTTTCTTTTGGTGGTATTCGATCATCTCTGCAGTTTTTACTTTTTGTTAAAAAAATGTAAAAAACTGAATTTAAAAAAAAAAAAATTTTTTTTATTTTGTTATAAAAAATTTAAAACAGGTAATTTTTCTCCTTCATTGATGTACGCTGATGAGGCAGCAGTGATGGGCACCGATAGGCGGCAGTGATGGGCACTGATCAGTTACAATGATAAGCAGCATAGCACTGATTGGCCCTACTGGTGGGCATTGATAGCTGGCACTTGTGGGCATTGTTAGGTGGCACTTGTGGGCATTGATAGGTGGCACTTGTGGGCACTGTTAGGTGGCACTGTGGGCACTGTTAGGTGGCACTGTTAGGTGGCACTGTGGGCATTGTTAGGTGGCACTGCGGGCACTGTTAGGTGGCACTATTAGGTGGCACTGATGAGGCAGTTGAGCCTCTTCCACTTCGGGGCCGATGTCCCTCACATCTGAGCCAGTGAACGGCTTTTTTTTTCTACTCACGCTGTCAGTGTGAGTAGAAAAAAAAAACGATTACCGATCTTTTGTTTACATCATGTGATCAGCTGTCATTGGCTGACAGCTGACCACATGGTAAGGGGCCGGCCCCTTTCCTTAGATCGGTGATTACCTGAGTCTCAGTGACGGTGATCACAGCGCGCTCGGCGCGTGCCCTGCAGAGCGCATGCACAGGGGAGGCCGTCATATGACGGCCTCCCGGGAATTCAGGTCCGCGCTGTGGCCATCATTCGGCCATAGCACGGATGCCAAGTGGTTAAGCAAATTTCAAAACAATTGCTACTCCTCCCAAATGGTGTTCCGCATTTGTGGGACATATTTACACTCACTACTTTATCCATTCTGATGGTGCTTACCTGACATCTGCCAAATTCACTGTACTGCTGCGTATAAATCTTCATTAAGCTTCCTTTTTTCTACTGGTAGTCCTCTGAAGTGAGCATTTTCTATGTCTGATATAAAGAATTCATATACAAACTACCACTATAAGAAGCTATGGTGTTTATTACAAGCACAGTTCTACCACCTAAAAGCTTGTCCTATACTGAGCATTTACCAGTCATCCAGAATTATTATTAAATTGTGCCATCTAAGACTAATCAAATAAGCTCCTGAAGAAGCATTCAATTGTGAAACATGTAGAGCTAACCAAGTTTGTTGTCTTTTATACTATACTGTAGGGATATGTCCTTGTTTTAAGGATTTGTCTCTGGGGTCTACGACCTGTCTGAGAGAGACTTAGCTAGCTCTTTGCACTTTACTTGCAATGTTTTAATATGTGTGTTTTTTGTAGTATGTGTGCAATAAAATTTATATATATATTTTTATAATTGGTGCCTTCAAGGTCCATTTTTTCTGCCTTTTCATTCAAATATACACATTTCAAAACAAACCTTCCTGTGGGTAATTTAGACAACACATCTGTTTGATACTCATCCTGTTGTTAATGTCTTTACTATGTTACTTCACACTTGAGTAATAGCAGCAATGACTGTGTTCTTCAGACATATCTTTTTATTTTTTATTTATCTGTTATATGGATTCTTGGCCATTCCAGGGAAATTCAAGTTTATTCAGGGCATTCCATGCTCTTTGGCTTTATTTCTCAGGGCTATTTTGATCTCTATATTTAGTGGTATAATATACCTTCCAGGTTCTTTTTCTTTTGGATCATGTTCACTTGTGTCCTTGCAATGTTTCTTCACAGTCATTTATGCCTATCTTTTGTGGACCCCTGGACCTGGTTTTCAGGCCTGCAGGATTTGTTGTATATTTTTGGTTCTTTGCATTTTATGGTACTCTAGACTAAGCCCGGGATTCTTATATCCCCTTATTTCTGGTATTTTCTGATGATGAAACTTATGATGTGTGGTGCTACTACACTTATTGCTTATTGGCACTATCTTTTGCAATGCATAGCATTAATATGTGGATGGCTCCCCTCCCCCTTTCTTATGGTTGAGATATTTTCTCTGCTGTTTTTTATATTCTCCTATTTTCAGCTCTCTCAATTATCTGATGTGTTGAACGTATCCAAATCCCTATGACAATTACATGTATATCACATAATTGTAGCCAGGTGCTTGGCTAGGAGTGGAGAATGAGAGAAACACTGGCTGCAGATGTTCTCTGTGGTTGCTTTCCTGTGTTGCTGAACTGGCTAACAGCTGCAACAGTGAAATGAGGGAGCTGCTCTGGGAACTGTAGTCCAGAGGAGAGAGACTCTGCTGTAATCAAGAGCTTTTGACCTGCATTTCCCAGATAGAGATTTCCAGTAGGAGGGGAAAGAGCTGCATTTTCTCAGGCTGTACATAACAGCTTCCCTTTGCCGTGAGAGGGATCAGAGAGTGTACATCACTGTCCAGCATTCACCACCACTGCTGCATATTGGTGGCCTGAGCAGGATCCAAAGTGCTGAGTTTTGGGGTGCCAACAGCCATAGCCACCAGGATACAGAGACGAGAGTGTACTAATCACTGTGTTTGGATGGTAAGGTGTAATATCTCTGGGATTGGTGAGCTGCTGCAGTGAGTATTTCCTGTCTGCTGCTAGAGGGACTGAGCCCTTTGGGAACTGACCATACAGCCATCTCTTAGCCTTATTGCTGCCTGCAGACTTGACTGGGACTTTTCTCATGTGCACCAACAGTAGAAATGGGCCCTAACGTTAACCGGCTGAAGAGTTAAGACTAAAGACTGTCCTTCTACAACTTCTACATAGAGACCATTATTTATTGCCTATGGTAAGTGGTACCTCTCAGGGGACATTGCACTATATCCAAGTCATCCTCCTGGAGTGCACTCTAGTTATAGTATTACTATTTACATTGAAGTTAATTCTTATATGCACTGTTGCTAATTTTGCTGATTTATGAGTTAAAGTGGTTGTAAAGTCACTCTGTGTAATTACTTGAACACCTCTTATACCCAGCTATGCTGCACAGTGTCTTTGTTTAAAAAAAATGGAGGCAGCGCAATACCTTATTTCAGGGCACCACTGTGCGGTCACATAACGACCCACCACTCTCCTTACCCGATTTAAGGACTATAGCAGGAGGGGCTGAGATTCTCCTCTGATTTCATCCAGGAGGAGAGGAGGAGAGTGGAGGGTGGTCAAGTGACTGCACAGTAGTGCACTGCAATAAGATATTGAGCTGTAAAATTTTTATAAAACAAAGACACTGTGCAACATAGCTGCATATAACAGAGGGGATTCTAGTAATTACACAGAGTTATTTTACACAGAATAGCAGCAGGAGGGGAGGGGAGGGGAGGGGTGGGGAGCAGATCGGCACTGACTCAATAGCTAATAGGCAAGGAGGGAGGAGGAGAAGAAGAGAGGAAGAGGTATGTAAACTGACCATGGTATCATGGATCTGCAGCCATGATTTTTGTGGTCAGCACACACAGGGGGTCACAGGAACAGGCAGGATCAACCAGATATTTTACAACATAGAGAGAGACAAATGACTCTGCACAAGCACTATGTTGTACATTGTGCTTTAAAGAAATAGGCTCATATATATTTTTTTTTTGTAGGGTTACAACCACTTTAGTCCTGCTCTAGTGATACAGAACTCTATTCTAAGTTACTTTGGCATAGCGATTATACTGTCTAGCAGACTGTGTCTGAACTTACCTTATGTATGCTCATTTATGCTCAAACCATCATTTACTCTAACCTATACCAATATTTTGATTTAATTTTTTTTTCTTTTTTCCATAATATTTTATTGGTAAAATAAAAATAAAGTTTACATTGCCTTTAGTTACAGAAAATGAGGCATAACAAGGTATTCGGCAACACTGACATTCAAAGCTAACAAGCAGTAAATCTTGTAACAAAGAGATAAACAAAAATAAAAGGGGGCCTTTCTTCCGCTAACTGTGGTAAGGTGGACACTTATAGACAACAAAGAGATATAGTTGTGAAAGGTCACTTGTACAAATGCATTTGTCCCAATGCTATTAGTTCTATCTGACATTTACGGATGTTTGGGTGTATTTCCTAAATAGAATCGAAACTTTGCTCTATCATAGTGGCTGATGTTGAGTATCTATTTCCGTTCAACAATTGAACAGCTAAGGATGGTTGAACATCAGTGTTTACAAAGAAGGGATTCTGTCCGAAGGGGAGACTAGCTTGTGGTGTAAACCTAAATTTATAGGAAAGGAAAGACAAAGGGGGGGGGGAAGGAGGGGAGAAGAGAAGAAGGAGAACGGAGGGAAGGGAGGGGGGAGTGGGGGGGAGAGGAAGGGGTCAGAAATATCTCGCAGTCTCTGCCACCATATCTGAAGGTTTGCATTCCCGTGGGTAGGGTTGCCCAACTGGTGGGTCTTTAGGTGGGTACGTGTAAAACGTGACAGGCGACCTCCCCCATTCTTCCCTTGTTTAGGTGGGGGAGGTCGGCCACCACATACTTTGATAGGTTTAGCTTCTGAATGTAATAAAGAAGTTATTGAGAGTTGCCAGCGTCCTAGGGATCGCGATCTGTGTGAATTTGGTTGGTCAACTGTTTATATTGATCAGTTGTACAGACGTGGGACCAACATGCCCATGTGTATGAAAATTTGGTTGGGCAATCTTTGGCTATGGTGATCAGTTCCTCCATTTCCGCAATTTTTTCTACTCGTTTGAGCCATTCCGGGATAGTGGGCACATGGGTTGTTCCCCAATGAAGAGGAATACACAACTTGGCTGCATTTAATAAGTGTGGTATTAGCGTTTTGCCGTATCGATGTGACGGTATGTCCAAGTGATGAAGGAGGCATTGTGCTGGGGTGTGCTCTAGAGTGTATGTGGAGATTTGTGAGGTCAGTTCCCTAACTTGGATCCAAAAAGGCTGGATTAAGGGACAGGACCACCATATGTGTTCTAGTGTACCTACTTCATTGGTACATCTCCAGCATTTGTCAGATAGGGTAGGATAGTATTTGTTAATGACTACAGGGGTTCTGTACCAACGCATTAAAATTTTATAATTATTCTCTTGAATCGAGACATTAAGGGAGCCTTTATGGGTTATCATAGAAATGTGTTCCCATTGTGCCTCTGTTAATTCTGTTTGAAAGTCTCTTTCCCAGCTTACGCAAGCTTTGTTAGTTTTCATTGAGCTTCCAGAGAAGAGCAGGTTGTAAACCTTTGAGATCATATGCTGCTGGGGTGTAGAGCGAGCGCAGAGTTGTTCAAATGTCGTGAGTGGACGAGAGACTAAGGAAACACTGTCAATTTCTTTTAAGAAATGTCTGATCTGGAAGTATGTCCAGAGTGGAAAGGCATTATTGTTTGCATTAATTGGTAGGGAGGAACGCTCCAGAAATGTACCCGATCGGAAGAAGTGATGGGCTAGGACCCTTAAATGTTGCCAGGTACCCGTCAGAAAATTAGTGGACATACCGGGTGGGAATGCTGGGTTGTGTTTTACCGGAGTGAGGGGTCTCGGATTGGAGGAAATGTGTAGCTTCCGGCAAGCTTCCTTAAAGCATTGGAGTGTTGGGGCAATGAGAGGATGACTATTTAGCATTCTCGGGGTGTATTTGGACAAAGTCCAAGGCAAGGATCGTAGTGGTAGTGGGGAGAATGTATGTTCAAGGGTGACCCAGTCTTTACATTTGTCGTGCACTGACCAATCTATAATTCTAGAGAGGTGACAAGCCCAATAATATTTCTTGAGATCCGAGAGGCCAATGCCCCCTTTTGTCTTAGGGTGTGTTAGTTGATCGTATGCTATTCTAGGTCTTTTCTGTCTCCATAGAAATCTAGTGTACAATCGTTTGTAGAGTTGGAAGAAAGTTGGGGGGAGTTTAATGGGTATGGTTTGCAAGATATAGAGGATGCGGGGAAGGATATTCATCTTTAGAATTGCTGCCCTAACAAACCAGGAAAAATGGGGATTATTCCATTTGCTTAGGTCGTTCGTAATGGCTTTGAGGATGGGTTGATAATTTTTGGAGTATAGGTCTGAAAGCTTTGCCGGTAGTTGTATCCCGAGATATTTAATCTGATCATGCCTCCATTGAAAGGGGAAGTTGCTTTTGCATTGTGTTACCAGTTCCTGTGGGAGGGAGATATTTAGGGCCTGGGATTTTGTGAAATTGATCTTAAAATTGGAAATGGTGTGAAAGATATTTGCTTCTTTTAAGAGGTTTGGGGTCGATATGTGTGGTTCCCTCAGGAATAGTAATATGTCATCGGTGAAAGCAGCGATCTTGTAGGTGCGATCGGCGATGTGGAAGCCCTTGATGTTGTTGTTGGATCTGAGACATTGGAGGAAGGGTTCTAGGGTTAAGACGAATAATATTGGGGAAAGTGGGCATCCCTGTCTTGTTCCATTACTAATAGAGAAGGCGTTCGATAGGTGGCCGTTAACACGTACCCTAGCGGTTGGAGTGGTATAGAGGGACATGATAGCATTGAACATCCGATCTTGGAGACCAATACGTCTCAGGACTGCTCCTAGATAGTCCCATGCCAACCTGTCGAACGCCTTCTCTGCATCTAGGGACAGAAAGAATCCCTTATGTTTTTGATTCGTAATCCAATGGTGTATATTCAGCGCCTTGATTGTGTTGTCTCTAGCCTCTCTTCCAGGTATAAACCCCACTTGATCCCTCCCTATTAGGGAAGGTAGGAGAGGTAAAAGACAGGAGGCTAGAATCTTGGCATAAAGTTTTACATCAATGTTTAATAAGGATATCGGCCTATAATTACTCACTGAGGTAGGGTCTTTTTCATCTTTTGGGATCACTGTGATGTGCGCTTCTAGGAACCTATGGAAGGGGAGAATGGATGATGTTAAGGAGTTAAAGGTCCTTACCAAATGTGGGGCCAGAGTATCTGTAAAGGTTTTAAAGTAAGTGGCTCTAAGTCCATCTGGACCAGGACTTTTGCCATTTTTAAGTTGCTTGATAGCTGCTTTAAGTTCTTCTTCCGATATAGGATTTTCAAGGTGTGCGGCGTCTTCTTTATCTATGGGTTTGGGGGAAAATTTGTTGAGAAAAGACTTGATTTTCTTACGTCTATTTTCAGATCCATAATGGCTTGTGTCTTGTTTCGGGAGATTATATAATTTTGAGTAAAGAGGGTTTTGTGGTGGAGCGTATGTGTGCCATAGTGGACTATTGTTTAGTCAGAGCGCTAGTAATTGAGAGAGAAACAGAAGGTAGCTAATCTTTCCCGCAGGAGTTGGAAGGGCTCGGAGAAAAGAGCTTTTTGCGAGTTTTGCCTTGGCCGGGATTTGGTGGTGGCGGAGACTGCAAGGTGAGGAAAGAAAGGAGAGGAGAGGAAGGGGAGAGAAGGGGGTAAAGTAGAAAAAAAGGAGAGAGAGGGAGAGGAGAGGGGGGAGGGAAATAGGGGGAAGAGGGGGAGAAGGAGTATGTGGTAAGTGAACTGGGATTTAATAGTACTAAATTGTAAAACAAAGTAAATTGGTATTGAAACCAGAACCTTAACGGAGGTCCTCTTAACTTAAAAGTAAGCCCCATTGTATCACCAAGGAAATGGAGGTGGGAGGGGACTCTAACAGTAATACATATCAACACTGTTAATAATATTCTTCCGAAGTATTCAACACCATCGGACTACCACTGAATCTATATCGGAAAGTAACCCTTCTCGCTTGTGTGTGTGCTCGGGCAGTAATCAGGTTATGGTCGGTAGTTTTGCATATTACACTCTAAGTTGAGTTGGGAAGTAGACATCTCTAACCTTAATATGTATTTAATATCTTAGAGGATACAAGGTGAGACAGCCCATTACCTCTTTGAGATGGTGTTAGTTAGGTGTTCGCAACAAGTATGATTCGTTTTGGGAATATTCCAATCGATTGGACATCTAGGATTTAAGGATACCGCCGAACAAGAGAGAAGGGTCTTTCTAACATATTGTAACTTTTAAACAATCATATAACATCTTACCAATATAAGGTGCCAGAAGGAAGGGTGAGGCCTCCACAGATGCCACATTTCGGACGTTAATTAGATTGACTAAAGCTCTCCAGTACTTAGAGGGCGATTGAAGAGTTAGATTCTCCTAATTATAAGAGAGGTGAAGGATAGCAAAGCGGAGTAAATCCGTTGCTTGTCATGGAAGGGAGGCTGGCATCTGTGTAACGTCACCCCCTGTAAGTCACCCGAGCAAAGTATCTGAAAATACATTCATAAGAAATATTGAGCTTCGGAACCGGATATTACTGCGAGCAGAACAGACAAGGAGGCTCGCGTGCAGCACACCTGCTAGGGTAAATAGGATTGGGGGGAGGGTGGGTTAGGGTGGAGAGGAAGGGGGGGGGAGTTGGGTAGGGAAAGGTGTATAGGGAAGGACATAGGAGGGTGAGGGAAGGGCATAGGGAGAGGAGCTGGATGGTATTTCAAGTGAAAGCCTCATTTGTAAAGCTGCGAATGTATATTTAAAGGAGTCAATTAGTCTCTTGGTACGGGGAAATAGGCAAAGTAGTGGAGCGTATAGGATTGCCCCTAAGAGAGCGTCTTTTACCTTAGAGACCGCCAGATCTTCTAGAAGGATCAGACATTGCGCAGGGGTCTCCCAAGGGGAAAGTCCAACTCACAGTTTAGCTGGGGGTGTTTCCACTTGTTCGGGGACCAATTTTCACGGTGGGCGATCAAGAGCAATTAAGGATAAATGTTACTGGAAGGAAAAAAGAAAAGTTATCTGTAAAGTAGCCGACTTCGGGAAACGCTTGCCGTCTTGGGTGTTATTGGTGGGTGTTGCAGGCAGGTTCCTGTCTTGAGAAGGCGTACTCAGTCTTGAGAAATACAGGATAGTAGGGTTGAGATTGTTCAGTTGGATCTGTCATGGTGGGCTCTTCTGTGGGCCGGGGAGGCCGTAGGGCTGTTGAGTGGGGCATTCCGGGTGTCTGACATGGTAGGTTCCCTCGGTGGGGTGTGTCTGCGGCGTCTTATGTGGAAGTCATCACGGACTGGAATAGCATCAGTGGAGGCTGACCTTCTCATGAGCAGTGGATGAAGGGTGGTATACCAATCCGGGATGTCAATGCGTGGAAGATTTAGTGCTTCACAGAAACCAGGCAGATCTTCTGGTAGGCATAGGTTTGCAGTGCGACCTTGGAATGAAGCAGAGAGGCAGAAGGGAAATTTCCACCGGTATTGAATTCCTTTGGTGTGCAGGAGATCAAGAAGAGGGCGTAAGTCTCTCCTATTTTGAAGGGTGATGGGCGAGAGGTCTTGGAACAACTTTATATCGGCTCCTTGGTAGTGTAGCCCTATGAAGAATTTCCTCCTTCAGTTTAAAGTTAATGAGACAGCATATCACGTCCCTGGGAGGGTCAGATTCTCTGCCTCTGGGCCTCAAGGCTCTATGCAAACGTTCAAATTCAATAGGTGTTTCAGGAAGTCTGCCCAAGAGGTCATTAAATATGGCGACAGTAGCTTTCGTGATTTGCGCATTTTCAACGGATTCAGGGATACCTCTTACCCGTATGTTGTGACGACGGCCATGGTTGTCTAAATCTTCCATATGCCTCTGGATATCCCTGAGTTGTGAAGATTGGGCATGAGAGGAGGTCTGTAATTGCTGAATGGAGGTGTCATGGCGGGTAGCTGTTTCCTCCAAATCATCTAGGCGGACTGTCATTACCTGGACATCTATCCTGAGATCCGTGATGGCTGCAGAGAGTGTGGCTTTCAAGTCTTCTGCCACAGATCGCAGATCTTGTATAGAAAGGGGTTGTGGGGTACATGCTGCCGCTGCTGAAGGCTGGGATTGTGTGTGGTTTCTTCCTGAAGGGCTGAGGCTGGAGGAGCGTGCGGCGTTCGAGTAGGCCCTATTTGAAGCCGGGGCCTCGCGTGCCTGGGTCCGGAAGATGTCCGGAATATTGCGGCCGATTTGTGAACCGGACCCTCTGGGAGAGCGGGACCTGGCTGGGGATGGTTGCTTGGATGTTTTCCCCATGGTAGGGCTAGGATGGCTCGGCTGTGCTTATTATGAATCCCTCCGTGGACGGGAGCTCGGGAGCTAAGCGGCCATTCAGCTCCGGTACCAAGCCACGCCCGATTTAATTTACCATTAAATGGTCTTGTATCTTTTCTTGATACTAGTTCACAGTCGAGTTATGCTGCGTACACACGATCGGAAATTCGGCCAGCAAAAGACCGATGAGAGCTTTTGGTCGGAAAATGCGACCGTGTGTATGCTCCATCGGACTTTTGGTGGCCGAATTTCCACCAGCAAAAGATTGAGAGCATGTTCTCAATTTTTCCGACGGAAAAAGTTTCGGAAAAAAAATCAGAAATTCCGTTTGTGTGTATGCAATTCCGACGCGCAAAAAAAACCAGGCATGCTCAGAATCAAGAACAAGACGGAGCTGTTCAGTGTGGTAAAACAACCGTGCGTAATGGAGATGGCACATTCGTCACACTGCAAATTTTAAAATCTTTTAATGCCGCATATTCTCTTCTTCTTTATAATGCTAGAAGAATGAAGTTGTTTTGCTGCTCATATTCACACAGAGTTCTCAAAAACGTATTTCTTTATTATTTCTCGTGATCTCATGACTAATCTTTTTTGTTTTTAAAGCCAGATCTCCATAATAATGTTTTTTTTTATAGTAATTTTTTATTTTTTTTTAAATCAAGATCTCCTGTTGTATTTTTTTTATTTATTTTTATTTTTTATTATTTTATAGTGATCTCCATATTTTTTTTTTTGTATGTCATGTTTCCTCAACACCATTGTTATCTTGTATTTGTAAACCTCAAGGAGGTTGCTTGGTGTCCCTTGTTAATTTGACATTGTATTTTTGAAATGTACCTGCCTACTCACAAAAAAACTGTCCTATTTGAAGAAAAACATATCGGCAAGTATTTTCATATAAAAATATCTCTATTTATTCTGGCTCATAATAACAAAATAAAGAGGGAAGGCAACGCTGGAATTTGCGAAGCCTTTGGCCCCTAGGGCAGACATCAACTCTGTGGATAAAAAAATTGGTAGCTTGAGAAGTCCATATACAAAGGAGCACAAACTAGTCCAGGAATCCCAGAGATTATGAACAGCAGCAGATTACATATATGTCCCCAGGCTGTGGTACTACAAAAGTCTGTGTCTTCTGTCAGACCAGACTGAAGCCAGGCAATCACTTTCTTACCTTCCATGCAACTTTCCCTCCACGCTGCCCTGCAGCCTTCCTTGCAGCCTTTCCTGCAGGCTGTGGCTCTGGAGGTGGACTTGTGGCAGGAGGAGGAGGATGGGCGAGCGTACATAAGTGGATGTCATCCGTCATTCGGCCACTTAACCCCTTATGGATGGCCTCAAAAATGATTTTCTCACATTTTCGGAGTGGGCCCTCCTCCATTTGCTGCAAATTTGAGGCTATATAGATGTCAAAGGCCTCTACAGCGTCGAGGGGGGCTTTCAGGGCATCATTAGCGTCCTTAATGAGGACAAGTGCTGCCTCCTCCACATTTCTCCCCTCCCTGGGCCTTTTGGGTGGAAGGTGGAGAGGAGGGACCTGGAGTTGGGTGAGACTGGGCCCCACCACCTCCTGGCTAACACTAACCTCCACCTCCTGGCTGACACTTCCACCCACCTCCTCCTGTGTGCCACATTCCAGAGCCTCATCCTGACTGGGGTCTTCCTGTGTATGAAAAAGGGACATAGTTTTAGTTTTTGGTTCATCAATCACACAATTTTCAGCTCATGACTGTTGCAAATTAAATGTTAGTAAATAGAAAAGACTATCATTCTGAGCCCAGCATTTTTCATTCTTGTCCCAATCATTTATGGCCCCTACTGTCTATTGATATGTAAAACACATTTTGGTAAATCATTAATTTGCAATAATAACATCTAGTTGACAACAATTATTTTCCCATCAAAAATATGTTTAAAAATACTATACCGGGCTCCATTTGGGCTCCTCAATTTCTTCCAGGATGGAAGGCCCAGGTTGGTCCTCGGAAGCCTCAGCTGGGGTTAAGGGAAGGGTGGAACCGCATCTTGTTGAAGTACCACAGACTGGGTACATACAAATCTTCTGCTGCTGCTCCTGATCTAATGGACTTATGGATCTTCTTAAGCTCCTTCCTATGCGTGCTTCTTAAGCTACCAATCTTCTTATCCACAAACTCGATGTCTGCGTCGGGGACCGAGTCTTCACAAATTCTAGCAGTTTCTCCATTGATGCCTTCCTTGCTGGTTTGTTGCGATATAAGGGTTTTTCACCTGCCACAAATTGAACATATCCCTGTATCTGTCTATGAATTAGCTGAGGAAGTCTGGGTCTTTAAATTGTTTCATTTTTGCTGCAAGACCAAACAAAAGACAAAAACACTAATATCAGGCTAAACTCTCCTAATCTTATCCCAATATAGGCCTCAATCTAGAATCAGTATAGGCCACTCATGTCCCAAGTTATAATGTTACTTTCATTATTAAGTTTGTCGGTTCCGTTCCTCCTTCCTCTGCTCATAGAACGTACGTACGACGCATGCATGTTACGCTTTATATACACTGCGCATGCATGAAACTACGCCCGCGTCGCCCGCCTCTGATGTTCTTTCTAGAATATTCCCCACCCCGTGTTTTTCATCAAAGTGGGAGAGGAACATGGCGGAGATGCAGCTTAAAAGCACTATCAAGGAGGAAAGCCTGGAGCAAGAAATGTCCCGATCCAGGAGGAGGAGATTTAAGGCCTCAAATATGCCCTTTGAAGAGATGGTGGAGATGGTCGACATATTGAACAGGGCCCACTATGATGGGAAGTATGGACCATATCTAAACCCAAATGTGAGAAAGTCTGTGCCGGAATTTTGGGGTACGACGATCCAAAGAGCAATTGAGGAAACGCTGGTCGGACCTCAAATTAAGGGAGCAGGATCAGTATAGAAGGATCAAGAAAGTGCTTCTAAAAAGTAAGTACTTGTTGTGTGTTCATATTCTTATTATTACTTGCATGCTGCTCCATGTGCTTTTCTTTACTGTTGTACAGTTTAAAATGGCTACTTTCCTAAAAAGATTCCTGAAATTTTTTAATTTTTAAATTTTTTTTAAATGATCTAAAGTTTTAATACAGTTTAAAAGCCAAATTTGGAAGATGCACACAGTGTGTCAACATGTGCTATCTGCCATCAGAGGATTTCAATGTACGTGTTTTGTGGGTGCAACCACTTCCTTACAACTCTAGTAGGTGAGAGGTAGTGGTGGCACCCCCAAAACATGTCCATTGATCCCCCATGATGGGAGATAGCACATGTTGACATTAGGTATGGAATCAGAAAGGAAATCCCCATTTTGATTCACAATTTGTTTGTCTTTTACAGGTGTGACTTCACCCCATTCGATGAAGGCAATATCAAGATCTTTTTCACATTATAAAATGTCTGATATTGCCTTATTTTTTGCAATGTTGAACTTTATACGTTCCAGAATTGTGTATGTTATGTTTGTAAACATGCCTGTTTCTGTATTTTTTCATAAATTTCAAGGTAAAACTTTGAAAAAAAAAAGATGTGTTTTTTTTACCGCCAAATTTTTTATAAAACACACATGTGAATGTGCTTGGAGTAAAAGGTTTTTTACTCAACAATGTATGGCTTCTTTTTTCAATGATCAATACTATTTTTTGTGTTAAGTTGGTGTTTACAGTGACAATGGGGGTTATTTAATAATGGAAAAACCACCTGGCACTACAAGTGCACTAGGAGAACCTAGGAGACAGCAAACAAGAAACCCAAGCAGTAAATGAAAATCAAGATTTGATCTGATAAAAAAAAATTTATTCAAAATGTGCTGGCATAGCAATGGCCCCCCTACCCGTAAAATATTCTACATATTTTTCTCGCACTTCACGGGTGCTTTGGGGGCCATCATTGGAGTTTCCGAAAGTCCAGAATCAGGCCCAATGGAGGCAACATCACTTGCATTATGCCTTTTTTTAAAATTGTGCAGGATGCAGCAACATAAAATGATATGGTTTAGTTTGTATTCCATCATATTTATGGCTGTTTGAAATATGCGGAACCAGCTGGTTAGGATCCCAAACGCATTCTCCACGACTCTTCTGGGTCTGGCCATCCGGTAATTAAAAATCCTCTTCTCTGGGGTGAAGGTCCTCTGGGGGAATAGCCTCATCACGTGGTCACCCAGACCGAATGCCTCATCTGCAATGAAGACAAATGGCAGTCCTTCCACGTTCTCCTCCGGAGGTGGCAATCCCAAGCCACCACTCTCAAGACATCAGTAGAACTTGGTCCGGGCAAATACTCCACCAGCCGACATCTGGCCATTCCTCCCCACGTCTACATATAAAAACTCATATGTCGCCGACACCACCACCATCAACACAATACTATTAAACCCCTTGTAATTATTATTATATTATTATTATAGTATGACCCCAAATGGGGTGGTGGGACGATATGGACGTGCTTCCCATCAATTGCCCCTCCACAGTTAGGAAAGTCCCACCGCTGGCAAAGTGGGATGCCACAGTCTGCCATTCCTGTGGCGTTGAAGGAAACTGTGGAGTCAAACAAGAAAAAAAATTTTGCACATATACATTGCAAGCAGATCACACACAAACATTCTTGGTCAACATCAGTATAACATTTATTTTAAGGAGTATTTAAAGGCAAAAATCTAAGGTCCACTTATCAGATTCCTCACCCCCTCTGATGGCCTATTGTAAAAATTTTAGGGGGGGGTATATTTTGGACAGGTAACCCTCTCGACTTCATTGAGAGCTGAATGCATAAATAATGTGTTTTACTTTGGCCAGCCCCTCCTTACTTACACTATTGGCAGCCCACTGGACAGGTAAGTGTCATAATAAAAAAAATTAAAATACACACTGTATAAATTGAAGCACATTTTTACATTCTGCAATTACCTATCAAGATAATAATAGGAAAACAAAACTTTAAACAGTACCATTTGAAAGTATTCTGGCAGGCCCTTTCACTACATGCTTTGGGGAATTCATCCATAAATATGAACACAAAAGAGGTAGGTATAGTGTGTATGGGTTTGGCAAAGTCAGCAGATAGAGGATTGGTATCGGTTGATTTAGCGGTTGGGGGGGAGGGAGGGTTCCAAATGATTTGGGGCACCAAAAAGAAGCCTCTGGCACTCCGCCTGAATTTAAGGACACAAATAACATTTGGACACATTTTAGGTGGTGTTTAGGGTAAAGCGCTACTATGGAGCTGACAAAATACATTAAGTGACTAGGCTAGGTGGATATGGGCCCAGGATAGCATTGTAAAACTGGTGACTCGCGCTTATGACAAAACAAAGTGAATATAAATATAAAGGTGATCAAAACATCACCTTAACCAAAATACAAATATGCATATAATCATATATCCAAATAAAGATATATGCAAAAAGCAACAAAGGCTGCAATAAATTGTGGAAAATATTTTAAAAAATGTGGATATTAGTCCATATAAGAACACCCAATTATGTTAAAAAGTCCAGATATAAGAATCCAGTGAAAGTCCAATTATATGGAAACATATGAAAACATAAGTGCTTGGGTCCACCACCATAGATAGAGTGCCTGGCCGCTTACCAGAAACCCATGACCCCCCATTACAGAGGGTCTGAGTAAGCTGTTATATCCTGCATGAAGCCAAGATGGAAGCTGGAATGGGACATCAGGGACTGTGGTGCAGATGGATGGATCCCCAGGAAAAAACTTTACCCTCAGCGAAGTAGTGTGACTATGAAAAGAGAAGGGGAGGGCTCCGATAGTGTAAAATCACATGGCTTTATTATAATAAAATAAAGTATACACTCACATATAGATCAAGGAAAAACGTTCTCTGGAGAAGAACAGTCTGTGGCACCGGCCGGATGCTCACAGACAGCCCGTCCTGCTGGTCTTCTCAACAACAGTGGGAGGTAACACGATGACGCCGCTCAGCCCCCTGGGAGATATTATTATTATTATCTCCCCCCCGGAGATAATTCCTGAAATCATCACGGTTATTCTCCTGGATCTCCCACAACAAAGGCATATGAGAGAATAGGTCACGCTGGAGCTACCAATTCTTGGTCCATGAACTTCTCCTCACCCTGTTCATGGACTGGGCCTGGGTCAAAGCTAGAAGCCCAACACCAAGCCCCCCCACAGCACGAACTCTACGACGGACACATACCCGCAACATGGCTTCAAAACGGTTGGCTGGTCAGAACGAACTAAACAGAACGCACTGAAGAACAGCAAGGCCCGAGCTGTAAATCAGTAAAGAGCAGACAAGAACGCACTGAAAAACAGATACAAACTGACTTAACGCACTGAAAACCAGATACAAACCCACAAGCACAAACTGAACAGCAGTAAAACAATCTGAAAAAACAGAAGTCAGAAAAGGGTGAATCGTCTCTCACCAAACTCCTACTAACACGAGATTAGCAGAAGGAGCCCAAAGGGTAGCGCACTGGCTATTGAACTCCCTTTTCTAGCCCCGTCGTACGTGTTGTACGTCACCGCGTTCTGGACGTTCGGACTTTGGTGTGACCGTGTGTATGCAAGACAAGCTTGAGCGGAATTCCGTCGGAAAAACCATCATAGCTTTTTCCGACGAGAATTCCGATTGTGTGTAGCGACATAAAAGGTATCCACACTTGTGTTCCTATAAGTGTGTGCAGTAAACTGTCACTCAACCAGGTGTGCCAGAGGGGCTGAGGTTGTTATTGACGTCAAGGCACAGAACAAAGTATCCAATTACTAAGTGGCTCCTTTGGGGGTAGCACTACACAATGTTCAGGGATTTATTTCCCCACATAAAAGGAAGAAACCATTTCTTCAATATAAGCACCTTGTTGCTTAAATAGTTTTATTGCAAGAAACTCATTTTGCGAGTTCTAACCGTCCTAAGTTTTCCACAAGACCTATAACTTTCCTATAAGCTTTCTACAATTTATATTCCTCTAAAAGCAAATGGGTGGCCACAATCCACAACCCCTTTCCATTTGAAGTACAACACATTTATAGAAATATGATAGTACATTTCTAATTCTGAAAGGTTTAGTGACAGAACGTGAAGTTGCTATTGTTAATATCTATGCCCCCAGTGAATCTCAAGCTTCTTTTTTTTACAAATTTTTAAAAATCTTCGACTAATATTACTGTCCTCATATATATGTAGAGGGAGACTTTAATCTGGTGGGCTATCCCTCGCTTGAGAGAAGCAACCCCACTCCATCTTCAAAAATGTTCCTTAAATCTTTGATTAAATATCTACACTCTTGACAACTGATTGACACTTGGAGGGCCCACAACAATGGGGCTAGAGAGTATACTTTCTTCTCCCACCTTCATAAATAATATGCCAGATTGGACTATACTTCCTGTACTCTGATGATTCTTTCTAACTCCAAATCTGTTAATATGGACTCTTGCCCTAGTTCTGACATTCATACTACCTTATTGACTGCTGTAATGATAGGCCTCTCTGCTACTCCATACTCTTGGTGACTAAATTAATCACTTCTCAGAGACCCCCTATTATTAAAACTAAACTGTCTCAAACTATAACAGAGTTTTTTTTCTCTTAACTCTACTCTGGAGATTCCTATCACTACAATCTGGATTGCACATAAAGTGATGTTACGATGTAGACTTATTGGCATCGCTTCTATGTGTAATATGGAGAATTTGAAACATTTACTTTTCCTTACAAATGAATTAGAACAACTCTATAAAACACATGCTGATACCTGTTTTTCCACTATGGCCCGTCCAATTTCTTGGAAACGTTTGTAATTAGAGTCTTTGTTATCACTTAAAGCCGAAGAAGCTTTAAGATGGTCTAAGGCCAAATTTTTATTACACAGTAACTCTTCTTCTTCTATGTTTTCTCAAAAATTGAATCAATTCTTGAGATCAAATTGCTGTCCCCACCCCAATCAAATATTCCTCCCAGCCACATTATGGTTTGCAAATATTCCAATTCCCACTCTCTCTAACCCAATTAAACACTTCCAATGCTCCATGTACCAAAGAGGAAATCCTAGCTGTCCTGGTCCGAATGGCTATTCATCTGCTTATTATAATAAGTTTTCCCCTTTATTAGCCTACGACTAACACTGCTATTTATTTACACACTCCAAAGAAATAACTTCCCTGAGAAGATTTTGTTAGCCAATAAATCTTTATTACCTTAACCTAACAAAGATAATTCATTGCCACAAAATTATAGGCCAATCTCAGTTATTAACAATGATTTTAAGATTTTCAGCAGACAGTTATCAGACAGATTAGCCTCTATTATTTCTATATTAATTTCACCTAATCAGTCCAGATTCATTCCCAACAGACAAATTACAGACAATATTCTTTTGGACACTCATGCAATCCAAGATGCCAATCTCCACTCCTGTAAAGCATTATTACTTAGTCTTGACATCCACAAGGCCTTTGACAGTGTCACCTGGCAAAATATAGCATTGCTCTTTTGGTTTTATGTATTCAGTGGTGAATTCCTTCATGGATTCCAGGCCTTGTACCAATCTTCTAAATTCTATATTAAACTGTCAGGCTGTAATTTGGAGTTCTTTCCTTTGGGATGGGGTACGAGACAGGGGTGGCCCCTTTCCCCCTTATTATTTGCATTAGCAAACTGTCAGGAGACTAGTAGACCAGACTGTGTGGACTGCACAGAGGAGACCAGAAACGCATGTAAGTGAAATGGTGTTTATTAACAAGTGATAAGTGACAGGAACAAACAGTGCAAAAACCCACACAACAACCCACTACAAACAACAATATATATATATATAAGTAAAGGGAGATACCGTAATCGTAAACAAGCCAAGCCAAGGTCATACACAGGGAAGTCAGCAGAAGGGTAAGGACGGGAACCTGAACAGGACAAGGAGAGGATGGATGGATGGGGTTCAGGGCAGGGATCCAAGGGAGCCAGGAACAGAAGGGACAGGACTGGGAAGGCCTCAGGATAGGGATTGGATCAGATCAGGACAAGGCAGATAGCAGGCTCAAGGTCAAACAGGCAGCAAGGTCAGAACGCAGGGAGAGAGAAAGATACCAAGGCGAGCAAGTGAGGGCTTGCCGGGTATATATGGCTGACTAATTGGCTTCACGTCACACCTGAGCGCAGGGAGTGTTGTCTGTTCCACACTGCCAGAGTGCACCCGCTGGTTGACGCCGGTACTACGGCCCGAGGATGCAACAGTGCCACCAGCAGGAAAGACCTCTTACTGCAGGTCCTAAGTGTTGGCAGACACCTGCTGATGGACACTGGTACTGCGATCCAAGAGACCGATAGCGCCACCAACGGGTAGACCTTCTCATGACAGTACCCCCCCCTAAAGGAGCGGCCTCCGGACGCTCCAACAAGGTGCATCTGTTCAAAGTTCATGGCCTCCAACTGAACAGGTGAGGGCACATCAGGCCGGGCATCAGGTACATCAACCTGGACAGTGGGTACTGCTGGCATGTCAGAGTCATTAAGCTGGGCAGCAGACGACAGGAACCACTTGAGCTGGGCAGCAGACGACAGGAAACACTTGAGCTGGGCAGCAGACGACAGGAAACACTTGAGCTGGGCAGCAGACGACAGGAAACACTTGAGCTGGGCAGCAGACGACAGGAAACACTTGAGCTGGGCAGCAGACGACAGGAAACACTTGAGCTGGGCAGCAGACGACAGGAACCACTTGAGCTGGGCAGCAGACGACAGGAACCACTTGAGCTGGGCAGCAGACGGCAGGAACCACTTGAGCTGGGCAGCAGACGGCAGGAACCACTTGAGCTGGGCAGCAGACGGCAGGAACCACTTGAGCTGGGCAGCAGACGGCAGGAACCACTTGAGCTGGGCAGCAGACGACAGGAACCACTTGAGCTGGGCAGCAGACGACAGGAACCACTTGAGCTGGGCAGCAGACGACAGGAACCACTTGAGCTGGGCAGCAGACGACAGGAACCACTTGAGCTGGGCAGCAGACTGCAAAGCTTGAACTTCAGACTGCAAAGCCCGAACTTCAGACTGCAAAGCTGGAACATCAGACTGCAAAGCTGGAACATCAGACTGCAAAGCTGGAACATCAGACTGCAAAGCTGGGACATCAGACTGCAAAGCTGGAACATCAGACTGCAAAGCTGGAACATCAGACTGCAAAGCTGGAACATCAGACTGCAAAGCTGGAACATCAGACTGGAAGGCTGGAACATCAGACTGGAAGGCTGGAACATCAGACTGGAAGGCTGGAACATCAGACTGGCAAGCTGGAACGTCAGACTGCAAAGCTGGAACATCAGACTGCAAAGCTGGAACATCAGACTGCAAAGCTGGAACATCAGACTGGAAGGCTGGAACATCAGACTGGAAGGCTGGAACATCAGACTGGCGAGCTGGAACGTCAGACTGCAAAGCTGGAACAGGTTGGGTTACTGGCAAGATGGTGTGGGTCGGGAAGAATTTTTGCTTCTTCTTTGGTTTAGCCCATGCAGTTTTGTATGTAGGTGCAGGGCTGTAAGCAAAGAAAGTAGCTGGATCGAAGGAAGACCAAGGAACTGTTGCTAGAGAGGGGTTTTGTGGGACTGTTACAGGTGGAGGAGAAGAGACAGGTGAATTGAAAGCAGGATAGGTGTGACACTTGGAGACTGGGTGGTAGTATTTGGTAGGGAACTGATTAAACTGGGTTGTAGCTGAGGTTGCCATAGGTGACGGGGAGATAGATCTTTTGGAAGGCAGATGATTAATGGCAGGGCTGGAATGTTGTGGCTTAGCTAAAGACAGGAGATCTGACCATGCCTGCAGCAAAGGTTGAACAAACGCTGATTTACATACAGCCTGACTAACCAGAGATTGTACTGAATAAATGCAATCGGACAACACCTGCTGGGAACAAGCGGAATAATGTTCATCAAAGTAAGCCGGATCATCCTCTAACAACCATACCAGGGATTCCACCTGGTCACAACTGAAAGGAGGGGAGTAATCGTCACTACCTTCGGGAATGCATGACAAGGCTGACTTTATACATAATTGAATCAAAGGCTGAACATCCTCAAATAACGCATGACCTTGATCTACAAATAAATGGGCTGTTTGTATCGTTTCCAGCAGTTGGTCACGGGTCCAATCTTTAAGAGTCTGACAACAATATTCATTATCCTCTGCCGCCAGCAGAGAATAATAGACAATTTCATCAAAGTCCATTTTGCGCGCCCACCGTAACAGGACGGTTTCTCAGTGCAGCCACGTCTGGTCAGGGATGGCCTTGGTATACTGTCAGGAGACTAGTAGACCAGACTGTGTGGACTGCACAGAGGAGACCAGAAACGCATGTAAGTGAAATGGTGTTTATTAACAAGTGATAAGTGACAGGAACAAACAGTGCAAAAACCCACACAACAACCCACTACAAACAACAATATATATATATATAAGTAAAGGGAGATACCGTAATCGTAAACAAGCCAAGCCAAGGTCATACACAGGGAAGTCAGCAGAAGGGTAAGGACGGGAACCTGAACAGGACAAGGAGAGGATGGATGGATTGGGTTCAGGGCAGGGATCCAAGGGAGCCAGGAACAGAAGGGACAGGACTGGGAAGGCCTCAGGATAGGGATTGGATCAGATCAGGACAAGGCAGATAGCAGGCTCAAGGTCAAACAGGCAGCAAGGTCAGAACGCAGGGAGAGAGAAAGATACCAAGGCGAGCAAGTGAGGGCTTGCCGGGTATATATGGCTGACTAATTGGCTTCACGTCACACCTGAGCGCAGGGAGTGTTGTCTGTTCCACACTGCCAGAGTGCACCCGCTGGTTGACGCCGGTACTACGGCCCGAGGATGCAACAGTGTCCCCAGCAGGAAAGACCTCTTACTGCAGGTCCTAAGTGTTGGCAGACACCTGCTGATGGACACTGGTACTGCGATCCAAGAGACCGATAGCGCCACCAACGGGTAGACCTTCTCATGACACAAACTGTTGGCTATGGCCATTAATCTTCATCCGGACATTTTAAGTTATACTAAAGGACAGACTACCTTTAAATTATGTGTGTGTATGTGGATGACGTATTGTTGTTTTTAACCAAACTTACTACCTCCTTACTCAACCTTTTGATGGTACTTTCTACATTTGCCATTCTGTCTGGTTAATATTTCTACATTTTTGCCCAGCTCCCCCATTGTGCAGAACTTTTGTCTGGTCCCCTTTGCCTCTCTCCTACTATGGTATATACCTTACTGCCTCCCTACATTTGCTTTTTCAACATAACTATCCCCTCATTATGACTAAAATTTGGAACATGATATTCTTAACTTGTATCTTAACTTGTATCTCTGTTTTAGGTAGGATAACAGCCATTAAAATGAATATCATTCCTAAACAGCTTTATGTATTTAGAGCTCCCCAATTAATATCCCTAAAACCTTATTTATTCAGGTTGAATCAGAGATCAATCATTTTGTATGGCATAATAAACCTCCAAGCCTTGCTAGAACTACCCTATATCAATTCCACCGGCATGGTGGCTTAGGCATCCCCCAGGTATGGCTTTATTAAGTAGCATTCTCTTAAATAGCACAATGAAACATAGTGGACTCTAAGGTGGCCTGGATTCAGGCTGAGAGTACTTCTATATGTCCTTTTTACCTTCCAGGACTCCTTTAGTCCAATCTTACAATCTTCTGATTGCTCAATTTCTCAAACTTTGGACTCTTTACAAGAACAAATTTACGATGGTTTCCAAAATATCCCTTTGGCCCTTATATTTAGGGGACCCTAAATTTGTAGCTGTGTTTTGTCACCCTATAGATTTTTCCTGGTGGAGATCGCAGGCCATGACAACCCTTTGCAGTTTTCAGGATATCTCTGCTTTTTAAGTTATTTTAAACTTCAATCATTAAAGTCAATTCCGAGGTCTAAATATTTAGAATACTTGCAAATTAGACATTTTTATGTCACCTATTATGTACTTTCCCTCGTAGCTCCACCCACTCTGTATGATTGTATCTGTCACACCACTCCACTCCACCACACCACTAAAGATTTGCTCTCATCACTCTATACTTTTCTATCTAATGCAGCTTCTGTTGATAAGCTTCCTTATATGCTCCAATGGGAAAAAGATAGTGAGACACAATTAACGGATCAGAAGTGGGAAAATATGCTAGATATAATGCGTACATTTGCTAGGTTTTGACAACCTGGAAAACTGCTATCAAACCTCTTACTATGTAGTATTATACCCCTTTTAAATTACACTATCTACCCACTGGTCTCTAGCTCCTGTTCCCATGGATGCGTCTCTCCTGAACGTATCTTTTTGGACTTGTGAAAAATTGGCTCCAATCAGTTTTGTACCATCTTCCTACCTCAGATTAATGTGTATATCCTATACCCATTCGGATTTGATACTTGTGTCTCTTTTTTACCTTTTAGATGTTCAATATTTTCAGACTACATTTTATGTTGTATGTATCCTATACTGTTTTGTACATGAGTTTCTTAAGGATATATTGTTGACTTTGTTCTTATTGCAATGTAAACATTTTATTTTCTCAAATTAATACGGCCTACATTACAATAAGTATTTTATTGGGTACAAGTACCATCATCCCCAAATATCATAAACACAAAGAATAGGGGGGTGGAGCCGTAGTTGCAGTTGCTGCTACTGTCAACTCCCGTCTCGACCCCCCAAAAAGGAGGAGGGGTGGGACTATTGTGGTACTCGATATTAATGTACAGTAATGAGTATGAAAAATGAATTAGGATTTTGTATAAAAATTCACTTTTAATAGAAGAAAATGAAAAATAAGAATACAATAATAGTATTCTTATATTTAATTTTCTTCTATTAAAAGTGAATTTTTATACAAAATCCTAATTCATTTTTCATACTCATTACTGTACATTAATATCGAGTACCGCAATGGTCCCACCCCTCCTCCTTTTTGGGGGGTCGAGACGGGAGTTGACAGTAGCAGCAACTGCAACTACGGCTCCACCCCCTTATTCTTTTTGTTTATTTTATTTTCTCACTCGCAGCAGTTACCTGATCAGTTTTATGTGTCTTTCTGGAATATAATCATTTCATTTATACTGTGTTATGTGAATTCCTATTTAATAAAAAGTTTGTTAACACAAAAAAGAATATGCCACCTTTTACAGGAAGCATTTAATGTAGCCCTTTTCCCAATGGCTTTAAGACATGTGAAATGGATCTTTAACTACAGATTTTTGCATGCCCACAGGATGATTGAGTGCTAACAAATTGTGTATACTTCCTATAGCCTTCCAGATGACAACAGAAAATGTGACAAAACTAATCAAGGCAACCTGTGCTCTCCTTTAGGGAGAAAGATGGCTACCTCTCTGAGGACATGTTACAAAATGACCTTGAACAGGTTTGATTGCATAGTGGTAGGGCAAACATAAGTGCTCTTACAGTGAGAGAGAATATGGCAAAGTATATTCAGTCCCCTACAGGCAAGGTTGGCTGGTAAGAAAGATTTACCTAGTTTGTGACTTATATATAAACCGATTTTTCAAAATTAGCATCTATTGTGACTGTAGTGTGATCTTGTTCCAAAGCTCTTATGCTACTGGTATTCGTGTTGCGTTCTGTTGCCCACATGGTGTGTCTTTATTTAGAACTATGCATTGTTTGTTATAATCTGTTCACTGTCACAATGTATTGTATTAATATTTAATATGCTAGGATTAGAGCACTGGCATTTCACCTTTATTAGATGCCTTTCTCACTGATATTCATGGTAAGAGAAGCTGAGAAGCCTCTTGATGCCATGTAACTATAAATCTCTCAGATCCTAATGATGTTTTGTTGTTCATGACTTTGGTCATGTTTTAACTGTCGGCAGTGAGATGAAACAAACTTTGTCTTCCTTCTGCTAAATTCAATGTGATTGTATTTTTTTCATGTGCCCTTCTTTTCTGTCTATCTTCTGACGTCAGTCATAGCCACTTCTAACACCAAGGCAGTGACACAGCAGATGGAGCTGTCCATCAGAGAGGGCTAGGAGTGCTGCATCTCAGACTCTCTGAGGGGATAAGAACATCATGATTGGGAAGTGTAATGTGAAGAAGGCACGTGCCTTGTCCCTGAGCTGAAATCTTTCTTTCTTTTTATCGCTCCAGCAAACCTTTTTTCTTTATTCTAGCAAAATGAATCAGGGATAAGCAACTGGTAGAGAAGGGGATGGACTGTGCGGGTTAATCTGACCTCAAGCAGTAATGAAGAGTGGGAGTATCAAGAGGAATATATCCGTACAGTCAAAGAAAAGGAACAATGGGATAATATAGACAGACAAAAAAAGATTAATAAAAAATGACAAAGAAAGAATTAAACAGGAATGTGCAGGAGAATAATGTTGTAGAAAGCACAGATAATAAAGGATTGAGAAGAAGACTGATACAAAAGAACAATGATAGAAGTAACCAATGAATAACAAATAGAAAATATATCAACTATGCAAATGGAATTTGCATAGTTCAAGTGTAAAAGAAGTGCAGAAAAATGGGTATTAGCAGATGGTGCAGAAACACAGAGAGAGCAAAGAAATTTCAGGGTACTAAAATATAATTTTGATAAAAGAAAATGTATGTTTTCATTTTGCTCATTTTACAATTGTATTTGTTATGTATAACTATCTATTTTTTCCTAGCCTCTGTGATAGTAATAAGCTGCTCATAGACATCAAATGGTAGTTAAATGTTAAAAAAAACATTGTTTCTTTAATCCTTCATTTAACAATGACAAAAGGGAGGGTCCTAGTGTTGAGGTACCTAATATACAGGGTGACTCTGTAGGTACTTAAAATTCACTTGTGCCAACGTCCCGGATACTGAATTAGAAATATCAAAAGACTATAAACCTTAGTGGGACTTTTAAGGCACAACTGTAGTGAGCTACACAGCGTATATAAAAAGATCAAATTTTATTAGTAGTATACAAAAAAACAAAAAGAATAAGCGAAACATCATTAAAAACACATCAAATCTGGACATACAACGCATAGTGTAACACCATATTGAGGATTCTATCCTGCAGTTTTATATGTATCCCTATATAGTATAGAATTCAAACACAATCCAAATAAAGGAAAGGAGGAAAAAATATGTAAACTTCCCCTAAAAGAGTTGGAATTGGGGGGGCACTTCATTTAACAATGTTTTTGTTAGGTTCAAAGCAATATGGTCATTGCACACAGCAGCAATGTAAAGAACTTAAATCGAGGTGCAGTCTTATGAGCAGGTTTGTTAATGCAATACTAAACACATTACATACAGTAGGATGTAATCTGCATAACAGTTAAACAGTAGATATTGAGTTTTGACCCAAGTTAGTATCAATAATCTTCTTGGATCATGGATTTCATGGATCACATTCCAAAAGGAACATATACTGTAGCTAGGCAGGTTCAAAAACATGTTATAGTGTGTATCACAGCTCCCACTGTGGTACTAAAATGCCACCAAAGGTGGTGGGGAAAAGTTTGTGTAGTTTGGTTGGACATAATACCATCTACAAAGGACTTTATACCCTGTTTCTTATTGTCTATAGAAGTGTTATGGATGAAATGAATAATATAATCCATTTGGTCTTTGGTGAAGGTAATACCCAGTTTCTTTTCTCACTTATTGTGTGGGTTATGAACAGTGGGGTATAATTGTCTGCAGGGAAAGTGAAAGTTGAATGGTTGTGTCCCCTTGAGTCAGTAAAAGAGGGAATTTGCATAGCTTTCGAAAAGTCAAGTGGAAGAGATCATGTTTTGAATTTCCAGGATAGACTTGAACCTGTCCTCCTGTTGTAAAACTGCTTAGTCTAAAGTTTCCTAGGATATATAGGCTGTGAAGGAGCAATCCTGAAAGTATGGGGCAAACTGGGTCTCTTCCAACTGGGAGCATGCCAGAGTTGGGAGAAGAAGATATTAGCTTTCAGGATTTGGAAGAATGTTTCTAAGAAGCTACAGATGGGAGGTCAGGGTATGTGGAAAGGTGGAATGGGGGCAAGCAAGGTAGCCAAGGTTATGCTGCTAACGAGCGAGGTGAGAAGTCCTGTTCAATAGCCACCTATTCTTTAGTGGTTGCATTTCTGCATCAATCTATAGGTTGAAACATAGTAAAGACATTGATCTGTGAACAAAACACTATTTAATTTCGGGAGAGCTTTTAGGGTTTTATAGATGTGGTGCGATTTTGAAGATAAATTTGAGTGATTCTTTACCAATTCTCAATAAAAAGTGTTTTGGCATATTAATAGATATGGCTTGTATTAAGTATAGGAGGTGATGGATGATGTTAATTTAGGACATTGCTGGACATTTTTGTTGAATCAGGAGAAGTAGTCTTTGATCCAGTGTTGTAGGTCTACACACACTCTGTATGTGTAGACCTACAGTGTTGTAGGTCTAAACATACAGAGGAAGAAATGGGGATCCAAGTCACTCCATTTATCAGTTAGATGTTTGGGGCCAACTTTTCCCTAGGCATGTAATTGTTGTGTTTGTCTATTTAAAGGCATAGGATCTTTGAATGGTTGCCAGTTGATAATCAAGGACTGGGATATTCATGGCTTGCAATTTCTGTATATTTACCTTGAAATATGCTAGTTTACCACAGGTTTTGTATGTCTACCATTTGGTAGGCAGATTTAAGGATTTGTGCTAAAGAAAAATAGATCCTTCACACAGGCTGCTAGTTTGTGATGACCGGGATTGGAGGGGTATCCAGAAATGTTAAAGAGGAAGTAAACCCTAATGGCTTTACTCATGAATATTGCTCAACATTAAAGCTACCCAAAAGAAATTTAAATGCCATATCTAGGGGCATAAAGCTATACCAGTGTAGCACCCTCTAGTGTGGTATCAGTGTTGTGCAGGCAAATGTATGTTTTTTGGCTCATGCTAAAATGAGTCTTTGAATCTGGGCAAAAGTTTACTCCAGTTCAGGGCTGGATGACTCATATAGGCAGGTCTCTGGTACCTCCCGCTAGTTCTGGAAGATTGAAGAACCTTCTGGAAATGGGAAGACAGAGGCCAGGAGGGTTGATCTGCATACTTAGGGGAGTTTGGTCAATCCCCAGGCAGTGGGCCTGGCATGGTGGCTAAGCCAGCCCTTAAATATGAATGAGGCATGCTGGCAGAAATTTGGTTGGAATGCTGAGCATACTGTCGGTGGCCCTTGAGGAGAACCCCTGCCAGGCCGAGGCTCGGGCTGGCTTGGGAGGATCTTGACAGTATCACGATTTGGAAGGAATGTTACTTAAGAGGAAGCAAGAGCAAAGAGGACAGTGTGAGTACATCAGCATGGTCAGGAACGTGCAAGGGGAAACACTGTCACATGTAATAAGCTTTTCTGGAAGACAGCGTTGGGCTTAAGACTTTTCTTTACCTTGCCCTGGGAGATCTTCTGTAGCAGCCAGGTGGGCTAATGAAGAAGCAGCCAGGTGGGCTGGTAGTTCCTGCGGTCAGTAGAACTGGGATCATTGTCTACGTTGGAGTTAGAGTTACCCTTGTATGCAACTTACAACATTTTGTGCTACATTTCAAAGGGCCTGAGAGTTCCTAGCCCTTAAGGGGATTTTGTTTTTCTATCAGAGACTGTCAGCAGTCGGGAATGAGATCAATCTGGAGTTGTACATAGAGAAGAAGAAGAGACAAGTCAGAGTTATAAATAGGGAGGAAGTTGTCCCTGACTTTGTTGCTATCAAGTTGGGCAGCCAATAATTCATATTCCCCATCCAAGTTATTACCCCTAATAAAACATAAAAACCATGCTCAAAGACTGTTGCTTGTTTCTGGAGAAAGTGTGGAGAATAATTGTTGCCTGGCTCTGCAGGATTGGGGAACCCATAACCAGCGGCTCATTCGAGGGTGAGCACTACACCAATCAGAATGTTGGCTAACGCCCTAAAGCAGACAAAATGTTGTTACTATATCCTACACATAGACCCATATGGTGGAGGAAAGAGAGCTTTTAAATCCTCTGATATAATCCTCTGCTTTAAGAACTACTATGCAGTATTTAACAATATTCTGTTCAATCCCTCTCCCTCTCAAGACTGTCCTATACCAAGGACTTGGGTCTCCCACAATTTTCAATGACTCACAGAAATGCCATGGATCACTCTTTTACTGAAGATGAATTCATAAATGCCTTCTTTTCCATGAAGTCACACTAAGTCCCACAAAGGATTTTCAAGACAGTATTATTAACCACTTCCCACCTATAGCAGAATGACGGCCGGGCGGTGGCTCTGTTATCCTGACTGGACATCATATGACGTCTTTCGGTATAACAGCTGGAATGCCCCCATGGGGGCACAGCGTGGCGATCGGTGGTGCGGCGTGTCAGTCTGACATGCCCCAACACTGATCCCGATAAAGAGCCTCTGATGGAAGCTCTTTACCATGTGATTAGCCGTGTTCAATCACGGCTGATCACAGTGTAAACAGGAAAAGCCATGTATTGGCTTTTCCTCACTCGCATCTGACAGACGCGAGTAGAGGCGAGCCGATCAGCTGCTCTCCTGTCAGGGGGGTCTGCGCTGATTGATTATCAGCGCAGCTCCCCCGTGGATGCCAACCCAGGACCACCAGGGATACCACCAGGACCACCACTTATTTACAAAATTTTATAACAGAAACAAAGAAAAACTTTTTTTTTTAAATGTTGGTCTTTTTTTACTTGTTGCGCAAAAAATAAAAACCCCAGCAGCAATACCACCAAAAGAAAGCTCTATTTGTGGAAACAAAATGATAAAAAAAATTTTTGGATACAGTGTAGCATGACCGTGCAATTGTCATTCCAAGTGCGACAGTGCTGAAAGTTGAAAATTCACCTGGGCAGGAAGGGGCGAAAGTGTTTGGTATTGAAGTAGGTAAACATTTACAGTAGGTAATTTCTCACCTGTGAATTTGTTAAATCATACAACAGCCTAGAGATAGGAGAGATCCTTTCAGACACATTTCTGTCATTTGCAACCTATATGAAGACTTGACAGTATGCTCTAATTATTGACTGATCTCTCTAATCATCACTTTAAACATTTTCACAAAATTATTGTAGAACTTCTTGCTTCCACATCTTTCCTTACTTACAGATCCAGACCAAATAGTTTTTTACCCCCAAGAAAGGTCAAAGATAATGTAACACAACTCGGCTTTGAAAAATTATATATGTAGGCTCAACATGCAAGATCTATTGATGCTAAGAAAACGATAAAATGAATTGAAGTTCATGGAGGCCACTATTCACCAAATTGGTATTGGTCCAAATGTGTCTCAATGGATTAAAGTGTTTGTCTCTGCAAAAGAAACCCCTTTAGACAATTTTACCCAACATAATGGTACAAGCCAGTGTTGTCCCCTATCCCCTTTAATATTTTTTCCCACCTTAGAACCACTGTTGCATCATATTAGATGCAACCTTAAAGTGGTTGTGAACCCTTACAGACCACTTTGACCTACAGGTAAGCCTAGATTAAGGCTTACCTGTAGGTCCAAGAAATATCTCCTAAACCTACACGGTTTAGGAGATATTTACAAAAAGACAGGCAACGCTGTCTACGGTGCATGTACCATAGACAGCAGCGCGCAGGAGCACTGAGCTTGCCGCTGCTAACAGTGATATGCCAGTAGTGGTGGCTCCCGTGCGCATGCACGGGAGTGACGTCATCGCGGCTCTGGCCAATCACAGCGCCAGAGCCACGATACCCGGAAAGAAGATGGACGCTCCATAGCAGAGGGGACAGCGGTGACGTCGCAGGCTCCTGTGTCAGGTAAGTGACACATAATAGGCTACTATGCGATGCATAGTAGCCCATTATGATTTACCTTTGCAGGGAAACAAAGAGAAAGTAAACCCATTGTCAAATCTCCCTGAGAGAGCTTGTGGTTGCACCAGGGATTTTTAGTGTGCAGTCTCTAATTCGGCTATTTGTAATAGCTTCTTTTTTTAATTTGGTGTCTTGTTCAGTTACATTGATTGGAGACAGTTGCCTTAATTTTTTTCTCAATGAATGCCATGCATTTTCTGATTGGATTTGGTAGAGAGGCAGAGTAGTGACATCACGATCTATACCTCATCCAATCACAGAACACTTTGCTTTTATAGAAAAAAACAAAGCATTCTGTGAATTGTGCCCGTACCAAGTGATCCCCTGTGTTCACTAGGTAGCAGGACAGCCTCTCAGCACAGGGCCCAGTATACAGGTGCAATTACTGTAGTAGTGGTGACTACTACAATGATTCTCCACTTCTACAGCAGTCCCACGGGTATGGCATATGCATACTTACATTGGTCCAAGCGTGACCAATGTAACTATGCAAAAAAAAAAATCTATATCTGGAATTCAGCTTTAGGTTAGATAAATGTAAATGAGTTATATTAAAATATATATAATTTACCTTAAACCTACTGAGTTAAAAAAATACACAGAGATTGTAGAAGCCACCTCCCAACAGAACTTTATTCAGTGCCATCACAACCATCACATCTTTTTGAGGTATGACCATCCTCACAAAGGATATTATTATTATTATTACTATACAGGATTTATATAGCGCCAACAGTTTACGTAGCACTTTACAACTTGAGGGTAGACAGTACAAATACAATACACTTTAATACAGTAGGAATCAGAGGGCTCTGCTCCTTAGAGCTTACAATCTAAGAGGGAAGGTCAAGAGATACAAGAGGTAATAACTGTGGGTGATGTGCTGATTGAGAAGATAAATGTACAGTTGTTAGGTGGGGGCCAGATAGGCTTCTCTGAAGAGATGAGTTTTCAGGGATCATCTGAAAGTGGATAAAGTAGGAGAAAATCGGACGGATTGGGGTAGAGCATTCCAGAGGATGGGGGAGGCTCTGGAGAAGTCCTGAAGGCGAGCATGGGATGAGGTGACAAGGGAGTTTGAGAGCAGGAGGTCTTGGGAGGAGCGAAGAGAACGATTAGGTTGGTACTTTGTGACTAGATTAGAGATGTAGCTGGGGGCCAGGTTGTGGATGGCTTTGTAAGTTATAGTTAGTATCTTGAATTTAATTCGGTGACTGAGTGGCAGCCAATGGAGGGATTGGCAGAGGGGTGTAGCAGACGCTGAGCGGTTTGTGAGGTGGATGAGCCTGGCATCAGCGTTCATGATGGACTGAAGTGGGGATAGCCTATTTAGAGGTAAACCAATGAGGAGGGAGTTGCAGTAGTCGAGGCGGAAGATGACCAGGGAGTGGATTAGAAGCTTTGTGGTGACATTGGTTAGGGAGGGGCATATCTTGGAGATGTTGCGGAGATTGAGGCGGCAAGTTTTGGACAGTGATAGAATGTGGGGTCGAAAGGTTAGTTCAGAGTCCAGGATTACATCTAGGACTTTGGCGTGGGTTGATAGTTGAGCCGTTGATATTGACAGAGAAATCAGGGGAAGTGGCACCTGAGGGAGGAAATATCATGAGCTAGGTTTTGGATAGGTTGAGTTTGAGGAAGTGATGTGACATCCAGGCTGATATGCCTGCTAGTAAGTTGGTAATGCGTGAGGAGACATATGGAGAGAGCTGGGGGGTGGAAAGATAGATTTGGGTGTCATCAGCATAGAGATGATATTTAAAGCCGTGGGAGGCAATCAACTGACCCACGGAGGTGGTGTAGATTGAGAAAAGGAGAGGTCCAAGAACAGAACCTTGGGGGACCCCAACAGAGAAAGGAAGAGGAGAGGAGGAAGTAGAGTTGTAAGTGACACTGAAGGAGCGGTGGGATAAGTAGGATGAGAACCAGCGAAGAGTACAGTCACAGAGACCAAAGGAGTGGAGTTTTTTGAGGAGGAGTGGGTGGTCCACTGTGTCAAAGGCAGCAGAGAGATCCAGGAGAAGTAGTACGGAATAGTGTCCACTGGTTTTAGCCATTAGTGGGTCATTTGAGAGTTTAAGGAGAGCAGTTTCCGTGGAGTGTTGAGGGCGAAAACCGGACTGAAGGGGATCAAGAAGTTTATTCATGGTCAGATGGTCGCTCAGTCGGTTGTAGACCAGTCTTTCAAGAAGTTTGGAGGAGAAGGAGAGTAAGGAGATGGGACATAAGTTGTTGAGATTGGTGGGGTCCAGTGAGGGCTTTTTAAGTATGGGGGTGACTAGCGCATGTTTTAGAGAGTTTGGGAAGATGCCACAAGAGAGGGAGAGGTTGAAAATGTGAGTTAGAATCGAGTCAGAGGGTGAGCGTAGCATTTGCGAGGGAACAGGATCCAGGGGGCAGGTGGTTAGATGAGTGTTAGATAAAAGTTTAGCAACCTCAGTAATAGTAGCAGGGTTGAATGAGGGAAGTAATGATTGTGGACATGGGGTGTTGCATGGGGGAGGTTTATATATGTGACAGTGCTTGTAGCTTGGTATTACATCATATGTGTACCCTAAGGCTGGGTTCACACTATTGCAAATTTGATGCGGGTTTCCCCACATCCAGTTCGCATAGTAGGAGATTGTGACTGGCTCTCTATGGAACCGGTTCACACATATCCGCAGCAGCTCCGGTGTGAATTTCACAGGAGCCCTGTGCGTCTTTTGGTCCATTTCAGGTCTGAATTCAGCCAAAATTTTGGGCTGAAATCGGACCTGAAACGGTGAATGGAGACGCATCAGACACACAAATGATTGTTAAAAGAAATTCTGTAAAAATGCACTATTGTAATAATTTTTTTGCTATATTATGACATGCACATTTAAATAATGTTTGGTTTGACCATCTGAATAATGACAAAGATCCTAAAAAGCTTTTCATTACTTATGCACAAATAGCACATTTTGTTAGTACATATTGAAATAACCTTACTGTAGTCCAACAGGAACACACATCTTTGAGCAACTAGCATTTGCGGGTGGTATCTGTCCCTGTGTTTTGTAGGTCTCTATACTACTTGGGATTTTTTATGTCAGCTTTATGCATCAAATGATATACCCATGAGCTGAAATGACATTGGATATATGATCTACTGGTGTTAAAGACGTTGAAAACACCTGTCTTATTTTTTGCCTTAGGACCAGCCAAGTGCAAGCCATAGTTCTTTTTGTAACCGTTGAAGTTTGCTGCCATGTAAAAGAACAGAACAGAGAAGAAGAAAAATAAAGTGGAATTGAAAACAATTTGTGAGTCATTACTACATGCCAAATTAACTGAATATACTTATAATGAGCAAATGTAATCTCTAAGGGTTGAAACATTTATATTTTAATAGCTTGTTGAAGTGTTGAGGCTAGTGAGTCTTAATGGTACTTTTTAAAATAAATCGAATGCACGGTGCCTCTGAATGCTAGTGTCTTGAGACTTGGAGTGAGAGTTGGTGATATTGCTACTTTGGTCTCACTGTTCTTGCTAGAGAGGAAGCTGTATCAGAGGACTTGCAAGGATTGTCTTGCTACTGCTTCAGCAAGTCTCTGGATCTGTGCTTTCTGCATCTCTTGTGATGCTTCTTGAATATTCCCTCACTATTCATCAGATCATGAGGACATGACATGAGAAAGCAAAGTCCAGCCTCTATCAAAATGACTACACAGAGTCACAGGGCAGAACAGCAGAACAAGGCATGGCAATTCAAAAATGGCAACAATATCAGTCACATAGAAAACATGAGCAACACTGGTAATTTGGGTAATCTTTAAAATAATACCTAGTAACCTCGCCATGGAAGTCCTTATTCAGGCACTTCTTTCTATAAGTTGACAATGCTCTGTCCCTGCCTACTAATTGCTTTCTTGCATTGACACCCTATCTCATGCGCTTTGGTGGAAAATATAAACAGCACTGCCAGCACACCTTGAACAAGCATGGTCTGCCACTGGCACTTGCAGATAGCTAGTTCAATGTAATGACATACAGCCACCACTGTAGCACATGCATGTAGACAGAAGTGGTTGCATAGAAGTTGAAGGAGACCAGGGGAACTAAAATGCAAAAAAGGATTACAAAGTTGGAAACACTACTTTCTACATACCTAATAATAATAATAAGAAGAAGAAACAACATCCAAATAGGGGTTTGGAACTAATTTAAAGCCTGCTAACTTCTATATAGGATATATAGGATATATGATATATTGGATATATGATCTACTGGTGTTAAAGACGTTGAAAACACCTGTCTTATTTCTTGCCTTAGGACCAGCCAAGTGCAAGCTATAGTTCTTTTTGTAACCGTTGAAGTTTGCTGCCATGTAAAAAAACAGAACAGAGAAGAAGAAAAATAAAGTGGAATTGAAAACAATTTGTGAGTCATTACTACATGCCAAATTAACTGAATATACTTATAATGAGCAAATGTAATCTCTAAGGGTTGAAACATTTATATTTTAATAGCTTGTTGAAGTGTTGAGGCTAGTGAGTCTTAATGGTACTTTTTAAAATAAATCGAATGCACGGTGCCTCTGAATGCTAGTGTCTTGAGACTTGGAGTGAGAGTTGGTGATATTGCTACTTTGGTCTCACTGTTCTTGCTAGAGAGGAAGCTGTATCAGAGGACTTGCAAGGATTGTCTTGCTACTGCTTCAGCAAGTCTCTGGATCTGTGCTTTCTGCATCTCTTGTGATGCTTCTTGAATATTCCCTCACTATTCATCAGATCATGAGGACATGACATGAGAAAGCAAAGTCCAGCCTCTATCAAAATGACTACACAGAGTCACAGGGCAGAACAGCAGAACAAGGCATGGCAATTCAAAAATGGCAACAATATCAGTCACATAGAAAACATGAGCAACACTGGTAATTTGGGTAATCTTTAAAATAATACCTAGTAACCTCGCCATGGAAGTCCTTATTCAGGCACTTCTTTCTATAAGTTGACAATGCTCTGTCCCTGCCTACTAATTGCTTTCTTGCATTGACACCCTATCTCATGCGCTTTGGTGGAAAATATAAACAGCACTGCCAGCACACCTTGAACAAGCATGGTCTGCCACTGGCACTTGCAGATAGCTAGTTCAATGTAATGACATACAGCCACCACTGTAGCACATGCATGTAGACAGAAGTGGTTGCATAGAAGTTGAAGGAGACCAGGGGAACTAAAATGCAAAAAAGGATTACAAAGTTGGAAACACTACTTTCTACATACCTAATAATAATAATAAGAAGAAGAAACAACATCCAAATAGGGGTTTGGAACTAATTTAAAGCCTGCTAACTTCTATATAGTAAGGGCTACAAGTAGAAAAAAACATAGAGTTTAACACTACCTACTTAAAGTACATTTATAGGACAGAAAAAAATAGCATTGTATCGGTTGTAAAGAACCAATGTATTAAAGCTACAGGTTTACACATCTACTGGTTCTATGTGGGAGAAATGACCTAAATCCGACAGTTGAAAAACATTTAACAATAGAAATGTTCATATGGATGAAAGAATAAGTCAATATGGATTTTGAAGACCACAAAGTCTATAAGAAAGTGCCCGAGGCATGCAATAACCTTGTGCATATGGCAGGAAGGTAATTAATCAAAAAGAATGTGGCAGAAAAATGATGAAGAATATACGAGAAAACACAAAGTCGTATCTGCTTTCAGCCTGTCCTCTTGTAACTGCAGCTACTATTATTTATTTATAAAGCATTATTAGAATCCATGGGGGTGCTACAGTGGTTTTCTGTGAAATCACATACTATCATAATGGTGATGGTATGCACTATAAGAGGCTTTTTCTGTGAGCATTTGTCCTTCAGAACTAGCTTTGCTCTACCAAACTGTAGCTTATGTACAGTAATTCCCTTACACTAGTGCTAACCAACGTTATTTATCTTTGTAAACAAAAAATAAATGGATGACCTTCCTAGGCCACATTGGAAGAAGAGGAATATTCTTGGGTGTATATAATTGGTGGGGGACTTGCCATGACAATGATCAGGCACCTTCCCCTTAAGAACAATCAAAGTATTAAATAGCAGGTTCCCGCTATCCCACCAGGGACCAGAGGTAAATGGGGATTTATATGTGCCAAAATATCAAAAGGAAAAATAAAATATCAGTAAAAATACAATTTTAATGTTGCATGAAAGTGATTGTAAAGGCTCGTTACAACAAAAAACCAAACATGTCATACTTACCTCCACTGTGCAGTTTGTTTTGCACAGAGTGGCCCCGATCATCCTCTTCTGGACTCTATCAGCTCCTCCCTGCATTGTATAACCCCCTAGGAAAAGCGCTCTCCCAGAGGATTACCTTGCGGGCGCACTCCCGAGTCCAGCATTTGCATCCATAGACGCAGAATGCAGGACTCAGCCCCGCCCCCGATGCCCACGTCATTGTATTTGATTGACAGCAGCGGGAGCCTATGGCTGCACAGCTATCAATCTATCCAATCAAGAGCCGAGAACCCCGGGCAGAGAGGTACAGCATGTCTCTGCTGAGGGATCGAAGGGCTCAGGTGAGTAAAACGGGGGGCTGGGGGCCCGGTCACTGTCAGAATAGGATGCATTAAGATGAAAAAACACAAGGATTTACAACCCCTTTAAAATCATCACAGAATAAAAACCCTATGTTATCAGCTACCATCCAGTCAGAGAAGTACAAATACAATTTAATTGCTGAAAGAAGACAGGTAGATCAACATGTTTTGCTTAGAAAGAGCTCCTTCTGGATCTACTTTTTTGTTTTCAATGTAGAATATAGTAGCCTCAAGACGTATACAAGAAAAATTACACTGAAAGTCCACACATAGGGATTATCGAAATATATGGAAAATATATAGAGGCTTTTTTTTCCCAATATAGTAGCCAAAAAATCCTTATATTTGATCCCTGAAAAGAGAAACCTAATCAACAATTTGACGATAAATGGTACAGTAGGTAAGCAGTTCATAAAAAAAAGGAACACGCCAGACAGGGGTCCCAACCAGGAAACATGAATATCAGAAGGTATAATAGATGAACAACTTTGCCTTGGAACTTGACTTTTCAGCTCACATTTTCTGGCAGTTAGCTTGACTTTGTGTTTTTGATAACATTGAAGTACTACTCATATGGGTTTTGCATGCTATGGAATGATTTGCCATAGACTAGATTGTCATCTCTCAGATCTGTTATAACCTAGTTTCATACTTTGTTGGAATTCTGCAGGTGCTGAGCTAAGACAAAGGTTATGCTGTTCCATTTATACCCTTTGGTCTCCATTTGGTCTTACCCCAATAAAGACTGTTAAAGGTCAGCTTGATTCTTTCACATATCCTTGATGATATGCATTACCTTGACCTAGCACAGAGAACCAGAAGCTCCCAATTAAACTATCAAGCATGTCTAGAATCTTTAGAATTGGATGCAGGGCAGTAATGAACTTCTAGTTTAACTCTCTATAGTCACAACAGAGTCCTAAACTGCCATCATTCTTTCACACACACACAGTACAATGGGTGAAGAATATGATATATTTTAGTGGATCCCTGTCATTTCTTCATGCAGTGATTTTGGTACAGACATTTAGGCTCTCCTTACAAGTTTGTAGTCTTAGTGATGAATATATAACAGTAAGGAAAGTACACCTTTAAAGTCACAGTTTGCAAAAGCATTGCATTCGTCCCTTAACATCTTTCCAACTACTTGCTGTTGTTCTGTAGTGAGGTGCTCTAGAGATTTTTGTGGATCCCATAACTTTTGAGTATGTTTTGGTATGGTTTGTTTTGTTTTTTTGTAATTGCATAGAATTCCTTAGCTATTGACTTCTGATTTATTTGCTGATATGGCCAATGCTGTTCTAAGTATATCAACCAAGCCATTAATGGAATCTTCAAAGAAATTATAACTAGGGTTGCGCTAATACTAAGCATTTGCACGGGTATCGGTACTTGTGCAAATGCACTGATACCCGAAATCGATACCTTCTGGCTTGGTTCTTTCAGCTGTCAGTGGAATTTCCCCACTAACAGCTGAAATGTAAAGAAAGAATGTGGGCAATTATTAGTTGTTAGGGAGCTGCCACGTCCTTAACAACCAATGACATTTCAGCTGTCCGCGGAGTTCCCCTCCCCGCCTCCTCCTCCCCTCTCACCAGCTGTCATCCTCCTATCCTGAAGGACAGAGAGAGCAGCGCCATCTAAGTGCAGTATGGCCGCTATTTAATGTATAAAAGGTAAGAAATACACTCACAAGGTTAAAAACAATTCCAGAATAAATGATAAATGTGGTGTTCATCTGATGTACCTGGAGTGATGTCATCAGTGCCCCTGAGTGTCTTCGAGTTTACTAGGAAGCGATGGGAGTCACCAGTGCCCCTGGACCTCTTTCCACTGACACACCAGTGACTACTACCTGAGAGTAGAGTGGATGAACAACACATTCATCATTTATGCTGGAATTCTTTTTAACTTTGTGAGTGCATTTCTTACCTTTTATACATTAAACTGCTTTCTCTGTCCTTCAGGACAGAAGGGTGACATCTGGCATGAGTAGAAGAGGATTGGAATGTCATGGACAGCTGAAATGTCATTGGATGTTAAGGACTTACACTCCTGCACTTAGATGGCGCTGCCCTCTCTGTCCTTTGTGTCCAGTTACATTTACTTATGGACTTGTTTATTATGGACGTATGTACTGTATATCTTTGTATATATTACCATTTTGCTAGGATATTTTAGTCGTATATAGCCCCAGCTGGAGTGCGCCAATAACATTTGTGATGTGTACCCTCCTGTCCTGGCCCGGCTCTCCAAAATCAGTGGGGGGGCTGGAGGTTGCACAAGCGGGGACTCCAAAATTCTGTGTATCAATGATCTAATCCCCCGATGTGCAGCTTTTTTTAAAAATAAACTTCTCTGGGTACACTATGTTCAGTGGGTGCTGGGGGACAGACAGCAGAATATTTAACCACTTTCGGGTTTAGGGGGATTAGTCCACTCTCTGTTTCCCAGCACCCACTGAACATAGGGGACCTGGAGAAGGTTTTTTTTTTAAATAGCTGCACAGGGGGGGATTAGCTTATTGGTGCACAGAATTTTGGAGTCCCTGCCTGCCCCAGTTGCGCACGAGGAAGGGGCAGGACCAGATATATCAGAAGTGGTCAGCTGGTCCCAGGCTCCCAGCTCTAGAAGATTAAGAGTAGAATAAGCAGGCAGGTTATTCAGTTAGTGGCAGTGTATTTGATATATATACAGTCAGTCTAGTATATATACAATCAGGTCCATAAATATTGGGACATCGACACAATTCTAATCTAGATTTGAAATGAACAAGATGTGCTTTAACTGCAGGCTTTCAGCTTTAATTTGAGGGTATTTACATCCAAATCAGGTGAACGGTGTAGGAATTACAACAGTTTGTATATGTGCCTCTCACTTTTTAAGGGACCAAAGGTACAGATTAACAAATGGCGTGGGGTCCCCCCAAAAATCCATACCAGACCCTTATCCGAGCACACAACCTGGCAGGCCGCAGGAAAAGAGGGGGGGACGAGGGAGCGCCCCCACTCCTGAACCGTACCGGGCCACATACCCTCAACATTGGGAGGGTGCTTTGGGGTAGCCCCCCAAAACACCTTGTCCCCATGTTGATGGGGACAAGGGCCTCATCCCCACAACCCTTGCCCGGTGGTTGTGGGGGTCTGTGGGCGGGGGGCTTATCGGAATCTGGAAGACCCCTTTAACAAGGGGACCCCCAGATCCCGGCTCTCCTCCCTGTGTGAAATGGTAATGGGGTACAAAAGTACCCCTACCATTTCACAAAAAAAGTGTCAAAAATGTTAAAAAGAGACAGTTTTTGACAACTCCTTTATTTAAATGCTTCTTCTATCTTATTTCTTCTATGTTCTATCTTCCTTCGGTTTCTTCTTCCATCTTCTTTTTCTTCTGGTTCTTCCTCCAGTGTTCTCGCATCTTCCTCCGCGGTGCCGGCATCTTTTTTCCATTCGTCTTCTGGGCCGCTCCGCATCCAGCATGATGGGAGGCTCCCGCTGTGTGACGCTTCTCTTCTGACGGTTATTAAATAACGGAGGGCGGGGTCACCTCTGACGCACGGGGACTTGACGGTGACTTTCCTGTGGCATTCCCCGTGACGTCAGGGGGGGCGGGGTCACCCGTTACACAGCGGGAGCCTCCCATCATGCTGGATGCGGAGCGGCCCAGAAGACAAAGGGAAGAAGACGCCGGCACCACGGAGGAAGATGCCAGACAAGAACACCGGGAGGAAGAACCAGAACCAGAAGAAGAAGAAGAAGAAGAAGATGGAGGAAGAAACCGAAGGAAGATAGAAGATAGAAGAAAGAAGATAGAAGATAGAAGAAGCATTTAAATAAAGGAATTGTCAAAAACTGTCTCTTGTCATTTTTAACATTTTTGACACTTTTTTTGTGAAATGGTAGGGGTCCAGATTCCGATAAGCCCCCCACCCACAGACCCCCACAACCACCGAGCAAGGGTTGTGGGGATGAGGCCCTTGTCCCCATCAACATGGGGACAAGGTGTTTTGGGGGCTACCCCAAAGCACCCTCCCAATGTTGAGGGCATGTGGCCTGGTACGGTTCAGGAGTGGGGGCGCTCCCTCATCCCCCCCTCTTTTCCTGCGGCCTGCCAGGTTGCGTGCTCGAATAAGGGTCTGGTATGGATTTTTGGGGGGCCCCACACCATTTTTTTTTTAAATTTTGGCGTGGGGTTCCCCTTAAAATCCATATTAGACATGAAGGGTCTGGTATAGATTTTGTGGGGGACCTCACGCCATTTTTTTAAAAATTTTGGCCAGGGTTCCCCTTAATATCTATACCAGACCTGAAGGGCCTGGTATGGAATTTAGGGGGACCCCCACATCATTTTTTTTAAAATTTTGGTTCAGGGTTCCCCTGTGGGGAATTCCCATGCCGTTTTTATCAATGAACTTTTATGTGTATTGTCGGACCGGCAATTTATTATTAGCCGTGAGTACTTTTAAATTACTTTTTTTTCCTTTGAAATGTCATTTTGCTGTCAGACTGTTCTAAACACGGGAAACATGCGCCCCTTTACAGGCATACTATAGACACCTCCCAGGTACGAAATTTAAAGGAATATTACACTTTTATTGTGTCACTTTAAGCATTATTAAAATCACTGCTCCTGAAAAAACTGCCTTTTTTAAAACTTTGTTTTGCATTGATCCATGTCCTCTGGGGTAGGACCCAGGTCCCCAAACACTTTTTAAGACAATACCATGCATATAAGCCTTTAAAATTAGTACTTTTGATTTCTCCCATAGACTTTTAAAGGGTGTTACGCGGCTTTCGAATTTGCCGCGAACACCCCAAATTGTTCGCTGTTCGGAGAACTGGCGAACAGCCAATGTTTGAGTCGAACATGAGTTTGACTCGAACTCAAAGCGCATCCCTAATCCTGAGTGATGCAGAGGAGTCTGCTTCTCAAGCCTCGGCAATTTTGAGGCGCATGGGAAACCTCATGCTTCAAAGCCTGCAAAAGGACCCAAGAATACGTGGCATAAGGGAGAAGGATGATTACTGGCTGGCAACCCTCCTTGACCACTGTTACAAGGGGAAGGTCTCAGAACTCATCCCGTCCCCACAGAGAGTTCAGAAGATAAAATCTCTTGAGGACACGCTAAAGAGGATTTTATTGAATGTTTTTCCTGACTCCAGTAGTGTGGTGGAAAACATTGTTTTGAGTCTTCTGTTAGTCAAGAGAGGAGCGTTGGAGAAGGCATCCGCCTAAGTGAGGCCTTTCGGAATTTTTTTAGTCCTCGCTGCCCAGGGTTGACAACTTCCACTTCCCATCTGTAGCGTCTGCATCACATGGTGGACGAGGTCAAAACAGAGATGGAGAGCTTTCCAGCTGACGATCCACTGACTTACTGGGTCATGAGAATAGACCACTGGCCAGAACTTGCCCAGTATTCTATTGAGTTGTTTGGCTGCCCTGCATCCAACGTGCTTTCAGAATGGGCATTCAGTGCTGCAGGAGGTTTCATTACTGATCATAGAACGCATCTGTCCACAGACTCCGTGGACCGTTTGACTTTTATCAAAATTAATCAGTCCTGGATTACCAGCTATGAAGCCCCTGATGCCGATGTCACTGATTAAGTCTTTTTGGGATGTGGAATCTCTGCAGGACTTTGAGGCTGCCTAGCTTTGAGGGTGTTCAATCATTTCATCTGGAAGAATGTTTTTGGTATAGGTTTCATGGGCACAATCAACAACCAAAGACCAATTTTTCTGCACCTGTTTAATGGGTGCATATCATTGCAATTTTTTTTACAGCAAGACCAATTTCTGCTATTATCAAGAGTACCTCTATAGGGTTATGGTGGAAAGGTTCCCCCAAACACCCAAAGAGTAATTTTTCTGCACCTATTTAACAGGTGCACATCATTGCAATTTTTTTTACAGTAAGGCCAATGCTTGCTTTCATCAAGAGTATCTTTATAGGCTTATGGTGGGAAGGTGCCACCGACACCCAAAGACCAATTTTTCTGCATCTGGTTGACAGGTGCATATCATTGCAATTTTTTACAGCAAGGCGAATTCTTGCTTTCATGAAGAATACCTCTATAGGGTTATGGTGGGAAGGTGCCCCCGACATCCAAAGAGTAATTTTTCTGCACCAGTGTGACAGGTGTATATCATTGCATTTTTTTACAGCAAGGCCAATTCTTGCTTTCATTAGGATTACCTCTATAGGGTTACGGAGGGAAGGCGCCACCGACACCCAAAGACCAATTTTTACACACCCATGTAATGGGTCTTTGGATCATTTTTAAATCATAATAAGAAATGCTGGTAGGTTAATTGGATCCTGTCTAAATTGCCCCTAGTTTGTATGAATGCGAGTTAGGGACCTTAGATTGTAAGCTCCTTGAGGGTAGGGACTGATGTGAATGTACAATGTATATGTAAAGCGCTGCGTAAATTGACAGCGCTATACAAGTACCTGAAATAAATAAATAATAAATAATAAAATAAATAAAATAATAACAGAAATCACCCAAATGGCCCCGATAAAAAGTTTACATACCCTGGAGTGTTTGGCCTTGATACAGACACAGAAGGTGGCACACACAGGTTAAAATGGCAATTAAAGGTTAATTTCCCACATTTGTGTTTTTTTAAATCACAATTAGTGTTTAAATTACAATTAGTGTCTATGTATAAATAGTCAATGAGTTTGTTAGCTCTAACATGGATGCACTAAGCAGGCTAGACACTGAGCCATGAGGAGGTAGAAAAGAACTGTCAAAAGACCTGCGTAACAAGGTATTAAAACTTTACAAAGATGGAAAAGGATATAAAAAGATATCCAAAGTCTTGAATATGCCAGTCAGTACTGTTCAATCATTTTACCACTTCAGGCAAGAGGAAGTACCTGTACGTCAGTACTTTGACGCTATATACTGGGGTTATGGCAACAACAGGTATTTTCGGGAACGCCATGCGTTCCTCTTTGAGATAAAAGTGGTCACCGTGGTGGATTTACCACAAGATCACTTTTATCGGTGGCGGGAGAGGTGTCCACCCCCCTCCCGCCGTGCTCCGATCATCTCTGACACTTACCGGACCTGCAGCTAGCGTAGGAGACGATCACGTCCTTTCCCATGGATGCCTGGCTGTCGACTGAGGGGATGTGACATTTTCTCTTTTTTTATATTGCATTTTAGTGTAAATATGAGATCTGAGGTCTTTTTGACCCCAGATCTCATGTTTAAAAGGTCCTGTCATGCTTTTTTTCTATTACAAGGGATGTTTACATCCTTGTAATAGGAATAAAAGTTACCCATTTTTTTTTTTTTAAGGCAAAAAAATAAATAAAAGTAAAATAAATACAAAAAAAATACATTCTTAGAGCGCCCCTTTCCGACGAGCTCGCCTACAGAAGCGAACACTTCTGTGAGTAGTGCCTGCATATGAAAATGGTGTTAAAACCACACAGGTGAGGTATCACCGCGATCGTTAGAGCGAGAGCAATAATTCTTGCCCTAGACCTCCTCTCAAACTCAAAACTGGTAACCTGTAGAAATTTTAAAACATCGCCTATGATGATTTTTAAAGGTAAAAGTTTGTTGCAATTCCACGAGCGGGCGCAATTTTGAAGCGTGACATGTTGGGTATCAATTTACTTGGCATAAAATTATCTTTCACAATATAAAAAAAAAAGGCTAACTTTACTGTTGTCTTATTTCTTAAGGGCTAATACGGTGTGACAGAAAGTATTGCAATGACCGCCATTTTATTCTCTAGGGTGTTAGAAAAAACATATATAATGTTCGGGGGTTCTAAGTAATTTTCTATAAAAAACAAAAAGATTTTCATTTGTAAACAACAAGTGTAAAAAAGAGGCTTGGTCCTTAAGTAGTTAATAGGAAGTTGACAATTTGGGTATGTCTTGATACCAAGCCAAGGTCAGGTAGATCAAGGACGATTTCAGCCACAAATGGACCAGAAACTGCTCGGGATACAAAGAAAAACCCACAGGTAACTTCAGGAGAAATACAGGCTGCTCTGGAAAAAGCAAAATACGATGATACTTGAACAAAAGAGAGCTACATGGTCAAGTTGCCAGAAAGAAGCCTTTACTGTACAAGCTCCACAAAAATGCCTGGTTACAATATGCCCAACAACACCTTGACATGCCTCATTGTGGCATTGGCGCAGTAAAGGCTGGCACCTAAACCATGCAGCTCTTTTTTGATCAAGTATAGTTGAATTGTGCTCCTTATAAACAACCACGCCATCTTTTTGGAGAGTAGCCTGTATTTCTCCTGCGCTTACCTGTGGGTTTTTCTTTGTATACTGAGCAATTCTTCTGCCAGTTGTGGCTGCAATCTTTTTTGGTCTACCTGACCTTGGCTTGGTATCAAAAGTGCCCCTAATTGTTCACTTCTTAATAAGTGATTAAACAGTACTGACTGGCATATTCAAGGCTTTGGATATCTTTCTATATCATTTTCCATCTTTGTAAAGTTTCATTACCTTTTTACACAGGTTTTTTTACTGTTCTATTCTACCTCCTCATGGATCAGTGTCTAGCCTGCTTAGTGCATCCATGTTAGAGCTTACAAACTCATTGACTATTTATGCACAGACACTAATTGTGATTTAAAAAGCCACACATATGGGAAATTAACCTTTTTTTTTCAAAATTGTTATTGGGATATCAAAGAACAAGTACAAAATTGTAACAAAATGTACATTACACTATCAATATAAGTGCATTATAAACAATCATATTAAAAAGGGAAAGCAAAATGGAAAGTAACAAGTATAAGTAATAAGAAAGTGTTCACAGAAACTAGGCATATGTGTGTATTGAATCCATTCCTTATGATGTACGCAGTAAGCGTAGTATGGGAAAGAGCCTAGAACCTTAAGGTCAGTCCAGGCCAAATACACAGACAGTGTACAATTAAATTAAGATTAGGATGTGCTTGGTAGTATGGGGGTCCCAAATTCCGAAAGGTCCCATGGATCCCATATTTTATTAAATTGGGGAATGCAGTTATGTACCGAGGCCGTCAAAAATTCCATTGTCCGAATCTCAGCCACCAAATGTAGAAATCTGGACCATGGAGGGGGTGTATTGGATAACCAGAACAATGGGATAAGCCTCCTGGCGGCTATTAATATATAAGATATCAGTTTTTTTTGTCTTTTTAGATACCCCTAAAGGAGGTAGACCCAATAGGTAGTTCAAAGGATTCATCAGAAGGGACACCCCAGTTACCTTTTGTATAAGGAAATGTACATCATACCAAAAGGGTTGAATTAAGGAGTATTGCCAAAAGATGTGAAATAGTGAGCCTATGTCAGTTCCACACCGCCAACAATGCTACGGCACTGATGGATTGTACTTATGAATTACAATGGGAGTTCTGTACCTAAACATAAGAATCTTAATGGTTGTCTCCTTCTGAGTGACACATTTGGAAGATCTAAAAGTAGAGGACCAAATCCTATCCCACATCTGTATTGTGACAGGACAGCTCACTCAAAGGGACCACCTGCGCATATAATGGTACAATGTCTCCGTGATTGGAGTCGACTCATGGAGGATACGGTAAGTACAGGAAATTAAGTGCAATTGATGAGGGCCTTGAGCACATAAGTATTCAAAAGTAGTTAGCTTATCTGGGGTCAAGGATGGCGATTTAGAGTGAAAGAAGTGTCTAACCTGTAAGTAAAATTGGAAGAGATGTGGTGGTAAATCAAATTTCTCACTTAACCACTTCAGCCCCGGAGGATTTGGCTGGCTAAAGACCAGAGCACTTTTTGCGACTCGGCACTGCGTCTCTTTAACTGACAATTGCGCGGTCGTGCGACGTGGCTCTCAAACAAAATTGACGTCCTTTTTTTTCCACAAATAGAGCTTTCTTTTGGTGGTATTTGATCACATCTGTGATTTTTATTTTTTGCGCTATAAACAAAATAAGAGCGACAATTTTGAAAAAAATGCATTATTTTTTACTTTTTGCTATAATAAATATACCCCAAAAATATATAAAAAAAACATTTTTTCCTCAGTTTAGGCCGATACGTATTCTTCTACATATTTTTGGTAAAAAAAAATCGCAATAAGCGATTATTGATTGGTTTGCGCAAAAGTTATAGCGTTTACAAAATAGGGGATAGTTTTATGGCATTTTTATTAATAATTTTTTTTTACTAGTTTTGGCGGCGATCAGTGATTTTTATTGTGACTGCGACATTATGGTGGACATCTCGGACATTTTTGACACATTTTTGGGACCATTGTCATTTATACAGCAATCAGTGCTATAAAAATGCATTGATTCCTGTGTAAATGACACTGGCAGTGAAGGGGTTAACCACTAGGGGGCGGGGAGGGGTTAAGTCAGTACTAGGGAGTGTTTTCTAACTGTAGGGGGGTTGGGCTGTGTCTGTCAGTACACTGATCTCTGCTCCCGATGACAGGGAGCAGAGATCGAGTGACACTGTCACTAGCCAGAACGGGGAGATGCTGTTTACATCAGCATCTCCCCGTTCCTGCTCTCCGTGAGACGATCGTGGGTATCCCCGCGGCGATCGAGTCCGCGGGACCCGCGACCCATCTCACGGAGCTCCCGGCTGGCGCACGCGTGCGCCGCCGGTGGCGCGCACGCAATGACACGGCAGGAAATTCAAATGGACGTATATATACGCCCATTTGCCCAGCCATGCCATTTTGCCGACGTACATAGTCGTGCGCCGGTTCTTAAGTGGTTAAAGTGTTGAAGGTATGCAGCTTCCTCATTATGGGATGAACCAGGTTCCGGAGCTGAAAGAGGTGAACATTTATCCATGGAAAAATTCTGCCTAGGGACATACTATCTGGAATGAGGGGGTTGAATAATATATTTACAAGAGGAGAGCAGGAGGACATAAGGGGATAGCGTTTGAGGCAATTACGCCAAATGGTTAAAGTTAGTGCCATTGGGCCAGTACATTGATGTTTATATATAGGATCTAAAACAGGGGGGGTACCCCAAACCAAGGAGCCTGGATGAACCGGGTAAAGTACCCCCTTCTCAATGGCAGACCATTGGTTTGGTGCATGTAAGGAAGTCCAAGAGGTAATGGCCCTTAAATGCGTAGCATGATAATATTTAGTAATGTCTGGAGCTCCCAAACCTCCTCTGGATCTAATGGAAAACATCACGGAGCTTGCTATGCGGTGAGCTTTGCCATTCCATATAAATTTTAGAAAAATCCTGTGAAGTGTTTTTAGTTGTGAAGCAGGTGCAGCTACTGGGAGAGTTTCAAAATGATAAAGCAGCCTGGGTAGAATAGACATTTTTAAAACATTAATTCTGCCTAAGAGAGACAAGGGGTATTTGGTCCAGTTCGACAGAGACTTATTAATATCCAGTATCAGAGGAGGGAAGTTAGTGCTATAAAGGGAGGAATAGGAAGGAGTAAGTAGGATACCCAAGTATTTGAGAGAGGTATTGCACCATTTATAAGGGTATGATTCTTTGAGTTGGGATAATAATGGCGTCAGAATGTGTATAGGGAGTAGGGATGAGCTTCGTGTTCGAGTCGAACCCATGTTCGACTCGAACATCGGCTGTTCGACCGTCCGTCGAATTGCGAACGATATGGGCCGTTCGCGCCAAATTCGTGTGGCGCGTCACGGCCCATAATTCACTGCGGCATCGCAGTGCATTGCTGGCTGATGATTGGCCAAGCATGCACTATGACCCGCATGCTTGGCCAATCACAGCGCCGTCAGTAGAGAGAGCTGTAATTGGCCAAAGCCAGGGTGGCTTTGGCCAATTATGGCTCAGGGGATTTAGTACACACCCCACACTATATAAGGCCGCCTGCACGGCGGCCCTGTGTAGTGTGTGTTCCGGTGTGCTGAGAGATAGAGAGAGAGAGAGACAGTGTCATTTGATTTGAGTTAGATAGATTAGGCAGAACAGTCAGTCAGTTAGCTGCACTTACAGTGTATTGTGTATATATATGCATCCCAGGTGTTGCATATATATATATATATACACTGTATTCAGTTTAGCTAGATCCGTTCCTGTTATCTTCTATCTAGACTATTTACATTTAGTGCAGTGCGTCCTGCTCACAGTGTTCAGCTAGATCCGTTCCTGTTATCTTCTAGACTATTTACATTTAGTGCAGTGCGTCCTGCTCACAGTGTTCAGCTAGATCCGTTCCTGTTATTTACATTTAGTGCAGTGCGTCCTGCTCACAGTGTTCAGCTAGATCCGTTCCTGCTATTTACATTTAGTGCAGTGCGTCCTGCTCACAGTGTTCAGCTAGATCCGTTCCTGCTATTTACATTTAGTGCAGTGCGTCCTGCTCACAGTGTTCAGCTAGATCCGTTCCTGCTTTTTACATTTAGTGCAGTGCGTCCTGCTCACAGTGTTCAGCTAGATCCGTTCCTGCTATTTACATTTAGTGCAGTGCGTCCAGCTCACAGTGTTCAGCTAGATCCGTTCCTGCTATTTACATTTAGTGCAGTGCGTCCTGCTCACAGTGTTCAGCTAGATCCGTTCCTGTTATCTTCTAGACTATTTACATTTAGTGCAGTGCGTCCTGCTCACAGTGTTCAGCTAGATCCGTTCCTGCTATTTACATTTAGTGCAGTGCGTCCTGCTCACAGTGTTCAGCTAGATCCGTTCCTGCTATTTACATTTAGTGCAGTGCGTCCTGCTCACAGTGTTCAGCTAGATCCGTTCCTGCTATTTACATTTAGTGCAGTGCGTCCTGCTCACAGTGTTCAGCTAGATCCGTTCCTGCTATTTACATTTAGTGCAGTGCGTCCTGCTCACAGTGTTCAGCTAGATCCGTTCCTGCTATTTACATTTAGTGCAGTGCGTCCTGCTCACAGTGTTCAGCTAGATCCGTTCCTGCTATTTACATTTAGTGCAGTGCGTCCTGCTCACAGTGTTCAGCTAGATCCGTTCCTGCTATTTACATTTAGTGCAGTGCGTCCAGCTCACAGTGTTCAGCTAGATCCGTTCCTGCTATTTACATTTAGTGCAGTGCGTCCTGCTCACAGTGTTCAGCTAGATCCGTTCCTGCTATTTACATTTAGTGCAGTGCGTCCTGCTCACAGTGTTCAGCTAGATCCGTTCCTGCTATTTACATTTAGTGCAGTGCGTCCTGCTCACAGTGTTCAGCTAGATCCGTTCCTGTTATCTTCCTACTGACAGGCAGGCTTGTCTGGTTACAGTATATAAAGCTACCTGAAGAAAATTACAGGTGTTCTATTTGATCCTATTAGTACCACGGTCTGGCAGCTAGACTATTTACATTTAGTACAGTGTGTCCTGCTCACAGTGTTCAGCTAGATCCGTTCCTGTTATCTTCCTACTGACAGGCAGGCTTGTCTGGTTACAGTATATAAAGCTACCTGAAGAAAATTACAGGTGTTCTATTTGATCCTATTAGTACCACGGTCAGGCAGCTAGACTATTTACATTTAGTACAGTGCGTCCTGCTCACAGTGTTCAGCTAGATCCGTTCCTGTTATCTTCCTACTGACAGGCAGGCTTGTCTGGTTACAGTATATAAAGCTACCTGAAGAAAATTACAGTTGTTCTATTTGATCCTATTAGTACCACGGTCAGGCAGCTAGACTATTTACATTTAGTACAGTGTGTCCTGCTCACAGTGTTCAGCTAGATCCGTTCCTGTTATCTTCCTACTGACAGGCAGGCTTGTCTGGTTACAGTATATAAAGCTACCTGAAGAAAATTACAGGTGTTCTATTTGATCCTATTAGTACCACGGTCAGGCAGCTAGACTATTTACATTTAGTACAGTGCGTCCTGCTCACAGTGTTCAGCTAGATCCGTTCCTGTTATCTTCCTACTGACAGGCAGGCTTGTCTGGTTACAGTATATAAAGCTACCTGAAGAAAATTACAGGTGTTCTATTTGATCCTATTAGTACCACGGTCAGGCAGCTAGACTATTTACATTTAGTACAGTGCATCCTGCTCACAGTGTTCAGCTAGATCCGTTCCTGTTATCTTCCTACTGACAGGCAGGCTTGTCTGGTTACAGTATATAAAGCTACCTGAAGAAAATTACAGGTGTTCTATTTGATCCTATTAGTACCACGGTCAGGCAGCTAGACTATTTACATTTAGTACAGTGCGTCCTGCTCACAGTGTTCAGCTAGATCCGTTCCTGTTATCTTCCTACTGACAGGCAGGCTTGTCTGGTTACAGTATATAAAGCTACCTGAAGAAAATTACAGGTGTTCTATCCCAGCTTAGTGCAGCTACAGGCCATTAGTATGTCTGGAAGGCCAAGAAGGAGAGGCAGACAGTCACAAGCCAATAAGAGAGGGCAAGCAGGCTCTGTGTCTAGTGCTGGTCGTGGAGACGGTGCATCCTCATCAGCACGTGGCCATGGGACACGCTTGGCCTTTTTTTCGGCAGCTGGCCGTGTTGAGCCGCAACATGCGGAAGACTTGGTCGAGTGGATGACCAAGCCGTCCTCACCCTCCTCATCCTCTCTCACCCATGCCCAGGGTGCTTTGTCTGGCAAAGCAGCGGCCTCTTCCCTCAGCTCAATGTCATCAGTGACTCCTTCCCTAGCTCCACCATGTCCTCATGAGGATTCCCTCGAACTGTTTGACCACAGTGTTGGGTACATGCTCCAGGAGGATGCCCAGCGTTTGGAAGGCTCTGATGATGATACTGAGCTCGATGAAGGCAGTAACATGAGCACGGACAGAGGGGGTGCCCAAGAAGGACAGCAATCTGGCAGTCATGCTCCCCCTGCTGCAGCATACTGCCAGGTTTGCTCCAGTGATGAGGAGGGAGGGGATGATGAGGTCACTGACTCAACGTGGGTGCCTGATAGGAGAGAGGAGGAGGAGGAGGAGGAGGAGGAGGCGGCACATCACCAACGAGGCAGGATGCCCTCCAGGGGCCAGCCTAAGGGCAGCACATTGACTGCATCACACCCCAAAGCTCCACATGTGCAGGGCGCTGCAGTCTCTGCGCGTTATTCAAAAAGTTCTTTGGTGTGGGCCTTTTTTGAGACGAGTGCATCAGATCGCACCGCTGCTATTTGCAACATATGTCTCAAGCGTATCTCGCGTGGCCAAAACATCTCCCGCTTGGGTACCACATGCTTGACCAGACATATGTTGACCTGCCATGCAGTTCGTTGGCAAGCGTATCTAAAAGACCCACACCAAAGAACAAAGAGGATCTCTCCTTGCTCCTCATCAGCTGAGATTTCCAACCCCACTAGACCTTCAGTCCTCTCTGAGACCTGCAGTGAGAGGAATGAAGGTGTAGAATTAGGTGTGTCACAGCCAAGTACTTGTGGGCAATCTGCTTTTGGTACACCGACGTCAGATTGTACCAGGCAAATTTCCCTGCCCCAGCTGCTGCACCGCCGAAAGAAGTTTGCTCCCAGCCATCCACATGCCCAGTGGTTGAATGCTAGCTTGGCAAAATTGCTAGCACTTCAACTGCTGCCTTTTCAGTTGGTAGACTCTGCCCCCTTCCGTGAGTTTGTGGAATGTGCAGTTCCTCAGTGGCAGGTACCCAAACGCCACTTTTTCTCACGGAAGGCGATTCCGGCTCTCTACCGGCATGTGGAAGGCAATGTCCATGCCTCGCTGGACAGGGCGGTCAGCGGTAAGGTGCATATTACCGCTGACTCATGGTCCAGCAGGCATGGACAGGGACGTTACCTAAGCTTCACGGCGCATTGGGTGACTCTGCTGGCAGCTGGGAAGGATGCAGGACAAGGTGCAGTAGTGTTGGAGGTTGTTCCGCCATCACGCCTCCAAAATGCTGATTGTGACACACCTCTCTCCTCCACCCCCTCCTCTTCTTCTTCCTCCATGGCCTCTTCCTCGGAACCAGCGGTGCTCCGTAGGCGTTCAAGGGGCTACGCAAGTACGCAGGCCAAAAGATGCCATGCGGTGCTTGAGCTGGTGTGCTTGGGGGACAGGAGCCACACTGGGGCAGAGGTTCTGTCAGCTCTGCAGGGGCAGGTTCAGAGGTGGTTGACGCCACGCCAACTTAAGGCAGGAATGGTGGTTTGCGACAATGGCACCAACCTCCTCTCTGCCCTCCGACAGGGACAAATGACCCATGTGCCCTGTTTGGCTCACGTCCTTAACTTGGTGGTGCAGCGGTTCTTGGGCAGGTACCCGGGCTTACAGGATGTCCTGAGGCAGGCCAGGAAAGTCTGTGTGCATTTCCGCCGGTCATATAATGCCAGTGCTCGGCTGACGGACCTCCAAAAGGAGTTTAACCTGCCCAAGAACCGCCTAATCTGTGACATGCCCACCAGGTGGAACTCAACGTTGGCCATGCTGCAGCGGCTGCACACACAGCAGAGGGCCATCAATGAGTACCTGTGCGACTATGGCACCAGGACAGGGTCAGGGGAGCTTGTTTTTTTTTCCCCACGCCAGTGGGCCATGATCAGGGATGCATGCACTGTCCTGTCACCATTCGAGGAGGCCACGAGGATGGTGAGCACTGACAGTGCATGCATCAGTGACACTGTCCCCCTTGTCCACCTGTTGGAGCACACGCTGCGTGGAATAATGGACAGGGCACTTGAGGCAGAACAGAGGCAGGAAGAGGAGGACTTCCTTAGCTCTCAAGGCCCCCTTTATCCAGACAGTGTTCCTGCGTGCCCGCCGATCACACAGGAAGAGGACGAGGAGGAGGAGGAGGAGGAGGAAGATTGTCAGTATGGAGGTGGAGCCTGGCACTCAGCATCAGCAGCAGTCTTTAAGGGATCAGTCCCAAGGAACACATGGACTTGTACGTGGCTGGGAGGAGGTGGCTGCGGACGTTGTTGTCCTTAGTGACCCAGAGGACTCCGGACCGAATGCCTCAGCAAACCTACGCTGCATGGCCTCCCTGATCCTGCAAAGCCTGCGTAAGGATCCTCGTATTCGTGGTATCAAGGAGAAGGACCAATACTGGCTGGCAACCCTCCTTGATCCACGTTACAAGGGTAAGGTTGCGGACCTTATCTTGCCATCGCAGAGGGAGCAGAGGATGAAACATCTTCGGGAGGCCTTGCAGAAAGGTCTGTGCAACGCGTTCCCAGAGACTGGGAGGTTACAAACTCCTGTTTCTGGACAACGTGTTGCTGAGGCTTCGGTCAGTCAAAGAAGGAGCGGTGGAGAAGGTGGCCGTCTGACCGATGCGTTCAGACAATTTTTTGGTCCGCAGCCCCAAGGTATGATCGGTTCCAGCAACCATCGCCAGCGTCTGTTTTACATGGTGCAGGAATACCTAGGGGCAAGATCAGACTTGGACACCTTTCCCACCGAAAATCCTCTGGGTTACTGGGTCTTGAGGATGGATCACTGGCCAGAGCTTGCACAGTATGCAATTGAGCTACTGGCCTGTCCTGCATCCAGCGTTCTTTCGGAACGCACATTCAGTGCTGCTGGAGGCGTGGTAACTGATCACAGGGTGCGTCTGTCCACCGACTCGGTCGATCGGCTGACCTTCATAAAAATAAATCAGTCTTGGATCACCACTAGCTACCAAGCACCTGATGCTGATGTAACCGAATAATTTTTTTTGAAATCTCAGATCCCTTCAAAGACTGCCTATGCTGATGCTGAGTGACTATCCCTGAGTAATTATCCTCTTCCTCCTCAATCATCACGCTGATAGCTTGTAAGAACATTTTTGGTTCTGGGCGCCACCACCAGTGCCTAAGGCACAATTTTTCAGCCCCTGTTTAACAGGGGCGTGTAATTACAATTTTTGATGTAATACTTTGCAGCAGGGCTCGTTCCTGCATTCCAACTAGAGTGTCTGTGAGGGGTTGCAGTGTTGTGGCACCAGCACCAGTGCCTAAGGCCCAATTTTTCTGCCCCTGTCTAACAGGGGCGTGTAATTACAATTTTTGATGCAATACTTTGCAGCAGGGCTCGTTCCTGCGTTCCAACTAGAGTGTCTGTGAGGGGTTGCAGTGTTGTGGCACCAGCACCAGTGCCTAAGGCCCAATTTTTCTGTCCCTGTCTAACAGGGGCGTGTAATTACAATTTTTGATGCAATACTTTGCAGCAGGGCTCGTTCCTGCGTTCCAACTAGAGTGTCTGTGAGGGGTTGCAGTGTTGTGGCACCAGCACCAGTGCCTAAGGCCTAATTTTTCAGCTCCTGTTCAACAGGGGCATGTAATTACAATTCTTGATCTAATATTTCACAGCAGGGCCCTGTGAGGGCTTACAGTGTTGTGGCCACAGCAACACCTAAGGCCCAAATTTCTGCTGAGTATATAGGGCAGGACCCTACTTTCAAACATCTAACTTACAAACGACTCCTACTTGCAAACGGAAGGAGACAACAGGAAGTGAGATGAAATCTACCCCTAGGAAGGGAAATTCTCTCCTGTAAGAGTTAATATGGGAAAACAATTTCTCCTTTCCACTGATGCTTTCCAATCCTTGTTCCACAAAAAAACCCAAATTTTCAAAAAACATTTTTCATTGGGACAAAAAAGTGAGGTGAAATCTTCTGAAGAGGAGGAAAGACAGCAAAACAAATGTCACAGGGGTGATAACCCTTCCCTATGTTTTCCAAAAAGCTTAGAAAAGATTTTTTGGCTGGAGCTAAACACGTTAAAAATGTTCAAAATTACAAACAGATTCTACTTAACAACAAACCTACAGTCCCTGTCTTGTTTGCACCGCCTGTATACTGCTGTTCAGAGTATATAGGGCCTGGTGGCCCCACACCTTTCCTTATTTTAATTTGGGTGCGGGGTTCCCCTTAATATCCATACAAGACCCAAAGGGCCTGGTAATGGACTGGGGGGTACCCATGCCGTTTGTCTCACTGATTTTCATCCATATTGCCATGACCCGACATGACATTAAATCCGCAAGCAGTTTTAAATGAGATTTTTTCCTTTAAAAATGACATTTGGTGCAGGGACTGTTCTAAACATGGGAAACACGCGTCACTTTACAGGCATACTATAGACACCCCCCAGGTACGATATTTAAAGGAATATTTCACTTTTTTTTTTTTTTACTTTAAGCATCATTAAAATCACTGCTCCCGAAAAAACGGCCGTTTTTAAAAGTTTTTTTTGCATTGATACATGTCCCCTGGGGTAGGACCCGGGTCCCCAAACCCTTTTTAGGACAATACCATGCAAATTAGCCTTTAAAATGAGCACTTTTGATTTCGAATGTTCGAGTCCCATAGACGTCAATGGGGTTCTAACGTTCGTGCGAACTTTCGGTCCGTTCGCGGGTTCTGGTGCGAACCGAACCGGGGGGTGTTCGGCTCATCCCTAATAGGGAGGGCCTCAGTTCTAGAAGTGTTGACTTTATACCCGGAAATAGCACTAAAAGAGGTCAATAATTTATGTAGTGAGGGAAGAGATATCAGCGGGTTAGTGATAGTGAGCAAAATGTCGTCTGCAAATAACGATAATTTATATTCCCCCTGTCTCATCACCACCCCACGTATATCTGGATGAACACGGATAGACTCGGCTAGGGGTTCTAGGCACAGGATAAAAAGCAGTGGCTAAAGGGGACAACCCTGCTGAGTTCCATTTGTCATAGGGAAGCCAGGAGACAGAAAGGACGACATTTGCACCTGCGCTGAGACAGTTGAATATAAGGCCTCTAAAGCTTTTAAAAAAGGACCATCAAAACCATATATTTTTAAGGTGGCAAAACATGTAGGGCCAACTTAGCCTGTCAAAAGCTTTCTGCGCGTCTAAACTCAGAATCAATGCTGAACGGGAGGTTCTATCCAAAAGGTCTATTAGGTCTATTGTACGGCGGGTGTTATCTCCCGCGTGTCTACCAAGGACAAACCCCACCTGATCCCTGTGTACCAGTTTGGGGCTGAGCGCGGAGAGTCGGGAAGCGAGAATTTTAGTAAATATCTTGTAGTCTGAATTTAGGAGGGCTATGGGTCTGTAGTTATCTGGAATAGAGGGATCCTTTCCAGGCTTAGGGATAACTGAAATAAATGAATGGGAGAACTGTGGATGTGGAGAAGTACCCTTGAGGAGGGAATCATATAAAGCTAGCATATGAGGAGATAGAATGTCAAAAAAAGATTTGTAGTGTGAGTAGGGCCAGCCGTCTGGGCTGTGGGATTTGTGTAATGGGAGATTTTTATTATAGCAAAGAGTTCTTCAGTTGATACTGCTACTTTCTAAATCCGTTGTAAATAGTTTCGGTAGCTTTATATTGGAAAAAAAGGACTCAAAATTTCCTTGGGTAAATTCAAAATGGTTCTCCGGGGTCAGGCAATTATACAGTTTGTTGTAGAAGTTGCCAAAAATGTTGTACATCTCACAAGGGCAGTGTGTTCTAGATTCGTCTGACTGTAGAAGAAATTCAGGCAAGTAATTGAACAGACGAGGGCATAACTTATTAACTAACATCCTGTGGGGTTTATTGGAGTATTCATAACATTTTTGCTTTGTCCACAACATGGACCTAGCTGTTTTGTCAAGTTTTGTTGATTTAATTTGTTCTCTAAGATGAATGGCTTTACGTAGTTTCATCACTGTGGGACCACCCAGAAGACTCCGCTCAGCAATTATTAGAGCGGACATTAAGGACTGTAAAAGACTATTTTTATCCTTCTTCAACCGAGCGCCCTCAGCTACACACACACCTCGGAAAACAGCCTTGTGTGCTTCCCACAGTATAGAAACCTGAGACACCGATCCAGAGTTGAGTAAAAAATACTCTTTCAAGCCATTTGCTAGGATAGAGTGGGATACGTCAGATTGCAGAAGGTGGTCATTAAAACGCCAATGACAGGATTTGGTATAGGTCTGGGATAGCATAAGATTTAACATAATGGGCGCATGGTATGACCATGTAATGGGAGAAATATCTGATTCGACTACATAAAGGGATGAGTGGGGCAGAGATAAAAAAATGATCAAGGCGGGAATACATTTTATGAGCTGGTGAATAAAACGTAAATTGTTTAGCAGAGGGATGTGTTATCCTCCATGAGTCGTAGAGTCTGTATGACCTAATATATTTACGGAAGGCATTGGCTTGGGACAATACTCTTTTAGATGGGGTAGTACTAAAAACGGTTTGTCTGTCCCTAGTGGGTGACATGACCAGATTGAAGTCCCCACCAACTATCATAAAAGGTTGTGAGCGAAATTGGGGAGCATCAAAAACTTTGTTGAGGAAATCAATCTGGCCCGTGTTTGGAGCGTACAAATTAACCAGTGTAAATGTCCCATGAGGGTCCACATGAGACCTCCGAACCTTGACAGGGCATGCTTTTCTGATCAAGATTGCCACTCCTGCCTTGCCCGTGGAGTCAGAGGCAAGAAAGGAAGTGGGAAAAAACCTTGAGGCAAATTTTAATGATCCGCTTGCCCGAAAGTGGGTCTCTTGGATCATCACCACGTCTGCACCCGAGGCCCTGAAATCTTTCAGGGCCATCCAGTGCTTACTAATGGAGGCCTCCCAGTCTCCAGGACCCCTACGGGGAAGTAGAGAGAGAGGATCGGGCAGTCTGACGCCTCCTGGGGACTCGGCTGCGTGTGATGATGCAGATTGTCTTACTCACTGTGTCCCAGGAGAGCACCTGTAATCCAGCCCACAGGCCGCGTCAGATTGGAAGGCCGTAGGAAGTTGAGACCGGCCGTCGGATGGACTCCCGCAGCCTCTTCGAGTTGGCAAGCCAATCCGTGTGTTCCCCAGAGACAAAGCGGCCGTCCGGAGTGTGTGGACCGTCCATCCACCCTCCGATTTGTGGGCTCAAATGTTAAGAGCTGCTGGCCCGCATGGCGGCGGAAGGTCCTGGTGGCAGAGGGGAAACCTCAATTTAGAATAGGATCTGGCCGGTCCAGATTACAAATAAACACCGGGGCAGAGCAGCAGAAGTCTGGGATCAAAAGTATGTAGCTTGTGGTTGTGGCAGCATTAAAAGAGGCAACAGATGGCTCTAGATTGGTGCAGGCTATGAGGAGCTCAACTCGCACACGTCTCTCCAGCTGCACGTTCGGACACGCCCCCGGGAAATTAACCTTTAATTGACATTTTAACCTGTGTGTGCCACCTTCTGTGTCTGTACCAAGGACAAACATTTCAGGGTATGTAAACTTTTTATTAGGGCCATTTGGGTGATTTCTGTTATCATTATCCAAAAAACAATGTGATAATAAATGGCTTCATGTGATTGCTATCCTTAAATAAAAGACAGTTTATTGGCATGATCAGTCATATTTTCAATTTTGATGCTAAACTTTAACAATTTCTGCCAGGATATGCAAACTTTAGAGCACAATTATATAATAATTTGCTCATTGTGAGTATTTGGCCAATCTACAAGTGCAAACTACAAGTGCAAAGTGCACTTGAAATCGCACTGAAAGTGCACTTAGAAGTGCAGTCGCTGTAAATCTGAGAGGTAGATCTGAAATGAGGGGAAGCTCTGCTGATTTTATTATCCAATCATGTGAAAGCTAAAATGCTGTTTTTAAATTTTCTTGCATGTCCCCCCCCTCCTTGGATCTACAGCGAATGAACTTCCAAGTGCACTTTCGGTGCAATTTTAAGTGCACTTTGCACTTGTAGTTTGCACTTTTAGTGCAAAGTGGATTTGCCTTTAGTAAATAACCCCCATTGTCTGTCCTATGCCACTTAAAAAGTAAGAGTGGCACAGAACGGGAGAAAACACAACCTTTTTTGTCAAAATGAAGGGGCAACACTCATAGTTGTGAGATCCTCTTGTATTTTGACTCAAAATTTAGTAATTTTGCTATGGAACCAATCTTTAATTCTAAATAGGTATACTGTATGGATGTAAAGAGATATGTGTAGCAAAGAGACTCTTCCTCTGTTTTGTTAGCTTTAGGATGTTTCTATGAATTCTGGCGTTTTCGTGTACCCATAGAAAGGTTCAAATCAAGTAAATGGGTTGAGAAAGTGAAGGGGTTTGGGCATTATATCCATTTACCGTATATACTCGAGTATAAGTCGAATTTTTCAGCACATTTTTGTGTGCTGAAAGTGCCCCCCTCGACTTATACTCGAGTCAAGCACTTTTCTGCAGCAAAAAATGTCATTTTCCAAATTTGGTGTGCAAACCCAGTGGAACTGGTACCATAACATATCCAAAGCTGGGGTTCCTAGCACCAAGTAGCCCTGAGATACGGGGCCCCAAAACTGGTTCGGAAAATGTCATTCTCTGCTGCAGAAAAGTGCTTGACATTTTCTGAACTGATTTTTGGGGCCCTGTATCTCGGCGTCAATTGGTGCTAGAAACCCCAGCTTTGGAAATTTTATGGTGCTAGTTCCACTGGGTTTGCACACCAAATTTGGGGTTCTTAGCACTAAGTGGCCCCGAGATACGGGGCCCCAAATTCGGTCAACTGTGTCTATCTGCAGCAATGTCATTTCGGGACCCTTTGGGTTCAGAGACCCCAAATTTTGGCTGCAGCTAGGGGGCATCTAGGAACCCTTAACTACCGAGTTTGAAGTTCAGGGGACCTATGGCTGCAAATGGGCACAGTGAGGCATGCAAATGGGCACAGTGATGCTGCAAATGGGCATTGTTGACCCTCTTTTCCACTTAAAGTAGCTGTGCATTTCTCACCCTCATCTTATACTCGGGTCAATAAGTTTTTTCCATTTTTTTTGTGGTAAATTAGGGCCTCGACTTATGCTCGGAACGACTTATACTCAAGTATATACGGTAATTATGCTGATGCACCAAAACCATGAGAAACAGTGTTTCTCATATGATTATAGGCATGTGTGGCACTGACAATGCAAGGTTAAACGGTTTATACAGTGGATATAAAAGTTCTACACACCCCTGTTAAAACGTCAGGTTTCTGTGATGTAAAAAAAATGAGGCAAAGATAAATCATTTCAGAACTTTTTCCACCTTTAATGTGACCTATAATCTGTACAACTCAATTGAAAAACAAACTGAAATATTTTAGGGAGGGGAGTAAAAATAAAAAACTAAAATAACGTGGTTGCGTAAGTTTGCACACCTTTGTATAACTGGAGATGTAGCTGTGTTCAGAATTAATCACATTCAGACTCATGTTAAATAGATATCAGTACATACCTGTCATCATTTAAAGTGCCTCTGATTAACCCCAAATAAAGTTCAGCTGTTCTAGTAGTTCTTTCCTGACATTTTCTTAGTCGCATTCTACAGAAAAAGCCATGGTCTGCAGAGAGCTTCTAAAGCGTCAGGAGAGATCTCATTGTTAAAAGGTATCAGTCAGGAGAAGGGTACAAAATAATTTCCAAGGCATTAGATATACCATGGGACACAGTGAAGATAGTCACCATCAAGTGGAGAAAATATGGCGCAACAGTGACATTACCAAGAACTGGATGTCCCTATAAAATTGATGAAAATACGAGAAGAAAACTGGTTAGGGAGGCTTCCAAGAGTCCCACAGCAACATTAAGGGAGCTGCAGGAATATCTGGCAAGTACTGGCTGTGTGGTACTTGTGACCACAATCTCCCGTATTCTTCATATGTCTGGGATATGGGGTAGAGTGGCAAGATGAAAGCCTTTTCTTACCAAGAAAAACATCCACAGCTGGCTAAATTTTGCAAGAACACATCTGAAGTCTCCAAAAAGCATGTGGGAAAATGTGTTATGGTCTGATAAAACCAAGGGTGAACTTTTTGCCCATAATTCCAAAAGATATATTTGGCACAAAAACAACACTGTACATCACCAAAAGAACACCAAACCCACAGTGAAGCATGGTTTTTGCAACATCATGCTTTGGGGCTGTTTTTCTTCAGCTGGAACAGGGGCCTTAGTCAAGGAAGAGGGACTTATGAACAGTTTCAAATACCAGTTAATATTGCCACAAAACATTCAGGCTTCTGCTAGAAAGCTGAACATGAAGATGAACTTCATCTTTCAGCATGACAATGACCCAAAGCATACATCCAAATCAACAAAAGAATGGTTTCACTAGAAGAAGATTTAGACCCTGTTCACACCTATGCGAATTAGATGCGACTTAAACCGCATCCAATTCACAGGACATTTTAAAATACCTGCATTTGAATGCATCTGGTTCACATATGTGCGTTGCATTCGCACTGCGCATTGCCCAAAAAACATTTGCGTTTTCTGGCTATTGCGGTGCGAATTACAAGCACATTATCTTCTATGCGAACGCATCTGATTCGCAGATGCATTCTGTTGTGAATAGGCATTCTCTCCTTCTCCTCACTACACCTCCCCCCTCTCCCTGCTCACTGATCCGCAGCTACAACAGAGAGAAACCGCTGAACAGCTGTTTTTTCTCTTCACAGAGAAAACAGAGCTGGAATTCGCACCGCACATGTGTGAACCCAGCCTAAAGTTTTGGAATGAAGAAGAAAAAATTGGATGACTGGCGCTATATAGATTAGTGAATGTGTGGCCAAATTGCCACACATTCACAAGCACTAAATACAACCAGTATTAGTGAATGCATAAACCATCTGTGCAGTAATATATCACAATCAGTGCAAACAAATGTCACAAATAAAGTCCAAGCGAAATAAATGTATTAGAAAATCATTGTGAATGGTTAAAAAATAGTCCATAAGAAGAACCCCAAAGGTGAAATAGCAATCACGGGTCTTTCAACCGCATGGAACCTTAGATGTGTAGGACCACCACCAACAGTAAGAGCCTGGCCGCTTACCAGAACCCCATGACCCCCCGTTACAGAGGGTCTAAGAGGGCTTTTGAGATCCTAGTGGTCCGGACGTTCCAGGAGCAGAGATGGAAATGGAAACTGGAAAGGGCGTCAGGTGCTGGGATGGAGAGGATGGGTCCACAGGAAGGGGGCTCAGCCCTCAGCATAGTATTGTCATCATAGGAGAAAAGAAAGGGAGGGCTCCCATAGTGTGAAATCAGATGGCAATTTATTGTAGAAAAAAGCGTAAACACTCACATGTAAGCAAGACAATCAGCATTATCAATGGAAGAACAGACTGTGGCACCGGCCGGATGACCACAGAAAGGCTCGTCCTGTTAGATGTACAGCGACAGTGGGAGGTGGCGCGATGATACCGCTCAGCCCTACGCTGCATTTCGCAAAAAAATTGCATCTTCCAAGACGCAATTTTTTTGAGAAACGCAGCATAGGGCTGAGCGATATCATCGCGCCACCTCCAACTGTCTCTGTACATCTAACAGGACGAGCTATCTGTGGTCATCCGGCCGGTGCCACAGCGTAGTATTCACTAATACTGGTTGTATTTAGTGCTTTTGGTGTGGCAATTTGGCCACACATTCACTAATCTATATAGCGCGAGTCATCCAATTTTTTCTTGTTTATGTTATGTGTTTGTGTCACATTTTAGATATCGCTGCTTTTTTATCACATCTTTAGACACTTTGAAGCGCAATTATTTTTTATTTTTTCTAAAGTTTTGGAATGGCCCAGCCAGAGCTTAGACCTGAATCTGATTGAAAATCTGTGGGGTGATCTGAAGAGGGCTGTGCACAGGTTATGCCCTTGCAATCTGACAGATTTGGAGTGTTTTTGCAAAGAAGAGTGGACAAATATTGCCAAGTCAAGATGTGCCATGCTGATAGACTAAAACAATAAACAAGTAACAAGGCGCAATATGCAGATACATTACAATATAGTACCTAATAGTCCAGGAATGTGGGTGTACAAATGTGTACACTGGTAATATAAAACCATACTATTGATCTTCCTTCCGTTATTCCTTCCCCAGATCTTTTTGAATATGATGGTGACATCATTGATGCTTTGGAATCTCTCACTGGAGAAGAAGACACACTCAGTCTTCTCACACAACATCTCGCCACCTCCCCACCCATTTCATACTCATCCCTCAAACCTAAATCGGTTTTCTATCCTGCTCAATCCAAAGGGCCTTATCTGGAAAGTTTCTATAGAGTAGTCTATGCCGACTTTCTTAAACTTTGCCAGTCTTCATCTCGTGTACCACCCCATATACACAATCTTTCCCCCTCAGAAATTCAGGCCTTAGATTCTTTAATCCACACGTCAGATTTCATTATCAAATCTGCGGACAAAGGGGGAGGTATAGTTTTGCTTAACAAAGCGGACTACATCAAAGAAGCCAATAGACTCCTTTCTGATAAGACTACATATCGGAAGCTCAAAAAAGACCCCACCATAGATTTTACTATTGAGGTTAATGTGATAGTCAAGTCAGCTCTTGATATGAGTGATTAACAAAACTGAAGCCTCTTTTTTCACTAAAAGTTTCTATCAGACCCCATATTTTTATTACTTGCCCAAAGTACATAAAAACCTTCCCTCTCCTCCTGGCAGACACATTGTGGCTGCCATGGACAGTGTCACTACTGGGTTCAGTCAGTATATTGACCAATTTCTTCAACCGATTGTCCAACAGTTACCTTCCTACATCAGAGATGGTACACACCTCCTAGAATTACTTACACCTTATAAGTGGGAGTCTTCCTACATATGGTTGTCATTAGACGTTACCTCACTCTATACCTCCATCCCCCATCAATTTGGCCTATTATCTTTGGAATTCTACCTTGCACAAGATCCCTTTATGAACTCCAGACAGGCCGCATTTATCTTGGAGGCTACCAATTTCTGTTTGACTCACAATTATTTCAATTTTGATGGCGAATTCTACCTGCAAATACAAGGGACTGCCATGGGAGCCAACTTCGCTCCCTCATACGCCAACTTAGCTATGGGATATTGGGAAGAACATTACATCTCACATAACAATCCGTATTCATCCTACATTGTATTTTTTGGCCGATACATAGACGATTTAATTGTAATCTGGGATGGTCCTATTGATTCTATTACTTCATTTGTAGACCACTGCAACCACAATCTCTACGGTTTATCTTTCACATACGTCTCTGATCCCAATTGCTTGGCCTTTTTGGACCTCGAATTGAGTCATGTAGATGAAAGTATAATTGCAAAGAATTACATCAAACCCACAGCTGGCAACTCTTTTTTACATTATAAGAGTTGCCACTACCCAAAATGGATCAATAACATACCCAGAGGCCAGTTTTGCCGCCTTAGACAAAATTGTACTCGAGATACTGACTATGACACCCAGAGTCTCCTACTAAAAAAGTTTGCTGATAAAGAATATCCCCAAGAGTTAGTGGACCAAGCTTGTAATTACTATTCAAAAGGAAAACCCACCAAAAAAGCAAGGGAAGTCACATCAGACCACTCGATGAGATTTTTGACTATTTTTAATTTTCAATATAAAAAAATTGGAAAATATTTTGCAAAAACATTGGAACATACTTCAACAAGACCCCCTCCTCAAAACTATTCTCCCAAACATACCTAGGATTACTTACCGGAAGGCCCCATCTTTGAAAAATAAAATTGCTCCGAGTAAATTTCCGTCAGATCATATCATTACTAACCCCACCCAGCTTATACCCCTAGTGGGCATGTTTCAGTGTAAAAAGATTCGCTGTAAAACTTGCTCATTTGTCCAGCATGGTAAAAAATCTTTTGTTTCTAAAGGTAAAACATACTTATTGGATCAATTTTACAACTGCTCATCTGAGTTCATTGTATATGGCCTAAAGTGCCCTTGTGGGTTGATCTATGTTGGACGCACCATCTGCCCTCTGAGGCAACGGTTTGGACAACATCGACGACTCATTGAGGGTGGCAAAGACCTACATAGTGTTCCTCGTCACTTTGCTGAACATCACAAAAAATCCACCGTTGGTCTCGAAGTGTGGGTTATCGAGCAAATCTCCAAATCTATGAGTCAAGCCGAACGTTTTAAAAAACTGTGTGCGAGAGAGACGTTTTGGATATATTGCCTTGACGTCCTCTCGCCCGGTGGCCTCAATGAAGGTATAGAAATAGCCACAGTACTATAGTCCTTCTTGCCTTACATTTCCTTTACTGATTACTCTGATACTGTATTTTGGATATGTTTTATGTCTATATTTATAGGTATATATATTTCTGTCATTTTATCACAGGTTTTATCTTCCCACCTGTTTTATATAATATATTTTATTGGGGGTAGCGGGTTCGTTCCAGTAAGTATTGGTAACCCAAGAGGTGAAGTGATGCCTCTTGTGTATGGGTGTGTATGTGCATACCTGTGTATATGCGTGTGTGTATGTGTATATACATGTATATGCTTGCCTCCCTTCAAACCTCCCCCCCTCCTTCCAAAACCCCAACTCCCTCCCCCCTTTTTCTTCTTTTCCCTTTGCCCCCCCCCTTTCCCTTCCTCTCCCCCCCCCCCTTTCTCTTCCTCTTCTTTCCCTCCCTTTTTTCCCTCTCGCTATCAATCGTATGTATATGTGCACATATACTCCGTCTCTTTTTCTCCAATATGGTATCCAGCTTATATCCTTAATTTCATATATTATATAACTCTTGCGTTACATGATTTTTTATAATTTTTTGTTTTTTCCACATTCTCCAATCATACATTCATTTATATCTATCCATTATATTTACATCCATTTATACCCATTTATTATATTTATACATGTATATTTATTTCTATAGTTTTTTTATTTTCTAGCATACATTTATTTATTTTTTTATTCCCTGACCATATATCTATTTTTATTATTTACATATTTATTTATATTATTTACAATATTCATATATTTGTATCTACTTTTAGCTTGTCATTCTTTCATCATCATTTTTTATTTATTTTTTTTTTCAAAAAATATTTTCTCCATTATTCTTTACCATTTTTAAATTATACACACAGTTTTCTGTCCCATTTTCTGCCCCATTTCCTGTTTTCACAGCTTTCTGTCCCATTTTCTGCCCCATTTCCTGTTTTCCATTTCCTGTTTTCTGCCCCATTTCCTGTTTTCTGCCCCATTTCCTGTTTTCACAGTTTTCTGTCCCATTTTCTGCCCCATTTCCTGTTTTCTGCCCCATTTCCTGTCTTCTGCCCCATTTCCTGTCTTCTGCCCCATTTCCTGTTTTCTGCCCCATTTCCTGTCTTCCTTAGTTCCTCCCCTTCCCCTCTCCATTAGCCTGTGTCTCCATTCATGTTTTTGGTTCCACCCCTCGGTCCGCCTATATTAAACCCCTCCATGTATTGTGTATCCATGCTTGAAAAAGGAATGTGGCTATTCCATCCATCTATAGCTAGCAATTTCAGAAACGCGTCGCATGTTGATGACGTCACGGCTCGGCGCCGGCCTGTGTCTGCTTTCCAAGCCTCGTTTCCATCTCACATACACGGCCGTGTCTCTTCCCTCACCACACAGGGACAATACGATCACTGGAGATACAGCGCAGACCTGCCATCCAGCCAGACGTCTCTCTCCTCCTTTCCACAGATATTCATGCTATTATTGGACTGATTCCTTCCTTTTCCACTGGACTACCTATACCATCCTCCAGGGACATTGCATTTCACCTATGTGTGTATGTGCTCTGTCATCTGCACCCCTGCTTGCCTGGATTGGATTGTGCTCCAGCTACACTGATACAACTTCTACCTGCAGCCCTGTGTTTTTCAACCTTCCAGCCTTCACTACGCTCCTGTACATGCCTTCTCCTACTTTCATGTGAGTGGATATTTTATTTAAAATAAAGTGTTTATGATAATTTCCCGGAGGCGCCCCTATTCCTTGTCTTTTTTCATGCTGATAGACTCATACCCAAAAAAGACTGAAAATCAAAAGGTGCTTCAACAAAGTATTAGTTTAAGGGTGTGCATACTTCTGCAAACATTATTTATTTATTTATTTATTTATTTATTTTACTTCCCTCCACCTAAAAGATTTCAGTTTGATGTTTAATTGAGTTGTACAGTTTATAGGTCACATTAAAGGTGTAAAAAGTTCTGAAATTATTTTATCTTTGTCTCATTTTTTTACATCACAGGAACCTGACATTTTAACAAGGGTGTGTAGACTTTTTATATCCACTGTATTTATCAGAATAATTACTTAGTTTCCCGTGTTAGTGGAAGGGGAAATCGGATATCAAAAGGAAAGATTTTGGTGGAATAGACAGATATTTAGGTTTTCCTTTTTTATTATAATGACCTGAAGTTGCTTAGAAAACCAAGTATTTCAAATTCTTTAATAATGAATGGAAGAGAGGTATGTAATCAGATAACATACAGTAAGAGGTTCCTGCCATATAATGTAGCGATGATTTGGAGTGATGGTCAACAGGCTGAATCCTAGATACTGTATGTTGGGTTTGTTATGTGGCATGTTGGCTAGATGTTCCATTGTAAGGATATACAGTAGAGCTATGGGGATAGATCAACATACTTGATCCAAGTCAGAAATTCAAACTATTGAGGCCAGAGAGTCAGTATGTTAGCATTTGAAGAATGAGAAATCAGCCATGGCAGTCTGCATGTTTTCCTCTGGAAAAGTTTCTTTTAACCATTTTTTAACTAATTTGTCAATTTCTTGTCATGCTCTTGCTGCTATTCCACATCAGTGGAGCTGATTTACATAGACAAAGAAAACTGGAGCAAAAGTAGACCATTTAATCCAAGGAACTAGTAAAGGTTGATCTTTTAAATGACACGAGGAATATATTGATCGCTTTGAACAAATAATTCAAATGGTCCCAAACTATCTGTTTAAACAATGTACAAAACGTTCACATTTACAATAGTGACATATAATAAACGCAATCCCATAATACCATCACATATTAATGCAAATCTGTTGCTTGTGTATTGAATGAAGGATAATTTCTTGTATCTTTATCTACACTTAGCACTTCTGTTTCAGCACATCTGCTGTTGGCCATTATGAGGGGTTCCCAATTTTCCTGCTGGAATAATTATTTATACTATTGGTAAATACAACAGGAGGAGCTCAAAGATGGGCAGAAACATCCTATACTCCCAAGCAGACAGGAACAGTTTCAGATTTCTGACTTATTATTGGAGTATCCAAGACATAAAAGAAGCTGGTTCAACCTACTAGGCTCTCTCTAGCTTTTGTGTGGTAAATACCACTAGGCCACAACGCTTAGCCTATATGTATGCATCATTGGAATCTATCCTCAGATCTTTACTTTAAGTCTTACCATTCTATCTGTACTTGCCACATATTTTCTCCCTTACTTATGTTTTTTTCATTTCCTTTCAGAAACTAAGTTATGGTAACTGAACTGGTGTTTCACCACAGGGGTTTTTATTACATTAACAGTATAAACTGGTTATAATGAAGCTAAATATGAATAATGTATGTTTTTTCTGACTCTAATTAGAGACTCTCATTAGTAAGTCAGGGGGGAGGTTTTATACTTGAGAGCTCATTACCTGAATTCTACCCCATGAGGGGGCTGATTACATGAGTCACATTGCCCTGTAGGGTGTCACAGGAACAGGGAGTAAGTGGGACATTCAGTTATACATCTGGAAAATCTACGGTTCCAGTTTGGGAGTGCAAGAAAAAAATAACACGTTTTTGGCAAGTTTCAACATACTGATGTTTTTTTTTCAAGCATCTTGTATAAGAGAAGTATAACAAACTGTATTTTAGTTTACAATTATTATGTATTCAGAAAACCCATCTTGCAGGCCTGAACCTTAAAAAAAAGCCAGAAGAGTTTTTATGCTCATAAAAAAATCATCATTAATCAGCAGGGAAAAGCATTATTCCTTTTGTGTTTTACCTTGTAAGATTAACTTTATTCAGAATTTGCACTTTTGAGATCTGAGATCTGTGCTAGCATGAATGGTTGCTATAAGATTCTCTAGAAAGTAACCAGCTCCTTTTTTACACTTAATCAGATCTGGTTTCTAAAAGCAATAAAAAGAATGAAAATAAAAAGAATAACCTTTAGCAAAAAGAGTCAAATCAAAAAACCGTTGGCTAGAAACAGCTATCAGAAAATCGTAATTGTCAACAGTTTCCAATAGGAAACACAGATAAATGTATGTTACGTGTCTTATTTGAGATCATACAGTAACAGAGAACAACATAATTGTGCATATTTTGCAGGGTTTGATTATTTTGTACTATACTAAATATGGATGTTCAGTTTCTTATAGGCATTTTACACTTTAAATGCTTATAAAGTTTATATATACTTCACCTAACTCCTATGAGCTCAGGGTGGCACAAACTGTGACAACAATGTGCTAAGTGTAGTAACTAATAGTAGCCAATCAAACTTAATCTTAGAGCCATATATTCACACCACATCTAAGGCAGTATCAATGCTAAGTACAACACTCCTGTAAAAATGGAGACGAGTGTCCCAGGTCAGGAGCAGTAACCTATGGACTTCTTAAGGTAGCCACAAAGATTAAAATCTGTTGGTACAATCTACTATTCTAAATGGTACACAAATAAACATATCTTAGCATCAAACATTTAAAAAAAATGGCTAAAAAAAGAAAATGTGGACCTATGCATTTATTACATGTGCAGAGGTATGTGATTAATGATGCTTGTTCTGCCCCACGTTCATGTATTTTTTTATGTCTTGTATTGAACTGCATTAGATAATCAGTTTTGTGTAGTATGCTGACATCTAGTGGTGGTTTTGAGTCAATACAACTTGTTTATTATGGAATTGTGTTATTTTTCTCTGTGCACCTTTCCTGTGTAGAGCTATTTAGTTTAGTCCTAGCTAGACCCTCCCCACTTCTTCCATATTCCCTCATCCAGTGTTACCCATTCAGAGTGACAGGTCTCAGGAAAGTCATTGTCTTCTTACATTTCAAAAGACTGAAAAAACATCCTCTGTACTGCAATTGTCTGAAGTAAATTTGCATTGAATTCAACTTCTGTGTCTTATTGAAGAATTGGACTGCTGGTGGATGGTGCTAAGTGAGCAGGTGACTATACTGTCAAGACAGAATGGGTCTAAGGAGGTATGCCCATGCATAAATCGGCATTTGAAACAGAACAAAGCTTTAATACAGCAAATATTGCAATACAATGAAAATGTAAAATATATATGCATAAAAAATTAGGGATCATAAGGACAGGGAACTAGAGTTTTGTTTTCAAAGAATAAGGCATATTCTGGGAAATTCGTTAAGAGAGACATTAACACCCTTTAGAATTCCACTGGGGTGCAGCATCAAAACTGTTGGTGCTTGCGCCCAATTTATGTACTAGTCACAGACAGGTAAATGGATATGTTAGTGCTCACGCTGAGGTTGGAGTGTTCATACTGAACACTCCTTCCTCAGTGTGCTTCCCCCCCCAGCCAATGCATCCATCACACAGACAGGCGCATGGCTAAGGAGCTTTGCACTAGGGTAAAACAAAGCCTGTTGGGGAACTAAGATACAAGAGACAGCATACAGCTGTGGGCAAATCCATAGCCTCGATTCAGTCCAATGGATACTATTGAACCCATCCACTGCTGCGCACTGTATATTAAAGGTAAAGAAGACCTGATGGAAAACTAGTCTCCCAGCTCCCCATCAGACTCTGCTTGCCCAGTAGCAAGCCATTTTAAAATATGGATATGAGCCATGCAACATGTTATGCAATAGGGCAATGCATCTGCCGTCATCCCTAGCAGCATAAACTTACTTTTCCTTTGCTCCTCTACTTCTGGGATTGAAGAAAATACCGGTATCTCTAGGTGTGAAAGAACCAGTTCCTGTCATGTCACAGGCTGGCGATTGGGTCATTGACCCAGCGACTCAGAGTTTAGCCCCAGACAGGACTGACATTCTTCATTCTACTCTTCTTCTACTGAAGGATCAGTAATGCTTGATATCACCCCATTTGTATGTAAATGGAGTCAATTTGGAACATTTCAGGTAGGATAATAGTTTTGGACCTTTGCTTGATCACATACAATCACGTGAAAAGGTAAGTACATCCCATAGAAAACGTTCATTTTTTTTAAACACATTTGAACAGGAAAACATAAGATCTATGTTTACACAGTGTCTACAGATAGAAGTGATAAATTTTTAATAGAAAACAAGGAAAATGTGCTTTTTAATTCAATTAAAATATTAATAGTTTAATGGTGTAGTGTGGAAAAAGTAATAACACCCTTAACCGCAGAAGCCTGTAGCACATGGGTATTAAAACTGAACACATCCTATTTACTATCAATCACTTGTATTCATTTTAAAGAGTAAGCAGTCCCTATTGCTTTAGTAAATCAATCCCAACAAACCTGTTGGTGAGAAGGAGAGAAGGAGCAGAAAACTCATGTAAACATTCTAGTAATAGACCTCTTTTGTGGGAGCAGAAAACTCAATCATTGTGCAGCAGGACATTTAGTCAGCAAATAGGACTACCCCAATGTACAGTAGATATATTATTACAATCTATACGCATTTATTTCAAGATGATCTATTTTAAATGTTTACATGATAAAATATAAAATACTACATATTCTCTTTAATGATTGCCCCAGCTTTGCTCTGATGATTAATGCTTTTGCTTTGGGGCCATCATTAGGATCAGCTTTTAGTTTTCTGATCTGCTAATGGGCTATCAAAATATAATAGGTTTTATGAAGTCTATTAGTTGTCAGCTTTATACAACAAACTGTTACATTCCTTACACATTTAGCAAATAAGAACATTGACAACTACCAGGGCTAGATTTTGGTGTCTGTAAATCATTACCCCTGGTAAGCACCAATGCCACTCTGCTATGGCATTGTATCTTAGGCTTCTCCTTTTGATAATTGTTTATCTTTCACCATGTAGGAAAGGGGTTTTCTTTCTTATGGTATCATTTAATGTTCTTGTAGCTATAACTGCAGTTAAATGTGGTTATATGGAGAACCAATCGTGTGGATATCTCCTGTCACCTGATTTGGGAAATAGAGAATTTTATGTATATAAGCCCAAACACCACTTTTGAGCCTCCTACTAAAAATATACAAATATATTGTATTTTTTTAAAGGAAAATGCTGAACTCCTTACAAACTGCCTAGCTCTTTTAAAGTGGTTGTAAAGCCACTGTATCATATTCATACAATCCCTTCCGTTAGATAACATGATGTGTCCGAGTGTATGTGCTATAAAGCAAATATATTGATTTCTACCTAATTTCAGAGCGCCTCTAGGCGCTCACGTGAATGCGCGTCGCTCTCCTCTCCTGGACTGACAACTACATCGGGAGGGGCTGAGAACACCCACTGAGGTCAGCTGGGAGGAGGGGAGGGGAGGAGAGGAGGAGAGAGGCGAGGGGTCACTTAAGTGCCAAGAGGCGCTCTGAAATAAGGTAGACATCTGCATATTTTTTATATAGCTCATACAGGCCACTGGGACACATAATGTTATCTAACAGAGGGGATTGTATTATTATGATACAGTTATAGCAGCAGCAAGGGGCGGAAAGCAGAGCAAAACTGTCACTAGCTGACTGGCAGGGAGGGAGGGGGAAAGGAGGACAGAGAACAGCTGAGGATGATGCAGGCACGTAAATTGACCACGGTGTCAGGGCTCAGCAGCTACGATAAACCGTGGTCAGTTAACAGGGGAGAGGGCAGCACCAGGCAGGATCAGACAGTTATTTTAAATTATACAAAGGGCCAAATTACACAGCACAAGCCAGATGCTGAATAACATGCTTTAAGGGAACAGGATCAATTTTTTTTTCTTTAGGGTTACAAACCTTTTAAGAGAAGCTCATTGGTAGCGCCAAACAGTGAGTTTACTCAATGCCAGAAATACGTTTCAGAGCTTTTTCTGCTCAGGTTTGTTTAAAACAAAGCAAAAAGTTTATACTTGAATAGTTTCCCATGCAGGGGGTTCTCACCATCAATGCAACAAAACACAGGATTCAGCCTTGTGGCTTTCTTTGCAGCTTCAATGCTCAGGCCTCCTGCCCTGGTCCTCCAGACTGTCAAACACACAGTCCCAGTGCCCATGCACAAAAACCTGTACTTTTGGCAGTTTGACTGTTTCTCCCACAGCTCCCAGCTGCTACATCCTCACAGGCTCGGACCTTTGTCTGTCTTGACCTGGACAGTACAGTACAACATGCACCTGTCACAGCTCCCTACGCACACTGACCCCCTCGGGAGAGTGGAGCCACTGACCTTTAACTCTGTCTCTAACATAAACCCAGCACACACCTGCATCATTAGTGTGCTTTCTTCCTAGAAAACCTGGCACAACCTGGTACAGGCTCAATCTTTATATATATATATATATATATATATATATATATATATATATATATATGTATATATATATACATATACATATATATATATACACACACACACACACACACTATATTACCAAAAGTATTGGGACACCTGTCTTTACACACACATGAACTTTAAAGGCATCCCAGTTGTTTAGGAGTGTGTCTATGGGTCTTCCAGAAACGCATTTGTGAGGTCAGGCACTGATCTAGACGAGAAGGTCTGGCTTGCAGTCTCCGCTCTAATTCATCCTAAAGGTGTTCTATTGGGTTAAGGTCAGGACTCTGTGCAGGCCAGTCAAGTTCCTCCACCCCAAACCTGCTTATTCATGTCTTTATGGACCTTGTTTGTAGACTGGTGCACAGTCATGTTGGAACAGGAAGGGGCCATCCCCAAACTGTTCCCACAAAGTTGGGAGCATGAAATTGTCCAAAATGTCTTGGTATGCTGACGCCTTAGGAGTTCCCTTCACTGGAACTAAGGGACCAAGTCCAACCCTTGAAAAACAACCCCACACCCTAATCCCCCCTCCACCAAATGATTTGGACCAGTGCACAAAGCAAGGTCCATAAAGACATGGATGAGCGAGTTTGCGGTGGAAAGCCAGGCCTTCTTGTCCAACATCCATGCCTGACCTCACAAATACGCTTCTGGAAGAATGGTCAAATATTCCCATAGACACACTCCTAAACCTTGTCGACAGCCTTCTTAGAAGAGTTGAAGCTGTTATAGCTGCAAAGGGAGGGCCAACTCAATATTGAACCCTACGGACTAAGACTGGGATGTCATTAAAGTTCATGTGCGTGTAAAGGAAGGTGTCCCAATACTTTTGGTAATATAGTGTATATATTAATAGGTGAAGGCCAGTGTTACTGCACAACATTGTGGCATTCCACCGCCTATGTTAGGCCCCACAGTGTTCAGGGTACCAACAGATTAAAAGCTGGTTGTTGATTGGTTGAATGAGGTTAAACATATTTATAATCATATTCATAAACATTCAGTTTTAGGTAAGGATTACAAAGAAGATTGTTCAGTCAAAAAAATCAAACTTACCAGCTTTGGATAATTTATTTGTCCTAAACGTTTGCAGCAAAACCAATATTTTATATATTCTTTGCATTTATTTTGGAATAGAGATTATTGAAAGATAATAGTTAAAGTATAATCTTTAATAAATATTTCTTGTTAAAAAAATTCCTAAAATGACACATCACAAAAAAAGCGTAACCTGAAATAGGGTTTAGACTATAATTCTGAGCAAAATGTTACAGTGATGTGCTTCACCAAACAGAACAATAGCTTCTCCAACACCTGCTATTACAGTATCTGTGTTTATACTTCTGAGGAAAAAAGCAAAAAGAACATAGAAGAAAATAATTATTTGGCATCAATAAATACTCTAAGCATACTGTTTCAAACTATTCTTAAAGGGTTGGTTCAGCTTTACCACAAAACTGCCTATGCAGATAAGGGGCTTCTGTAGATAAAAATAAACTGTGCAGCTTTGACTAAAGTTAAATAATACACATAATATACATAGAAAGCCCTGCCATGTATTAAAGTGGTTGTATACCATCATTTGTAATTTTTACCTACAGGTAAGCCTATAATAGGGCTACAATAAGTCTTACCTGTAGGTAAAATGAATATCTCCTAAACTTTAAATCCTAAAGCAGGATTCTTAATCTATTGTGGGCTACAAAAGAAAAGTTAGGTGGCAGTCTCTTTAGTCTTTTTAAGGTTTATTTAACAGGGGTAATGCGTTTTTCTTTGTGTGTTCCTGTTTTTCCTGTCTGTGCTCATGTCCTCAAGTTAACTGAGCCAGCCAGGTGCAATTTTTTACAGTGCAGATGTGTGGTGGATCTGAGGAATTGATTGGCTAGATTTCCATGTAAATTTTCTACTGATCCACATAAAAAGGGCTCACTGAAATGCGCTGAGAGCTCTGCCTGGAAAATACTGCTAAAATGTATGCTGTTATGCTACTGGACTGTTGGGTGGGGGCCGTCAGGTTTCCAGAGAGGCTGGGAATCTGAGGAATCTATGGACTTTTAGCTGCCAGCTTTGAACTTATCACCCTTGTAGACTTACTGCTAATTATAGACTTTAACCCCCTTGGCGGTATTCCCGAGTCTGGCTCGGGGTGGAATTTCATTACCAAAAGCAGTATCCCCGAGCCTCGGGATCGCATCGCAGGATCCTTGTAGAGTTTACATACCTTGTCCCCTGGATCCTGCGATGTCTCCCCGCTGTGATCTGCGAGCCGCCGTGTCTCGCTCGATTCACAGTGCCGAGCTCCGTTCCCTGCGCGCGTTGCGATGCACGGGGACGGAGTTCGGCACCAAATTCAAAAAGTAAAACACACAGTATAGAAGCAGTATACTGTAATCTTACAGATTACAGTACTGTATCAAATAATTACACATCCCCTTTGTCCCTAGTGGTCTGTCCAGTGTCCTGCATGCAGTTTTATAAAAACTGTTCTTTCTGCCTGGAAACTAGAGATTGTCCATAGCAACCAAAACCGTCCCTTTACATCAAAAGCAGGTTTAGACCAGCTAGAAAACAGCGATAATAAATTAGAATCACTTGCAGAATTGAGTGATAGTGATTTGTGGGGAAATCCGTCATCAAACACTAAAAGTAACAAAAGCGACAATTCTGCAACTGAGCAAATTCCAGTGTTTTTGATTTGATTACATTATTGAACAATTTTTACTATTATTATATTATTATTTCTTATAATTATTTATAGTTATTTATTATATTATAATTTTTTATTTCGTTTTTCAAACTTTATCATACCCGGGATGTCTACTAGACTCTTGTTTGGACAGATTTAAGTGAGTTATTCCTAAGAATTACAGGCCTACAATATAAAACGCCAAATTTCTGTGCAAAATAATTGTACCGCTTTCAGCATCAAAAATCTGAAATAATCATACCGCCAGGGAGGTTAAGGATACTTGCTACCTATGTGGAGTATTTGCCTTCATGGACTCTTCTTTTATGGACTTTGCTGCCACTCAGGTATACTCATTGGGAACTAGCACACCTCTGTATAGGATTATATGAGAAGTTGCTTTGCAAAGACTGTATTTCTATGTTTGCATTTCTTCAGTAAAGACTGTTTGTGTTCCTTTAAATGCCTGGTCTGAAGTTTTTTTAAGTGGTGCATTGCATGGCGCATCTAATTGCTTGTAACGTGGGGACTGTAGATTAGAGGAGATACAATACAATTTTAGTCCAGCATGTAGTTTGCTGTCTAGTGTAGGTTATAGTGATGTTGCTAGGGACAACTGTACATGTGTCTTTGCTTAATTCAGCCAATTAGCCAGGAAATGGGTGACTTGGCATAGGGGGATGGTTACTCTGGTAGTGGAGGGGGTTAAGTGCTTGGCACCTTCACTTTTGGACGTTTCCCCATAAACTGGTACTGGACCCACAGCACAGCCTTCCCCAGTGACCTAGCCTTGGAGTCACGGGAAAGTATGGTATGTAGAGAAGGGACCATTAGAGAGATAGCAAGCACGTAGTTACAGAGTGAGGTTCATTTCCTGTATTCATTAGTAAACTGTAGACATGTCACTGGGAATGTGGTGACAGGTATTGCTGGGTTGATGGATGCTGATGCAAGCTCTGTGGCACCTGTTCCTAAATGCTGGACCCCTGGAGTGGGTGTTCTCTAACTGTAGTAGTGCCTGGAGTGCTTATTGCTAACAGTACAGCAAGTTAGTTTTAGGTTGCTAGAGAGTTAACTGTGTTTGTGACTCACTCCTAAGTCTAGAGTTGTGCTGTAACACCCCGTTCACACTTGTGCGACTTGTCAAACGACTTTGAACATTAAAATCGCATGACAAGTAATACCCCATGCTTTCCAATGATAACTATTCATATAGGTGCGACCTAAAGTTGTAGCGACTTCAAAGTAGCTCATGCACTACTTTGGTCCTACTTTCATGCAACTTGAGGACCATTGACAATGTTAACCCTCAAAAGTTGCATGAAAGTCCTACCTGAATGTTTTACATGCAGTGGTACAACAGTGGGTCCGACTTTGCAAAGGGATAACAAGTCACAACGAATTTGCAATTTGTGTCAAAGTGGGGGGCGGAGCTAGCCAGAGACCACGATGGATGCCTGAGAGCCGAGCTCCGGATCCAGCAGGACTAACACGGCTAATAGCAGCCCATTCAAGCCACTAAATTACACCCAAATACGGCGTTTTATCTCCCAGAGGCAGCGGCAACATTTTCGGAAATGCTCAGGCACAAGATAGAAGGGAATTGTCCCCAGAAGCTGACAGAGTATTTTCCTCCTGAGCCCAGACAAAATGGCGCCGGCACCATGTCCACGCCGGCCTTTGGATCTCGATCCCTGTCAGCTCAGCAAGGGAAGCCCTCAAAAAGAAGCAGTCCTCTCAAGTCTCCCAACGCTTCTCCACCCACACCCTCATCTGGGAGCCCTGAGAAGTCCAGATTCCGTACGGATGCAACGGATGATGAGGTGAGCCCATTCTTTATCTCAGGGGATGACACCAGGGAGGATACCAGGGAATTGCCAGACTCTATAGAAGCATTCCCCACAAGCAATCAACCGGTATTAGATACTGTGCTTAAGGAGATGCTAGCCTCCCTGAGAAGTTCATTACATGCAGATATGGTATCCTGTATGCATACTTTTAGCAAGGACTTGGGTGCCGTCTCTGAGAGAGTATCACATGTGGAGAACAAGATGGGGGAATATGCTGTAACCATAAATGATCTGGTAGATGCGAATGATGAAAGGGAGGAGGAAATGGAGGCGCTAAAAGCTAAAATGGCAGACATGGAGGACAGGGCCAGGAGACGTTATGTAAAAATAAGAGGAATCCCAGAGTTGGTCCAGCAGCATGATCTACAGAGATACGCTTCCCAACTCTTTGCCACAATTCTCCCTGACATGTCAGAGCTAGACTTTACTATTGATGGAATACACAGGCTCCCGAAACCCTTCTACCTCTCAGTGAATGTCCTTGGAGACATCATACTGAGACTGAACTTCATTCAAACTAAGGAGAGACTGATGGCCGTGGTTAGGCAAAAGGACCAAATTCCTGCACCATACGCCAATCTGCAATTTTATGTGGACTTGTTGTAGTTCACGTTACAAAAATGCAGGAACTTGAACACGATCACAAAAGCCCTCAGAAATAACAAAGTGAGCTATAGATTGGGGTTCCCGACTAAACTCATAGTTACCAAAGAGGGGGAGGAGCATGTGATGGACACAATGGAAAAGGGTCTGGCCCTTCTCAAGACATGGGGGATAATTCCAGACGCACAGCCACTAACCCAGCGTCAAATTAACCGCCTTAAAACCACCCAGGAATGGCGCACAGTCAATAAAAAAACGCCCGCACTCACAAATAGGAAGGATTGGGGATTGACGTGCACACATCCACCTGCTGGGAACAAGGTTCATAAGTTTTGTTACACCTTCCAGCTTGAACTTTTTACCACCAATATATATAGTCATGCACCACACTCAAACCCTAGTTACATCTGTTGGGCTCTTAGCCTATGTTGAACTATGTTACAATTTACAATTTTTTACCATGTTTGTCTCATTGGTCAGTAACTATTGCTGTAGAGCGAAGAACATCGAGGACACACTGAAGGAATCCCTAACACCGGACCAGCAGCACCGGACAACTAAGATCCTAAGAACAAGGAAACATACACTACTAACTGTAAGTGAAATAAGCATCTCATACACATCATATCAACACCCTAATTATCAATGGTTATTAAGTTCATGTCCTTGAACGCCAAAGGTCTTATCCACCTGGCGAAAAGAAGGTCACTTTGGAAGGAAGCATTACACCTAAAATGTGATATAATGTGTGTCCAGGAAACACACTTCATCAACCATTTCCCTCCCAAGTGTTCTCATCCTAGATTTCCACACCAATTCACGGCTAATGCTGATACAAAGAAAAAAGGGGTGATGACAGTGATAAAAGACAGTGATAAAAGATAAAAGTGATAAAAGTTGCCTTCAAACTACATGACGCAAATACTGACCCACAAGGCCGCTTCTTGATCATAATATGCGACATAAACTCCCCAACATACACAGTGGCAAATATCTACGCTCCAAACAAGGGACAGATCCGATTCTTTCATAGGATTAGGAAAACAATCCAAGCAGTTAAGAAAGGAAGAGTGATAATGTGCAGAGACTTTAACATCACTACCGACCCAGACCTGGATTCCACAGCATCCTCCAAAAGGAGTCCACCTTCCCTTAAAGAAGCGTTGAGATCGCATGACCTGTTTGATTCCTGGAGATGCCTCAATGCCAATGAAAGGGACTATTCCTTTTTTTCCAACAGCCATAGAACATATAGCAGGATCGATCTATTTTTAGTTGATAAGTGGCTACTGTTTAACTGCAAAAAGGCTGATATTAATGTTATTACTTGGTCGGACCGTGCCTCGGTCACTTTAACGGTAGAAGAGTCTTCTAGCCATAGCCCCACATTCATATGGAGAGTTAACCTTAGGCTGTTCTAGGATGCTCCGACCAAGTCTAGTATTGAAAAACAGATCAAAGAATTTTTTTAACTTAACTGTCAGTCAGTGAGGGACCCATTTGTAGTATTGAACGCCCACAAGGCGTTTACAAGAGGAATACTGATCCAACAGGGAGCGAGGGGTAAGAGAATGAGGCGGCAGCATATGAATCAATTAATATCCAATATTACCACACTAGAAAAACAAAATATGACCACCCCATCCATACACCTCACTGCACAGTTAACTGCTCTTCGCAACGACCTGAGAATACTATTTCTAGAAGACTATGAAAAAGCCTCGAGAAGGCTTAAGTTAAGCTACTACACCAGTGGGAATAGGGCAGGGAAGCTACTAGCCAACAAACACAGAGGTCAAAGACACAGGACACAAATCCCATACATACTAAACCCACCACAAAAGCCAAACACTACCACCCGCAAGACATAGCGGACGCCTTTAGCAAGTATTATAGTTCGCTATACAACCTCAAAGAAGATACCACTATTCCACAACCAACCATTACACTCATTGACTCATTCCTACAAAAAATTAACATTCCTAGACTTTCTCCTGAACAGTTGAGTGTTCTTAATGCTCCCATCATAGACACCGCGGTGACACAGATAATACATAAATTACCCAACAATAAGTTCCCTGGCCTGGACGGTTTCACGGGGGAATATTTTAAAGAATTCCAAGACATACTGACCCCTCATTTGGTCAACATATTCAACTCAGCTGCCGCCTCGTCCTGTTTCCCCCCAGAGATATTGAAGGCCATGATAATTGCTCTACCTAAACCAGGTAAAGATCCAGACACACCCCAAAGTTTTAGGCCTATATCATTGCTCAATAATGATATTAAGATGTATGCAAAGCTTTTGGCAATGAGACTAGTGGATATAATACCTACGTTAATCAATATAGACCAATCTGTTTTCACTAGGGGACGTCAGATGTTGGACGCTACCCGGCGACTGATCACTGTGGTCCATGTGGCGGATAGCCGCAGAACGCCTTCTCTGCTTCCCGCGCTAGATGCAGAGAAGGCGTTTGACAGGGTTCACTGGCAGTTTCTGTCGAGGGTATTGAACAAATTTGGCCTCACAGGATACATTTACTCGGCCATACTGGCACTATACACTCTCCCTTCAGCACAAGTATATTTATCAGGTGCATTGTCCACCCCTTTTGAAATTACCAACGGGACTAGGCAGGGGTGTACCCTTTCCCCTTTGATTTTCAACTTGTTGATGGAACCTTTGGCCTCCTTTTTGCGCACCCACCCAAATATAAAAGGTATAGCAGTGGGAAACAAACATCATGTCATCAGCTTATTCGCAGATGAAATCATTTTAATGTTTTCCAATACAGAGACCTCCCTACCAGCAGTTCATCAGGCACTTCAAACATTTAGTGAAGTATCATACTATAAAGTTAATGAAACAAAATCATATATATTGAACTTGGGTATCCCAGAGGCAACAGAATACAAACTTAGAAATAGGTTCCCATATACATGGAAGAAAGAGGGTATTAATTACTTAGGCATTACCTTGACCCCTAAAACAAAAGATCTCATCCAAGCTAATTATACACCCTTCCAAGATACTCTAAGAGCCAAACTAAATAAACTAAAGTTAACAGAATTATCATGGCTGGGTACACTGGCAGCCTTCAAGATGCAGCTACTACCGCAAATACTATACCTCTTTAGAATGCTGCAAATCATAATTCCTAATTCATATTTTATTTCCATGCAAACACAAATAAACCAATATCTATGGCAAGGCAAAAGGGCCAGATGTGCATTTAGTAAGCTTAATAAAAATAGAAAAGCAGGAGGAGTAGGCCATGTACATATACATGATTACTACTTTGCGACCATACTGACCCAACTGAAACATTGGTTCCTACCAAGTTCCAGGGCATTATGGAAAGAACTGGAACAGGCCCAAATTCCTAGTGGTGAACTACAAGATTTCCTAATGACGGCTCCCTCAGCCACATCATTGAATAGCAAACTAGCACCCCCTATTTTAGCATCAGCTAGAGCATGGTCACACCTTAAGAAAACTCAAGGGGGATTACTGTCTACTGCCCATGAAGCTACCCCTCACAGCAGTCAGTTTTCTCATACCAAACATTAACATTAATGTGTGGATAGACAAAGGCTTATGCCATTTAGAGGACACTCTGGAAGGGGGACAAATTAAACCATTCCAAAAACTCCAAAGTTCCCACAACTACCCAGTTCCTCGCAATATACACATATACAACTAGACCATTTATTAAAAACAAATTCACAGGTACTCACATACTTACCGGAAGCTGTTACATGCTATTATGAAAATACAACATCATCCACAAAAGGAATATCTATCATTTACACATGTCTACAAAACAAAAATATTTGTGAGAAAAACCAATCTATCCGAGCATGGGAATGGGATATAGGTGTAGAATACATGACTAAACACTGGGAAAAAACATTTTGCCTCATTTACTCCTCCACTAAGAGCTCAAACTTATGGGAAATGCAACAAAAAATAACACTTCGTTGGTATCTCACGCCATACAGGATCTCTAAAATATATCCAGGGGCTTCTCCTCTTTGCTGGAGAAATTGTGGAGGTGTGGGCACACTGTACCATGTTCTATGGTCGTGCTCCCACCTCCGCTTACTATGGTCTCAGATTGGGAAACTTCTTTCTAGTATCACAAACACCCAACAAACACTAACACCAGACATGGCTATACTATCACTAGAGCTGCACAACATATCATCATCTTATAGAACAGTGACCTCACACATAATATTAGCCTCACGTCTTACTATTCTACGGCACTGGAAATCGCCAATAACACCCAATGTCATGGAGGTCATAAACACGGTACATATGAATGGCACTTATGAGACCTTACACTCTTCAGCGTCAGGGAATTATGCCAAAACCGCACAAGATTGGAGACCATGGTTGGATTGGTACAATAAGGGAGTGATGGTGTATTAAGAATTGATTGTCTTTATTAAGTGTATTCTGACCAAGTGAGACTCTATTATTAGTTAAAGCTAAAGTTGTTACTACATACAAGGGTACAGTTTCTTCAATTCCACCAAAGTTGATTTACTACACCACATATGGAGATTGACCCAATCTATCAGAACAAGTCCACCGCGACCAATGTGAGAGATCGCACAGGACGGTTCAAAAGGTAAAGACCCAAAGTTGGGTCTTACAAGCATATCTCCAACAAATGTATACAATGTAACTTAACGAGTGCCAATTGTAATGTATTATCTAAGTTTATACCTGTTGAACTTGCAAAATCTAATAAAAATTATTGAAACAAAATTGTGTCAAAGTTGTTAGTGGAAGACCCACAAACCAGCAAGCCAATATGTTACTTGTAGTTCCACAGCTCTAACATGCAAAACTGTTCTGGTTCTTGTAGTTACACAACATGTGCTCTATTTAAATCGTGTTTCTGCATAAGACTCAGTGCTATAGGCATCAGCCAGTCTTACCCAACAATTAATTTAATCAACTACATGGCTAGTCCCTGACTAGCCTGGTTATCTGTCTCTAAAATTCCATATAATTTTCCTGCGTCACTGTGTTATAATACATTCCCCCTAAGCTGCTAGCATACAATGTGAATTACACACAGAACAAAATAAAGTCAGCAAACGTATAATCTGTGCAACACTCAAATTTCATTAAATATAAACCCCTAATAAAGTCCCACAGAAATAATATAATATTAGTGCTCTGCAAAAAAATATATGTATAGATATATTTATACATATTTATCCCTTCTATTAAAGCTTTTTTTTCCATGCATCAACACACTTTCAAATTCTGAAGACCTTCACTCAAGCTATTAGAAATGAGCTCACCCTCTAGGTTACGGGAGGTAAGATACCACTTTATTAATATAAATATACCCAAACTGATACTCTTCTCTCTATTTGTCATGCGTTCCTCTCCGCTGTTGACCAACAATCTGGAGTACCTCATCAGTTAAGTAAGAAAAAACACATAGTGCTCACCATTTCCAAAACAGCGTATAAATTAAACATAATTTCAAATACTCACAAAATTATTTTGAAGAAAACATGCAATTAGTGCTCAAAATATTGCACACAGTGTTCACACGTGCCTCTCCCATGTAGCAGTACATGGACTTTCTGTCCTGTTCGTGGAAAAAAATCAAGTCGGGCAGACGCTGCTCAGTCATTCACAGGAAGCTTTGCATTTTATGAATGAATACAAGGCTTGCCCTGATTGGCTGAGGAGAAGCTAACCGCAGACATCAAAATCTCATTTGAGATTGTTCAAAAAATAAATAAATACAAGGCTTCCTGCAAATGGTTGAGCAGTGCTAAGCCCTACTCAGTATAGTGCTAAGCCCCGTGTCAGATTTTCATTCTTGCCTGGGAATGAAGTGGTTAAGTATAAAATGACATGACACTGACAGTTATACAATGTTTATATTCATGCTATTTTTGATATGATATGATAGTTTGTGTTTGAGATACATGCAATTGGCAATAGCTGATGCTGCAAATCTTTTATATTCTGACAAGCGCCAGGATTATCTTTGATCGATGGGGTCTGACTCCAGTGATTTATAGGCGAACTGGCATATTGCAATGGATTAAAGCAAGATCCATCTCAATCAGCTATATACCCTTGTCAGTACACTATTGTCACTAACTAGCAGCTCACGCTTTGCACAATACAACCCTTTCAATGACTGACATTAACTACCCTTTGACACTGAGAAGTACCCCAACTATTATGTCTGTTTACTAAACATCATTAAAGATTACAATTTGGATGCATACTTTTTTTGCAGATAGCGGAGTTTGCATTTGGGGTACGGAGTGATACATATCAATAGATTTAGACAGAACATAGAGATACAGACTATTGTTTCCTACGTTGTTTTGATTGATTTACACATTTTATGTATTTTACACGTTGTAACTATGTGCACTGCCTATTATTATTTCTTTTTTGTGGGGTACCCAACAATTTTGGATTAGAGTTGTTTAATGTATTGACAATTTGCAGTGGCAGTGACAAGGGCAAAGTTAGGCTCAGAAAGGGAGTAATGCCGCGTACACATGAGCGGAATGTCCGACAGAAAAAGTCAGACAGGAGCTTTTCATCGTATATTCCAATCGTGTGTATGCTCCATCTGACTTTTTACGACGAAAATTCTGAGGGACCTAGAAATGGAACATGTTCTAAATATTTCCAACGGAACCAATTCCTATCGGGAAAACCGCTCGTCTGTATGCTGTTCCGACGTACCAAAAACAACGCATGCTCTGAAGCAAGTACGAGACAGAAGCTATTGGCTATTGGCTATTGAACTTCCTTTTTCTAGTCCCGTCGTACGTGTTGTACGTCACTGCATTTTTGACGGTTGGACTTTGGTGTGACTCTGTGTAGGCAAGACACCTTGAGCGGAATTTCGTCAGAATTCTGCCAGAGAAAACTTCAGAGTTTATTCGGACGGAAAAACCGCTCGTGTGTACAGGGCATTACAGTCTAGGTTGATGGAAGTTATTTAGTGGTACACACAGGAACTGGGGAAGGAGGAGAGTTGATGGAGACACTGGAAATAGCACAGGGCACCAGGCATAGCATGCACACTGTGGTCTTAGTCTTATTTCACTAATAAAAGAGAAATTTCAAAATAATAAACATTCATACTCATCTAGGTGAATTCAGCATGATTTCAATGCTGCATCTGTCCTCTGTCACCTCTAACACCAAGAACTGAGTGATGAAACACCGCTAATCATTCTCAGGTCTGCTCTGAGTGCAGAGCAGTGACTGTCAGTCACCAGCTCTGCCCCTCCAGTGCTCACTGGAGTGCCAAGCTGTGGAGTAGATGGGGTGGCTGGCTCAGCCTCTCAGCAGTGCACAGAGAGGCTAAGCCAGCTGCCTTTTAGGCATCTGGGTGGATCCTGACATTAAGTTGGGATATGTCAGCCCAGTAGACTTTGACCCTCTGTCAGCGGAATCTGGGTCACAGGAGTGCAGAACTAAGTGCACTCCTGTGACCCACAGGAGAAGAAGGGCCAAAAGAGCTTTAGCTCTATTTCTCCTTTAAAGCAAAAATTTGGACTAAATCAATATTTTCAAAATAAATTTGCTATGTGTAATCTTATATGGATCTGGGTATCCTTTATGTATTTTTCCATATCTGTACAATAGTCCAGCATCAAATAACTACTGTACGCTACTCTGTGTAAAAGTTTACCAGAAATAAGACTGGTCATTGCTGCTCTCTCCTTGTGCATGATGACTGGTCTTGTACCCGCCCCCTACCTGACTTGTCACTGCCCTAACAATCAGGAGGAAGCTGTCAAATTTAGCAGTGGTAATAATACTAATGTTAAATATTTTGCTTTACACTTCAGCTGAAGGTTTACTTGGACAAACACCCATTCATTTGGCTGTGCACACAGGATCTCCATAGACAGTAACAGTGCGGAAGTTTCCCTCATATTTTTTGCCCTGCTGGTACGATGTTCTAAGCAGTGGCAGCTGGTGGTAATTTTTTGGGGGGAGGCGGCAAACAGTGGTGTTATCATTCTCATACTGGTCACTGGAAGTTCAACATGGCACCTCATGGCAAATAACTCTCTGAGGATCTGAAAAAAAGAATTGTCGCTCTACATAAAGATGGCCTAGGCTATAAGAAGATTGCCAAGACTCTGAAACTGAGCTGTAGCACGGTGGCCAAGACCATGCAGTGGTTTAACAGGACAGGTTCCACTCAGAACAGGCCTCACCATGGTTGACCAAAGTAGTTGAGTGCATGTGCTCAGCATCATATCCAGAGGTTGTCTTTGGAAAATAGACGTATGAGTGCTGCCAGCATTGCTGCAGAGGTTGAAGCGGTGGGGGATCAGTGCTCAGACCATAATCTGCACACTGCATCAAGTTGGTCTGCATGGCTGTCGTCCCACAAAGAAACCTCTTCTAAAGATGATGCACAAGAAAGCCTGCCAACAGTTTGCTGAAGACAAGCAGACTATGGACATGGATTACTGGAACAATGTCCAGTGGTCTGATGAGACCAAGATAAACTTATTTGGTTTAGATCGTGTCAAGCGTGTGTGGCTGTACCCAGGTGAGGAGTACAAAGTCAAGTGTGTCTTGCCTACAGTCAATCATGGACGTGGGAGTGTCATGGTCTGGGGCTGCATGAGTGCTGTTGGCACTGGGGAGCTAGAGTTCTTTGAGGGAACCATAAATACCAACATGTACTGTGACATACTGAAGCAGAGCACAATCCCCTCTCTTCAGAGACTGGGCCGCAAGGCAGTATTCCAACATGATAATGACCCCAAACAGTTTGGGCCCAATTTGGACATTTTAACTTAGGGGGCGTACTCACTTTTGTTGCCAGTGGTTTAGGTATTAATGGCTGTGTGTTGAGTTATTTTGAGGGGACAGCAAAATTACACTGTTATACAAGCTGTACACTCACTACTTTACATTGTAGCAAAATGGCATTTCTTCAGTGTTGTCACATGAAAAGATATAATAAAATATTTACAAAGATGTGAGGGATGTACCTACTTTTGTGGAATACTGTATCTAATGTGATGCACAATAGCAACCAATCAGCTTATACATTAATTGTTTAAACCTGCAATTTAAAAATAGAGATAAAACCTTTGTGTGCTGTGGGGAACCACACCATTTTGTGCTAAATATTGTGTCCAAGTACATCAATGATAATTTATGTCTGCAAATCTTTACTAATAAAAGTAGTCTTGTAGTGCCATGTATGTTCTTATCTATTCACTTATCTATACCCATTCACATTTGTGCCTGCCCTCATTGAACTTATATATTCTAGCTAGCTAGGGCTATATACATCAAATACAGAAGCACCGTCAAACACAGAAGGAACATATAATCTCACAAGTCAATTTTGAAACTTACATATTAACCAACAAGTGAATTTGAAAATAATTTAAAGCAGATGCCTTCCTCTCTGCAGTTCAAACCAATCAGTTTATATCCTTTATGTGCAGATTTCTAAAGACAACAATGAAAACCAGAAGCAACTTGATTGCTACTGTATGTGCAGTTATATGTATTTGTAAAAGTAACATATCAATACAAATAGTGACACATGTAAGGCAGAGAACCTGACATTCAGCAAACCTTCAATGCAGATGCATCACCTAGGTGCATATGTTTTTTGGATTGATTGATTCACCATCAGAGAAAGTCTGCTGAAAGTTCCATTCAACACTTTATAAATAGACCCCATAGAGTACAGTAATTTAGGATGATAGATTAAAACTAGGAGTGGTATCTACTAGCCATTGTTCTACCGAAAGAATACATACTGTGTACTCTTTGTATGAATTAAACCTGATTTTCAATACTCGGATCAGGTTTTCCTGGAAATATACAATTTTTATTATGAACTGAAATTCTGTCTATGGCAGATTTTTATAAACATAAATAAAGTTCAACCTCTTTCCATTTACAACATAAGGAAACATATTGTGATAAGGAACAGCCCTTGAAACAATATGTTTCACATTGTGGTGGAAAATCAAAATGGCTCTTTTACTGAGATTGAGATAGAGGAGAGCGACTGTATGTTGAATGGAAGGCAATACCAACATCTGAGATGTTATGATGTTTGAAAATCTTGGAATATTTTCTGTGTAATTGTATGTAGCTCTTTGATAGGAAGGAGAAGGATGACCTCATAGGTGTTGGTCCCCTGAACATTGTGGGGCCTAGCACAGGTGGTGAAATGTCACAACGTTACAGGGGCCTTGGGATATTAATATATATATCTTCCTTTCTGGATGTAGCTCCAGGATGGGGCCTAACGTACTACTTACCGATTTTCAAGATTCTGAAATTCATCTTGCCAATCAGAAAGTGCAGGCGCTCAAGCCATCGGCACTCTTTATCCTCCCTTAACAAACCCAACATCTGCAATTGCAAATCTCTATACTGCCAACGAGTGACACATTGCCGACAAGTAAGTACAGTTGCAGAGTCTGTTAACCGGTGGCTCCTACAAGACACAAAATTAAATAAGAAGCTCATGAACTTTACAATATGAAAAATATAAAACATCAGCATTGATGATGTTTGATTGACTGCTTGTTTCACTGGATTCTGGGACTACAAAGCTGGCACCAGCAGTGATCTTCTCATCCTCATTCCTCCTTTCATCCGCTGTCACAGTAGAAGTGTTGTCTTCAGCCACCTCAGGAGAAAAGTTTAAGGTTGTTCTACAAAAATGTTTTCGAAAATGTTCAACCTTTTTGAAAAAAAAACTTCTCATCTTTTTTTATCATATGCCAGGTACATGCTGTGATGGTGATAATCTTTCTCAGCACCACCTATGAATAATTGCAGAGGAGGAGCTTTTGGTTTGTTGCTCTTAGCAATAGACTTCAGGTGGTGAAACTATTGCCCCATACACACGGTCGGATTTTCCGACAGAAAATGTGTGATAGGACCTTGTTGTTGGAAATTTCGACCGTGTGTAGGCTCAGTCACACATTTTCCATCGGATTTTCCGACACACAAAGTTTGAGAGCAGGCTATAAAATTTTCCGACAACAAAATCCGTTGTCGGAATTTCCGATCATGTGCACACAAATCCGACGCACAAAGTGCCACGCATGCTCAGAATAAATAAAGAGATGAAAGCTATTGGCTACTGCCCCGTTTATAGTCCCGACGTACGTGTTTTACGTCACCGCGTTCAGAATGATCGGATTTTCCGACAACTTTGTGTGACCGTGTGTATGCAAGACAAGTTTGAGCCAACATCCGTCGGAAAAAATCCTAGGATTTTGTTGTCGGAATGTCCGATCAATGTCCGACCGTGTGTACGGGGCATAAGAGTCAAGTGATCTCATATCTCCCAACAGGATTCTGTGACTGCAACAGGTAAGTATTTCTAATTGTTCAGCTAAGTTCAACTCTGCGAACCAACACTGAACAAACCACGAACAACATTTTTTCTTGATTTGGAAATGAGAACTAAATGTTGCACATGTAAATTGCCCTAATATCAAATCGACAAATGGGCATAGAAAATATTTTTTTGTATTGGGATCTAGTCAAGAATGTTTTCTTTGCAGACCTGGACACTTTGATTTTGACGCTGGTGTCCATGGCGTCAAAAAGGTAGACAGTGCATATATACAAAATTGACTATATGTTAAAAAAAGGAATACATACAAGTAAAGGAATTGTTTAAAATAAAAGGGAAAGCATACAGAAAGATTACTATTTGGTTTCAGAGGCAAGAATAGGTAAATGTGGAATATACCTCCATTTAGCAACTGGACCCAGGAATATTGACAATTATTGAATATTAGACAGCAGACAATATACTGCTTAGATAACAGTACAGTTGTGGGCTGCATCTCACAAAAGGCCAAAAATGACATGCTAAGGTAAATTCCATAGGCATGCTTAGACCTAGCAAAAGAAAAATTATACTAAACATAGAAGTGTTAATTGCCATTGCCAGTGTTAAAGGCCAGTATGGTGGCCTGAATTTATGAGAGGAGCCCAGGGGTATTTAAGCTGACCACTCTCCCTTACTCTTTGTCGGTTCCAGTGCGCGATACGTTATGTTACCAGGCCGACTCTTCAGCTCACTGCGTGTTGAGTCTGTTTTTCCGAATACAGTATGCTGCAGTTGCTTATTCGTGGTTTGTCGATCAAGTCTTGCTCCCTGTCACAGGTAGTACTCGTAACCCCCCTTGTCGTTTCATGTTCAATCAGCATTAGTTCTCGTTATGTTCCCCATTACGTTTTTTCATTTTTCAGCTGCGGAGCTTATGGTTTGTTCGTAGGTCTCCAGTACGCAGTCATTAGTTCGCTAACGTACTGATTCTAAAGTTGTTTGTTTTAAATGCGTCTCGCTCGGCGCTGCAACCCACGGCCAGTTACAGGCCCGTTTACTGTTTTCTTCTCCGATTCACATCGGATTCATTGCATACTTACCACAGTCCGATTCAAACCTAGACGCGTCAGCGGCACAATTGTGCGCATCGGATTCATCCCGCACAGATACATATCACTTACTCTATGATTCGTTATTCATATCATTTCTACTGACCGATTCGGATCGCATCGGCAGCTACATGCATCACAGTCCAATCCGAACCTAGTCGCACCAGTGGCATAACGGTTCGCATCACTGGTATCCCACATACCAATTTGTAGCGGTTCCTATCATAAACCTACGATTCATTGCTTATGTAATTCCTACTAACCGATTCGTGTCACATTTACATTTATACACATCACAATCCGATTCAAACCTAGTTGCATCGGCGGCAAAACGGTTCGCATCACTCATGGCTCACACCGGTTCTGTGGAATTACGCCACTAACGTTGCTACCAAGTCGTCACAGGTTCCATCCTGCACCAGGTTGGATGTTATTTCCCAGGTAAAAAAACAAAAAACAATGATTGCATCTTCACCAGGGCCAGTTGCATACAGGGGGACAGCAAAAAAAAGTAAGAGAATCTTGTTGCACTTATGTCACCCCTACTGCAGGTGTTTCCGGTCAACTGAGTTTCGATTCTAACTAGGACCTCGCTACTAGAGTGTTAGCCAGGTGCGTAGTTCACGGGTTTCTCTATCACATCATTCTGCAGCACCCTTTCACTATACCGTTACTTCACATACATCATTGGACATGCTCCACAGGCATTGGTTACTGTCACATATGTCTATACATGACACTCTGTTTTCGAAGGGTGACCCTTCACCTCGCATACAAGGTCACGTAACCACTTAAGGACCAGCCTCGTTTTGAGATTTTGGTGTTTACATGTTTAAAACTGTTTTTTTTTTGCTAGAAAATTACTTAGATCCCCCAAACATTATATATATTTTTTTCTAATACCCTAGAGAATAAAATGGCAGTCATTGCAATACTTTTTTTCACACTGTATTTGTGCAGCGGTCTTACAAGCGCACTTTTTTAGGAAAAAAATCACTTTTTTGAATAAAAAAATAAGACAACTGTAAAATTAGCCCAATTTTTTTTTATATTGTGAAAGATAATGTTACGCCTAGTAAATTGATACCCAACATGTCACGCTTCAAAATTGCGCCCACTCATGGAGTGGAAACAAACTTTTACCCTTAAAAATATCCATAGGCAATGTTTAAAAAGTTCTACAGGTTGCATGTTTTAAGTTACAGAGGATGCACATATGCGGACCTGCCTTGCATTAAAGCAGACCTTTCATTTACATGGATTTTCTAATTTGTCAAAACACACTGGTGCATGGACTATTGCTAGCAACACAGCACACCACAATACACAGTGGTGTGCTACCATGCATTGTGATGAGCTGCAATGCAAATGTTTTAGGAAATTCAGAATGATGGCACCATAGTGCAGCAATTTAAATAACACGTGTTGCCAAGTGTTATGCCCCGTACACACGGTCGGACTTTGTTCGGACATTCCGACAACAAAATCCTCAGATTTTTTCTGACGGATGTTAGCTCAAACTTGTTTTGCATACACACGGTCGCACAAAGTTGTCGGAATTTCCGATCGACAACCACGCGGTCATGTACACCACGTACGACGAGACTAGAAAAGGCCGGTTCAGAACCAAGCGCGGCACCCTTTGGGCTCCTTTTGCTAATCTCGTGTTAGTAAAAGTTTGGTGAGAGACGATTCGCGCTTTTTCAGACTCGTGGCTTTCAGATCGTTTTCTGACGTTCAGTTTGTGCTTGTGGGTTTGTATCTGCTCTTCAGTGCGTGCAGTCAGTTCGTATTGGAGTTTTCTGTGCGATCTTGTCTGCTCGTTGCTGTTTTTCAGGTCGCTCTTCACAGGCCTTGCTGTTCTTCAGTGCGTTCTATCACTTCGTTCTGAGCAGCCGACCATTTTCTAGCCATGTTGCGTATGCGTACTCCTCGTAGAGTTCGTGCTGGTGCTTGGTGTTGGGGTCCTGACCTTGACACAAGTCCAGCCCATGAACAGGGTGAGGAGGAGTTCATGGACCAAGAATTGGTTGCTTCAGCGTGACCAGTTCTGTCATATGCCTTTGCTCCGTGAGATCCGTGAGAATAATCCTGATGATTTCAGGAACTTTCTCAGGATGACGGACCCCGTGTTTCACCGTCTGTTGGCTTCGCTGACCCCCTATATATCAGCAGGCAGGATACCTGCATGAGGCAAGCCATCACTCCGGAGCAGAGGTTGGTCGCTACCTTGCGGTATTTGGCCACAGGGAGAAGCCTGCAGGACCTCAAGTTCTCGACAGGCATCTCCCCCCAGGCTCTGGGGATCATTATCCCAGAGACCTGTTCTGCCATCATACAGGTCCTGCAGAAGGAGTATATGAAGGTAAGATTTTTATCCTTTTATATCACATTTTATGGTATTGAATGTTTGCTAATATATTGTATTTCTTTCCTCATTCCCTAATTACCATGATTGGAATATGCTGTGAATGTCCCCTTTGTTCTCATGCATGCTGGATTTTTATGTAATTATTATTTTAGGTCCTTCATACATATTTGCCCTTCAATAACCTCCCCAGCATGGTGTCTCCTGCCCTATATTCACCTCATGTAGTCACTTAACAATGTATTTTATCTGCTCCATAGTAGTGCTTTACCCCAAACACCCCCTAAAATGTTTGGAAATGTTATTTTTGATTTTAATTCAGGCAGAGGGCCAGAGACTTTTTTTTGTGGTGTCCCCAAATTTTTTGTAACCCTCCCTCCCCCCAACTGCTAAGTCAGCTGATCCCAATTCTCTATCTATCCTCAATCATCTATCTGCTGACTTTGCCAAACCCATACACACTATACCCACCTCTTTAGTGCTCAGATTTATGGATGAATTCCCCAAAGCATGTAGTGCAAGGGCCTGCCTGTATACTTTCCAATGGTACTGTTTAAAGTTCTTGTATCCTATTATGATCTTGATAGGTAATAGCAGAATGTCCAAATGTGCTCAAATGTGTACAATGTGTATTTATATCTTTGTATTATGACACTTCTTACCTGTCCAGTGGGCTGCCAATAGTGTAACTAAGGAGGGGCTGTTCCAAGTAATACCCTGTATTTAGGCATTCATCTCTCAATGAAGTGAAGAGGGTTACCTGTCCAAGATTTCCCCCCCCCTATAATGTTAGAAATGGCCCATGGGAGGGGGGGGGGGAATATGATAGGTGTACCTTATAATTTGTTGTTGTAAAATTCCCCTTAATAAATGCTATCTGGAGGTTGACCCATAATGTTTGTGTCTAATCTGCTTGCCATGTTTCTGTGAAAAAATAGTAATGTTTATTGTTTTTTCCTCAACAGTTTCCTTCCACGCCACAGGAATGGCAGACTGTGGCCTCCCACTTTGCCCAGCGGTGGGACTTTCCTAACTGCGGAGGGGCAATTGATGGGAAACACGTCCACATCGTCCCACCACCCAACTCGGGGTCGTACTATTATAATTACAAGGGGTTTAATAGTATAGTGATGTTGGCGGTGGTGTCGGCTAATTACGAGTTCTTGTATGTGGACGTGGGGAAGAATGGCCGGATGTCCGATGGTGGAGTGATCGCCCAGACGGAGTTCTACAGGCGTCTCCAGAATGGCAGCTTGGACTTGCCACCTCCAGAGGACAATGTTGAAGGTCTCCCATTTCATCCTGGCTTGCCCTCCCTGAGTGCCCGTGATGTCCGGTTACGATACCTGGAGTTCTTTGCGGGTAGGGGGGCTATCAATATGCCAGACAATCTGTGACACCTTTTTCAAATAAAAAACAACCAAAAGCAATTCTTGGTGGACATTTACTGCTTGTGTTTGTTTTAGCTGACCCTGACAGAAATGTGTTGAGTGCAGAAAATGTCGTGATTGGGTAACCTTATAAAGAATAGTGTTGGCTGGTACTTCCTAAATGCCAAAACACATTTCACTACAAGTGCACTTGCAACTGCACTGAACCTGCACTTGTAGTGCAAAGTGTATTTGCCCTTAGGAAATAACCCCCATTTTTGCATAAAACAGCTATTACATCACCCCAAAAGTGTTGTAGTGTTGAGACAATAATCCACACATTCTTGAGTAAGGCACTTTTTTATACCTGCACAATCACATGTGCATTTACCAAAGGTTTTTAAAACAAAACAACATGTTTGTTGTATAACAATTTTTGGGGGGGCATTTTAAAAAATCGAAATATCCATTTCAGATAAAACAGGCCTGTGTAAAACCAACAAGAAAGCCAAAAAACTTGAACTTACAAAGTTCACATTAGGTAAAACCTGAAGGCTATATCAGACATCAGTATTTAGGAACTGGGTTTGATATAGCGTTCAGATGGGGGTAAATCACCCCTGGAAAAGCCAAATTTGGAAGATGCACACCAATTTACGAATGTCAACATGTGCTATCTGCCATCAGGGGGGATCAAGGGACGTGTTTTGGGGGAGCAAGCCCTTCCTCAACGCTACTTTATAATTGAGTAAGGGGTTGCACCCCCAAAACGCGTCCATTGATCTCCCGTGATGGCAGATAGCACATGTTGGCACACTGTGTGCATCCCCCAAATTTGGCTTTTCTAAACATTGTAAAAATTTTAGTAAGATAAAACAGGTGATTTTGTGGGGTTTAAATTCGCCCCAAAACATCAATGATGTTATTATTTTTTTTAATAACATCACTGCTTTGTTGCTGGATGTTTTGCAATTGGAGATTACACTTCATGATCTCCCCGATCAGTATCTGGGCACTTTCAGATGTAAAGCGTTCTGGATCACGATCACCTAAAAAGAGATAAAGAACAAAAAAAACAGGTCTCAAAAATCTGCCAACATCCATCTCTTTTACCTGAGCCTGTAGTTGCAGACACTCACCTGTTGTGGTGCCAATCTCCACCACATCTTCTTCTTCCTCCTGCTCAGCTTCTTGGGTTGGTATTTCCCCTTCTTCCAGAGGGGGGGGGGTCTCTGGTCTCCTGGGATGAGGGGTGTCCGAGTCTTTTCTCCCCTATGTAAAACAAAAATGGTATAATTAGCACACAGATATTTGATGGCAGAACTAGAAATAGTAAACATTGCTTGGAAGTGGGGTACAATTGTCTATTTTAGCCGAGTTCCAAGATGTATATTTTTTACTGTCCTTTGTCAAGCTGCAATACTTTACCTGTTTGGTACAAGCTTCACAGATGTAGCCCCCCCCTATAGTATACACTGTAGCACCTGTGTGGCCCCCTAATAAAAATGGTGTTCTGGGGTCCCACACTAGTGCTCCAGTGTCCAGATGTGAAAACAGCTGCTTAGTGTCCTCTCCTTACACACAATCTAGTTGGCATTTCATTCTAGTAACAAACCCATCTACACAAACAAATATTTGGCATCCAAGTAGGCCCAAAAAAAAATGTATGAAAATGCATATGGCCTAAACAATGGTGTTATAGAGGCCGAAAGAAAAATGTTTGATACGAACGAATAATGGGCCCATGAACATTAAAGTTGACCTTTTTAAACGTTACAATTACTAAAAGCATATGGAGCAGAACGAACGGAATAAAGACAGAAAGAATAGGAACACAGCACAACTACTTACTTTTTTGCAGCACTCTTCGGATCTTTCGGTACTGCTCTGGCTCTCTCAACTTCAGGTCCGACCACCGCTTCCTGAGCTGATCTTTAGATCTTCGTACCCCGAAATTCCTCTCCAGACTCCGGACCACTTTACCAATGATTTTGGCCTTTCTGATGTTGGGGTGGGGGTAAGGCCCATATTTTCCGTCATAGTCGGACTTCTTCATGATGTCTACCATCTCCAACATCTCCCCAAACGACATATTTGTGGCCTTAAAACGTCTCCTTCTGGATCGGGACGTGCCTGGATCCGCTCTTTCCTCCTCCTCCTCGTTGCTACAATTAGCCCGCACCTGCTGTATGTCCGCCATCATGCTCTTCCCCCACTGCGCCGAACGAAAAGGGGTGGGGAATACACTAGAAAGAACGTCAGGGGCGGGCGGAGTTACACGCATGCGCAGTGTGTATAAAGCGTAACACGCGTGCCTATTACGTACGATCTGTGAGCGGAGGAAGGAGCATTGGACGCGCCGATCGTAATAACGAAGATAAGAGACAAACTTGGGCCTATCCTGCTTCTAGATTGAGGCCTATATTGTAACAAGATTAGGAGAGTTTTGTCTGACATTAGGCTTTGTCTTGTGTTGTGTCTTGCAGTGAACATGGATATCTTAATGAGAGATACTGACTTCATGTCACTATTCATTGATATGCTAAGTGAGCTGCCCTGTCTGTGGGAGATTACCCACCCCCATTTCAAGAACCAAGCAAAGAGGAAGGCAGCACTGGAGCAATTGTGTGAAATTGTGAAGCAGGTGATCCCCACGGCAGACATCACTTATTTAAAGATATTAATTGGTTGCCTGAGGAGCACATATCTGAGGGATATGTCCTGGATTCACAGAGATCCGGAGCAGCAGATGACATCTATGTCCCCAGGATGTTGTACTACGACAGGCTGCACTTTCTGGCAGGCCAGACTGAACCCAGGCCATCCCTCTCCAGTCTTCCTTCCACGCTTCCTTGCCCCCCGGCTGAGGCTTCTGACGCCCAACCTGGGCCTTCCAGGCCATATGTGGAGGAGCCCAGATTGAGCCAGGTATAGCATTCCTCTATATAGTTCTGCTTGTCCAATCAATGATGTTACCTAGATGTTAGTTGGGAGTACTAATTTAGGATTGTGATTGATGATACAAAAACTAAAACCATGTCCCTTTTTCATACACAGGGAAGTCTCAGCCAGGAGGTGGCCGGGCCGAGCCGGCTGGCTGATATCAAGGTCCCTCCACCACATCTGAAAACAGAAAGTGGCAGTAGGACGAGTGCCCTAGAGGAGGCGGCTATCAGATTCTTTTGGAGGGCTACAGAGGTCCTGGGAGCACCACACACCAGGCAGGAGAACATTGCTGCATTCATAGCCTATAAAATGCAGAGGATGGAGGAGGGCCAAAAAGCCATGTGTCAGGCCCTCATATCAGAGGCTCTGGAGAAAAGTGTGAGGGGCCAAATTACACCTCACACACAGCTTTGGGATGGTCCTCCTCCTCCTCCTCCCTCTCCTCCAGGTCCTCCCAGTCCTCCTCCAGGTCCTCCCAGTCCTCCTCCAGGTCCCCCAGTCCTCCTCCTCCTCCAGGTCCTACTCCTCCTCCTGCCACATCTCCAACTGCACAGCCACAGCCCGGAAGGAAGCGTGAAAGGAAGACTAGACAGTGATTGCCCTGGGTCCAGTCTGGTCGGCCAAAAGATGCAGCCTCTTGTGATACCACAGCCTGGGGACACAGATGTCATCTGCTGCTATCCGAGTCTCTGTGAATCCCGGAATTTCTTCTGAGCATGCATGGCACTTTGTGCATCGGAACAGGCCACACACGGTCGGAATTGACGCGATCGGATTTTGTTGTCGGAAAATTTTATCTCCTGCTGTCCAACTTTGTCTGTCGGAAAATCCGATGGAAAATGTCCGATGGCGCCCACACACGGTCGGAATTTCCGACAACACGCTCCGATCGGACATTGTCCATCGGAAAATCCGACCGTGTGTACGGGGCATTAGTGTTATGAGGGCTATTGCAATGCAACTGTGTAAATCTAGCATAAACCCACATAATTGCACAGAGCAGGGCAATAACTTCTCCGCAGGATGTGGAAACCTTGCAAGAAGATCCGAACAAATTAATGGGGTAGGCAATTACATGGCAAATGAGATTTAATGTAGAAAAATATAAAATAATGCATTTGGGTGGCAAAAATATGAATGCAATCTACTCACTAGGGGGGGGGACCTCTGGGGGAATTTAGGATGGAAAAGGACCTGGGGGTCCTAGAAGATGATAGTTTCAGCAATAGCATGCAATGCCAAGCTGCTCTTAGCAAAGCAAATGGAATATTGGCATGCATTAAAAAGGGGATTAACTCCAGGGATAAAGCGATAATTCTCCCACTCTACAAGACTTTGGTCCGGCCTCACCTATGCTGTCCAGTTCTGGGCACCAGTCCTCAGGAAGGATGTACTGGAAATGGAGCGAGTACAAAGTGGGGCAAGCTAATAAAGGATCTGGAGGATATTAGTTATGGAGAAAGGTTGCGAGCACTGAACTTATTCTCTCTGGAGAAGAGACGCTTGAGAGGGGATATGATTTCAATTTACAAATACAACACTGGTGACCCCACAATAGGGATAAAACTTTTTTTCGGAAGGGAGTTTAATAAGACTCGTGGCCACTCATTAAAATTAGAAGAAAAGAGGTTTAACCTTACACTACGTAGAGGGTACTTTACTGTAAGAGCGTCAAGGATGTGGAATTCCCTTCCACAGGTGGTGGTTTCAGTGGGGGGGGGCATCGATAGTTTTAAAAAACTATTAGATAAGCACCTGAATGACCTCAACATACAGGAATATACAATACATGTATGTATACATTCACCAAAAAAGTGGCAAAAAGTAAAAAAACACAAGAGACAGTTTTTGACAAATCCTTTATTAGAAAATAAAAAATAGTGTCCCCCGATATAAATCAATCGTCAATCACACTGCCCGCTGACCCAGAAAATAAAAAACACTCCCACCTCCTGGGAGGCCTCCCAGCGAATGCCTCCTCTCCGCTTTGATATTTCTTATACAGGTAGGGGGAAGGGCCACCTAGATATGTCAGGTGGCGGCCCGACCCCAGCGTGATGACATATACCCATCATGCACCAGTCCATGATGTCAGAAGGAGGCGGTGCCACGGGTGACTTAGCTAGGTGGCCCCGCCCCTTACCTATATAAGAAATGTCAAAGCGGAGAGGAGGCAGTCGCCGGGAGGCCTCCTAGGCGGTGGAGCATTTTTATTTTTTTTATTTCTCAGGTCAGCAGGTGGCGTGATTGACAATGGATTTTGTGTCTATTACTTTTTGCCACTTTTTTGGTGAATGGGTAGGGGTAATATGTACCCAATACTCATTCACATGGAGGGGCGGGATCTGTTAAAGGGGGCTTCCAGATTCCGATAATACCTGGATAACCACAGCCCAGGATTGTCAGGAAGAGGCCCTTGTTCCCATCAAGAGCCCCCCTACCCCAAAGCACCCACCTCCCTATATTGAGGGCATGTGGGCATGTGGCCTGGTATGGTTTGGGGGAGTGCTAGCTCGTCCTCCCCTTTTGTGACCTGGCAGGCTGCATGCCCAGATAATGGTCTGGTAAAGATTTTAGGGGGGATCCCATGCCGTTTTTTAAATTTTTATTTTGGCGTGGAGTTACCCTTCAAATCCATACCAGTCCCGAAGGGCTTGCTATGAACTGGGGGGGACCCCATGCCGTTTTTGTCTTGAATTTTTCAATAACCGGGTGAAGGCAATTGCAACCGCAAGTAATTTTAAATGGGATTTGACTCGTTTTTTTTTCTTTAGAAAGGTCACTTTTGCTGCAGCATGTTTTATGCATGCTACAGATGCACCACATTACAGGCATATTATGAGGACCCCCCAGGCACTATATTTATTTTATTTTTTTTAAAGCATATTTAAAATCTCTGCTCCTGAAAAAACTTTGTTTTTAATTTTTTTTAATTTTATTGATACATGTCCCCCATGGCAGTACCCAGACCCCCAGACCCTTTTATGCCCAATTACTTGCATAAAAGCCTTCAAAATGGGCACTTTTGATTTTTCCTGTTTGGCTCCCAGAGACTTCAATGGAGTTTACTTTACGGGTTAGAACATTTTCCCTGTTGTGGAGTTCTGCTGCGATACGAAGAGGGGGGTGTTCTGCCCATCCTTTGATATTATTATGTAGGTATACTCTTAGTGATTGTGACACCTATGCCGCGTACACACGAGCGGACTTTTCGGCAACAAAAGTCCGACGGCCATTCCAGCGGACTTTCGTCTGACTTTTGACGGACTTCCAACGGACTTTAGAATGAACGGACTTGCGCACACACGGTCACACAAAAGTCCGTACACCAGGTCCGACGAGACTATAAAACGGAAGTTCAATAGCTCGTGCGCCACCCGTTGGGCCCTTTCTGCTAATCTCGTGTTTATCTCGTGTTAGTAGAAGTTTGGTGAGAGACGATTCGTGCTTGTGAGACTCGTATTTTTCATATTGTTTAACTGTTGTTCAGTTTGTGCTTGTGAGGTTTGTATCTGCTTTTCAGTGTGTGTAGTCAGTTCGCATTGATATATTCAGTATGTTATTGTCCACTCGTTGCTAATTTTCAGTTCTCTCTTCACAGGCCTTGCTGTTCTTCAGTGCGTTCTGTTAAGTTAGTTCTGACCAGCCGACCTTTGTGAAGCCATGTTGCCTGTACGTACTCATTGTAGAGCTCGTTCACTGTATTTGCTTGGTGCTGTAGTTCATTCTTCAGCCCAAGCCCAGTCCATGAACAGGGCGAGGAGGAGTTCATGGATGAAGAATTGGTTGCTCCAGCATGACCAATTCTGTCACATGCCTTTGCTCCATGAGATCCGTGAGAATAACCCTGAGGATTTCAGGAATTTTCTCCGGATGACAGACCCCGTTTTTGACCGTTTGTTGGTTTTGCTGACCCCTTATATCAGCAGGCAGGATACCTGCATGAGGCAAGCCATTACTGCGGAGCAGAGGCTAGTCACCACATTGCGGTACTTGGCGACCGGGAGAAGCCTGCAGGACCTTAAGTTCTCGACAGGCATCTCCCCCCAGGCTCTGGGGATCATTATCCCAGAGACCTGTTCTGCCATCATCCAGGTCCTGCAGAAGGACTATATTAAGGTAAGAATTTTTATCCTTTAACATCACATTTTATTGTATTTAATGTTTGCTAATGTAATGTATTTCTTTACTCAAACAATAATTACCATGATTGCAATATAGTGTGAATGTCGCCTTTGTCCTCATGCATGCTGTAATATTTTAATGATCTTTTTTGTACTGCATGCATATTAGCATTCACTAACCTACCCAGCATGCTATGCTGGGCCCATATCCACCTAGTGTAGTCACTTAATAATGTATTTTGTCAGCTCCATTGTATTGCTTTACCCTAAAATGTCAGCAAATGGTCTGTGTGTCCTTAAATTGATTAACAACCCCCCCAAATGTCAGCAAATGGTCTGTGTGTCCTTAAATTGATTTACAATCCCCTCCCCCCCCTAAAATATCAGCAAATGGTCTGTGTGTCCTTAAATTGATTTACAATCCCCCCCCAAAATGTCTGCAAATGGTCTGTGTGTCCTTAAATTGATTTACAATCCCCTCCCCACTAAAATTTAGCAATGTGCCATCAGAGGGGGTGATGAATGTTTTTTGTGTAATGTACTTGTGTAATGTGCAATGTTTGTCAGCTCCATTGTATTGCTTTACCCTAAAATGTCAGCAAATGGTCTGCGTGTCCTTAAATAACAACCCCCCCCCCAATTGTCAGCAAATGGTCTGAGTGTCCTTAAATTGATTTACAACCCCCCCCTAAAACGTCTGCAAATGGTCTGTGTGTCCTTAAATTGATTTACAATCCCCTCCCCACTAAAATTTAGCAATGTGCCATCAGAGGGGGTGATGAATGTTTTTTGTGTAATGTGCTTGCAATGTTATGTGCAAAAGTACTTATATTTTTTTTTTCTTGTTTGACTCCCCAGTTTCCTTTAACGCCACAGGAATGGCAGACTGCGGCATCCCATTTTTCTCAACTGTGGAAGGGCTTTAGAAACACGTCCACAGCATGCCACCACCCCATTCGGGGTCATACTATTTTAATTATAAGGGGTTTCATAGTATTGTCTTAATGGCAGTGGTGTCGGCACAATATGAATTTCTGTATGTGGACGTGGGGAAGAATGGCCGGATGGAGGAGTCTTCACCTATACAGAGTTCTACCAGTGTCTCAAGAGTGGTGGCCTGGGATTGCCACCTGATGTGGATAACGTGGAAGGACTCTGCTTTGTCTTCATTGCAGATGAAGCCTTCGGTCTGGGTGAGCACATGATGAGGCCATTCCCCCAAAGGACCCTCACCCCGGAGAGGAGGGTATTTAACTTCCGGCTGGACAGAGTGAGAAGAGTTGTGGAGAATGCCTTCAGGATCATGGCCAGCCGGTTCCGACTGTTTCAGACAGCTATCCACATGGCGGAATACAAACTAAATCACCTTGTCCTAGCATGCTGCATCCTGCACAATTATTTAAACAAACATTCCAGCAATTATATTGCATCACTTGGGCCTGAGGCTAGACTTTTAGGGAATCCTCTGAAGGGCCTGGATACTGGTTGTACTGGCTTGGTCCCCCAAAGCGCCTGTCAACTTCGGGATCAATATGTTGATTATTTTATGGGTAGGGGGGCCATTGCAATGCCACACAATCTCTCATTTTTTTGAATAAAAAATAATGATAAGATAAAATCTAGAATTGTATTTATTGCTTGCCTTTCTTTTTGGCTGTCTCCTAGGTTATCCTAGTGCACTTGTAGTGCCAAGTGTATTTTCCTTTAGTAAATAAGCCCCATTGTCATTGTAAACACTAAATAACTTCTACAACTGATATTGAGCATTGAAAGAAGAAGCCACACATCTTGTTGTTTAATAACAGATGTTTTAATCTGTGCACATTCACATATGTGTTTGTGAAAATGTTATGATTTAAAATAGATATAATTCTTTTTTCAAACAATCTATTTTTTTTATTCTAAAAATTCTTTTTTATTTAGAACATTTTTATAACAACCAGGCCTCTATTTTTTTTGTTTTATATTTTTAACAAACAGGCATCTATTTATTTATTTATTTTTTACAAACAGGCCTCTATTTTTTTTTTTTAACAAACAGGCCTTTATTTTTTTTATAACAAATAGGCCTCTATTTTTTTTATTTTTTAAAAAATTTTTACAACAACCAGGCCTCTATATATTTTTTATTTTGGTTTTTGCAAATTTTTTTTATAAACAGGCAAAAAATCTTTAAAAGTCAAAGCCCAGAATGGGGTCGCCAAAACAGGAAATGAAGAACATGATCAATGTTTTTTTGTGAAAAAGTTATTTAGATTCTCCCCAAAACATTGATCATGTTCTTCATCCCCTGCTGCATATTGTCCAGCCGATTACGCATTAGGTCAAGGCTGGTGCGCATGGCATCTATATCCCCATTCCAGGCCATGATCTGCCCAATTAATCGTTGGGCACTGTTGGTGGTAAATGGTTCCTCTTCCAAAAAAATGTATTTAGAAATATGCAGACATACATAGATTACCATAAGCTGGGGTGTCAGACACTCACCTGGTGGGGTGCACATGTCACCCACTTCCTCCACCTCTCCTTCGTCCACGTCTTCGGGGGGGGCTGGCACTTGGACCTGCTTCCACCGCTTCTTCCCCTTCCATAACCACATCACCTAAAATTGATGCAAAAAAGATGTATTTAGAAATATGCAGGCATACATAGATTAACATAAGCTGGGGTGTCAGACACTCACCTGGTGGGGTGCACATGTTGCCCACCTCTCCTTCCTCAACATCCTCTGTGGGGCTTGGGCTGATTTCCCAAATGGGCTGGTGAGGTCGGGGTCCCTGGGTTCAGGTTGTCTGAGTCTTTTCTCCCCTATGAGAATGAAACAAAAGGTATACTTAGCACATACATATTTGAGTCCAGAAATATGAATATGAAACATTGAATATAAGTGGTGTACAATTGTCTGTTTGGGCAGAGATCCAAGTTGAATACGTAATTAAAATTCCCTTGCAAACAAGCTGGAATACTTACCTTTTTTGGCCACATGTAACAGATAGAGACATCCCAACAAGTATCCACTGGAGCACTTGTGTGGGTTAACCAAAAAAAATGTATTCTGGTGTCCCACACTAGTGCTCCTGTGTCCAGATGTGTAAACACCTGCTGAGTGTCCTCTCCTTACATTCCACTGAATGAAGTTTGCTATTCATTCTAGTTTCAAAGGACATCTAGACAACAATGTCATAAACTTCTTTTAATAAGACAAACTACCAAGACCAAAATGTTGTTTCAACCCTGTATCAACTAAATACATTGTATATAATTTTTTATAACGATGTTTACTGCGAACGATGTTTACTGCGAACGATGTTTCCTATGAACCTTTAATGAGTAAAACTTGTACAGTAAAGATAACCACATGGAGCAGCATGCAAGGTAATAATCACAATATGAACACATGACAAGTACTTACTTTTTTTCAGCACTTTCTGGATTCGTCTGTTCTGATCTGGCTCCCTGAGTTTGAGGTTGGACCATCGGTTCCTCAACTGATCTTTAGAGCGTCATACCCCAAATTTATGATGCAGGCTCTCCACCACTTTCACCATTATTTTTGCCTTTCTTAAATTAGGCTGGGCGTACGGTCCATGCTTCCCATTGTAATCTTTTTTTTCTCCTCTTCCCAGATCGGGACATTTCGGGCTCCAGGCTTTCCTCGTTACTGGAGTTAGTACACACCTGCTGTGTCTCCGCCATTGTTACTCCTACTGCGCACCGTAGAGAGAAGGGGCGGAGGAGATTCGTTAAAAAAGAACGTTAGGGGTGGGCGATGCAGGCGGAGTTATACGCATGCGCAGTGTGTATACAAAGCTATCACGCATGTGTCGTACGTATGTTCTGTGCGTAGAAAAAAAGGGCAGAGAATATTCGTTAAAAAAGAACGTCAGGGGCGGGCGACGCAGGTGGAGTTTCACGCATGCGCAGTGTGTATACAAAGCTATCACGCATGTGTCGTACGTACGTTCTGTGCGTAGAAAAAAAGGGCGGAGAATATTCGTTAAAAAAGAACGTTAGGGGTGGGCGACACAGGCGGAGTTTCACACATGCGCAGTGTGTATAAAGCTATCACGCATATGTCGTACGTAACTTCTGTGCGCGCAGGATAGAGGAACTGAATTTGCGAGCATCCGAAACAAGGGTAAATTTTATTAACTTTGTATCAGCCTATACTGCTTAAAGATTGAGGCCTATGTTGGGATAAGTAAGATTATGAGAGTTTAGCCTAACATTAGTGTTTTTGTCTTGTGTATTATCTTTGACAGAAAACTTGAATACTAAGTTTAAGGACCCTGAATTTCTGACTCAATTTATTGAGAAGTACAGGAAGATGAGGAATCTATGGGAGGTCAAACACCCTGCATATTATATTAAAACAATAAGGAAGTCAACGCTGGAGAAACTTGTCACATTTGTGCAGACTTTCATCACAGAAGCAACCTCTAAGTTTGTGGAAAATAAAATTGGAATCTTGCGAAATATGTATAGGAGGAAGCATAACAAAATCCAGATTTCCCTGAGATCAGGAGCATCAGCAGATGATGTGTATGTACCCAGGCTGTGGTACTACGATAAACTACATTTTCTTGATGACCAGACTGAAGCCAGGGCATCACTTTCAACCCTTCCCTCCTCCCTTCCCTCCACCCCAGCAGAGGCTGATGAGGAGCAAGCTGGGCCTTCCATCCTGGAAGAACCAGATGTGACCATCTGGAGCCAGGTATATTATTTTTAGACATATTTAGTGTCCTAATATTAAGGATGTTAACTACATGTTATAATTGATTACCTATTAGAGGATTTTTTGTTAAAAAATGATTTATACATATCAATTGACAGTAGTGGCCAAAAATGTTTGTCACCAGCTTTAAAAAATGCTGGTGTCAGATTGATACTCTTTTAAATGTATTAACATTGAATTTGCAAGTCATGAGCTGAAAATTGTGGGTCATTGATGAACCAAAAACTCATACTATGTCCCTTTTTTATACACAGGATAAGATCAGCCAGGAGGAAGGTGTGGAAAGGCCGGGAGGAGGCCAGGTCCAGTGTCATCCAGGAGGAGGCCGGGCCCAGTGTCATCCAGGAGGAGGCCGGGTCCAGTGTCATCCAGGAGGAGGCCGGGCCCAGTGTCATCCAGGAGGAGGCAGGGGTTAGTGTCAGCCAGGAGGTGGCCAGGCCCAGTAGGAGCCTCACGCAATCGCAGGTTCCTCCCCTCCGCCTTCATACAAAAAGGCCCAGAAAGGGGACGGTGACAGAGGAGGCATCACTGCGCCTCATGAGAGAAGCAACAAATTTCCTCAAGAGCCTCCCAGAAGCTGAAGAGGCCTATGGCTCCTATATAGCCAGCAGGTTGCTCGAAATGGAGAAGGGATAATGCCTCCTGTGTGAAAAATTATTTTCTGATGTCCTTCACAAGGGGCTGAAGGGCGAGTTAACTGTCAACACCCAAATAAATGAGCAAGCCCCTCCTCCTCCTGCCACAAGTCAACCACCAGAGCCCCAGCCTTCAAGGAAGGCTGCAGGGAAGGGTGCAGGCCAGCATGGAGGGAAGGCTGGAACGAAGAGAAGAAAGTGATGACCTGGCTTCAGTCTGGTCTGACAGAAGACGCAGGCTGGTGTAGTACCACAGCATGGGGACATATATGTCATCTGCTGCTGCTCTTGATCTCTGGGTTTCCTGGACCAGATTGTGCATGCTATTATATGGACTCCTCAAGATCCCAATTTTCTTTTCCACAGACTTGATGTGTGCCCTGGGGCCAAAAGCCTTCACAAATTCAAAAAATTTCTCCAGCGTTGACTTCATCTTTATTTTGTTAACCATAATAAATGGATATTTTATTTTATGAAAATACTTGCCTATGTGTTTTTATTAACATCAATTTTTTAGAGACAATGTCAAATTAACAAGGGACAACAACCTCCTTGAGGTTCCAAAAAAAAAAATTATATAATGTTCTTGTGGTAACTTTACAAAAAAAAAAAAAATACAAAAATAAGGTTCTTTGTGGTAACTTTACACCAAAAAAAAAAGATATATGGAGATAAATATAAAATAATTTTGTAACAATCCTAAAAAATGATCTTGATGAAATAAAAAATAATAAAAGATGACTCCAAAAAACAATTGTGTAAACATTAGTATGGAGATATGGCTTTTTTTTTTAATTCAATTGTCCAAAATATATAAAAAGAGGTTTTTCTTTTTTTTTTTTTTACAACAATTCTTAAATACACCTTATACAGAGCCTTTTATATATATAATAACAAAAAACATTACTATCCAGTTTCCCCCTCCCCCCTATCTTACTCCTCATTACTACCACACCTTCCTATTACTTAATATCGTACATCCATTACCTTATCTCTTCCTACATCCATTTTACATGGGATAACCCACTTCCTCTAGCCAAGGCAACCAATTTTTTTTAAATTCCTTTAAATTTCTTCTCCTTGCATATACTACCTTTTCCTTCCATATTGTTTCCGTTACTGTTTTAAACCAGTCTTCTTTGGAGGGGGGTTTCTCTGCCTGCCATCTCTGCGCTATTAATTTCTTTGCCTGGAACAGGCACCTTAGCACTACTTTATTTTTAATATATAGAGATATGGCTTTTAAAAAATATAATATCATTCATGAAATCAAGAGAAATAATCCAGAAATAAGTTTGTGAGAACTCTGTGTGAATATGAACAGCAAAACAACTTTGTTCTTCTAGCATTATAAAGAAGACAATAATACGCTGCATTAAACGAACACAGAATTTGCAGCGTGAGGAATGTGCTACCTACAATACGAACACTAGTTTTACCAGACCGAGCGCTTCCGTTTCGTACTTGCTTCAGAGCATGAGTTGTTTTTTTGTCCATCGAACTAGCATACAGACGAGCGGATTTCTCGATAGGAACTGGGTCTGGCGGAGTTACGACGTAAAGATTTGAAGCATGTTTCAAATCTAAAGTCCGTCAGATTTTCGACTGGAAAAGTCTGCTGAAGATCCGATGAAGCCCACACACGATGGGATTGTCCGCCGGACTCGGTCCGTTGGACAAGTCCGATAGAAAAGTCCGCTCGTGTGTACACTGCATTACAGTATTATTTACACAGAAACCAACACACAGATAGCTGAATTGTTTTGCTCCCAGAAAGACTCATGTTATTAGTAACTCATATCCCAAGGCGTCTATATTTAATTTATTTTTAAATCTTTTAGCCCAACCAGTCTGTTACATTAATTATTACAGCTGTGTACTGCAAGGGATGTGAATTATGAGTTATTAAACTTTGTTATAACAGCAATCTTGCATTGTGATCAGATATGCATATTAAATGGCAAGATGAAAGACTAAGTGACACTGCTTTCCCTGAAACCAGTACGTCTACTAAAACTTTTGAAAAAGGCTTTTGCTAATTGTCCCCTGCTGTGAGCACATCCTCCTTCAGCATATATTCAACATAGTGGGGCTAAATACTATTTGCATGATATCATTACAGTCCCTGTGATGCTTAATTGGTAACCCATGATACACTGAACTATGATGCTGGAGAATTACATGCACTTTCAGCACTTTTCCTTTTCCTACCATCCTTGCATCCTGATAAAAAGCCAGTTGTGTTGGGGTACCTGTTTTTGCTTATAATCGGGCAAAGAGACCTCCAGCTAGACACAGTGTTGCTGATTTACTAAAATTGGAGAGTACAAAATCTGGTGCTGTTGTGCATGGTAGCCAAACAGCTTCTAACTTCAGCTTGTTAAATTAAGCTTTGAAAAAAACTGGAAGCTGGTTGGCTTCTATACAGAGCTGCACCAGATTTTGCACTCTCCAGTTTTAATAAATCAACTGCGGTAGGTTTACATTTTCTGTTTCTGCAGCCGCTGCTTCCAGCCTCCACTAAAGAAAGCTGAGGAAAAAAAAATACACTGTATAAAGATAATTGTGCTGTCACTATCTTCTCTTTGTTTTCTTTGTTTTGAGTTCCTCTAGGGTTGGCTGAGTGCAACTGCTACAGGAAGGATATAAGCACACTGCTTCAAGACTAAAGGCCCAATGGCTGAGAGACTGAGGGACATGCTAAAAGTGACTAATCCTTTTAGGTTAGTTAGAGAACAAAAAAGACCGAAATGGCAACCAAACATAGTCACCAAAGCGATGGGAGGATTATCATTACTTTCACTACTCTTAAAGTGATTGTAAAGTCTTGTTTAAAAAATAAAAATAAAATAACAAACATGTTATACTTACCTCCTCTGTGCAGTCAGTTTTGCACAGAGCAGCCCAGATCCTCCTCTTCTCAGGTCCCTCTTTGGTGCTCCTGGCCCCTCCCTCCTATCGAGTGCCCCCACAGCCAGAAGCTTTCTATGGGGGCACCCGAGCCGAGTCAGAGCTCCGTGTATCCATTCAGGCACAGAGCCCCGACCTGGCCCCGCCCCCTTTCTACCCTGATTGGCTGACTGACTTTGATTTACTTTGAATGGCACCGCTGCTGTGTCTCAGCCAATCAGGAGGAGTGTCCCGGATGGCTTAGACATTCCTGGACATCGCTGGAGAGAGAAGGGGCTCAGTTAATTAATTAGGGGGGTGCTGGGGAGGCTGCTACCCACAAAAGGTTTTTTATCTTAATGCATATGCATTAAGATAAAAAAACCTTCTGCCTCTACTACTCCTTTAACCGCTTGCCAACCGCCGCATACAGATGTATGTCGGCAGAATGGCACAGGCAGGAAAATGGGCGTATATGTACTTCCCTTTAATTTTGCCGCCTATCGGGCACGCAGGTCCTGGGAACTCGATGTTCGTAGGTGACCCGTGATTGCGGTGTGGAGAGGCAGAATGGAAAGATGCCTTTGTAAACAAGGCATTTCCCTGTTCTGCCTTGTGACATGACAGAGATCCACTGCTCCCTGTCATCGGCAGCAGTGATCGCTGTCATGTCAGTGGTAGCCCATCCCCCCTACAGTTATAACACCTCCCTAGGACACACTTAACCTCTTGATCGCCCCCTAGTGTTTAACCCCTTCCCTGCCAGTGTCATTTACACAGTAATCAGTGCATTTTTTTAGCACTGATCACTGTATAAAGGACAATGGTCCCAAAATAGTGTCAAAAGTGTCCAATGTGTCCGCCATAATGTCGCAGTCATGATAAAAATTGCAGATCGTGCCATTACTAATAAAAATAAATGAATAATAAAAATGCCATAAAGCTATCCCCTATTTTGTAGACACTATAACGTTTGCGCAAACCATTCAATAATGCTTAGTGTGATTTTGTTTTACCAAAAATATGTAGAAGAATACATATCAGCCTAAACTGAGAAAGAAATTCGTTTTTTACATATTTTTGGGGCATAATTTATTATAGCAAAAAGTAAAAAATATAGCTTTTTTTCAAAATGTTGTTCTTTTTTTGTTTATAGCGCAAAAAGGTTGTTATTGAAAGTCCAACACAGGGATAATACTATCCCCTAACTGTTGCTGCCCATAACAGGTTTTTCTCAGGATACAGAAGAGAAATTACATTAGTCTGAAGCAAGCTTAGGGGACAAACTGGCAAGAGACCATCTGCATCACTGAATTAGCAGTCCACTATATTGAAATGGTGGTGGCGAGGGACCTGGAAGGGGTTTCCAGTAAGTGTAACTTACTTCACTAGGTAAGACTAAAAAAAAAAATTGCAGTATGGATTAGATGGGGGTGGGGGGGGAGAGGGTCATTTTGTTTTTGTTTTTTTAGCATGTTCACCTGAAGGGAGAACTCTGTAGAACAATGTAGAACACCACAAAGAGATCACTGTTACTGGGAAAAGAGGTAGAAGCTAAAGATGACTACCTTCTGTAGCACCCTGGTGGTTAGGCAGGGTTGCTCATAAATTTACCTGCCAGGTATAGCTACCTTGGCCCATTGTTAGGGATCTATTGATTTCATTCTACGTCTGAAATTGCTGCACTTCTCTCTTTTGCTACTAGGTGGCCGGGCACTTGGTGGCATTAGATAAGACAAGGGCAATGCAAGGTTAGATTATGAGTATATGGGGTATCTCAGCCAATGGGCAGGGGTTTTCTTAAGTTCCTTGGCCTGCTAGGAGAACCTATATATTTGGGTGAATTCAGGTGATCAGTGTTCTGTGCCACCTGGACAGCTATCTGGGTGGATGTGTGTTGTACTGCCCAGGCTGCTAGGCCGGGGTTTGGGCCTATCCCGGGCACAGCTTGCTGCTAGGCTGTCTGAGGGCCTATCCAGAAGCAAGAGAGCAGCGCAAGGGTTGGGATTGGGGCTTGCAATCCAACCAGGATTGATGGTTTTGCCGGCCGGAGAGCCTGTCATGGTCGGAGGTAAAGGGGAAGCTGTTGCCACTAAGGGACCAACCACCTTATTACCAGGGACCACAGTGAGTAGCTGAAGAAAGTACGGGAGTAGAATTCTCAACAACTGGGGAAGGTGAAGAACCGGGAAACTTCAGCGGGTATCAAGCCAGGGACCCAGCCAGCAGGGATGACCCTTGCAGAGCAGCCTTCTGTGTCAAGCCAGGGACCAAGCAGGCCAGTGGGGTGAAGCTTGAGAAGTATCTGGAGTGCCAAGCTAGGGACCCAGCAGAGAAGAGGGGGTGACGCTTGAGGAAGATACTACAGTGAAGATTGGAGGAGCTCAAGGGATTCAGTGGCAGTGAATCATCTAGTCTAAAGAGAGAGACTGGGAGCTCAGTGGGTTGAAGAACTACAAGAAGTGATTGCAGAGGAAGTGAAGGAACTGTTACACTTTGTATTAGAAACTGTTAAAGACTGTTGCCAAAGGAGACAGCGTTCCTACACATGCAGATGTGGCGTCTTGCTGGATGCCTTTCCCTTAATGGCTGTCCCCCTGTAGAAGTTTTGGAGTCTGCCAAATAAAGTTGAAACTGTTTAAGGGTGTTCTTGCACTAACCCTCTCTGCCAAAGTTCTATTTAAGAGAAATAAAATCTCTTTGCATTCAAGAAGTGCCTGACGCCCATGAATCTAACTTGCATTACATCCACTATGTCTCACAACACTCCATTCTGTAGGGAAGGATGTCAGCAGTTGAAGGTTCTCATTAGACTAGAGGAGGCCTGGGACCTTGCTACACTTCTGTTTATAAATGTACTCTTATTTACTGAAATATTGGAATATGCCAGTGAGAATGCTATTACTGTACACTGCCTGACTGACTCACAAAGCCCTGAGAAGCAACTCTGTCTCCAAGCTGAAATTACCATTAAGAACTTTTTTTTTTTTTTGAAAAGAAGAAAGTCAATACTTACCTACCACTTGTGCCACTGAACACCACTCCAATAAAAATAGCAAACCTAGGTTGGGGCTTTTTTTGATTCCACCATTACAAGGTGTGTTAATTTCCTGATCCCCCACTGGACTCAGCGGTTTCTGCCAGCCACCATATTATTATTGTGCCCTGTACATGTTGGTGGGTGAAAACACTGAGCACTGCAAGACACAGGGTGATTGATACTAGGCAGGTAGTACCTAAAGTGTAGTTTTTTTTAAAAGAAGGCTTATATAATAGCCTTATAGAATAATGAATCTGGAAACACAAAGGACAATACCCCCTAGGCTTTATGTGCAAAGACCCTTCTCTGTTTTTTAGTGGTATGATCTACCAAAACAGATGGTATTCTACAGTATTAGGTTCTTGTGCCTATACTTGATTTGTAGTATATATGTTTTGTATAGCTTGTTACAAAATAATGAGATAGAAATGTATTTATATCAACACAGGAGCCATACACCCACAAGCATTTTTCTGTAAGGGTTTGATTTACACATCTTAAGTGCGTTGAGAAATAAATGTCATGTTATATTTCTCTGTGTGAAGCGTTACAGTATAATAAGGACTAATAATGATAAGGTCATTAAAGAAGAGCAAGAAATGGGGGTTGGAAGCATGCATCATACTTCTATTTGCTTATGTGATTAATTTGCTGTTTGTTATAGTTACTTGATTCTGCTTTCCTTTACAAACCCACTGAATACACACTTGCACACATTAAGTGAAAAAATTATGTATTTTTTAATAGTTCAAATAAACACTACCAATTGGCTTTGGGGGATGCAGAATTTTATGAAAGATTGCTTCCTGTGATGCCATGTAGGAAGCCTGAGAAGATTAGAGGGATAAAACCCAGTGACATCAGTCTACCAAGATCCATTTAGAAACCAGAGAGCTGCCTAATGCCTACACACACTGTGACCAGAAATAGCCAGGATTTTGAAATTAAAAGTCCATTTGAACTTTCAGTTGAAATAATCTAAAACACATTTCAGTGCATCAAATCATTTTCATCTTTTAGCTTGTTTACTTTAGAAAGAAGCCATAGCCTGAGTAGAAAAGCATGTCCCTTAACCACTTGCTGACCGGGCCATTGCCGAAAGACGGCAACAGCGCGGTCGGCTAGTTCTGGGTGGACGTCCATGGACGTCATTCCAGAATGATGCTCCCGCGCGCCCCCTGGGGCGCGCACTCGGGAACATCCGTGACCGCCGGGTCCGGAGGACCCGGCGCATCACGGATTACGGTAAATAGCCGCTGATCGCGGCCGTTTACCACGTGATCGTTCCGTCAAATGACGGAGCGATCACATGTAAACAAACCAGCGTCACGTCATGACGCTGGTTCCTCCCTCCCCTCTCTGTACCGATCGGTACAGTGCGGAGGGAGAGGGGAAGAGATGGCAGCGCTGTGGGCTGGATGTTTAGTGCCCACAGCGCTGTTCAATATACATAATGGCAACACTGTACAATACACTGCATCACTGTGCAATACTCTGCATCACTGTACAATACTCTGCATCACTGTGCAATACTCTGCATCACTGTGCAATACTCTGCAATACTGTGCTATGCTCTGCAAAACTGTGCAATACTCTGCATCACTGTGCTATACTCTGCATCACTGTGCAATACTCTGCATCACTGTGCAATACTCTGCATTACTGTACAATACTCTGCAACACTGTGCTATACTCTGCAACACTGTGCAATACTCTGCAACACTGTGCTATACTCTGCAACACTGCAAAACTCTGCCAATACTCGCCAATACTCGCCAATACTCTGCCAATACTCGCCAATACTCTGCCAATACTCGCCAATACTCTGCCAATACTCGCCAATACTCTGCCAATACTCGCCAATACTCTGCCAATACTCTGCCAATACTCTGCCAATACTCGCCAATACTCGCCAATACTAGCCAATACTATGCATCACTGCGCTATACTCTGCAAAACTCTGCCAATACTCGCCAATACTCGCCAATACTCGCCAATACTCTGCCAATACTCTGCCAATACTCTGCCAATATTCTGCCAATACTCGCCAATACTCTGCCAATACTCACCAATACTCACCAATACTCTGCCAATACTCTGCCAATACTCTGCCAATACTCGCCAATACTCGCCAATACTCTGCCAATACTTCGCCAATACTCGCCAATACTCGCCAATACTAGCCAATACTAGCCAATACTCTGCATCACTGCGCTATACTCTGCAACACTGTGCAATACTCTGCAACACTGCAAAACTCTGCCAATACTCGCCAATACTCTGCCAAAACTCTGCCAATACTCGCCAATACTCTGCCAATACTCTGCCAATACTCGCCAATACTCACCAATACTCTGCCAATACTCTGCCAATACTCTGCCAATACTCTGCAATAAATTTTAACAGAAACAAGGAATTTTTTTTTTTTTTTTATCGAATTTTCAGTCTTTTTTTATTTATAGCGCAAAAAATAAAAAACCCAGCAGTGATTAAATACCACCAAAAGAAAGCTCTATTTGTGGGAAAAAAAGGACATAAATTTCATAGGGGTACAGTGTTGCATGACTGAGTAATTGTCATTCAAAGTGTGAGAGCACCGAAAGCTGAAAATTGGTCTGGTTAGGAAGGGGGTTTAAGTGCCCAGTTGTCAAGTGGTTAATCTCTGTGTGAAACCAATGGTCTCTCTGTAGAGGTGAGGCAGACCCTCTGGTGAGTCACAGCTAGAGCGTCTCATTTACCAGGGTGTATGTAGAGGTATGACTCCACAGAGGATGTATAAGACCTCTTAAGCACTTCAGCCCCGGAAGGATTTACCCCCTTCCTGACCAGAGCACTTTTTGCGATTCGGCACTGCGTTGCTTTAACTGACAATTGTGCGATCGTGCAACATTGTACCCAAACAAAATTGACGTCCTTTTTTTCCACAAATAGAGCTTTGTTTTGGTCGTATTTGATCAACTATTCTTCTACATATTTTTGGTAAAAAATCGCAATAAGCATATATTGATTGGTTTGCAAAAAAGTTATAGTGTCTACAAAATAGGGGATAGATTTATGGCATTTTTATTATTATTTTTTTTTTTTATTGGTAATGGCGGCGATCTGCGATTTTTATTAGGACAGCGACATTATGGTTGGCACATCGGACATTTTTTACACTATTTTGGGACCATTGTCATTTATACAGTGATCAGTGCTATAAAAATGCATTGATTACTGTGTAAATGACACTGGCAGTGAAAGGGTTAACCACTAGGGGGTGATGAAGGGGTTAAGTGTGTCCTAGGGAGTGATTCTAACTGTGGGGGGAGGGGCTATAACACACATGACAGCGATCATTGCTCTCGATGACAGACTGTCACTAGGCAGAACGGGAGAAATGCTTTGTTTACAAAAGCATCTCCCCTTTCTACCTCTCCATGACACGATTGCAGGCACCTGGCAGACATTGAGTCCACGGGCCCTGCGGTCATGGTCACGGAGAACGTGGTGGACACACGCCCGCATCGCTGCTTCTTGAAGGGGACGTACCTGTATGCCCTTTTGTCCACCAGTGCCATTCTGCCGACGTATATTGGCGTGCGTTGGTCGGGAAGCGGTTAAGAGAGATTTTTTTTTTTTTAACCACATCAGAAAACTCTGCCAAGAGACTTATTCAACTTTTACGTTCATTCTCTGTCTCCTTCTCGGTTTCACATCATTGTGGTATTATTCCTGGACGTTATTATTTATTTAGTTCTTTTATTACCAAAAACAAAACAAAAAAACTTTCTTAAAAATTAATGTTAGGATCTTTATAGCTAACGTTACTCTTTGTACCTTATACCTTACCTTTATATATACCTTATAAAATTCTTATTCTTCTCTTATCCATCATCGTCCGTTCCCCCCCTCCCCCGATTCTCCCCCTCCCACTCCCTCCCACTGGTGTTTTTTCGGCCCTCTTTCTTATTTCCAGGTCTACTCAGACCCTGCCACTCTCCATCATCTTACTAGGTATTTCTCAGAGGTTTTAAGAGTTCTCCATCTACTCCAAATACTGTTGTATTTTTCTGAATGCCCTTTTTCTCTATTACATAAGTATTCCATTCTGCTATAGTATTCTATACGCTCGAACCATTCCCTTATATCTGTTTTTTCTGTACTTAACCACTTTATTGGAATTAGCATTCAGTAGTATTGGAATGAATGTTTTTCCATATTGCTTATTTGGAGCTTTATAATAATGAAATAGACACGTCTGCAGGCTATTGATTATCTTTTCTCCAGTTATCTCTTCTATGAATTCCAGGATTTCCTGCCAATATTCCTTAATTTTTGGACACTCCCACCAGATGTGTGTCATCGTGACCCTCTGTTTATATTCCCTCAAGCACTGTGGGGATTTGTCCAGTTGGTATTTGTGAATTTAATCCAGTGGCAGGTACCATCTTACCAGGAACTTATAGTTCATTTCTGTTGTATTTACTGTATATCCGTTGCATGGTTATACACTGCTTCTATCATTTTCTCGACTTGTTGATCGTCTAGTTTCATACCCATTTCTTTTTCCCATTTCCCAATATATGAGGGCATCTCTTGTCCTTCCAAATCTGTCAATATTCCATACACTTTAGATATTCTGTGTTTCAGTGGGGTTTGTACACCACAGAGTTTTTTTCAAGTGGATTTAAATTCTTTCCATCTCTAATTGGTTGAGGCAATGGGGGTCATTTACTATAGCGCTATGGCGCTAATTCGCGCAAATTGCCGCGAATTAGCGCCAATTCGCGGCAATTTAGCGCTAATTCGCGGCAATTTAGCGCGAATTAGCGCTAATAGCGGTAATTCGCGCGAAAACGGTATTCACTATAGCGCTGGTGAGAAAATTCTCCCAAAATCGAATTTACTATAGCTCCCTGAAACTAAATAGAGCCCAAACCCTTACTCTGCTAAAACCTAGAGAATTGCACATGGAAATAATTTTTAGAGCATGATATAATTGCCTAAATGGTACTGAAATATGCGGTATATTATTTAAAGATTATCTGCTTTTAAACTGTGTGAAAAAGTGATTTCTACACTGAAATATCTTTAAAAGTCTGAAAAGTGAAAAATTCCCCGTTTTGGACAACTAGGTGCCAACACAACTGAGCATGCTCAGACCTGAAAATAACTCTCATTTTAACTCAAGTGTCTTTTTTACCTGGAGGTATAGTAAATACCAAAATGAGAGCTAATTAGAGAGCATTTTTTGGGAGTTAAAATCTGCTCTAATTTAGTCCAAATGAAGTTTCAGTCATTGATTCTAATGGAACAATTCTAACTTTCACAAAAAAAACCTTTTAATGTTGAGATGAAATGTATCTTTCTGTGAAATACATTTTCCTTTGCAACATTGTTGCTTCTACTTAAAATATTTTGATTTTAAGAATGCTACAATATGGAATGTTTTGATGTTTTGGTAAAATATATTTTTCTCTGTCGCTTTCACTTGTTTTTCTTCATCTCACAACCATCTTTACCCCAAACTCACACAGGTGTCTTTATAATCCACAAACAATACCATTGCTGATGAAAATTTAAAATGAATCACAATTTTTTGTGCTTTGTATTATTTGCAAATATTCATAATTTGAGCCCAAAAATGTGATATGTGTACAAACATCAGAAATCAAAATGTAATTCCCAAAAATTTGAGGGTAATATTCTACTCTCACCCACAAAAAAACACCAAATATCACAGAATAAATCAAGAAGAATAACTCTTGAGTAATGTAATTCCATCACCTGTATGTCCATAGAAATGCAGTATATATGTGTTTTTATGTGTATTTATGTGTAGTTATGTGTAGGAGGGACCCACACGTGGCAGCTCTGTGGCTTAGAGGTTAGAACTTCTGCTTAGTATCTCTGAGGGTCTGGGTTCAAATCCCAACCATGTTACTGCATGTGGAGAAGTTGTCTCATCTCCCAGGTCCTATAACTATGTCTATTTGTAGTAGTTATGTGTAGGAGGGTTCCACCAACATTGTAAGTCTTTTCCAGATACACTATATAGCCAAAAGTATTGGGACGCCTGCCTTTACACACACATGAACTTTAATGGCAGCCCAGTCTTAGTCCGTAGGGTTAAAATTTGATTTGGCCCACCCTTTGCAGCTAGAACAGCTTCTGGGAAGGCTGTCCACAAGGTTTAGTCTGCCTATGGGAATGTTTGATCATTCTTCCAGAAGTGCATTTGTGAGGCCAGGCACTGATGTTGGATGAGAAGGCCTGGCTTGCAGTCTCTACTCTAATTCAGCCAAAGGGTGTTCTATCGGGTTGAGGCCAGGACTCTGTGCAGGCCAGTCAAGTTTCTCCAACCCAAACTTGCTCATCCATGTCTTTATGGACCTTGCTTTGTGTACTGGTGTGCAGTCATGTTGGAACAGGAAGGGGCTTTCCCAAAACTGTCCCCACAAAGTTGGGAGCATGAAATTGTCCAAATTGTCTTGGTATGCTGACGCCTTAAGAGTTCCCTTATCTGAAACTAAGAGGCCAAGCCCAACCCCTGAAAAACAACCCCGCACCATAATCCCCCTCCACCAAATCATTTGGACCAGTGCACAAAGCAAGGTCCATAAAGCCATGGATGAGTGATTTTGGGGTGGAGGAACTTGACTGGCCTGCACAGAGTCCTGACATCAACACAACAGAACACCTTGGGGATAAATTAGAGAGGAGACTGTAGGTCAGGCCTTCTTGTCCAACTTCAGTGCCTGACCTCACAAATGCACTTGGAAGAATGGTCAAACATTCCCATAGACACACTCCTAAACCTTGTGAACAAGAAGAGTTGAAGCTGTTATAGCTGCAAAGGGTGGGCCAAATGAGTTTTGAACCCAATACTAATACTGGGATGCCATTACAGTTCATGTGTGTTTAAAGGCAGGCATCCCAATACTTACGCCAATATACTGTATATTGCTTGTGACACTGAGCATGGCTATGGACTTAGGGCTGGTTCACACCACAGAGATGCAGAGAACATGTGTGGGTCTGCCCTGGTGGCTAAGTGGGTAGCAGTTTTGTCTAGCAGCACCTGGGATGTTGGTTCACTTCCACCAACATGCTAATGCTTGTGTTGAAGTTCATATGTTCTCCCTGTGTGGGTTTCTCACCACAATCTAAAGACATGCTGGCATCTTATTTGTCTCCTGTCGAAATAGGTTCTAATGTAAGAAAGTTAATTTTGGACTTTATATTGGAAGCTCATTGCAGCCAGGGACAGATGTTAATGTTTATTAGCACTAATCATGCCCAGGGACTTGGACATTTCAAATTTTAGGGTTTACACTGCACAGGTACATATGCTTAGAAAACTGTTGCTTTGTTTATGTGGATGCAAATAGACTTTGATCTTTGTCCTGTAGTTGGAGATTTGATGCACATAGCCAAGAGCTAACAGAGTTGCGAATACTATTATGTGTTCCTGCTCATCAGGTGCAATCACTTTAGACATACATGAAGAGACAGATTGAAAGATACTGGTGGGCGTGTACTTCTATTGGGTGTGTCAGTGTGCTAACAATACAACCTCTCTTATATAAAGGCCTGCAGTAGGGGGGGTCGTTTGGCCTGAGAAGGTCAGGTTTTTTGTTGTGATGGAGAAGGAATGATATTGGGAGATTTGATGAAATTCTTGTGCATTTTTTCAATCAAAAGTGGGTTTATGTGGCCATGCTGTCAATGTTGTGTGTGTATTGTTCCTGTCTGATCATGCAAACATCGTTTGGAAGCATCTGCTGACCTACTATTTTTGATCTCATTTAATTGTGTACACCGAAATGCAGCTTTCAGTAGAACATGGTCACCAATGTATGTATGTGTGGATTGTGGGCTGGTGGTGGGTGTTTTGAATAAGTCTTTTGCAATATTATGTTGGAATGCTTTGTAAGAATGACTGTTAAGTATGTTTCTATAATCTTTCAGATAATAATGTGATGTGTTGCCCGTTATACACTGAAATTAAAGCTGTGTCCACTCTAAGGTTTTGTATAATTTTAGATTGTAAGCTCCTATGAGCAGGGCCCTTAAAATTCCGTTGCTAAATGTAGTACCTGTAAATTTATTTTTTTTCTGCTGGTAAAATAAAAGTACATTGAGCTCTTGTTGTGGTGTGTGGGGTTTTTTTTTTTTTTTCCTTCTACTTTTCTTTCTTTCGTTTTTTGTGGGTGGTGGTTTTGGGAAAGTGCAATATCTCTTTTATATTTTATTTCAATATGTATTTGTGCACCAAAAAACTAATCTCTTTGACCTGGTTCACATGCTACTTTGCAATTGTGCTACTTCACTTGAAGTAGCATGATTTCAAAGTAGCAAGGTCAGCGTGATTTCAGGTGGCTTCATACACAAATGTCTATTGAAGTCGCACCTGAAATCGGCAAAAGTAGTGCAGGAACTACTTTAGCAAATTGATGTGGTGCCACAAAAAAAATGTTGCATCAATTGGGCCAGTGCCAAGAGTCACGCGATTTGATCTCTCAAATCGCATGACCAATCGCTCCAATGTAAACCTAGGCTTCTGCACAACTGCAAGTTATATATAAAGATTCCACCTTTATCATTAACAGCTGTGGAGAATTGCAGGTAATGAATTCAGCTGGTGGATAGGCAGTGTTTGAATGTGTCAGCTCTGGTTCACATTGGTGTGATTTGACATGTCAAATCTGTGGCAATTGCACTGTTCTAATTAGTGCGATTTGTATTGATATTGGTGCAGAAACCTGCAACGATGTCTCTGATGTTGCCCCCACAGTCTGGACTGACATGCAGGAATGAAATTGTGGGAGTTCAGCTGAACGCTTTCCTCCTGCTGTCAGTGTGAACCAGGGTTCAAACTGGGCCTTTTGCCTTTGTAATTCACCTGCTGCTAACCTAGGGACACCATTTCTTAGCAAACTCCCTTAAGTTTACCTTCAAATATATGTAGAAATACAGATTTGCATATCTGAAAATAAAAAAATACTAATGATGGTTGAGATCAAATATTCACAGCTGCAATCAAAAGTGTGGTTTCACCTTCTGACCTGGAAATTAGTCATTGTATGCACCCGGAAGTTCTTGTGCTGGTCAGGATCTCAATCTAGGTGGACATGGCGAGGTCTCTTTAGCAGAGAGGAGGCGCTGCTCATTGGCCGGGTAAGTGTAGGATATGTACTTGATCAATGCAGGGGTGGATGTCATAGTTAGATTTGGTGTGGGTGGGGTTCATTGATTTGTTTGGCATCACCACACATTTGCTTCCGTCCCATGTGCACACATCAATTCCTGCATTTGTTCTGCTGATGTAAATCAGTAAGGACTATGCAAGTATAAATGAGAGATCCTTTTATTAAAATATATATGACTTGTTTCACAGCTGGGCGAATTTTCCAGCAAATTTGGACCTCTGAGTTGCATGGCAAGTTGTACCCCATGATTCTCAATGACAACCATTCATATCTGTGCTACTAAGTCGCACCAACTTCAAAGTAGTCCCTGTACTACTTTGGTGTGACTTGAGGTATATCGGGTACAATATTACACCGACATTCCCAGAAGTTGGGGCCAAGTTGCAGCGGCAAAGTGGCAGCAAAATAGTGTGACTTTCAGGTCGCAGCAGTGTGAATGAGATTCAAGGATAACACCTTTGAATTTGGCCCTATTGTCACTTGTGCATCCTGAAAGTGTAGCAAATTCGTCCCTGCACTACCTTGGTTTGACTGATGCAATTTGAGGTCCATACACCACAAGATTACACAGACATTGCTTCAAGTCATGACAAAGCTGTGCAATTTTAAGGTCGCACAAGTGCAAATGGGGCTTTATTCAAAGGTGTTATCAATTAATCGCATTAGGTTACTTTCACACTTGGGTGACTTTTCATGGAGCTTTGGACCTCAGAGTCACATGAAAAGTTGTCCCCCTTGATTTCCATTAATATTTATTAGAGCTGCACGATTAATCGTCATCGTAATTTTTTTCCCCTTTACGATCTTGAAAAAAGCGTTTCACGATTCTTGCTATTGCAAAGAACTCTCTCTGCTCTTCTGAAGCCACAGCCGAAAAACCAGGAAGTCTGCCAAGAATTAGAACATTCTTTATCAGTGAACTTGACTAGAAACCTTGTAACAATTTGTCAATTAAATAGAATTCTGTGTAAGTGAGGAAAGTTTAACCACTTAAACACTAAACATTTTTCTGACATTTGTTGGGTTCAGGTTAAAATCATTTTTTTTTTGCTAGAAAATTACTTAAAACCCCCCAACATTATATATATATTTTTAGTAGAGACCCTAGAGAATAAAATGGTGGTTGTTACAATATTTTATGTCACACTGTATTTGCGATTTTCAAATGCAATTTTTTTTTGAAAAAATTACTTTAATGATTTAAAAAAAAAAGAAAAGTTAGCCCAATTTCTTGTGGGATAATGTGAAAGATTTTATGTCACGAGAATCGTGATCTTTTTATTCTAAGCAAAAAAATTGTGATTCTCATTTTGGCCAGAACCGTGCAGCTCTAATATCTATGCAACTTCACCCATGTTCACATAGGTCTGAATTGACATGTCAAATTGTAGGCCAAATCGGCGCCTATTGATGGCAATGGAACTGTCCAAATTGGTGCGACGCCACAACAATTCCCAAAAGTAGTTCCTGCACTACTTTGGGCGACTTCAGGGGGCGATTTCTTACCTCCCAACTTTTTGAGATGGGTATAAGGGACACCTATTAGCAAAAGTAGGTAGGCATAGGACACCTTAAAGGAGAACAGTTGGGACCTATGTGATTTCACTAGACATTTGTGCAGGAAAGTGCACTGATGTCTCTGAAATCGCTGACAAAGTCGGGCTGAGTCACACTTGTGCGACTTTGGACATCAGAGTCGTATGACAAGTCATACCCCATGATTTTCAATGTGTACCATTCATATCTGTGCGACTTCAAGTAACACTGACTTCAACGTAGTCCCTGTACTACTTTGGTCTGACTTTGATGCGAGTTGAGGTCCATAGACCTCAAGTTTACACAGGCATTCCCTGGAATTGCGGCAAAATTGCTGATGCAAAATCGTGGGAAAGTTGCGTGTCTTTCCCTGCGACTCCTGCGTCCATAGACCTCAAGATTACACAGGCATTGCTTAAAGTCGCATTAAAATCTCGCAACTTTCAGGTCGCACAAGTGTGAAAGGTGCCTAAGTCACTGTGCTGAGTACTATTTTATACCTAGAATATAAAGTAGTCCCACCATCAAACACTAGTAAACATATGTTCTCAATATAATTGTGCTCAAATGGCTGAAAATCACACAGATGGTATCACCTACTGAAAGCTTGCATTGTACTCAGCAGCGTATGCTGAAAAGAGGCGAACGCCTATTAGCCAATGCCACATCGGCACATCGGCATGAGCATGGTTGTTACTATAATATTAATGCCTGAAATGCAAAACATTATTGTATTGAATCAAACATTAGTAAATGTATTTTCTCTGTAGGTAAGTGCTCAGCTCTGTAGCATAGCGGTATACCCTGCTGCCCCCAAAAGTTCAAGCCATGAATTCAAATCCCACTGACAGCATTACCTCCTAGAAGTGTGCATTGTACTCAGAAGCATAATTAGCCAAAGCACATCAGCTTGCTTTATTCCATATTTTAACTCTTCAAATGCATGCAATGGTATGTACTTATTCAATAATATTATGGTATGGAATTCCAAAATTCAAGGAAAAAAATGTCGTAGGGTCCCCCCCAGTACATACCAGGCCCTTCGGTATGGACTTTAAGTGGAACCCCACACCAAATTGTAAAATAAATTTTATGTGGGGCCCCCCAAAATCCATACCAGACCCTTATCCGAGCATGCAGCCTGGAGGTCAGGATAGGGGGGGACGAGTGAGCACCCTCCCCTTCTGAACCTTACCAGGCCACATGCCCCAAAGCACCTTTTCCCCATGTTGATGGGGACAAGGGCCTCTTCCCGACAACCCTGGTCGGTGGTTGTCGGTCTGCAGGCAGGGGGTTTATCAGAATCTGGAAGCCCCCTTTAAAAAGTCAGCTCCCAGATCCTGCCCCCTATGTGAATAGGTATAGGGTACATTTTACCCCTACCCATTCACCAAAAAAGCAGTGAAATGTAAAAAAAATCAATAGCCGGTTTTTGACAAGTCCTTTATTGTAAAATAGCTCTGAGCTGTCTTCTTCCCTTGGCCATCTTCTCCAGACGCTGTCTGTCCCTCCTCCATCTTCTCCCCGAGCTGTATTCTCCCAGAGCCGTCTCTCCTGCCGCTGCCATGTTCTCCATCTGCTGTCTTCTTCCGCACCGCTGGTTACCCGCTAATAAAAAAAAAAGCTGCTCTTTTTCCATGGTGGTCTTCCTCTGCTGTGTTGTCACCCGCTGTGTGGCGTCTCTTACATAGCCATGGAGCGGACTCTCCGGGTGACATTATCGGATGGCCACAGAAGACCGCCACAAGAAGAGCGGCTTTTTTTTTTATTAGTGGGTAACCGGCTGCGCTGAAGAACACATCAGTGGGGGAAGATGGTGGCAGCAGGAGAGACAGCTCGGGGAGAAGAAACATCAAACACTAGTGAATGTATTTTCTATGTATTTTCTATGTATGACTGTGCTACACCCAATAGGCTAGCAGTCAGCACTTCTACCTTGAAGAACTCATGGGTTCAAATCCCACAGAGAAATACTAAAAGATTGAATTGGTGAAAAAAATGACTATTAGCCAATTAGCCAAAGCAGCATATGCTGAAAATAGGTGAATGCCAATTAGCCAATGCACTTTAAATTTGGCTGATTATATTAACTCTTCAAATGCATGCAATGATATGTAAGTATTCAATACTATTATGGTGTGAAATTCCAAACACCACACACTAACTAATGGGCAGATTACATTTTTTTGTTTGTTCATTTTAATTCGCTTGTGCACTGAAAAAATAAACACAGCTGGGGGATGGTAGGTTGGCATTTGAACTTGTACCCTGAGTGCTGTGGAGACATCTGAGCAGACTACTAAGCCATTGTGCTAAGTATGAGACCTACATAATAGTGTAGTATGATTAAAGAATGAATATAAATAATTACCGCTTTATAGTCACCTAAATTAAAAAATAAAAAACAACATACAACAAATAGGTAACCTAAATGTTTAATACATGTAACTTTACAGAATAGCAGACATTACTATGTAATAATCATTCATAACTGCATTAGTTAGCAAAAGAAGGAAAGAAATAGGAATACTAATTGCAACATACATCAATAGATGCACACGAGGTAGAGCACATCTCACATAAAAATGTTTCTTTCACATACATGGATCATGGCTACAGTACACTGCTATATAACAACTTGATAAGAATTGGCATTTGTATATACGCGGAAACGCTAATTAGCGACAATTTAGAATTTTCAACCGTTTGTTCTCCATTTATATCGCTGATTTTCATGCGCAAATTCGCTGTTTTGTTTCCATTTGGCTAAAATTGGCTCTATTATTTGCCATAGTGCCCAGTACTTCCTGGAGTTATAGTAAATGACCCCCAATGTGTTTACCAAGTGTTTAATTGAAAATATTCCCATTCACTTATCTTCCACCCGTTTATTTCCTCTAATTCCTGTAGTGATTTAATCTTATTTGATATCCCTTATTTGTGCGTTCCCCATTCTAACACCGAAAGGTGTCTCCTTCCCTGGGACAAAAAAATTTGTTCCGGTGAGCGCAATTGGCATAGATCTTCGTATCGACATTTAATAGGTCTATAGACCTCTAACTAGAGCAGATGGTTTTATCTTTTCCATCTTTAAGTATTATTGCAATATGGGCTAATAATGACTCTCACCTTATTTCTTCATCTTCGCCTATCTTATTCAGGTAGTCACACAGCTTGGGGATCAGTTGATTTTGAAACCTTTTGTAGTATTTAATCGTAAATCCAACTAGTCCTTGGCTTTTCCCTGAAGGGGTTTCTTTTAATGTCATTTTAATTTCATCCTGCGTGATTAATTTTTCCAGCTCTTTCAATTGTTCTGCTTGAATTTTTGACAAATTGGCCTTTATTAAGTAGTCTTGGGTATTTATTTTTCTTATTTCTTTTTCATGTTGTGTCTCTTGATTCTTTATTGTATATAGTGCACTGTAATATTGTTGAAAGGTCAATTCAATATCTGTTGTCTTATTTACTGTTTCTCCTCTCTCTTTTTTTATCTTCTAGATATAATTTAAGGTTTTCTTATTTCTTAAGATTTTTTTAAGGTGCTTCCCAGGCTTATTGCCCCATTTTTATCTCTCATGTGACACTGTGTTGAATTCCCTCCTGGTCTCCTGTTCCATCAGCTCTTTTAATTGGTCTCTTTTTATAATCAGGGTTCGGTGGGTTTCGACTTCCACTTGCTTTTTATGTCTTTGTTCTAATTCATATATTTCTTTTACAATTTTTACCATAGTTTTTCCTCTCTTCTTCTTTTTTTCTGTCCCAATAGAAATCAATTTTCCCCTTATAACAGTCTTATGTGCTTCCCATATAGTTGCTTTTGTTAAGTCTGGCATCTCATCTTCAAAAAATATTGGTCAATCTCTTCTATTATGTTTTTTTTTAAATTTCCTTATCTTCTATTGAATCTTCATTTAATCTCCATGGGCCGTTCCCAGGGGATTCCCCATATAATTTCATTTTCATCATCACCAGAGCATGATCTGGCACTGTTGTTATTCCTATTGTTGATTCCATTACTACTTCTAAATCTCTATGCTCCACCAGGATATAATCCAACCTGGAGTACTTTCTGTTGACAGCCAAGCAAAATGTATAGTCTTTTGTGCTCGGGTGTTGGATCCTCCAGATATCCACTAATTGATGTTCAAATATTTTTTTGGATCATCCTTAATTGTTTTATTTCTCTATCCTGTGCAACTGACGTACTCATCTCATTTATGGTCCATGAAGAAGTTGAAGTCTCTAGCCAATATTAATTTACCTTGTACATATGCCATCAAATCTTTTAATATTCCTACTAAATATTTTTTGGGCTTATTATTGGGGCAGTATACATTTGCAAGCATATACTTCATACCCTGTAGAGTCCCTAACAAAAAGAGGACTTTTCTCTTTTCTACTACAAAACGAACATTTTTCCCAAAGCCTATTGCTACTCCTTTTGCCCTTCTAATTGGAGAGTCTCCATAGTACCATATTGGGATATTCCTTGAGTATAACCTGACATTTGAAAAAACATGGAACCCCTTGATAAAATATCACCTATCACCAACATTCGACAATTCAGTCCTCAAGCCATGGTAGCTGATAGACATACTTAGATATCTGAATTTTCTGATTACAGATCTCTAATAGTCTGGGAGACAACATACTCGATTGAAAGAAAATCTGAGTATTCATATAATCACTCGGTAGCGTGCCCTGGTGCCTGAGTCGATCCTGTGGACTCCTTCACTTCTATTCCCTTCTTTCTTTCTACTTACTCCTCTTTTTATTCATTGTTCCTCAAACTCATCCTCTTACTAAACAATACCTATGCATTTAATTATATCACAATATCTTCAAAGGTTCTGGTTCAATAAAATAGAACCAATTCTACTGCTATATAACCTCCTCCAAACCCTTGATCAGACAATAGTTATATATTAAAGTGGAGGGCCACCCTAAGAAAGGAAATGGCATTAAAATTCATAAAAAAAAAATAATAATAAACATTTTTTTTTAACTTACCTGAAACCCCTGTTGCTAGTCAGTCTTCCTAATCTGCCTCTTCCTATTCCGCGGCGCTTCCTCCTCCTAAGGTGAACGGCCCCATTGCCTTCTGGCACATGTGTGTGTCCCTGGAAACAACGGGGCCATTCACAGAGTGCCGTGCCGCTCGCGCATGCGCAGTAGGAAACTGGCAGTGAAGCCGCAAGGCTTCACTGCCTGTTTCCCTTAGTTAGGATGGAGGCGCCGCCAGCTGATCCGATCGACGGATCGGCCTCGGGGGGGGGCGACATCGCGGGCTTGCTGAACAGGTAAGTGTCCTTATTAAAAGTCAGCAACTACAGTGTTTGTAGCTGCTGACTTAAAAAAAAAAAAAAAAAACGTTCAGAACCCCACTTTAACTGGAAGATATTGTATTGATACTCCTTATGTACACAAATTGTATATCAATGAGTTTTACCATTCTGTTATTATATTATTTTCTGTATCTAATCTGTACTAGGTATTCTTGTTATCAGTTGTTCAATCAAGAAAACTTTTTGACAAGTAATCTTGTGTAATTTGTTTCTCTTGTAAAAATACAATTGCTGCGGCATTTCTTTCTCGTAGTACCTTGTGTCTTTTCTCTGGGGAATTTAGCCATTATATGTCAGAAATTTTGTATTATTCATGTTTCTCTATTTCTCTCCTCCTCCCCCGCGTCTCTCCCGCAATGTTCCCCCACCCACCAGCTCCAAAGGAGGGCTGGGGAGGACCCCAAAATGCAGAGAGACTCGGGAGCATTTCATTCCTACTAGATCCCAGGGGGGGTGCAGGCCTCACTGCTATTGTTCTTTTTCCTGTATCATTCTTTCTTACCTTGGTGCCAATTCCCCAATGTTTTCCGGTATTGGAACATCCAATTTTCTGCAAAAATCAATAGTTTCTTCTATGAACCTAAGTTTAGCAGTATGTCCATTTCGTCTAGCAATCACACATGCGGAGAAGCCCCAGTTATATTGGATTTCTTGATCCTGTAAAATTTTCAATAAAGGTTTTAATGTCCCTCTCCTTCTCAGGGTTTCTTGTGAAAGAACCCGGAAAACTTGTATCGTCTTTTCCTCATATTCAGTTGGTGGCTTTCTCCTCAGATTTCTCCAAATGTGTTTTTTTTTCCTCCCAGTTTTCAAATCTTACTATTATATCTCTTGGACTTTCCGTCGAAAGCCCCTGCGGTCTTCTTAATCTATGTACTCTTTCAATTTTTATTGGATTAGATTCTTCTTTTCCAAGGATTGGATTAAAAACCTTCCTTATTTTCTGACTGCGAAGATTCCGGAAAGCCTCTTATTCTTAGTTTTTTCCTTCTATGCCTGTTTTCTTAATCTTCAATTCTATACGCCTGTTCCTGTTGATCTTTTTTTAAAATTTTAATTTCCTTTTAGCTCTTTTATTATGCTTGTGTGGGAGTCCATTTTTTTTCTACTTCCTCTACTCTTGCAAGCACGTGGCCCAGATCTTTATGGATTATTGCCATTTCTGTTTTTAATGAATTTTCCAGGGTCGCAAACATTGCTTCGATGTCTGTTTTTGTTGGCAGTTGGACTGTCTGCAGTTGTTCCTCTTCCTTTTTTGCGTCTAAGTCTAATTCAAAAACCTGTTCTACTCTAGATTTCCGAAAGTGTACTAATCTCTAACAATGTTTTATTTTGGCCCCTTTTTTCCTTCCCTTCCCTGGTCTCCATTTGGTGCCCCTTAGTGCTTTGTTGTTTTTCTGCTTTTTGGAATTCTCCTTCCCTGTCCCCTCCTTGGGTTACATATTTATTCATTGGGCCAGCACTGGGGTTTAGACTTACTCGGGGAAATTTGGCCACTGCCCCACCTCCTCTTGCCGACTTGCCCCTCATCTCAGGTAGCTTTAATGCACGCTGTGCTTATGAACGTGCCAAAAAAAAAAGGACAGTACAGCAATGAAAAAGTATCTCAGTTAGGTGCAGTTCCTCCAGATTACCGCCAGATTACTCAGTGTGTATTAGTGTATAGTACAGGTGTATATTTTTGCCGGCGCTTTTGATCCAATTAAATGTTCACTTATACTTTTTTTTACCACACAGTTTCAAATATTCTTATTTATAAGAGCTATTATGAGACTGGGTGTACTCCCCGTTCTCTTCCACTTTGCGTTACAGGTATAGTTATAGTGTCACATAAGGTCTCATATTTCTATTTATTTGAGGGGGGGGGACCTTACCCCTATCCCACCGAATCTCTCCAGGCAGGCACTCAAACATCCTCTCAGCTCTGCTGGATTCCACTCGGCTGCGCTCGGCTGCTGTTGAGCCCGCCGCTCATTCTTCGGAGGTCACCTCCAGCTTCCTCCGAGTGGCCGAGTGCCGATCTCCGAGTGCCCGAATGTCTCCTTCACTTTACCTTGTTTCCGTGTCCAGCCAAGTCTCTCCAAACATCCACGATCTCCACTTCAGGCCAACAGGGAGGAGGGAGGGAGGGGAGAGGGAGATGCACCAAGCCCAAGCTCCTCCGTCCTCCTTCAACAGCGCCCAGTGTGCTCCTTTATGGAGAGGGAAAACGGGGAAGCCACAAGATGATCCCACCTCAACGAGGATGGACGCCCAGGCTACACCGAGGTAGACGACCGCCTCCTTCGTCCACCGCCTCAAAGGTCCCAGCGTGGCACACAGACCCAAGGTGATTCTCTGTGAGACAGGGATTCTAGCCAGAACACATGAGGCCAACGTACGTTGTAAGAAAGCAGGGGAGGTTTAGTAACACTCCATTAGAGGAGATGAAGACCGGGAGCTCCTAAGGCGCACACCTGGCCGGCGCCATTACTAGACTCCTCCCCCCTTAAGAGAGATTTCTTAAGCCTGCTATAAATGGATCAAGATTCCCTCATCCATGGGCAGGCTAACAGCCTGTCATTTTTTTACATGTGATTACTGCCTGGGACTATAGCTGCTAGCAGAAAAGAAATCATCATGTTCCTCCAGCCAGGAAGGCTCCTGCGCCCTCTCTACCATCCCCCCCCTGCTGCCAGAACACAATACCCCCCGGGAGTGATTCCATCATTAACATTGATTGTGTTGATGGGGGAATTGAGTGAAAGAAAAAAAAATTTAATCATCTGTGGGCTACTTTACTCTTCTATTCTATACGCCATTGTGTCAGAGGGGCTGTTTTTTCTACTCAGGCTTTGGCTGCTCTGAAGGAAAATTAACTTTGCACACCCTTTGTTTTCTTGCACCTGATTAAAATGAAAGTTCAATTGGGCTTTAAAGTATAACTTCATAGTATAAGACTTATGTTAAGGGGTGACCTATGGGATTGTGCATTGTTTGTATGTAGGCTTTAGGTCTTCTTTAAGTTGTAGTAAACTTCAGCTAGGAATACTATAAAGCAAAGCAGGAACTAAGAAAAAAAGTATGGATGTATGGAAAAAGTATGGTATGGAAAAGTACAGTATGTAAAAATGTTTGGAAGTAAGGAACTAAGAAAAGTATGGGGTTTGAAAAAACAAACCTACATACAGTACTCACCTAGGTGGATGCAGCATTGATCAGATTCTGCATCTGTCCTTTGCCTCCTCTCAGAGCGAGAACTGAGTGATCAAAGACCACTAATTGCTCAGTTCTTGGGTCTGCTCTGAGCACAGAGCTGTGACTCTGTCACTGCTCTCTGCTCTGACCCTCCAGCATTCACTGGAGCACCAGACTGTGAAGGAGGCAGAATGGCTGGCCTAAGCTTTCAGCAGCATGCTGAAAGGCTGAGCCAGCTGCCGGTCAAGGCATCTGGGTGTATTCCAACATTAAAGTCTGGATCTCTTCACAGCCTGGACCTGCTGAGTGACGTCAGTCGACCGCAGACATTAGCCTGCTGTCGGCTAAATATGGGCTACAGGAGTGTGACCTATAGGAGAAGTATGGCTTTGATTCTATTTCTCTTTCAATTGCTTATACAGTATATATATTTTTTTTTTTTATAAACTTTTTTTTGAATTTATATATAAAAAAAAAAACAGCAGTGATCAAATATCACCAAAAGATAGCTCTATTTGTGTGAAACAAATTTGTGAAATAAATTTCATTTGTGTGCAGTGTTGCATGACCGCACAATTGGCAGTTAAAGTCGCACAGTGCCAAATAGCAAAAAATGCTCTGGTCATGAAGGGGTAAAACCTTCCTGAGCTTAAAGAGCTTAAAGAGGAGTTCCAGTCATATTTGTGTTTATTAAAAGTCAGCAGCTACAAAAACTGTAGCTGCTGAATTTTAACCACTTCCTTCCGCCCGCCATATAACAGAATGAAGGCCAAAAAGTGGTTGCACTATCCTGACTGGGCGTTATATGACGTCCCTCGGACACAGCCCATCCCCAATCAGGGTAAAAAGCCAATTAAATTTTCTGTTTACCACCAGGCCCGGATTTACTCCCTTTGCCGCAACAAGGCCGGGTCCTTCAATGCCTCCCCTGCCCCCCCCCCCCCCACATACACACCACCATTCACGTCCTTTATCGATGACTGCTACAATAGATCAATTATAAACATATCTCCACACACAAGAACACTGAAAATAACTGGCTTTAATTGTACAGACTAAAAATACTTCAGGGTAAGCGCGCGAGGGGTAAGGATTTTTCGCGGGCAATTTTTCAGGGCAATGGCTGGTGTTAGTGCTTCAATCATCCCCAGCACCATAGTTGGTATGGTGTCAGGATGATTGAAACACATTATTTCTATTATTACATTGTAATATAAAATAAAATAGTTCAACTCACCATAATGCAGAATCATTGGGAGCCCTGAGCGTATCACTTGCCACCATCGCTTGTCACTTGCCACTATGCCTGCCACCAGATGAGGCTGTCACTTGCCACTATGCCTGCCACCAGATGGAGATGTCACTTGCCACTATGCCTGCCACCAGATGGAGATGTCACTTGCCACTATGCCTGCCACCAGATGGAGATGTCACTTGCCACTATGCCTGCCACCAGATGGAGATATCACTTGCCAAGCTGCCTGCCACCAGATGGAGATGTCACTTGCCACGCTGCCTGCCACCAGATGGGGATGTCACCTGCCACTATGCCTGCCACCAGATGGAGATGTCACTTGCCATGCTGCCCGCCACCAGATGGGGATGTCACTTGCCACTATGCCTGCCAACAGATGGGGATGTCACTTTCCCTGCTGCCTGCCACCAGATGGGGATGTCACTTGCCACGCTGTCTGCTAGCATCATGGAGATTGCCAGTTACCTGGCTGCCACCCAAAAAATAGCAGAGATGACGTCACTCTCTCTCTTCTGGGTCACGGCTGCACCTCTGTGTAGAGCAGCCTTCGCGGCCCTGTAAGTAAGGAACAGCGGTGCGGACAATGAGAGATGTCATCTCTCTCCCCCGTCACTGTACCACTGACATTACTTATCTCCTCTGCGGCCCGGTAGCAGAGGCGCCGCAGCCCACAGCTTGGAGACCTACTCTCGATCTTTTCAAAAATGGTGCTGGGTGGCGCAATCACACTATTGCACCAGAGACACTGGATATGTGCATGCCTTTTGTGTGTATGAAGGCAAAGACTCCCAGCTCAAGCCCCTGAGTGCCCCATGTATATCGGAACCAGTGGAAAAATTGTTTGGGACCTTGCATACCCCCTGTTCAAAAAGAATGGATTTTTAAAACAGCTTACCTGTAAAATCCTTTTCTTGGAGTACATCACGGGACACAGAGCACCATAATAATGACTATCTGGGTTATATGCTACCTTTAGGTGATTGGACACTGGCAACCAATAGTAAGAATGTTCCTCCCATATAACCCCTAACATACAGGAAGTACCTTTAGTTTGTAGCAAGCAATAAAGATCCCAGAAAAGAGGGGAGGGACCTCTGTGTCCCGTGATGTACTCCAAGAAAAGGATTTTACAGGTAAGCTGTTTTAAAAATCCATTCTTCTTTATCTTCTTTATCGTACATCACTAGACACAGAGCACCATAATAATGACTATCTGGGATGTCCTAAAGCAATGCATTTGAGGGGAGGGAACATAGTATTCCTAGACCCCCTTATAGGCCCAAGACTTATAAAGCTGCTTGTAGCACGCTGTGGCCAAAAACAGTCTCCCTTTGAGACCTAACATCCAGTTGGTAAAACCTGGTGAATGTATGAATCGAAGACCAAGCGGCTGCTTTGCAAACCTGAGCCATAGACACCTGTTGGCGCACTGCCCATGATGTACTAACTCCTCTAGTAGAGTGAGCTTTGAGATATCGAGGTGGAACCTTGTGTTTCAACATATAAGCCTGAATAAAGACCTGGCGAATCCACCTAGAGATAGTTGAACTAGTTGCTGCCTGTCCCTTCTTGGGACCCTCTGGCAGAACAAAAAGAGAGTCAGTCTTCTGAAAAGGCACTGACATACTTAAGTAAACCTTGACTGCTCTCACTACATCCAGTGAGTGAAGTGACCTTTCCTTCTTAGACCCAGGATTGGGAAAGAAGGAAGGTAAAATGATATCCTGATTCAAGTGAAAATTGGAAACCACCTTAGGTAAAAAATCTGGATGGGGTCGCATCACCACCTTGTCCTAATGTACAAACAGAAAAGGTTTTTCACAAGAAAGGGCAGCCAATTCTGACACCCTTCTAGCCGAGATTATGGCCACCAAAAACACCAATTTCCTAGTTAATAGGATCAAAGGAATATGCCTAATAGGTTCAAAGGGTTGACTCTGTAGAGCTGATAGCACCAAGTTCAAGTCCCAGGGGCATAAAGGCGGCTTATCCGGCGGCCTTAAGTGCAGCACCCCCTTGACGAAGGTTCATACTAAAGAATGAGATGCGATTGGCCTCTGGAAAAAAAACGATAAGGCTGAAAATTGTCCCTTAATGGTCCCTAGAGATAGGTTTTATTAAATTTCTTTTTGAAGAAAGGCAAGAACCCTCCCAATCGTATACTTGCGAGGGTGCCATCTTCTCCACTCGCACCAGGAAATGTACAATTTCCAGACCCTATGGTAAATACTTCTAGAAACTGGCTTTCTAGCATTTATCAGAGTAGACAGGACCGATCCTCTGATACCACGGTCTTTCAGTACCCTGGTCTCAATAGCCACGCCATCAAATTTAGCGACCGCAAAGAAGGATGATATATGGGACCTTGAGACAACAGGTCTGGACGGTATGGGAGGCACAATGGGTCCCTTACCGCCATCCTCACAATCTCTGAGTACCAGGACCTTCTGGGCCACCCTGGTGCCACCAGAATCACTGTTTCCTATTCCTCCTGTATCCTGCGTAACAGGTGTGGCAGAATCTGGATCGGAGAAAAAGCGTAAATTAGGGAATACCGATCCCAGGGAATCACCAATGCATCCGTCCCTACGGCAAGTGGATCCCTGGTCCTGGATACAAAGCTGTCCACCTTGGCATTGAACCTGGATGCCAGGAGATCCACATCTGGCATCCCCCAATGCTGGCAGATCTGAAGGAAAACCTTGGGGTGTAGGGCCCACTCCCCCGGTAACAATTGCTGACGACTTAGGTAGTCTGCCTGCCAATTGTCCACACCTGGAATAAAGACTGCTGACAGAAATGGCACGTGTCTCTCTGCCCAAGTTAATATGTGATTTACTTCCCTTTGGGCTGCCCGGCTCTGGGTGCCCCCTTGGTGGTTGATGTATTCCACAACTGTGGAGTTGTCAGACTGGACTCTGACCGGAAACCCCTGCAATCTGGACGTCCAGAATAGGAGAGCCAAGCGAGCTGCTCGGATTTCCAGCAGATTGATGGGCAAGGTCTTCTCTACTTGGAACCATTTTGCCTGTAGGGAAGCCTCTTCTAGGACTGCTCCCCAGCCGAGAAGACTGGCGTCTGTAGTCACCACCTTCCAGGTTACAGGCGGAAAGGATTATCCGCCCTTAAACTTGTTGGCCTTTGACCACCAAGAGAGGTCCTGTTTTACCTGTAGGGATAGAGACATGAGATGATCCAAGGTTTGAACAGACTTGTTCCGAGCTTCCAGGATAATTTTCTGGAACAACCTGGAGTGAAACTGCGCATAAGGAACTGCGCTGAAAGATGACACCATCTTGCCCAGCAGCCTCATGCACAGTCGATTTGAAGGCCTTTTTATCCTTTTGACTTCTCGGACCAGCTCCACTAGTCAAGACTTGAACTTGACGAAGGGCCGATTTGTCCATATTCAGAATCCAGCCTAGGAACTTCAGGAAACGAACGGTAGTTGTAACATTTTCTGCTAAGGTGGAGTAAGACTGGTCCTTTAACAGAAGGTCGTCCAGATATCCTACCACCGAGATCTTTTGGGACCTTAGAAAAGCCAACACTGGAGTCAAAACCTCTGTGAAGACTCGAGGGGCCATGGCTAGACCGAACGGAAGAGCCACAAATTAGAAATGACACCCCTCTACTGCGAAGCACAGAAATATTTGATGCGGACCAAAAATTGGCACATGTAGGTATGCATCCTTGATGTCTATGGATGCTAAAAAAATCCCGTCTTCTTAATGATACGATTACTGAACGAACCGACTCCATACGGAAGGTTCGGATGTTTAAAAAGGAATTGAGGGACTTGAGGTCCAGAATGGGCCTTACCTCCCCATTTGGCTTTTGCACTGTAAATAGGTTCGAATAGAATCCTTTGAATTTTTCCTTGTGCAGAACCTCGATAATTACCTCCTGCCTTTCTAGCTGTTCTAAGGCTAGGAATAGGCTTCTCTTTTTCTCTGGGTCCGATGGGACTCTGGATACCAGAAACCGATTTGGGGGAAAATCCCAGAACTCTATTTTGTTACCTTGTGTTATAGTGGAAATGACCCACCTGTCCTGAACCAATTTCCCCCAGGTGTCTGCGAACCGCCGCAGTCTGCCCCCCACCCGCAAGAGTGGGGGCGCCCCTTCACAAGGAGGACTTGGAATTGGTTTTGGCCGGTTTCTGGGTCCAAGGTCTTTTTTGACCCTGAGGTTTCTTACGGGTAGGCGGTTGAGGCCGTCGATACCTCTTGGGAGAAGAGGCGCCTGGCCCAGGAGCATTGGGAATCTTAAAGGAAGGCTGCTTATTCCTTCTTTTAACTGGAAGCAAGGAGCTCTTTCCTCCTGAGATCTTTTGGATATACTTATCCAGATCTTCTCCAAACAAACGCTCACCATGAAAAGGAAAAGCCGCGAGTAGCCTCTTGCATGGCATCTCGGCTGACCAGTTCTTTAGCCACAAGACCCTGTGCATATGGATTGAGAGTAGTGCAAAACGAGACACCTGCTGGATCGAGTCCTTTAATGCGTCTACCGCAAAACATAAAGCGCGAGGAGCATCAGAAAATTCCTGCTGAACAGGTAGGTTCCTGACCAATCTTTTAAAACGGTCCTTCAAGGACTGACAAATACCGATAGCTTCAACTGCCGGTTGTACTGCTGACCCAGCCACCGCAAAGGAGGCTTTTAGTAAGGATTCCAGCTTTTTATCCGCCGGATTTTTAAACCCTTGGGTATTATCCCCTGGACAGGTTAAGCTTTTATTCACTGATGAAATGGCAGCATCAACCAAAGGCATATCCCACCTTTTTCTGAATTTTTCCTCCATAGGGTATAAAAAAGAAAACCTTTTTGGAGGCAAGTATATCCTGTCCAGGTGGTCCCAGTCAGCGTAAAACACCTGCTCCAATAAAGGATGCACAGGGAACGCCTGGGAACATTGTCGAGGCCGCAAGGATCCCAATGTAGAACAGGAAAGTCCCGGTCCCTGCCCCGGGGGGTAACTTAAATCCTGCTCTCACCATTTCAGCCAAAGATTGGATAAACAGTTTCTGGGATTGGGAAGCCAAAATCGGTGCCTCAGAACCTGAGTCCCCCGCTGAGGACTCTTCCTCCTCTGCCTCCTCTTTATCCCTTATGGCCACCTCCTCCAAATCCTCTGCCCATTCTGGATCCAAATCACAAAGACCCAACTGGCTAAGGGAGTCATGGTGCTTAAGTGACTCTGCACTGGGACCAGGCTCAGGAGAGGGAGATCTATAATGCTTCTTCCCTCCCTGCGTTACTGGGGCAATCATACCCACTATTTTGCCTTCAAGGCCAGCTAGGGCTGATGCTAAGTCATCCTTAGTAACATAAGCCGATGCAGGGATATTGGTACTACGCCTGACAAATACAATGGCTCAGCCAGGCCAAATGCCGCAGGTCTTTCAGAGGAGATTGGTGCTGCAGTAGCCTGAAGTTGATCTCCTGTTTTTGAAGGAGTGATTTTAACCCCTGGACTTGCCTGGCTCCCTGAACCTCGTTTTCTGGAAGACATTGCTTACAAGGTTCGAGGAAAACAAGTACTTTTCCTGTGCTATATGGCTGAGATCAGCGTATAACAACTACCACGGCCTTTAAACTCCAACGTGTTGCAAATGCCCGACTCACATGCCCAGACCTCTGTGTCCCACCACACCAGGCTCCTGGCTCTTATGAGCCTATCTGACAAGCAGCACTGACACACTCGGGCGCTGACTTCCCTCTATATGCGTGTGCCGTCACATGACGCACACATGCCCGGGAACCTACTGCGCATGCGCACGCCTGCGGGGGACACGTGGCGTCCCTACAGTCACGCCGCAATGCACGTGGCTACCGCCACCCGCGCACGCCATAGCGCACACAGAATAAATTCAGGCGCGCAGGCACGCGGCGCACTTTCCCGCTGCACGCGCACGCTCCCTGTGCATGCACGCGCCAGGCACACGCGGCCCCCATGTGGGAGACACCCGCATAAGTGTATCTTGTGGCAGAGTTCTGTAACCTTCCATACAGAGGGACATAAGGCACGCAAATTTGGCAATAAACATTTATAGCAACAACAGTATACTATTTTAGGCCTCCAGAGGGAGCACTCACCAGTCCTCGCTGCAGGGCCTGTACAGGCCCAATCTTCCCCCATCACCATGGGTAGCACCACTGAGGACCTTCAAGGACCGGGTCCCCCTCTGTTCGGGGTCCACACCCTTGGACATGTAAGGCACCCTTTTGTTTTCCTTGGGCAAATGATAGACCAGGAATACCATATAACAAGGGTCCAGCGCCATAAAGGACACATTACAGGCAAAACCTTGTTCTTGAACCAAGGCTCGGGTACCATCCACTTTAGCTTTAATATGCCATCCTAATGGATCCGATTATAACATCCTCACTGGGACATTATTGAAGAATTTGAAGAGCTTCCACAGCCATGACCATCACCTTCAAGACACTGGCAAAAAACTAAAGGTACTTCCTGTATGGGAGGGGATATATGGGAGGAACCTTCTTACTATTGGTTGCCAGTGTCCAATCACCTAAAGGTAGCATATAACCCAGATAGTCATTATTATGGTGCTCTGTGTCCCGTGATGTAAGATAAAGAAAGGATATATATCTGTGGACAATTACTTGCCCCTTTTTCATCACCTGTACGGTGAAAAAACCCTTGCCTGCGGTACCTTCAGAAAAACCAGGAAGGACTTCCCACAAAATTTATTAAGAAAAAGGCCACAAAGCGGGGAATTCACATTTATGAGGAATGAGGAAGTGTTGGCCATGAAGTGGAGGGACAAGAAAAATGTTTACATCATGTCCACCATCCACAATGACACCTTGGTGGAGATTCACAGAAGACATGGCACCATTGTAAAGCCTGAATGTGTCCACATTTATAATCAGTTCATTGGGGGGCAGTGGATTTAAACGACCAGATGCTACAATCATATTTATCAACCCGAAAGTCCCTTTACTGGTATAAAAAAGTTGCATTTCATTTCATATGGCCATGTTTAATTTGTATGTCTGCTATCAAAAGCCAACTGAAAACCAACCCAGCACCTACCTCAAATATATTGAAGACATTGTCACTGCCCTGATTTACCAGCAAGGACCACCCCAGGAGGCATTCGCTCTGATAGTGTGAGTTGACTTCACGAGCAACATTTTCCCTATAACATTCCCCCCACAGAATTAGGGAGAAAATATTGTGTATGCAGCAGAGGAGAAGTTAGAAGAGATACCAGTTATTATTGTCCCCGATGTCCCTCCCAACCTGGCCTATGCATCGGAGATTGCTTCAGAAGTTATCACACATCCGTAAGATATTAGTTACCCTTATTTTTAACAGACTGTCATTTCCCTGTTTCAAATACCTGTGCAGATCATTTGCCTGCTACCATGTTTCTACTTTCCACGTTAACTGACCCTGGCCTGTTTACCGACGATGCTGTTGCCTGCCGTTTTAAACCATGTTTCTGACTTCCATGTGCACCGACCGCGGCCTGTTAATCAACCATGTTTTTTGCCTGACACTTGGACTGATCTATTGCCCTTCTACATTAGTACACAGGGATCTCACATATGTGAGGGGCTTCAGAATAGCGTCCTGAGTAGAAAAAAACAGTTTTTGGTTTTCTGTGTTTCCAGAACAGGGTCTGGAGTCCGGAGGCTTCAAAGAGATTTGGGTGGGAGAAGCCTCTACACCTGTCTCCATGGCCCTAAGCTTGATGGCCCTTCCTGCTTCCAGGACCAATACTTTGGCTGTGCTGACCATATCGCTGTCTGTAATGACCCAGGACTTTATGGACCATGTTTTTCCTGCTGCCTGGACTAATACTTTGGCTGTTGACCATATCTCTGCCTGCTGCCTCTACTGACTTTGGACAGTATTTCTGCCTGGATGATTCCTTTTGCTGTTGCTGACGACATATCTGCCTGCTACTTGGACCAATGCTTTGGCTGTGCTGACAGTATCTCTGCCTGTACTAACTATGGACAGTATTGCTGCCTGGACGATTGCATTTGCTGTCATTGACCACATCCCTGCCTGCTGCCTGGACTTATGCTCTCCACTAAAACCACAGGTAATCTTTTGTTAATTGGTATGTACATGCTACTGTATGTGTTAGAAGTATGAAGGGCCTTCAAAAATGTGTTCGGTATTTAGAAAATGATATGTGTAATTTATTCTCCTAGAACGCCTGAAGTTGCTACTTGGATGTTGGGCCTCTGTATGTGGCCAGGCTGCGTAAAAGTCTCACACATGTGGTATTGCCAAACTCAGGAGGAGAAGCAGAATGTATTTTGGGGTGTAATTTTTGCTACGTACATGCTATGTGTTAGAAATATCTCATAAATTGACAACTTTGTGTAAAAAAAAATAGGTTTTCATTTTGTGTTCCACATTTTCCAAAACCTTGTGGCATAAAATGATATGTTCAAAAGACTCATAATGCCTCATAGAATATACCTTGGGGCGTTTGCTTTTCAAAATGGGATCATTTTGTGGGAGTTTCCATTGTCCTGGTGCTCCAGGGCCTTCAAAAGTGGGATAGGTTGTCATTAAATTATATCTGTATTTTAAGCTCCTAGAACCCCTGGAGGTGCTACTTGGATTTTGGGCTTCTGTATGTGGCCAGGCTGTGTAAAAGTCTCACACATGTTGTATCGCTATACTCAGGATGAGTAGCAGAATGTATTTTGGGGTGTAATTTTTGCTATGTACATGCTATGTGTTAGAAATATCATATAAATTGAAAACTTTGTATAAAAAAAAGTAGGTTTTCATTATCTTTCCATATTTTCCAAAAACTTGTGGAAAAAAATGACATGTTCAAAAAACTCATAATGCCTCATAGAATATACAGTATCTAACAAAAGTGAGTACACCCTCACATTTTTGTAAACATTTTATTATATCTTTTCATGTGACAAAACAAAAGACATTACACTTTGTTACAATGTAAAGTAGTGAGTGTACAGCTTGTGTAACAGTGTAAATTTGCTGTCCCGTCAAAATAACTCAACACACAGCCATTAATGTCATAACCGCTGGCAACACCTTTATTTTCCAGCACTGACTTAACCCTCTTGGGCATGAAGTTTTCCGGAGCTTCAAAGGTTGCCATTGGAGTCCTCTTCCACTCCTCCATGATAACATCATGGAGCTGGTGGATGTTAGAGACCTTGCACGCCTGGACCTTCCATTTGAGGATGCCCCACAGATGCTCAATAGGGTTTAGGTCTGAAGACATGCTTGGCCAGTGCATCAACTCTACCCTCAGCTTTTTTAGCAAAGCAGTGGTCATCTTGGAGGTGTATTTGGGGTTGTTAGCATGATGGAATATTGCCCTGCAGCCCAGTCTCTAAAGTCTCTACCTTTACTCTCAGCTTCTTTAGCAAGGCAGTGGTTGTCTTGGGGGTGTGTTTGGGGTCATTATCATGTTGGAATACTGCCCTGCGGCCCAATCGCCACAGGGAGGGGATCATGCTCTGCTTCAGTATGTCACAGTACATGTAGACATTCAGGGTTCCCTCAATGAACTGTAGCTCTGCAGTGCCGGCAGCACTCATGCAGCCCCAGACCATGACACTCCCACCACAATGCTTGACTGTAGGCAAGACACACTTGTCTTTGTACTCCTCACCTGGTTGCCACCACACACGCTTGACACCATCTGAACCAAATATGTTTATCTTGGTCTCATCAGACCACAGGACATGGTTCCAGTAATCCATGTCCTTAGTCTGCTTGTCTTCAGCAAACTTTTTGCGGGCTTTCTTGTACATCATCTTTAGAAGAAGCTTCCTTCTGGGATGACAGGCATGCAGACCAATTTAATGCAGTGTGCGGCGTATGGTCTGAGCACTGACAGGCTGACCCCCCATCCCTTCAACCTTTGCAGCAATCATACGTCTATTTCCCAAAGACAACCTCTGGATATGATGCTGAGCACATGCACTCAACTTCTTTGGTCGACCATGGCAAGGCCTGTGCTGTTAAACCACTGTATGGTCTCGTCCACCGTGCTGCAGCTCGGTTTCAGGGTCTTAACAATCTTCTTATAGCCTAAGCCATCATTATGTAGAGCAACAATTCTTTTTTTCAGATCCTCAGAGAGTTCTTTGCCACGAGGTGCCATGTTGAACTTCCAGTGATCAGTATGAGAGAGTGAAAGCGATAACACCAAATTTAACACACCTGTTCCCCATTCACACCTGAATACTAACGAGTCACATGACACCGGGGAGGGAAATGGCTAATTGAGCCCAATTTGGACATTTTCACTTAGAGGTGTACTCACTTTTGTTGCCAGCGGTTTAGATTTTAATGGCTGAGTTATTTTGAGGGGACAGCAAATATACACTATTATACATTGTAGCAAAATGTAATTTCTTCAGTGTTGTCACATGAAAATATATAATAAAATATATAATAAAATATTTACAAAAGTGTGAGGGGTGTACTCACATTTGTGAGATACTGTATGTTGGGGTGTTTGCTTTCCAAAATGGGATAATTTTTGGGGCGTTACCATTGTCCTGGCGCTCCAGGGCATTCAAAAGTGTGATAGGTCATCATGAAATTACAGTCAGGTGCAAAAATATTGGGACATTGACACAATTCTAAGCTTTTTGTCTCTATGCACCACCACAATGGATTTGAAATGAAACGAAAAAGATGTGCTTTAACTGCATACTTTTAGCTTTAATTTGAGGGTATTTACATCCAAATCAGGTGAACGGTGTAGGAATTACAACAGTTTGTATATGTGGTATTGTGCTCTCTTGTGACATGTATAAAATGTCCAAAATACTATACATTAATGTGTAATAAACTTCAATAAATAAATGAATTATTAAAAGTGCTTCAATAAGCCTGTGAAAAATATATATAAATATTCCAAAATAGTTGTGCAATATTCAAACAAATATTAAATAAATATTTCAAGAAAAAAAAATCATTCATGCGATTCAGTGTTGCATCCATGCGATGCAGTGCTGTATCTCTGTAATTCAGTGATAGTGCAATGTTCAAACAATATTAGATAAAAAAATTCCAAAGAAATATCATCCATGCGATTCAGTGCTGCATCTATGTAATTCAGTGTTGCATCTGTGCGATTCGGTGCTGTGTAGCTTAGTGCTATGATCAAATTGACAGTCCATAAACATTCCAAAATCCATCCATGTGTTTCAGTGAACACAAACTAAAGTGCTGTGTGCTCATATAAGTGCTCCCCCCAGGTGATAGCCCCTCACCTTAGGGTGTGTCACCTTGCGATTAAGCTTGGTCAAAATGCGCCTTAGAACCTCTATGGGTTCGGTATTGTATACTGGATCCTGGATAGGTTACACTTGTGCCTCTGTTCCTCACAGCAGTCCAGTTTATACCTCGGTATATCAATATAAAGAGAACTTCATGGTGCAGTATGTATTACCTTTATTTAAAATCACAATAAAAACCCACAATGGGTATTCACAATGTCAAGGTGCTTACAGTGCGCCACTCTAAAACAGCGGTAACGATCAGGTGACAGCGGCCGGTAATGAGGTGGTGTACTAATTGTTCCCAACAGATGGTGTGTGTAGCGTTCCGTCCTGTCCCCTTCCCCTGATGAAGATACGAAATATCCCTTGTATCAACACGCGTAGGGTTGCTTATTGAAGTTTATTGCACATTAATGTATAGTATTTTGGACATTTTATACATGTCATGAGAGAGCACAATACCACTTTATAAATTATATATTTATCATTTTGATAGTGCAGCGTTTTATAACTTGATTTGATTATCTTGCATAGTATATGAGACATGTGTAACATTAGCAGCTGATCATTTGTAAGATACACTACTTTGGAGACCTGATTTGGTCAACCACCTGGAGGCTCACAGGACTATTAATTAGCTGTTTGTATATGTGCCTCCCACTTTTTAAGGGACCAAAAGTAATGGGACAATTGGCTGCTCAGCTGTTCCATGGCCAGGTCTGTGTTATTCCCTCATTATCTCATTTACAAGGAGCAGATAAAAGGTCCAGAGTTAATTTCAAGTGTGTTAATTGCATTTGGAATCTGTTGCTGTCAACTCTCAATATGAGCTCCAAAGAGCTGTCACTATCAGTTAAGCAAGCCATCATTAGGCTGAAAAAACAAAACAAACCCATCAGAGAGATAGCAAAAACATTAGGTGTGGCCAAATCAGCTTTTTGGAACATCCTTAAAAAGAAAGAACGCACCAGTGAGCTCAGCAACACCAAAAGACCCGGAAGACTACAGAAAACAACTGTGGTGGATGACCGAAGAATTCTTTCCCTGGTGAAGAAAACACCCTTCACAACAGTTGGTCAAGAACACTCTCCAGGAGGTAGGTGTATGTGTGTCAAAGTCAACAATCAAGAGAAGACTTCACCAGAGTGAATACAGAGGGTTCACCACAAGATGTAAACCATTGGTGAGCCTCAAAAACAGGAAGGCCAGATTAGAGTTTGCCAAACAACATCTAAAAAAGCCTTCACAGTTCTGGAACAAAATCCTATGGACAGATGAGACCAAGATCAACTTGTACCAGAGTGATGGAAAGAGAAGAGTATGGAGAAGGAAAGGAACTGCTCATGATCCAAAGCATACCACCTCAGTGAAGCATGGTTGTGATAGTGTCATGGCGTGGGCATGTATGGCTGCCAATGGAAATGGTTCTCTTGTATTTATTGATTATGTGACTGCTGACAAAAGCAGCAGGATGAATTCTGAAGTGTTTTGGGCAATATTATTTGTTCATATTCAGCAAAATGCTTCAGAACTCATTGGACGGCGCTTGTTGTGTGGAATGTTATGCAATGGCCAAGTCAATCACCTGACCTGAATCTGATTGAGCATGCATTTCACTTGCTGAAGACAAAACTGAAGCGAAAATGCCCCAAGAACAAGCAGTAATTGAAGACAGTTGCAGTAGAGGCCTGGCAGAGCATCACTAGGGATGTAACCCAGCGTCTGGTCATGTCTATGCGTTCCAGACTTCAGGCTGTAATTAACTGCAAAGGATTTGCAACCAAGTATTAAAAAGTGAAAGTTTGATGGATGATTGTTAATCTGTCCCATTACTTTTGGTCCCTTAAAAAGTGGGAGGCACATATACAAACTGTTGTAATTCCTACACCGTTCACCTGATTTGGATGTAAATATCCTCAAATTAAAGCTGAAAGTCTGCAGTTAAAGCACATCTTGTTCGTTTCATTTCATTTCAAATCCATTGTGGTGGTGTATAGAGCCAAAAAGATTAGAATTGTGTCGATGTCCCAATATTTATGGACCTGACTGTATATGTGTAATTTATGCTCCTAGAACACCTAGAGGTGCTACTTTTATGTTGAGCCTCTGTATATGGCCAGGCTGTGTAAAAGTCTCACACATGTGTTATCGCCATACTCAGGAGGAGTAGCAGAATGTATTTTGGGGTGTAATCACAAGTATGCATATGCTGTGTGTGAGAAATAACTTAATATGACAATTTTGTGTAAAAAAAAAAATTCCAAAAGAGGTCATTTGGCGGGTATTTGTACTGTCCTGGCTTGTTAGTGTCTCAAGAAATAAGACCTTCAGTATATAAGGTGTGATCAATTTTCAATGATTGGCACCATAGCTTGAAGAAATAAAAAACCCAGCAGTGATTAAATACCACCAAAAGAAAGCTCTATTTGTGTGAAAAAAAAAGATAATGATAAAAATTTTGTGTACAGTGTAGCATGACTGAGTAATTTTCATTCAAAGTGTGAGAGCACTGAAAGCTGAAAATTGGTCTGGGCAGGAAAGGGGTATAAGTGCCCTGTATTGAAGTGGTTAATAGACAGACACTCATCTGTGCCAGAATCCAGTGATGTGCTTACCCAAGCTGTTTTTCCCATCTCTCTGTGGTACCAGGCACTGGCATCTTAAATATGGGCACCCGGCTGTGATAGCTTGCAGCTTCATAGCCGGGTGTCCACTGTACATACAGGAGCCGAGCTGCGCATTGTGAATGGTCCCTAAGTCTTGAGTGGGTGGGGAGGGGGGGGACATACACTGGAATCACCTGGGAGCAGGTACCTGTCAAAACCAAGAACAACCAGGCACAAACTCCCCCCCCCCCAAAAAAAAAGAGTGCCATTTAATAAAGAGGAGGGAGGAAGGAGGCCTTAAAGTGGAACTTCCCCTTTTGGGTGATAAACTGACCATTTCTCTTGCAGGTCTTACACTACAATCACACATGGGACAAGCAGGAAACTACCCTTGAATCAAATAGATCTAATAGCAAATTAGACAGGAATAGGATTGATATATACAATCTCTACTGCCACATAACATTAGCCTGTTGTGTTTTTTAGCATTGCAACTAAGGACATGTCTATAGAACTATTCCTTTAAGCATCTGAGTTAGCTCATATAAATCTGAAATTAAAACAAACCATAACAATCCAGTAGCACACTCTTTAATAAATTCTATACAGCACAAACTACCAGATTGAGAGTCATAGATCTACAACAAGAACACGAACCTAGAGAAAGAAATGTGCCTTTAGGGAGAAAGATTCACTGGATTAATCTAGTAAAAGGGAACTTCAAAGAACACTTAATAAAGCAGTTCAATAAGAAAGTCATATTTTAAATTATACAGTGTATGCTAATTGTCCAGGAAAGCTTAATCTAAGGACAGCAATTAAACAGTAATGTTCTAATCAGTGATATTGTATATGAACTTTCAATACTACCATCATATGTGAAATGTTTAGAGTTAAAGTGACACTAAACTCTAGTTTAAAAAAACAAAAATAATATTCAAGTATGTATGTTCCACCCATATAAAAGTCAGCAGCTACAAAACTTGTAGCTGCTCACTTTTAATAATCGGACACTCACCTGTCCCACAGTCCAGCGATGCGGGCGTACGAAGCCCCACTCCTCTCCCCCTCCTCTCCTCGGCGCAGTGTGAGTGCCCGGCTGTGGCTCCACAGCCGGGCACGCACTGCGCTTGCGTGAGCCACGCTGCACGCTGTGATTGGCCGGGCAATCTTCTGGGAGAGTCCCAGAAGATTGCACGGAGGGAGGGGAGAGAGGTGAACTTCCTTCCGACTCCGCGGAGCATCGGCAGGAAGTGGGAGCTGGATGCCCCTAAAAAGAGGGTATCCAGCCCCCAAAAAAAAATGACATGCCAAATGTGGCATGTCAGGGGGTCACCTTCACTTAAAGCAGAAGTTCCATTTTTAGGTGGAACTCAGCTTTAACTCTAACTAACTCTTAACCCTAATGCCCCGTACACACGGTCGGATTTTCCGATGGAAAATGTCCGATCGGAGCGTGTTATCGGAAATTCCGACCGTGTGTGGGCTCCATCGGACATTTTCCATTGGATTTTCCGACACACAAAGTTGGAGAGCAGGAGATAAAATTTTCCGACAACAAAATCCGTTGACGGAAATTCCGATCGTGTGTACACAAATCCGACGGACAAAGTGCCACGCATGCTCAGAATAAATAAAGAGATGAAAGCTATTGGCCACTGCCCCGTTTATAGTCCCGATGTACATGTTTTACGTCACCGCGTTTAAAACGATCGGATTTTCCGACAACTTTGTGTGACCGTGTGTATGCAAGACAAGTTTGAGCCAACATCCGTCGGAAAATATCCTAGGATTTTGTTGTCGGAATGTCCGAACAAAGTCCGACCGTGTGTACTGGGCATTACTCTTAACTTTAGCTTTAAATTTACCTTCTGCTGCTTTCAGCCTGCTCCAAATCTCCAAATTATTTTTTTATTGCTGCTGTGATCTGATTTCCTTTTAGAGCAGGGGTCTCAAACTGGTGGCCCTCCAGCTGTTGTGAAACTACAAGTCCCATGAGGCATTCCAAGGCTGACAGTTACAAGCCTGACTCCCACAGGCAGAGGCCTGTTTTGCAACAGTTGGAGGGACGGCAGTTTAAGACCCCGGTTTTAGTGGGTGGCTACCTTCATTCTCCATGGCCCCACTTTATGTACCCACCTCCTGTTGCATGTTCCCAGGATGGACTAGGGACTATAGAATGAGTAGTGTGACAAAAGGCAAGTTACATCCTAGGATACCATGTATTCTTTCTATTCATATCTGTCTTTCTGCCCCATACCTTGATTGTTTGGCTTTCTAAGGAAAATGTTTTTTCTTTCATCAGCAATAGTGAAAAGGGACCCTCACTTATACCTGTAGAAGAATAAGACTTCTTACTTTCTTTATAGGAATAAAACTTTTATAATATGATAGGTAGGTAGGGGCGAATGGTTCGGCCGAGCATGGGTTCGGGCTGAACATTTGCCTGTCCGGCTGGTCGCCAGAACACCCGAATTTGCAGGTATTCGCCCCGACAAACACCCTTCAGGGCACTGAGCGCTGCATAGTGCATTCTGTGCCCTGATTAGGCAAAGCTTTGCCCAATCAGGGCGCAGTGCAAGCTGGTTGTTAAGGAGAATGGCTGGAAAGTTGGCTACAGTGTCCTTAAAGTGGTTGTAAACCCCCAGTGTGGAAGTTGTACCCATAGGTAAGCATATAATAAGGTATAGTAAATATGTCCTAAATTTGCACCGTTTAGGAGATATTTACCTTGTAGAGCACTGATGATCTCATCAGCGCCCCTCCGTGCCGTTTCTTCACTAGTGAGTGTTGTGACATCACGTGGCTCCTGCCAGTCACAGAGCCAGAGTTTGCGGCCCCAGAAGGAAGAGAGGCGAAGATGGATGCAGCCTCCAGCGGGGACATTGCGGGCTTCGTTTTCAGGTAAGTGGCACATAATGTACTAGTATGAGATGCATACAGGGTTTACTTCCTCTTTTACAACCGATGAGTCATCTGTTAATGGGTTTCCCCGCTGACAGCTTAATAAAAAAAAAAAGTGCTGTTAAAAAAAATAAAGAACAAAACGGTGTGGAGTCCCCCAGTCCATACCAAGCCCACTCTACTATAGGCTGTGTGTACAGGACAACAAATAAAACCATGAAACTACATGATCAATGCACATTAGGGATGAGTTGATGTTCGCCGAACAGCGAATATTATGGGGCATTCGTGGGAAATATGAGTGCCGCGGAACACCCCATAATGCACTGTGACATCTCAGTGCATTGCTGTATGATGATTGGCCAAAGCATGTACTTGACCTGCATGCTTTGTCCAATCACAGCAGGGTGCCTTTGGCCAAACATGGTGCAAGGGGACTAAGTCCACGCCCCACACTATATAAGGCTGCTTACATAGCAGCCACGTGTAGTGTTGTTGGCGTGGACACAGACGAAATAGCTTGAGTTAGATTAAGCAGGCAGGTTATTTAGTTAGTGGCAGTGTATTTGTTATGTATGTATGATATGTATATACAGTCAGTCTAGTACATATATATATATACACAGTATCTCACAAAAGTTAAAGCACCCCTAAGTGAAAATGTCCAAATTGGGTCTAAAGTGTCAATATTTTGTGTGACCACCATTATTTTCCAGCACTGCCTTAACCATCTTGGGCATGGAGTTCACCAGAGCTTCACAGGTTGCCACTGAAGTCCTCTTCCATAACGAGATCACGGAGCTGGTATATGTTAGAAACCTTGCGCTCCTCCACCTTCTGTTTGAGGATGCCCCACAGATGCTCAATAGTGTTTAGGCCTGAAAAATGCTTGGCCAGTCCATCACCTTTACTCTCAGCTTCTTTAGCAAGGCAGTGGTCGTCTTGGGGGTGTGTTTGGGGTCATTATCATGTTGGAATACTGCCCTGCGGCCCAATCGCCACAGGGAGGGGATCATGCTCTGCTTCAGAATGTCACAGTACATGTTGACATTCATGATTCCCTCAATGAACTGTAGCTCCCCAGTGCCAGCAGCACTCATGCATGCCCCAGACCATGACACTCCCACCACCATGCTTGACTGTAGGCAAGACACACTTTGTACTCCTCACCTGGTTGCCGCCACACACGCTTGACACCATCTGAACCAAATAAGTTTATCTTGGTCTCATCAGACCACAGGACATGGTTCCAGTAATTAGTCCTTAGTCTGCTTGTCTTCAGCAAATTGTTTGTGGGCTTTCTTGTGCATCATCTTTAGAAGAAGCTTCCTTCTGGGAAGACAGGCATGCAGACCAATTTGATGCAGTGTGCGGCGTATGGTCTGAGCACTGACAGGCTCACCCCCCATCCCTTCAACCTTTGCAGCACTCATACATCTATTTCCCAAAGACAACCTCTGGATATGATGCTGAGCACATGCTCTCAACTTCTTTGGTTGACCATGGCGAAGCTTGTTCTGAGTGGAACCTGTCCTGATAAACCGGTGTATGGTCCACCGTGCTGCAGCTCAGTTTCAGGGTCTTGGCAATCTTCTTATAGCCGAGGCCATCTTTATGTAGAGCAATACTTTTTTTAAGATCCTCAGAGAGTTCTTTGCCATAAGATACCATGCTGAACTTCCAGTGACCAGTATGAGAGAGATAACCCCACATTTAACACACCTGCTCCTCAATGCGACTACAAGGAAGGTTGGGACTTTAGATAAAACATGCAACTAGAAGGTGATAATGGACTATGGGTGTCTGACTGGGAAAGTTGTAATTATGACTGTACATACTGGATCTCAATGTCACAGTAACACAAAACAATAATTGCATAACAATAATATTTATTCCATATAAAATATACAGAATAGCTAAAGCATAATATTAAATGATAATAGCATTATAAAAAAGTCAGGCACATATATCCATATATCACATAATAAGCATATAAAAAAGCATGATTGTTAACAGCATAGTACAATAGAACAAAGTACAAATTATGAAATAATTCCATATGGTGTACGACATAAAAGCATCAAAATGGCTCGACGCGTTTCGTGGAATTCTCCACTCATCAGGAGCAGATGCTAGTGGTATCTGAAATTGATAAAATTCAACTGTTGGTAGGGGGTCTCTAATAACAGGAGAAAAAAAATAATAGGGGTAAAGAAAAAGAAAGGTAAAAAATACATATAGGGCAAAAAAACATCCACCCAAACTTATAGATCACCTATGGGTCTGGCTGTAGGCAGTGAGGGCCGTGCACCGGCCGGACAGGTCATCAGTCCCAGGAGCTGAGGCAGCATCCCAAGATGAGGTGTTGGAATAAACTCTCAGGAGACAAATGTACCTGGGATTGCGGTGTCCCATGGATGATGGATAAGAGGAGGGTGCCATGGCCGTGAACGATCTGAAAAAAAGGGGGGGTTTGGCTCAAATGTATGAGTGAGTAAATGGGTGAATATAATGAGTGTGTGCTGTGAAAGAAAAGAAAAGGAATAACCTAGGATGGCCCAAAAGCTGGGTGAAGGAAAGAAGAGTGATATGATGGCAAAATCCCATGTGGAAATAAAACGTGAGAGAAAGAAAGTGATGTCCCGATAGTAAGTGAAGAGATGAAGGTGAGGGCAATAGTATGAAAATAAAAGCAGTTGTGAAAAACTAACAAATTAAATAAACTACCTTGTGTTGCTGAGCCAACCAGGGCTACCTAGTGCTTCAATGCCAACCCCATAATATCCAAGATGGTACTGAAGGAGCTAACAGCAACAGGGGGCACAAGTCAAACTGGGGGGAGTATAAATACTCAAGTATAATCAAGGGTAGCAGCCAATGTCACGCTAACGGCAAGGTGAGGGGAAGGCGCTGTCACCTGAGCAGGACATCCGCTCGGCAACTGGCACAAATTCTTCCCACACAATGGCAGCGATGGTAGAACACGGCGCGTGCGCAACAATGCCACAGTATTGGCATGCCGCGCACGGCGCTGGATGCCTGGCGTCGATGCGCAGCATGACGTCCATCCGATCCCCCAGCGCACCCGAAGGTGCAGAGGAGAAGGGGGAGACATCCGGTGTGCATCGCAACTCCCGGAACTGAATAAAGCCAGCCGTGACAGACAGCCCAGCATGCACAGCCAAAACCTCACTGGATCTAGACCGTAGAGATGTTAAAAAGGATATTTAATAATAGATAGAAAGAAATAAATAGATCTTCTAAACATCTCCAAACAGGTGAATAAAATAGTATCATGCTGTATATAGTATATAATGACATGAGGACAGAAAACTGTCCATTTTGCATGCTTCCATCCCTGAATAATTTGAAATAAAAGGGAAGTGAGAAATGGGGAATTTGGGACTTTAGATGAGAAGATAGGTCTAATGCCTCCATCCCTGGTTATCAATGTGACTACAAGGAAGGTTGGGACACCTGCTCCTCATTCACACCTGAGACCTTGTAACACTAACGAGTCACATGACAATGGGGAGGGTAAATGGCTAATTGAGCCCAATTTGGACATTTTCACTTAGGGGTGTACTCGCTTTTGTTGCCAGTGGTTTATACATTAATGGCGGTGTGTTGAGTGGACAGCAAATTTATACTGTTATACAAGCTGTACACTCACTACTTTACATTGTAGTGAATATATATATATATATATATATATATATATGTATATATATACTCCGCATTCAGTGTAGCCTATAAATACAGTGCATTCGGTGGTGTACAGTTTCTAATACACTTCAGGTGATGTACACAGTATATAATACAGTTTAGTGCAATGTTACAAAAAAAAATCATGCCCGGAAGGCCACCAAGGAGAGGCAGGCGCTCACAGGCAAATAAAAGAGGGCAAGCAGCCTCTGTGTCTACAGTCAACAGTGATGGTTGTGGATATGGTGTATCCTCTGCACGTGGCCGTGGGGCATACTTATCCTTTTTTTCTGCTGCTGGCCGTGTTATTGAGCCACAACATGCAGAAGAGTTGGTGGAGTGGATAGCAAAGCCGTCCTCATCCTTCTCATCCTCTGTCAGCCAGGCTCACAGTAGTTTGCCTTTCATCGCAGCTGCCAAAGCGGCCTATTCCACCGGCTCCTTTTCCACAGTTACTCCTTCCGTATTTGACCACAGTGTCGGTTACATGCTGCTGGAGAATGTACAATGATTTGAGGGCTCCGATGTTTGTTCCCGGGTTGAGGAAGGGAGTAACGTGAGCCTAGAGATAGGGGGTGCCACAGAAGGACAAGAAACTGACAGTCATGTTCCCCCAGCTGCAGCATACTGCCAAGTTTGCTCCAGTGATGAGGAGGGAGGGGATGATGAGGTCACTGACTCTACTTGGGTCCTGAGAGAAGATAGGAGAAAAGGGAGGAGGAGACACAACTCCAACAAGGTAGGATGCCCTCCAGGGGGCAGCTTAAGGGCAGCCACCCTATTGCATCACACCGCAGAGCTCCACAGGTGCAGGGCGCTGATGACTCCCCACTGACTTTTAAAAGTTCCTTGGTGTGGGCCTTTTTCGACATGTGTGCAGCTGATCACACCGTTGCTGTTTGCAACCTATGTCTGAAGCAGATCAAGCATGGCCAGAACAGCAGCCACTTGGGCAACACATGCTTGACCAGACATATGACAACCTGCCATGCAGTCCGTTGGCAACAGTACTTGAAAGACCCACATCATAGAGAAAGGCGGACTTCTCCTTGCTCTTCATCTGGGATTGCAAACATTACTATACCTCCAGTCCTCTCAAAAATCTGCACTGAGAGGAATGAAGGTATGGCAATAGGTGTCACAAGTACTTGCAGCCAATCTGCTAGCAGTACACCACCAGTTTATTTCAGCAGTCAAATTTACTTACCCCAGTTGCTGAACCGTAAAAAGAAATTCAGTCCAAGCCATCCACATGTTTGGTTCCTAAATGCTAGCTTGGCCAAATTGCTAACACTGTAACTGCTGCCTTTTCAGCTGGTAGACTCTGCCCCCTTTCATTAATTTGTGGAATGCGCTGTACCACAGTGGCAGGTTCCAAAATGGCATTTCTTTTCATGTAAGGCCATTCTGGCTCTTTACCGTCATGTGAAAGGCAATGTTTTGGCCTCGTTGGACAGGGTGGCCAGCAGTAAGGTTCATATTACCGCTGACTCATGGTCCAGCAGGCATGGGCAGGGACGTTACCTTTCCTTCACAACGAACTGGGTAACTCTGCTGGCAGCTGGAAAGGATGCAGGACAGGATTCAGTGTTGTTGGAGCTTGTTCTGCCACCACGCCTCCAAAAAGCTAATGGTGATTCTGCCACAGCTCTCTACTCCACCCCCTCCGCTTCTTCTTCCTCTGTGGCCTCTTCTGCAGAATTGTCCTCTGAACCAGCAGTGCTCCATAAGCTTTCAAGGGGCTACGCAAGCAGTCAGGCTAAAAGATGCCATGAAGTGCTTGAGTTGGTCTGCGTAGGGGACAGGAGCAACACTGGGGCAGAGATTCTGTCAGCTCTGCAGGGGCAGGCTCAGAGGTGGTTGATGCCATGCCAGCTTCAGCCAGGAGTGATTGTATACGACAATGGCATCAACCTGCTGTCCACTCTCCGACAGTGACTCTTGACCCATGTTCCATGTTTGGCACACATTCATATTTTGGTGGTGCAGCATTTCTTGACCAGGTACCCAGGCTGGTCATACAATGCCAGTGCTTGCCTGGCTGACATTTAACAGGAATGCAACCTGCCCACCAACCGCCTCATTTGTGACATGACCACCAGGTGGAACTCAACATTGGCAATGTTGCAGCGGCTGCACACACAGCAGAGGGCCATCAATGAGTACCTGTGCAAGTATGGCACTAGGACAGGGTCAGGGGAGCTTGGCTTCTTTTCGCCACGCTAGTGGCTACTGATCAAAGATGCATGCACTGTCCTGTCACCATTTGAGGAGGCCACAAGGATGGTGAGCAGTGACAATGCATGCATCAGTGAAACTGTCCCTCTAGTCTTCCTGCTGGAGCACATCCTTCCTGGAATCATGGACAGGACACTTGAGGCAGAACAACAGGAGGAAGAGGAGGACTTCCTTTCCTCTCAAAGTCCCCTTTATCCAGATAGCATTCTTGCAGGGCTGACAAACACACAGGAAGTAGAGGCTTGTGTCAGCATGGAGGAGCAGGAGGAGGAGGCTTGTGTCAGCATGGATGTGGAGGATAACACGCAGCAGTCTTCAAGGGATAGTTTTCAGTCCCCAGAAACCCAAGGAGTTGTACGTGGCTTGGAGCAGGTAGTTACAGATCATGTGATCCTTAGTGACCCAGAGGACTCAAAATTGAATGCCTCTGCAAACTTATACTGCATGGCCTCCCTGATTCTACAAAGCCTGCGAAAGGACCCTAGGATTTGTGGTATAAAGGAGTGGGATCATTACTGGCTGGAAACCCTTCTTGATCCATGTTATACGGGTAAAGTTGCAGAACTCATCCTGCCTTCACAGAGGGAGCAGAGCATAAAACATGTTCAGGAGGCCTTGAAGAAAGGTTTGTGCAATGCATTTACAGACCCTGGGAGGTTACCATTTCCTGGTGCTGGACATGTTTCTGAGGCTTTGTTTGGTCAGAGGAAGAACGGTGGAGAAGGTGGCCGGCTGACCGATGCCTTTAAACATTTTTTCAGTCCTCAGCACCAAGGTTTGATAGGTTCAAGCAACCATCACCAGCGTCTGCATTATATGGTGCAGGAATATCTAGGGGCAAGAGCAAACTTAGAGACCTTTCCAACAGCGCATCCACTGGGTTACTTGGTCTTGAGGATGGACCGCTGGCCAGAACTTGCTCAATATGTACTCGAGCTACTGGAATGCTTCTGGAGGGTAGGTAACGGATCAAAGAGTGCGCCTGTCCACAGACTCCGTTGATAGGCTCACATTTATGAAAATTAATCAGTCCTGGATCAGCAGCACCTGATGCTGATGTAAATGATTTAATTTGCTATGGATCTGGGATCCCTTGAAGACTGCCTATACTGCCTATCCTATTCCTCCTGAAGCTTGATGAAGCTAGCTTCCAACAATATTTTTGGTTTAGGGCACCACCAACACCCAAGGCCCAATTTTTCTGTCCCTGTTTAACAGTGACATGTAATTACAATTTTTTAAATAATATTTAACAGCAGAGCCCGTTCCTGCACTCAACAAGAGTAACTGAGGGGTTACAGTGTTGTGGCACCACCAACACCTAAGGCCCAATTTTTCTGTATATAGTGCAGACCGTATAGTATATAAAGTATCTCACAAAAGTGAGTACAGTGGCTGTGTGTTGAGTTATTTTGAGGGGGCAGCAAATTCACACTGTTATACAATGTAGCAAAATGTCATTACTTCAGTGTTGTCACATGAAAATATATAATAAAATACTTACAAAAATGTGAGGGGTGTACTCACTTTTGTGAGATACTGTATACTGCAGTTCAGAGTATATAGTGTCCGTATAGTATATATAATACAGTGCAGGGTATATAGTGTAGTGCAGTGTACAATATATAATATAGTGTATTGAAGTGGTTAAGGGGAACACTATGACAGAATTAAGAAAAAAAAAACGACATACCCCCCAGTCCATACCAAGCACTTTGAGTCTGGTGTAGAAAGGGCCACCCAAAATTCATACCAGACCCTTATCTAAGCATGCAACCTGGCAGGCCGCAGGAAAAGGGGGGATGAGAGAGCACCCCCCCTCCTGAACTGTACCAGGCCACATGCCCTTAACATGGGGAGGGTACTTTAGGGTCCCCCCCAAAGCACCTTGTCCCCATGTTGATGGGGACAAGGGCCTCATCCCCACAACCACCGGGCTAGGGTTGTGGGGATGAAGCCCTTGTCCCCATCAACATGGGGGGCTTTTCAGAATCTGAAAGCCCCCCTTTAACAAGGGGTCCCCCAGATCCTTCCCCCTCTATGTGAATGGGTACCCATACCCATTCACCAAAAAAAGTGTCAAAAAGTAAAAAACACAATTCACAGTTTTTGACAAGTCCTTTCTTTAAAAAGAAAAAAAAAGTGTCCCACGATGTCCATCCATCTTTGTGGCACCGACAGACCACAAAAAATGCTGTCTCTTGGCTGTGACAGCTGTTATATAGGCAAGGGCGGGGCCACCCAGTGACGTAACCGAGTGACCCCGCCCCTTCTGACATCATCTGCGTCAGAGAGGAGCGGGGTCATCCTATTACATCAGCGAGTGGCCCCGCACTTGCCTATATAAGAGCTGCCACAGCAAATAGACAGAAGTCTATGGGACGGCGGAGTATTTTCATTTTTTTTCCTTTCTTTTGGGTCTATCGGCACCGTAATTGTCTCCTGTCGTTTTTTTACTTTTTTTGACAGTTTTTTGGTGAATGAGTAGGGATACAATGTACCTAATACCAATTCACATGGGGGGGGCCAAAGCACCCTCCCCATGTTGAGGGCATGTGGCCTGGTACGGTTCAGGAGGGGAAGCGATCTCTCCCTTTTCCTGCGGCCTGCCAGGTTGCATGCTCGGATAAGGGTCTGGCATTGATTTTGGGGGGGACCCCCATGTCATTTTTTTTATTTTGTTGTGGAGCTCCTCTTAATTAGGGATGGGTGAACGGTTCGGCCCGAGCATAAGTTCGGGCCGAACTTTGGCTGTTCGGACATTCTGCGAACACTGAGCAATGGAGGTTATTTACGAAAGGCAAATCCACTTTGCACTACAAGTGCAAACTACAAATGCAAAGTACACTTGGAAGTGCGGTCGCTTTAAATCTAAGGGGTAGATCTGAAATGAGGGGAAGCTCTGCTAGATTTTATCATCCAATCATGTGCAAGCTAAAATGCTTTTTTTAAATATTTTCCTTGCATGTCCCCCTGGGATCTACAGCGACTGCGCTTCCAAGTGCACTTTCAGTGCAATTTCAAGTGCACTTTGTACTTGTAGTTTGCACTTATAGTGCAAAGTGGATTTGCCCTTTGTAAATTGCCCCCAATATGCGGTGTTCGGGGCAAATTCGAAAGCCGCGGAACACCGTTAAAGTCTATGGGACACTAACATGAAAAATCAAAAGTGCTCATTTTAAAGGCTTATATGCAAGTTATTGTCATAAAAAGTGTTTGGGGACCCGAGTCCTGCCCCAGGAGACATGTATCAATGCAAAAAAAAGTTATAAAAACTGACGTTTTTTCAGGAGCAGTGATTTTAATAATGCTTAAAGTGAAACAATAAAAATGAAATATTCCTTTAAAGATCATGCCTGGGGGGTGTCTAAAGTGGCACAGTTTTCCCGTATTTAGAACAATACCACAGGAAAATTACATTTCTAAATGAAAAAAGTCATTTAAAACTGATCGTGGCTGTAATGAATTGTCGGGTCTCCGCAATGTAGATAACCTGCACACCAAGGATCAGTACAAAGTGGCGTCCAAATGGTTTTGTTTATTGCATGATCACAACACAAAAAGGTGCAAAAGAGATGAGAAAAGAAAAGAAGCAGAGAGCCTAAGAAAAGAAAAGAAAGTAGAAAGTAGAAGGTGACAAGAGTGGTGAAAATGAAAATAGTTACAAAAATAAATATAAATATGAAAATAAATATAAATCTACAAGAAAATTGAATAAATAAAAGTAACAATAAATAAATAGAAATAAAAATATATATAATTAAATACAAATAAAAATAAATAAAAATGAAAATAAATATAGAAATAAAAATAAGAGTACAAAAAAAAGGAAAGGGAGAGTAAGGAGGAGGGAAAAAACAGATGGGAAAGGGGGAAAGGGGGGGAGGGAGAGGAGGGAAAATGGGAAGAGAAGAAAGTGGGGGGGAAGGCTCAGAACCTATCTGGGGGTGGGAGGAGCTTTGGTTTTCTTCATTTTCTGACTGATTGATGGTTATTTAAATTTTCTCCACTGTTATTTCATGTTTATCACATGCCTGACGCAGGGGTCCTGCGTGGCTCCGAAACGTTGCACCTGATCATGCAATAAACTAAACCATTTGGACACCACTTTGTACTGATCCTTGGTGTGCTGGCAAATATCTATGGTCGTGACTTGAACCAGTATCCAGCTGGTTGTTGCTGCAGCACCCAAACCTTTAGAGCTTATACCAGGAACGTGTGCAACGGGAATATGAAGTATTACGCAATATAGATAAAACTCATTGAAAAAACGTCTGGGTTCCCCCCTCCCAGTCCATTACCAGGCCCTTTGGGTCTGGTATGAATATTAAGGGGAACCCCGAACCAAAAAAAAAAAAATTGCATGGGGGTCCCGCCCAAATCCATACCAGGCCCTTCAGGTCTGGTATGGATTTTAAGGGGAACTCTGTGCCAAAATTTTTTAAAAAATGGCGTAGGGGTCCCCCCCAAAACCCATACCAGACTCTTAACCAAGCACGCAACCTGGCAGGCCACAGGAAAAGAGGAGGGATGAGCTCTAAACATGGGGAGGGTGCTTTGGAGCAGCCCCCCAAAGCATCTTGTCCCCATGTTGATGGGGACAAGGGCCTCATCCCCACAACCCTTGCCCAGTGGTTGTGGGGGTATGCGGGCAGGGGGCTACTCGGAATCTGGAAGCCCGCTTTAACAAGGGGACCCCCAGACCCCGGTCTCCCCACCATGTGAATTGGTAAGGGGTACATTGTACCCCTACCATTTCATAAAAGAAAGTGTGAAAAATAGTAAAAAAGACAGAAGACACTTACGGACAAGTCCTTTATTAAAAGATAAAAAAATAAAAATGTCCCACGATGTTCATTCATCTTCTATCATGCCACCTGATGAACCGCAAAAAGAAAAAATAAGCCGCAACGCCTCCGCTTCCATGGGAGGCTCCCGCCGAGTGACGCTTCTTCTTGGTGACGGCTTTTATATAGCTGAGGGCGGGGCCACACTGTGACATAAATGGGTGACCCAGGCAGGGTCACCCATTTTCAGAAGTCGCATGATTAGTGAAATGATGTCCACCTGTGTGCAATCTAAGTGTCACATGATCTGTCATTACATATACACACCTTTTTGAAAGGCCCCAGAGGCTGCAACCCCTAAGCAAGAGGCACCACTAACCAAACACTGTCATGAAGACCAAGGAACTCTCCAAACAAGTAAGGGACAATGTTGTTGAGAAGTACAAATCAGGGTAAGGTTATAAAAAATATCCAAATCATTGATGATCCCTAGGAGCACCATCAAAAATATATTATCCCCAAATTGAAAGAACATGGCACAACAGCAAACCTGCCAAGAGACGGCCGCACACCAAAACTCACAGACCGGGCAAGGAGGGCATTAATCAGAAAGGCAGCACAGAGACCTAAGGTAACCTTGTTGGAGCTGCAGTGTTTCACAGCAGAGACTGGAGTATCTGTACATAGGACGACAATAAGCTGTACGCTTCACAGAGTTGGGCTTTATGGCAGAGTGGCCAGAAGAAAGCCATTACTTTCAGCAAAAAACAAAATGGTATGTTTTGTGTTTGCGAAAAGGCATGTAGAAGGCTTTTAAAATGTATGGAGGAAGGTGCTCTGGTCTGATAAGACAAAAAATGAACTTTTTGGCCATCAAAGAAAACGCTATGTCTGGCGCAAACCCAACACATCACATCACCCAAAGAACACCATCCCCACAGTGAAACATGGTGGTGGCAGCATCATGCTGTGGGGATGTTTTTCAGCAGTCGGGACTGGGAAACTGGTCAGAGATGAGGGAAAGATGGATGGTGCTAAATACAGGGATATTCTAGAGCAAAACCTGTACCACTCTGTGTGTGATTTGAGGCTAGAACGGAGGTTCACCTTCCAGCAGGACAATGACCCCAAACACACTACTAAAGCAACACTTGAGTGGTATAAGGGGAAACATGTAAATGTGTTGGAATGGCCTAGACCTCAATCCAATAGAAAATCTGTGGTCAGACTTAAAGATTGCTTTTCACAAGCGCAAACCATCCAACTTGAAAGAGCTGGAGCAGTTTTGCAAGGAGGAATGGGCAAAAATCCCAGTGTTAAGATGTGGCAAGCTCATAGAGACTTATCCAAAGTGACTTGGAGCTGTGATAGCTGCAAAAGGTGGCCCTACAAAGTATTGACTTTAGGGGGGTGAATAGTTATGCACATTGACTTTTTCTGTTATTTTGTCCTATTTGTTGTTTGCTTCACAATAAAAAAAAATCTTCAAAGTTGTGAGCATGTTCTGTAAATGAAATGATGCAAATCCTCAAACAATCCATGTTAATTCTGGGTTGTGAGGCAACAAAACACAAAAAATGCCAAGGCGGGTGAATACTTTTGCAAGGCACTGTATGAATACAAAAACTGGACGAAAGAATTCACCAGTCTGATTAGACTATCTAGACAAAAGAAGGACAAAAAATGGGCATAAGAAAAAGCAAGCAATAAAAAATAACACAAATGACAGAAAATGACAAAAGCAGCATAAATATCCAAAAATTCAACCCAAAATAGCAAAAGTAGCAGCAGGGATGGACCCTTAATAGATCTAATCATGTAAAACCCATGCCAGTGTGTAACCACCGACAAAGAGTTTACACTTCTAAAAACACAGATACATTGAATTTGGTGTTTAGTCCTTTTAGTACCATAGAATCCAGCAAAAAGATCCAGTTCTTCTCCTTCTGTATTAATATGGTGTCAAAATCCCCCCTGCATAGCGGGATATTCAAGATGTAGATACCTTTAACTTTCAATGAAATAGCAAAAACAGTCTGGCGCTAGGAAACTGGGACATATGTTGCACTGGGAACCTTGTGAGTATCCTGAATTATGGATGTATAGGAATATCCATCATGAATTATTGAATCAATGAATTAATCAGTTTGTTTGGTCTCATCATGAATATCAATAATCTTCATTGATCGTGCATTTTGGGCTATCATATTTAGCATAGCGTTTATCTAATACTTTTTTAGAATTACTTTTATTTTTATTCTTATTTTTAATTTATTGTTTTAATTTCTTATATTTATTTTTATTTTTTTTTATTTATGAAAATTATTTAATTTATCATTTTTTAATCATACTTTAACCAGTTTTCTTGTCAATTGGTTTTATTGTTCCCCTTGTCTCTGTGTGAGTATTTGCAGTGTATGTAGAATGAGCTATTGTCATCAGGTTGCTTCAACAATGTAAGTATTGCTGCAGTGGAGAAACCAGCCATGGTTCATTTTAATGTGTGATTCCTCTCGCGGTCCACCCCTATTTAAATCCCATTGGCTGTCTATGTCACATGATTGAAGAAGGGCCACACTCCGAAACGCGTTGTCAGGACAACAGCTATCCTCCCTCTCCATTCTCCTCGGCTTGATCTCCACCCGTGTTTCAAGCCTTGTTTTGAACCTGTGTACCCCGATCGTATGACGTCACGCTCAGGTGTTTCCATCTACCAGTTCCTGTCTGTGTTTGTTACGGCTGCCTCTTAGTCCTTTTTCGTTCCGTGGCTATCCTATTATATACTCACCACCAGGGATTCGATCAAGGCCTCAGATTGTCCATCCAGCTCTGCACACGCTGGTTTCCTTCCTCCTAGTGACATCCAGGAACACAAGAAGGTTTTGCCATTGCAGCATTGCTTCACCAAGCCAGCCCACCACCGTCTGTTTATCAAGGTAAATAAAAACGGGAGCTATTCCTGCGCTACCAAATTGGAAAAAATGTAGTGGTCGTACAAGATCAACTTCTAAAACTGTATAAAACATATATCGCTGGACAGCTGCATGCACCGAAATAAGGGCCCAGACAAAAGCCCGAATAAGATATAAAAAGAGAGGGGGGGGGGGGGGTGCTGCGCTACCTGGAGGGTCTATGCTTATTGGTATTGTTAATAATTCCTAATGGTCATAGGGCAAGAGGCCTCGATAAAATAGAATGTATAAACGTACGTAAAAAAATCGCATGAGTTGGAGTATTAAGTACGCATGAATGGGTGTAGTAGCTAAAAATGGTTGCATATATGTTGATCCAACAGGTGATTAGTATAAATATAAATATAAATATGAATATAAACAATAATACATATAAGTTGATCCAAAGGTGATAAATATAAGTAAAACCAATTCAGCATGTGTTTAAAATTCAATAGTACAATATATTAAAGTGCTCCTGCTCTCGTGCCTTAAATAAAATAATCCAAACTAATACATATACTGAAGTGCAAAAATGAAGCAATAATATTACAAAAAATCAATGTATCAAGTGAAACAAACAGAAAAAAGAGGCATGGTCGCCTAATCCTGGTGTTGCGACCAGTGCAAAGGTGCAAACGCAGTGTGGGTGGTCACGTGAATAAATAAATGAATAATTAATCCAATATACTTGCTGGTGTCCACAAAAAATTAATTAATAGGTAATCAAGTGTCCAAAAAATCCGTGCAGCCAGAGACAAATTTAATCAATGGTGCACAGAAGAACAGTGCTCAAACACAGCAATAAAAATTTCAGTGGGGTGGTGATATGCAGATAAAACACTCTGTGTCCTCTTCATGCAGCATGCGCTAGTGTAGGTAATGGCCCCTTACCTAGCGGTGCTAGGTCAACCGCATATAAGATGTTAAATCCCAAGGTCCTAGGTCTCTCCTGCGTCTTTGTGTCCAAGCTTGCTGGCTCTGCAGGATCCTATTGGGGGCTGGATGTATCTAGTTGTGGTCCCAATTGGGGTCCTGGGACAGTGCGGCTCCTAGCTCCTCCTCCACATCACATCTCAAATGTATATAAAATATAGGACAAGGTACCCAAATAGTGAAGTATGTTTTTCTTGGGGTCACTTTATTCACATATACAATGTACAGAGTACTCACATTAAGCAGTTTTTTTCATACAGCGTTGTATCCTACGAGCGGCGAGCTCGCAATGCATTCAGCAGAAAAAGGGAAACAGAAACAAGCCTATTCCGTCCCTACGCGTGACATCACCGATCACGTAACTTCTTCACCCTATGACCATTAGGAATTATTAACAATACCAATAAGCATAGACCCTCCGGGTAGCGCAGCACCCCCCCCCCCCCCCTCTCTGTTTATCAAGGTAGTTTTACAGTGAGGAGCAAGCTTTCCAGTTGTTCCATCTATGCGAGGAGATTTTAAGCTAATTGTTCATTTAAGCACATGTTATCAATAAATTAGCACATGTTTTTACCCCATTGAGCTTTTTGATCATTTGTCCACACAAGACTGTCCCGATCAACGCTTTCAATTGTGGTTGCCCCCAAATGTTTGTACCTTTAACTTTCAGACCACTTGGGTTCCCATTGTGGAAGTGTTTGAAATGTGCCACCAAAGGGCGTTCATCCTCTTTTTTGTTTATACTTGTCATGGTTAAAATAACTAATAACTGGGATCTGTGTTGGTGTTCCAGTGGCCCTGCCTTCCTTACCACCCTGACTCCCATCCGCAGTAGTCAGTCGTAGGGTCCACTACCTTGCGGTGCACTCCTGATCCCAACGGTGTGCATCTGTCACCTAGCCTCAAGGTGACCGGACAATACTGTTAATATGCTCACCTATCCAGATTTTTAGAGGCCTCTTAGTTTTGCTAATATAGGCCCTCCCACATGGACAAGTGAGCAAATAAATCACCCTTGTGGTGGAACAATTTATGAACTGTCTAATCTTGAATTGTTTGATGCTCTCTGCATTTGTAAATGTATCTGTTTTATCAACATACCGACAAATCCTGCACCTCCCACATGTGTACATACCAGGTTTGATAGATAGTTCAGTCAACCAGTTGGTGGAGGGGGTCCTTCGGAATTCCGAGTGGACCAAACTATCTTGTAAATTTCTGGCACGTTTTTCCATCATGGCGGAACCGACTATCTTCTGTAATAGTGGAGTCTCTTGGTTAAAAGTTGCCAATGTCTAGTCAGTATTTCCCTGACCTGCTCCCATTGTGATCTGAACTTGGTGATCATTCTCACTGGAGCATTCGGGGGTGGAACATTCACAGATGGTTTACTGTTGCATCCAATAAGTTCCCTCCGGTCATGGGCTCTAGCTCTAGTTTTTGCCTGTCTGATATTTTGGTGGGAGTATCCTCTCTCCTTTAAGGGTAATTTGTAGGTCCAGGAAAGGAAAGGTGTTGGCATTGAAAAGGTAAGTCAGTCTGATGTTCCTATCGTTCTCATTCAAGATTTCCATGAATTTAATGAGTTGGCCACTGGAGCCCCCCCCACAACATGAGGACATCATTGATGTACCTTATCCACAGGAGGCTATGTCCAAGGTACAACGGAGATGCGTAAACAATCTCCTCTTCCCATAATCGCAGGTAGAGGCATGCATATGCCGGGGCCCAGGGGGCCCCCATGGAGGTCCTTCTCAATTGTTGATAACTGATAACTGGTGCCCAAAAATTAGAAAAAGTTGTGGTTAAGCATGAATTCTAATGTCTCCACCACAAATTCATTATGGGCCCTAAGGAGTAGGAACTTTTTACCCAGAAAGTGCACCACCCCCCGGAGGCCCCACTCATGGGGTATTGATGTGTACAAAGATTCTACGTTGATCCCGACAAGTAGTGCCCCCAGGGGGGGGACGGTGACATCCATGAGTCTGCACAAGATTTCCCTTGTATCCTGTACAAAGGATGGGAGCTCCACAACCAGCTCCTAGATTAAAGCATCGATAAACTTGCCCACTTTCTTCAGTGGGCCTTTAATTGCCGAAACAATTGGTCTTCCGGGTTGGTTTGTAAGATTTTTATGGAGTTTGGGAATCACATAAAAGGTCGGGGTGTTAAATTCCCTAACCTTCAGAAATTTCAATTCCTTTTTGGAAATTAGACCCTCCCCAGAAGCCAAATGCAGTAGTCTATTATGTTTATCCACTACAGCTGGAAAGGGATTAGAAGGGAGTTTTTGGTATGTGTGGGGGTCTTTCAATTGGTGCATCACCTCCTTTTCGTATAGATCTGCTGACATTAGAACAATTTCCCCCTTATCACTACCTTGAATCACCAAATTTGGGGCTTCTTCAAATTTATGTAATGCCTGCCTCTCCTGTCTAGTCAAATCATCCAGTCCCTTCCATCCACAATGATGTGGTGAAGATCCTGTCTTACCAGATCTAAGAAGAGGCCAATCCACTTGTGCTTAGATAGTGGGGGCATCTTTGTAGATTGAATTCTGATACCAGATGGTCTACTGGAGATTAAACTTGGTGTCTCATCTTCCGAATCACTGGATAGATTTTCTTCCAGTAGACGAGAGTATCCAAGGCTTCCTTTTCAGCTTTATCCATCTCCACATGTGTTGGGGGTGGTAAATTGGACTATCTACTTCTATGCCAGTAGCTTAAAGCCCCTTTCCTCAAAAACAGAAGACCTCAAATTCGTTCATAGAAGCCGTGGGAGAGAAAGATAAGGCCCTTTTGTGAGATATGATGAGTATTGAGGGGGAACTCGGACAGGTTGATTATTTTTAAGTCCTGAGTAGTTTCTCTGTTGGGAACAGTCATAGTGGAAATTGGCTGTATTAACTCTTGCGATTCCCTGATCTGGTTTGTCCGTGATATTTGTTTGGTTTGGTTCTTTTTTCCTTTTCTTTTTCTTTTCTTTTTGCTCCTTTCTGGTTGGTTCTGGGTGTCGTTTTTGATGGACCTGGGTCGTTCTGTATAGTGTGGGCGTTGTCTAAAAAAGTCACTGATTTGTCTATATGTTCTGATTCTGTCACGTACCTGGTAGGTGGAGCCCGGAATGCAGGGAACGGCTTCTCGTATACCTCCGATTCGGGAACCCCTGGTAGTGATGACGAAGGGGCACAAGTGCCTGACTGAAAGGCTGGAGCAGAGAGCTGAATCAGGTAGTCAGCTGGGAGGTGTCCTGTAGTCCGGCAGCAGGATGTAGACAGCAGGGAGGTGTCTTGTAGTCCAGCAGCAGGATGTAGACAGCAGAGAGGTGTCTTGTAGTCCAGCAGCAGGATGTAGACAGCAGGGAGGTGTCTTGTAGTCCAGCAGCAGGATGTAGACAGCTGGGAGGTGTCTTGTGGTCCAGCAGCAGGAGCTAGACAGCAGGGTACAGGCAAGCCGGGTCAAACACAGGCGAGCAGATCAGGTACAGAAGGTAAATCCGGGAGAGTAGTCAAAGTCCAAAAGCTGAGATCAGGGCGGGCAGAAAACAGAGTAGTCAAAGTCCAAGGCCGGGATCAGGGCAGGCAGTAAACAGAGTAGTCAGGAACAGTCCAACAGGTATCAGGTAGCAAATGCAAGTAACAGGGCACAAGGGGTCTTCAGGAACGCTGTAGACCGGACAGCAAGGCAGCAGTGGAACAGTCCTCTTTAAATAGCCCCTTTGGCGCCAAGTGCTGTCACAAGGCGCCGCTATTGGCGCTGTTGCGCATGCGCGCACGCACGTTAGCGCTATTGGCGCTATTGCGCGCGCGCGAGCGCCGGATGGCGCTTCTGTGCACAGGCATTCCTTTAAACTTTAGTTTGCTGGGACATTTGCAAGAGGGCTTTTCCTGACATTGCCCCCCTCCAATGGGCAACCTCTGGATGCCCAACAGGGCCATTTTACTAGGATGAGCTCTCTTAAAGGCTAGAATTAATCTTTTGGCATGGATGTTAGTCTCTGGTTCCCAAGAGTTATCCTCAGGCCCGTACCCCTTCCATTTGACCAGATATTGAATCCGGTTGCTTCTTTTCCGGCAATTTATGATTGATTCCACTTCAAATTCCTGCTCACCGTCAATGAGTACAGGTTCAGGAGGACCAGTGTTTCGGTGAAGAAAAGGATCCGGGACTGAAGGTTTAAGAAGGGCCACATGAAAGACTGGATGAATATGAAATGACTCCGGTAATTTTAATTCGTAGGCCACATCGTTGATCTTCCTTATCACTGGGAAGGGACCCACAAACTTAGGGCCCAATTTCCTGGAAGGGCAAGCCAACTTCAGATTCAAGGTAGACAGCCAGACATGATCCCCTATCTTCAGATTAAGCTCCCCTCTCCTCTTCTTATCAAAAGTCGCCTTGTACCGTTCCTGGGTCTTTGACATGGTCTCTTGGAGTAGCTTGTTGTTAGTACTGAAAAAACTCAAGGTTTCCTGGACAGCTGGCACCGAACATTCCGGAACATTGTTGGACAAAAATAAAGGATGAAAACCATAATTTGCAAAAAAGACTGATTAATTGCAGAGTGAACAGAGTTATCATAGGCGAATTCAGCCAGAGGTAATAGAGAAACCCAGTCATCTTGGGAAAAACAGGAATAGCACCGTAAGTATTGCTCCAAAGTCTGGTTAGTTCGTTCAGTATGACCATTAGTCTGAGGATGGTAAGCAGAAGAGTAGGAGAGGTCAATTTCTAGAGATCCACATAGAGCTTTCCAGAACTTGGAGGTAAATTGTACCCCTCGATCAGACACAATGCTTGCTGGTATGCCATGGAGCCTTACGATTTCTTTAATAAAAACTCACGCAGTCTCTGTATTGGCGCTATTGCGCGCGTGCAAGCGCTGGATGGCGCTTCTGTGCACAGGCATTCCTTTAAACTTTAGTTTGCTGGGATATTTGCAAGAGGGCTTTTCCTGACAGATTCACTGGCAGATGATGACGTCCCACTTTTAGAAGGCTTACTAGTTCTACCCCTACTACGTCTGGATCTACTTCTACCATGAGGTACAGAGAGGTCAAAGATTAGGTCACTTTCCCAGTCCCATATGTTTTGGCAACATTTTTCCTGTTTGGAGGTCCTCAGATTTTTCTGTACTCTCTCAACCTCCATCTTTAAAAACTCTTTTTTTTTAAATTCCTGATCCCATTTGAATGGTTCCTGTAGTGCAGCACTCTCATCAATCTCAACCTGAATCTCATGCAGTTCAGCTTTCTCCTCCTCCACAATCATTCACATTATATCAAATCCTCTATCCACACAGCACTTCTTCTCAATGAACCTTGGGGTTTGCAGGTGTTCTGCTGGGATTATCTTCTCCCTGAATCCCCTAGTAATTACACCCTAGGCAATATGGGAACTCAGGGAGGAGATATCACACTTCCTGTTGAGATGTTTAAAAATACATTTTTTGGGATTACTAAACCAGTTTTTGAGAGACTCACGAGATGGATCTGATGCTGTCGGGCCAGGGTTAAATGCTGCTGATATTTCTTGGTCAATCTTATCGTTCAATTTATTTGCCATGTGGGTCACTTCCAATACACCTTCCAATTCAAATTGCAAAAGTGATAGATAATCAAGCAATATTGAAAAATTTAGGTTGCCTAATGACTGGGAAGGGATACTGAGAATATCCTGCATAAACAGTTAATCAAAAACATGTATAAAAAACACCCAGGCAGACCAATAATTAATTAGTGTACAGGGTAGTTCAAAATCAGAACTGTATTCCAATGCTGAGGCCCCTACCTAAATAAACGGGTGTGGTTCCTTAAAGTCATGCATAAACATGAAAACAATGTGGATTAGAGATCACCAAGAAACCTTATCAAGGAAAATCATGGACTTAAAGTGTTTGTTAAGCCTTTTTTTTTTTAAATGTCAGCCGCTCTGTTAGAGGCTGGCATACAACACTATGTAAATCCTTTCTAAAAATGAGCAGTGTAAATAGCTATTTAGAGCTGTCTTTCAGCCGGTCACAAGATTCGTGGTCGCTCTTCAGCTACAATACACAGCTACTATAGGAGTGACCGTGATCTCCCTCTGACGTCAGCTGGGGAGATCATATGGCCGCTCGGCTCCTCCCGCAGAAGCCCTGTTTCAGAGCTGTAAAGTCACGTGACCGAGTCACGTGACCGGCCTGAAGACAGCTCTAAATAGCTATTTACACTGCTCATTTTTAGAAAGCATTTACACAGTGTTGTATGCCAGCCTTTAATAGAGAGGCTGGCAGGGACAATTTTATTTTTTATCTTTTCAATAATAGCGGCCGGGGGTGGGGAGGTGTGGAGACAGAGACAGAGAGGGCGCTGACAGGAAGGAAGGGGGGGTGAGGGGGGAGCGAGGAGAGCAGAGCAAGGCAGCGTATGATGGAGGGACGCACTTTGACCACGGTGATCAGGGCTGAGTAGCCCTGGTTTTCGTGGTCAGTTTAGAGAGGACATAGAGGAAGGGGCAGATTCAGGGAGGTTCTTTTACAGTTTAGAGGGGGGGAGGATTACACAATACAAGCACTGTGCTGTTTAATCTGCTTTAAAGGACCAGGATCTGTATTTTTTCTTTTTGGGGGGTTAACAAACACTTTAAAAAATCAACTTTATTAAATATGGTTAAAATGAATTAGTGCAAAAAACTACCACTGATGCAAACATTAAACATGACAACATTGTCAAACAACTCAGAGACCTGCTGGCAGCACACATCATACAACCACCACATTCAGTCCACACTGGAATAAGTCTATGGGGATACACGGACTCTTCCACAGTCAGTGGGATAAAAAAGGATGCGAGTATTCAAATGGTAAAGCCATTTAATCCACAGAGACCAAAACCCTGGTCTCTGAGTTGTTTGACAACATTGTCATTTTTAATGTTTGCATCAGTGGTAGTTTTTTACACTAATTCATTTTAACCATATTCAAAAAAGTTGATTTTTTAAGTTAATGGTGTTCTTTTATAAGGTTTCTTGGTGATCTCTAATCCGCATTTTTTTAATTGTTCACCATTGTCACTGTCAAGAAACTGGTCCTGAGCAGTAACATGCAGCCCACAGGGGAGTGAATGCATGTAGATAAAAGGTGACTGAAAAGGTTGTAAGAAATCAGCAGACTGGCAACCAAGGATGAAAACATGTTTAAAACATTATTTTATCATTAAAAAAAAAAAATATATGATACACAGTGCTTTAGCGAACTAACTGTCATCCAGTTAGGGTTCAGATCCATTTAATTAAGCTAATGTTATACACCTTACAAATTAGACTTGGGTGATTCGTTTCATTATGAATCAAAATCTGGAGGTAATTTTCGTTATTCAGAGGTTTGGATGTATTGAATTTACGAATAACAATAGTAACAAATTTCAACTAATCTGAAATTAATTATAAAATAACAAAATTCCATAAAGAATTATCCAAAAATGAAAAATTATATATAAACCTCTGAGGGGATTTTTAAGTCAATGACATTTTTTAGATTTTGAATAAAAATGAGTTTATTTGTAACAATCAATTTTAGAAAATACAAAAATTACATAAATAAAAGGACATGATTACACAAATAGCAATTTCTGGATTCAAGAAGGCTTGTATATACAACAAATCATATTACAAATATGACATGGACTGATACAACGAGAGTATGTGAAAGAGGGTGATGCGTCACACTACCCAATACAGTCACTACAGATGATACCGTAGCGTAGAGCAGTGGAATTCCAACGCGTTTCAACATTTATATCGCAAAGAAAAGTCTTCTTCAGGGAAATACATCACAGTCTAAAGGATCAAAGATAATGACATTACTCTTTGTAACTATATATATATCTGAACATTTCCTACGTTGTGAAGCTGTCACACAGATTTACATCCTCTCAGAGCATGTCATGGGTAGGTGTAGGGTCAGGGGTCCCAAACCTCCAGGAGTTAAATAGTCCTATGTCTCTACAAGACGGCTGGATAGAGAATTTGATCTGTCTTTGGCGTTATCAGCATCAAGTGACTGATAGCTGTCAGAAAAAGGGCGTTATAAAGTAAAAAGTACTGATAGGATAGTGGTGGGGGGTGGGGAAAGAGGAAGAAAAGGGGGGGCCAGCGGCCCCCCACAACATATCCCCCTCCATTTTCTCCCAGCCCTTCCACCCACATAAAAAGTTAAATTGGTTGAACAAAATCTTTCATTCCAATACAGGGAGAGTCCCATTTCGAAATGAGTGTATAAAATATAGGCACTTACTTGTTCAAGTTGCATAGTCAAAAAAGGAGTCCTCTGTAAAATCAGCAGGACATTTGTCCTGATGCTCCTCGGTGGATCCCGAGGAGGGAATGACGCCATATTGCCATCTTTGGTCCTTTATGTAGTGTGGGCTGGGGTGTGGGCGGGGAAGGAACGTCTGTCCCCGCTGTCATTAGGTGCGCTCTACGCGAATGTCACCTAGACAACGGACGCCGCCACTGAAACCACGCATGCGTGCCGCGATGGCATACGAATTGTTGCGCACGCACATCGCGGCATGCCGTGTATATGCCAGCATGAGACTACATGGAAGCGCCGGCAACCATATTGGAAGAGGGCCGTGCCCATATGGATGATCGTGCTGGCAGGCTGCTTTAGGTATGGGCACGGCCCTCTCCCAATATGGTTGCCAGCACTTCCATGTAGTCTCATGCTGGCATATAAATACAAATACAGAATACAAAATCTCATCTGGAAAAATCTAGATAGGAATACGATCTATTTCTCACTGAGTCAGTTGATAAATCCCTCAAACGCTCCAAACACAATTTCTACATGAATACAAACAAACCAGGTACATATTTGGCTCGGGCATTAAATTCAACTAACAAATCTTTCAAACCAATACGTTTGAAATTATCAAAAAATGTTTACACTTGTAATCCAGTTAAAATAGTCCATAAATTTCACTCACATCTCGCAACTTTATACAAGACAAACAATGAATTTAATCCTACAGAAGCTGAATCCTTCTTCTCAAAAATAAACTTACCTGAGTTATCTCAGAATCAAAAAAGCAGTTTGGATGAGCCTATAACTATAGATGAAGTTGCTAACGCCATAAAAGACCTAAAACTTAACAAAAGACCAGGCCCAGACGGCTACTCGGCTTTATACTATAAAACATTCTCAGAAATACTCTCTCCCATTCTCACTGAAACTTTTAACAAACTTCTAGATGGACATTCTTTTCGGCAAGAAACACTAATGGCAATTGTTTGTATGATCCCAAAACCCCTTTCTGATGATACTTTCTGTGTGAATTATCGGTGTTAAACCTCGATATTAAATTATTAGCAAAAATAATAGCAAAACGCCTCAATAGCATTATAGGAAAATTAATACATAGAGATCAAGTAGGCTTCATGCCAAATAGACAGGCAGGCGATAATATACGCAGGGCAGTGTTATTGGCACATATTGCTAAAAAACGGAAAATCCCTTTATGTTTTTTATCTCTCGATATTAAGAGGGCATTTGACACAGTATCCTGGCAATATATGCAATATTCATTACAAAAATGGGGTTTTGGACCCCACTTTTTAACATAGATCAAAGCATTATATAATAAACCCAAAGCCTATATAAAATATGCTGGATACAAATCTGAAGCCTTTAATATCGAAAGAGGTACCCGACAGGGTTGCCCATTATCTCCCTTATTATTTGCCCTTATACTCGAACCCATGGCCCAATACATCAGAACAAACCAAACTATAACTGGCATTGAAGTAGGAGGTATTACACACAAATTATGTATATTTGCAGACGATATATTACTTTTTCTATCATCACCACAGGTCTCTGGTCCTAACTTAATACCAGCTCTTAATGGATTTGCAGCCCTATCCGGCCTTATGATTAATCCTAAGAAATGCCTAGTGCTTAATATTTCACTCACAAACATGGAATTGATCCCGGCTAGGGCTGCACTCCCATTCACATGGGCAGAAAAATCAATCCCATATCTTGGAATTCATTTAACAGCATCTCATTCTGACTTATTCTCAACCAATTATCCTCCTGTATTAAGACAGATCACAAATCTAATAAAACAATGGTCGCAACTTCCTTTATCCTGGATAGGGAAAATTAATGCAATCAAAATGACTATTCTACCCAAATTGCTTTATCTATTCAGAGTCCTCCCTATTCCAATTCCTTCCTATTTTTTGAGAATAGTACAAAAAAGAGCAACTTTGTTTATATGGGGCTCTTCTAAACCACGTATACCTATACACACACTACATCTTCCCAAAAATAAAGGAGGCCTGGGATACCCTAATTTTACTAACTACTACAGAGCAGCACATTTGGCCAGTCTGTCCAAATACCATGCAAAACAGGAAATCCCATTATGGGTATTTATAGAGGCTTCAGAAAATGACCCTCTATTAATATCAAATTTATTATGGCTTGATCCTAAAGACCGCTTTAAAATTCATAATCCCATAACTAAACACTTCTTATCTCTCTGGGATAAACTAAAAACCAAATATCAGTTACAATCTCCACACAATCCTCTCCTTTCTAATATCAGAAATCCGGCCTTTTATCTACCCAAATTCTTTTAAAGCTTGGACAACATCAGGCATTCAGACACTAAATGACTTCATAGCATCTAAATCATTCCTTTCATTCCCATCGCTTAGAGAAAAATATGATCTACCAAACTCTGAGATATTTAGATATCTCCAAATCAAAAATTTCTATACACCATTCCTAAAGGGGGATACACCATTATCCCAATTATCCATTTTTGAATCAATCTGTACAAAAGATCCATTTGCTAAAGGTACAACTTCATCACTTTATAATCAATTATATGGAGTAGCAAATCTTAATAGACCCTCTTACGTTCAGAGGTGGGAGGAGGACCTGGGACGAACTTTAGAAGACACGGACTGGTCTAACATATGGCTCACATCTAAGTCATCTTCACCCAACATCTTAGCACTGGAGACAAATTATAAAGTCCTAACTCGCTGGTACCTTGTACCCGCTAGAGTGGCAAAATATTCACCTAATACCTCAGCTCTTTGTTTTCGAGGATGCCCAGAAATAGGCACATATTTACACATATGGTGGATGTGCCCAGTAATCCAAACCTTCTGGAAGGAAGTTTTCGTGATTGCATCTAAAATATTTAAAAAGATAATACAACCAGATCCATATTTAACTTTACTTAATCTAAAACCGGAATGGTTAACACTCTCTCAATTCAAACTTATGATCCAACTAATAACGGCTGCAAAACAAACAGTGGCCAAGGAATGGAAATCTCCTATATTGGTACTAGCAGAAACAATTCACAGAATGAATAATACAATGTCCCATGCTAAGATGGTAGCCATCGATCAAAATCAAATTCCAAAATTTGAAAAACTTTGGCACCCTTGGATAAAACAACAGTTCCTGTCAAATTTCAATGACTCTGTCCTGTTGCCATGGTAACAGATTAAATGACTTACAGAGACACCCATTCTAAGGCTTCAAAGAGAACTAAAAAGAATAATAAACTGACGAGCGAGACAACCTTGTGGACCATACCTCTACCTTTCAACCCTTTTTCTTCTTTCTCTTTCCTTTTCTCCACCTTACGATTAAAGCTCATTATCAGAATTTATTTGACCTATATACACTCTACTTGTAAACAATATGTATAGTAGGTATACATCATTTAAATACCTACAAAAGTAACTAAGGAAATGATATATATCTTTAATTTAGGTTTACGTGAACCCAATGTTTAATATTTGAAATTTCATGATATTTACCTATATAAACCCTACTGTAAAACAATGAGCTTACTTTATAGATCCTTGTAAACTTACTTTATGTATCTTTATAACATTGTATACTCAATAAACTTCTTTTGACAAGGAAAAAATAGAATAGATTGGAATAGAACTAATATAGCCATCTTCCCATATTTGAATCGATTGGAAAATAATGAATACACTAACTGAAAATGAATATATGAACTAAGTCTAAATATACAAAATGAATTCCGAAAACAAGATGGGTGAATCTGTCTCAGTTCAACTTAGGTTTAGTGAGTCCTGTTTGAAATTCAGCAAACTCAAACTTAGCGTCAAATCCCATAGATCACTTTACTAACACCCTGCGATTTAAAACAGCAGAGTAGTGGATATTAATTTCTGGAGTTCCGTTTATAAAAACACTCATGTAGCCAGTGTGCCCCTGAAAAGCTGTGACCGAAACCATTATTAGAAAGCTCAGATCACAGAAACAATGTACAGATCCAATCGGAGTGACTCTGTACTTGTGATTGCTGTGATAACCACACTAATGTTTACACCTGAGACCTCCCTTTCCTCTCACAGTGGATAAAGTGGAGGAAGGAGAAATTATCATTAAATGAGGAATGAAACATGGGATCAGCAGCCGCAGCAGATTCATGGTGGGGGGGGGGGATTACTAATTGCAAAATCATTTTTTAACCCTATCACCCCCTCCTCCCCTATACTGTATGTCACATTTCCAGCCTATTTCTTTGTGACTAGTATATTACCTTCTTCACTTTACTTATTCAGCACATTAACCTTCTCATCTTCATTCTCTCACTGTGCAAATCCTGACCTGTTTAAGGATGCACTGTACTTATTACACCATGACCAAGCTCAATGTTTTAATCACCTCAATTTGAGCAATTTTCTTTATATCCAAAACTTGTGGCAAAAAAAAATTACCTTGGAGTGTCAACACTTCTAGCATTTCTATTGTTTTATAACAATAATAAGGACAACATTTTTTAAAATTGTTGGTATTTTTTTATTTTTTCCTTTACCACTTCAGCCCCGGAAGATTTGGCTGCTAAAGGACCGGGCCTTTTTTTGCGATTCGATACTGCGTTTCTTTAACTGACTATTGCGCGGTCGTGCGACGCTGCACCCAAACAAAATTGATGTCCTTTTTTTCCCACAAATAGAGTGGAGATCTGCGATTTTTATCGGGACTGCGACATTATGGCGGACACATCGGACACTTTTGACACATTTTTGGGACCATTGGCATTTATACAGCGATCAGTGCTTTAAAAATGCAATGATTAGTGTAAAAATGTCCCTGGCAGGGAAGGGGTTAACACTAGGGGGCGATCAAGGGGTTAACTGTGTTCCCTGTGTCTTTCTAACTGTAGGGGGAGGGGATTGACCTAGAGGAAATGACAGATTGTGGGTCCTAGCTATTAGGAACTCACAATCTGTCACTCCTCACAGAACAGAACAGGGATGTGTGTGTGTTTACACGCACACATCCCTGTTCTGCCTCTCGTGCCCGCGATCGCTCGTGGCTGGCAGTCATTGCGACCGGTTAAAAAACTGTGTTTAATAAATACTACCAAAAGAAAGCTCTGTCTGTCAGTCAAACTATTACAGCTCTGAAAACTGTAACCTGGTCTGGTAATTAAGGGATTTTACAGGCTGGTACTCAGTGGTTAAAGTGTTTGTAAACCTCAGGACAAAGCATATTCCTCTATAAAGTGTACTTGTCCTAATTAAGAGCACAAAGTGTAATTTCTGTCTGCTGATGTGTCCCTTTACTATCAGCATGCTTCTGACAATTTTTCCTGACACCAAGAGAAAAATGGTGACAGGGGAGGGACCTCCAGCAGGTTGACAGCCTCAGCTCTATTCCTGTGTGCTGTGTGAAGAGGTGTGTCTCTCCAATCAGTTCTCAGACCTCTCCTCTCTGAGCTCTGCCGAGTGTAACTTCAGCTCTCCACCCCCTTGTTTCTGAACTCTCAGACGCTTTTAAATTTCAGCACTTTGAATGAATGTAGAGAAAAGAAGACTGCAGATGAACAGGTACAAATTATATAGGAGGAATAGTTTCATCTCTGTGTATCATCTGAGGATAGTCACTTCACTGGGTATATGTGAGGGTTTACAACCACTTTAAAGTCTATAGTGGTATAGAAGCCTTTTTTGCTGACTACTGCCATGTGTATTTTTTTGCGTGCACTGCCAGCCTATTCAAAATGAATTGGCTGTGTTAATGCAGCATGCCTTAATGTGCAATTGAATATTATATGAATAGCCCCTAACTGGTTTGTCATATGTGTACAAAAAGCAGACTATGTTCAGATATCACCTCCAGAATAACTATAAGAACCCTTTCACACTGAGGGCGTTTTGCAGGCGCTATAGCGTTAAAAATAGCGCCTGCAATCCGCCCTAAAACAGCTGCAACATTGTCTCCAGTGTGAAAGCCCAAGGGCTTTCACACCGGAGCGCTGCACTGGCAGGACGGGAAAAAAAGTCCTGCCAGCAGCTTCTTTGGAGCGGTGAAGGAGCGTTGTGTTTACCGCTCCTCCACCGCTGCTCCCCATTGAAATCAATGGGGCAGCGCTGGGATACCGCCGGCAAAACGCCGCTATTGCGGTGCATTGCGGGCGGTTTTAACCCTTTCTCGGCCGCTAGCGGGGGGGTAAAAGCGCCCCGCTAGCGGCCAAAATGCGCCGCTAATCCGACGGTAAAACGCCTCTAAAAATAGCCCGGTGTGAAAGGGCTCTAAGAGATGACACACCATTAGTGACTGGATTTGTGCATACCAAAAAGATAGCATCAGTTTTTGTGGGTGGAATGTCCCTTTAAGATGGTAAACCTAGCAAAGAGCATTATTGCAAATAGATTTAAAATCTCAATTTGAATCTGTATTTGGGTGGAGGAAGTAGAGATAATGAAAATAGTAATAGCAATGCACTACCAGGTGGAGTGGAGATAGAAAAAAAGAAATGTACTAAAACACTAGATACAGCTACCGATCCTTGTAGTGTCACCACATACAAAAGTAATAAGTATAAAGGTGTGGAACAGCGCTAAATCTAGTCACATAAAGTGAATATGTTTTAAAAGTGATAGAACAGTGCTAACAATAATCTCAAAATATGTGAAATACTTCTTATTATAAAAACAGTGAAAAATACAAGTCCAATGTAAATATATACTGTATAGATGTAACAGAAAACAGTCTATAATCAATAAATACTGTGATCCAATGAAGTCAAACGGTGATCGAAAAAAATGAGTGCTCAATCCCAACACTGACAATCCACCACCAAGTGCAATGGCCGCTCACCTTATATTAGATGATAATGAGCTCTTATAGAATAATCAACTGGTGAAGATCATCTCGTGGTAAATGGAATCTCAAATCGCACATCTAATGAAAATAAAGATCTCCATAGTGAACTAAGTAAAATCAGCTTTATTAAAACAATGTAGTAACTTGATGTCACTTCCGGTCTTCGGCCGAGACCAGAAGTTCGGAATTGCTTCACACTGCATCGCTGCGTGACCCCCTTGGTCACGGTGCTCTGTACACATCTCAGTGTTTTTAGATGTAAGTTACTACATTTTTTAAATAATGCTGATTTTACTTACTTCACTATGGAGATCTTTATTTCCATTGTATGTGTGATTAGAGCTCCATTTACCAGGAGATGATCTTCACCAGTTGATGATTCTATAAGAGTGCATTATCATCTAATATAAAGTGAGCAGCCATTGCACTTGGTGGTGGATTGTCAGTGTTGGCACAGCTTGTATAACAGTGTAAATTTGCTGTTCCCTCAAAATAACTCAACACACAGCCATTAACATCTAAACCGCTGGCAACAAAAGTGAGTACACCCATAAGTGAAAATGTCCAAATTGGGCCCAAAGTGTCAAAATTTTATGTGGCCACCATTATTTTCCAGCACTGCCTTAACCCTCTTAGGCATGGAGTTCACCAGAGCTTCAAAGGTTGCCACTGGAGTCCTCTTTCACTCCTTCATGACGACATCACGGAGCTGATGGATGTTAGAGACCTTGCACTCCTCCACCTTCCATTTGAGGATGCCCCACAGATTCTCAATGGGGTTTAGGTCTGGAGACATGCTTAGCCAGTCCATCACCTTTACCCTCAACTTCTTTAGCAAGGCAATGGCCATCTTGGAGGTGTGTGTGGGGTAGTTATCATGTTGGAATACTGCCCTGCGGCCCAGTCTCTGAAGGAAGGAACTCATGTTCTGCTTCAGTATGTCACAGTACATGTTGGCATTCATGGTTCCCTCAATGAACTGTAGCTCCCCAGTGCTGGCAGCACTCATGAAGCCCCAGACCATGACACTCCCACCACCGTGCTTGACTGAAGGCAAGACACACTTGTCTTTGTACTCTTCACCTGGTTGCCGCCACACGCGCTTGACACCATCTGAACCAAATTTGTTTATCTTGGTCTCATCAGACCACAGGACATGGTTCCAGTAATCCATGTCCTTAGTCGGCTTGTCTTCAACAAACTGTTTTCCGAGCATTCTTGTGCATCATCTTTACAAGAGGCTTCCTTCTGGGACAACAGCCATGCAGACCAATTTGATGCAGTGTGCGGCGTATGGTCTGAGCACTGACAGGCTGACCCCTACCCCTTCAACCTCTGCAGAAATGCTGGCCGCACTCATATGTCTATTTCCCAAAGACAACCTCTGGATATGACTCTGAGCATGTGCACTCAATCTCTTTGGTCGATCAAGGCGAGGTCTGTTCTGAGTGGAACCTGTACTGTTAAACCACTGTATGGTTTTGGCCACCGTGCTGCAGCTCAGTTTCAGGGTCTTGGCAATCTTCTTATAGCCTAGGCCATCTTTATGTAGAGCAAAAATTATTTTTTTCAGATCCTCAGAGAGTTCTTTGCCATGAGGTGCCATGTTGAACTTCCAGTGACCAGTATGAGAGAGTGAGAGCGATAACACCAAATTTAACACATCTGCTCCCCATTCCCACCTGAGACCTTGTAACACTAATGAGTCACATGACAACGGGGAGGGAAAGTAAATAATTGTGCCCAATTTGGACATTTTCACTTAGGGGTGTACTCACTTTTGTTGCCAGCCATTTAGACATTAATGGCTGTGTGTTGAGTTATTTTGAGGGGACAGCACATTTTTCAATGTTATACAAGCTGTACACTCACTACTTTACATTGTAGCAAAGTGTAATTTCTTCAGTGTTGTGACATGAAAAGATATAATAAAATATTTACAAAAATGTGAGGGGTGTACTTACTTTTGTGAGATACTGTATATATATATTTACATTGAACTTTTTGATTTTTAAACATATTTTTTTTTCTGGACTCTTTTTTCACAAGTTGTATTCTGCAAATTGTATGTGTTTGTATTGCACATGTATTTATTTGCAGTATTTTCATAATAAGAAGTATTTCACATATTTTGGGAATATTCTTAGCACTGTTCTATCACATCTATATCGTATTCACTTTATGTGACTAGATTGAGCGCTGTTCCATACCTTTATACTTATTACGTGATAATGCCTACGACATCTGCAGTGATTCATAGCTGAATCACAGCTCTTGAGCTCCAGTCCCACAGGCCAGAAAATTGAGCAATAGCCTGTATTGCCTTCACTCTTAATTGAAAATGACATCACTGTTTGACACCTGCAAGACTTTAATCTGCTCATTTGCACAATCAATGAAGCTGACGGATGATAATAGAATTATCATATGGTTAAACTTTTAGCACTTTATTATGGATCCTATTAAGATTTATAACAAGTTTGGATAATGCACTGGATTGACAAATCCTGAAAGAGAAGGCATCAGGAAATCAAAGTATGGGAGCATTGTTTGTATTATACTATGGAACTTAGAATAATACAAGAACAGCTTAAAGAAAGGGTACAGATCTCTTTGCAGTCTGTGCATATTTGCTAAAGTGGTTAAAGTGGTTCTAAAGCCTAAACATGGAATGCATTAAGGTAAAAAAATGTTTAGGCATCAGCATCCCCCTTACACCCCCCCCTTATACTTACCTGAGCCCTCATTCGATCCAGCGCTGTGCCCGTGCAGCTCTTCTCTCCCCTCACTTCAGTATCTCACCGACTTTGCTAAGCTGCCACTGCTGTCAATCAAAGAGATAAATGGCTTCCGATACAGTATGTAGAGCACAGTGTTTAGAGACGTCCAGTGTTGACTACACAGTGCATAGCATACAGACTGCAGAAGAGTATACCAGGTGGGGCTGTGTGGATAATGTAACATGCAGTGTGATTTGTAAAGCATGGATGTCAAACCAGGGGCGGACTGACATTGACTGACATTGAGCGACTCGGGCACTGCCCGAGGGCCCTGGGCCATTAGGGGGCCCCATCAGGGTTGCCAGCCTCAGTAAAACAGTGACAGTATTTATAAATCTTTTTTTTACATCTGTCTGTGTATACTGTGTGTACATGTATGTGTATACTGTGTGATTGTATACTGTGTGGCCCCATAATCTGATTGCCTGGGGGCCCCATAATCTCCTATTGCCCGGGGGCCCCATGAGTTATCAGACCGCCCCTGTGTCAAACACAATTTACTTGCAAACTGCATCAGCATTATGGTTGCCCTCAATGGGGTTTTTGTATCTGTAAGACTATACAAATGTATCTACTCTTTATCATATTAAATAATTACCTCTACATTTGATGATTACTGCTTTTAGTAATAACTTAAGAGTTAAGCAGTGAAGGGCAGGTGCAGACCGGCGCAGAACCCACTCACATTCCTGTAGCAGATGATGCAAGGCTGAAAAGGAGGGTTCTGTCATGGTGTTCTGTCATGGTGTTCTGTCTAAGCAGTCTCCAGTAAAGTTCCTTGTGGATGACACCATTGATGTACGACCCTCCTTTTCAACTGGCATAGAACTGTATTATTCTCATAATAATTATAAGCAGATGTCCAGCCCCCCACCCCTTACATCAGATGCCAAGAGCCCTCCACCATCATAAGTCAAGAGTCCCCCACCTCTCTTACATCACAGTGCACCCATCTTACCTTGTGCTACTGCTACGAAGAAGCTGGAGGCAGATCTGGGAAGCAGAAAGTGCAGGGTCTGAAGGAGTTCCAGCAGGGAGCTGGAGTCCCAGGTAGAGATGCCACCTTTCCATCAAGTCAAACCCGAACACTTTAGTGACGCACAGCAATTTTTTTTATAGTATAAACTATACATATATTTTTCTATTAAATAACATTTCTAATCATATGAAGTAAATAACAAAAGTCCCCCTTTACATCAGAGTCCAGAGTTCCACTTTTACATCTGAACTCGCAGAGTTCCATTTCACTAGAAGGGAGGACTCTGCAGACTCTGATGTAAGGGAGAACTCTGGGGACTCTAACATAAGGGATGCTCTGGGAACCCTGATTTAAGGGGGAACACTGAGAACTCTGATGTATAGAGAGGACTCTGATGTAAGGGGGAACACTGTGGCTTCTAGTGTAAAGAGGAACTCTGATGTAAGGGGTGCTCTTAGAACCCTGATTTACCTTAGTGTACTCACTCAGGCAGGAGAGAGAAGGGGGGAGACTTTAGTCACAGACAGGGATGGATGGTGAGCTCACTCACCCCTTGGCAGTCACCACCTCTTATCCAGATGTATCTGAGGCTGCTGGACTTCAAATTTTTGGCCCCTACTTTCCTTTTCTGAGGCACATCCCTGGGGATTGGAGTGTGGGCAGACACAGAGGGGTAGGGGCGGGAGGAAGAGGTGCAGATCAATCCCTCTCACCTCTCCCGTCTGTGCATGTGTTTTAGGGGGCAGATTGTTATTGCTGGCTTTGGGCAGCATGAAAGAGAGTGTAACAGACACTCTCAACTTAGACAACTGCAGCCAGCAACCCTGCTGGGAAGCCATAGCCCAGTCTGAATCATGTGTCCAGGTTTCAGGCAGTCTGAAACCTGGACGCATGATTCCAAACCCGAACTGTCCGGGTGAATCCCAGACAGGTGGCAACCCTAGTCCCAGGGGAATCCAGGGAAATCAGAGACAAGGGGGTGCTGCACAGAGAGGTGCAGGATCTGTAGGAGGAGTTCTGTTGTCCTCACTGTTGTTGGTTGCTGAGAGGGGGGACAGAGACTAGCCTGTCCACGGCTGCACAGAGAAGTATAAGGTCTGGCAGATGTGTTCTGTCCTTCTCTCTGCTGCCAACTGCTGCTGCTGCTGCAGGAGAAGTGTGAGGCCCACATGAAAGGGCCTTGTGTTTGACACATGTGTTGTAAAGTGTTATACAGTGGAGAATACATAAAATGTACAACACAATGGTACAGAGTGGAGCAGTGTGAAGTATGCAACTCACAGTGAACAGAGTGGACCTATGCTATAGAACATTCAGTACAGAGTGTGGAGTGTATGATGTATAGTACAGTATATAGAACATACAGCACAGTGTCACAAACCCAATGTCCACTGCATACATTCTAATGTTTGATCCTGAGAATGAGGGACATTTTAGGGAGGCAGTGACCTTCAGTGTGCTTAGTGCGCCATGACAAACATTGGGTGTGGCCAGACTGTTAGCAGGCTTAAAGGGGAAGGTTAATGAAATCCCAGGCCTCCTTGTACCTATAAAATATTGCTGTGCCACAAGCAAGAGTCTCACAAACATACAATACATACAAAACCCTCAGCACAATCATTAGAAAAAAAAAACTGCTTAGCAACCAGCAACTGTTGAGACAATGAACACCTTGGTGAGAAGTGTATAATGTACAATATAATGTACAGGCATACTACCCCACTTTTAGGTACACAATAGGGTTTATTTACTAAAGCTTAACAGTGCAAAATCAGGCTAACTTCTGCATAGAAACCAATGAGCTTCCAGGTTTTATGACCAAAGCTTAATTGAACAAGCTGGGGTTAGAAGCTCATTGGTTTCTATGCAGAAGTGAGCCTGATTTTGCACTTTCCAGCTTTAGTAAATAAACTCCATTGCGTACTTAAAAGTGGGGTATGCCTGTATACAATGTAGGAGTCTGTAAAGCAGAGTGCAAGGGTCCTGAGTATGTAATGCATAGTGCTGCAGTCAGTGTTGGGTTCAGGTATACATAACACAGAGTGCAGGTGTCCAGGGTATGTAATGCAATTTGTTTAAGGATCAAGAGCATGTAACACAAAATGTGCTGTAGTCAGTGCTGTGTATAGGAGTGCATGGCACTTAGAGAGCAGGGTCCAGGAGTACTTAACGCACAGAATTCAGTGGACAGGAGTGCCCCCTGGTTCGGCGCGCACCAGAACTGGCGAATAGGCAAAAAATTTGGACGAACGACATTAAAGTCTATGGGACACGAGCATGAAAAATCAAAAGTGCTCATTCTAAAGGCTTATATGCAAGTTATTGTCATAAAAAGTGTTTGGGGACGAGACAGCAAGAAACTAGTTACAAATTATTAATGCACTGGTACAATACTCCTGACAGACTTCATAAATGGGATAATCAGAGATCAGAGATGTGCTGGGGGTGTCAACAAGAAACAGGAACATTGACACATATCTGGTGGCAGTGTAACCTGTTAAAAGATTACTGGGAAAAAGTCCGAAACTTAATCAAACTGATTACAGACACAAGCCTGAATCTAAATGCGGCATGCTGCCTATTACATGTGACTAACTTCTCTTTCAGGAGATATAAAAAGTCCCTGACCAAACATCTGCTTAACGCAGCAAAATCACTAATCCCTTTGCACTGGAATTCACCCAGGGTCCCCTCCATCTCGGAGTGGCTACTGAAAATCCGTGAGATTTGTGAGATGGAGGACACCTTGGCCCAGGAAAGAGGTAATGTGGAAAGATTTCATAAAATATGGCAACCATGGTTTAGTTTCAGGTATTCTCAAACTTACAGGGAAATTGCAAATAACGGACTCTCGTAGACACAGAGGGAATATATAAGGTCAGAATACATTCCACGGTCTCTATAACGGAGATTTAAAGTAAACCTAAGAATGGCACATTGGTTCTACATTTGTTCTTCTTTATCTTTTTTTCCTTCCTTTCTCACTACTCCTCTTCATCTATACATTCGACACTAAAATTTAAGCGGATGCGATGAATATATAGCATATGATAATAATACGGACACTCTGTACTTATTAACGATGAACGATGTGAAATTAATGAAAAGTGGTCAGTAAGACTCCTTATAAGTCTGCATTTAAATTTTTTGCTGATCAAATACAAGTACTGTAACAATACTATAGGATACATGTTTGTTTAGACTTATAGCCAATCTATGGTTCAAGGTTTGATATCTTCCTTGTTTTTTCTTATGATGTATTGAAAATCAAAACATCCGCAGTTGCATCTGCGAGTACGAATTTTGCATGTTATTAACCTTACTTTCTCCTAAATAAAAATCTTAATGAGAAAAAAAGTGTTTGGGGACCCGGGTCTTTCCCCAGGGGACATGTATCAATGCAAAAAAAAGTTTTAAAAACGGACGTTTTTTCCAGAGCAGTGATTTTAATAATGCTTAAAGTGAAACAATAAAAATGAAATATTCCTTTAACCACTTCATTACAGGGCTATTACAGGGCTATAGTTATATGACGTCCGCAGATGGAATCTTCCATCCTGGGCGGGCATCATATGACATCCTCTGCCTCTCGCCGCTCCTGCGGGCCCCCAGGGGCCCGCAGCGTGGCGATCGTGGATGAGGTGTGTCCCTCAGACACACCTCATCCCAGATCAGTGTAAAGAGCCAATAAAAAATGGCTGTTTACCATGTGACCGGCTGTGTCCAATCACTCCCCTAGGACGCGTGCAGAACGGCGATTGAGGGCAAAGCTTGTCACTATGACACAGCCCAACCCTGATCGCAGTAAAGAGCCAATTAAACTGGCTCTTTACCACGTGACCGGCTGTGTCCAATCACAGCCGGTCACAGAATGTCAACAAACCGCGGTGACGAGATGTTACCGGGTTCTCCTCCTCACACACCAATTGCGTGTGAGAAGGAGACTGCAGTAACATCTCGTTACCGCTTAGTGCACACATTAACACACACTGATTAACACCCCCTAATAAAGAGGCCCTGTCACCAGCCATCAAAGTAGTCACCACCCATCCGAGTACCTGAGTACCTGTCACAGCCCATCTGAGTACCCAAGTACCTGAGTACTTGTCACAGTCCATCTGAGTACCCGAGTACCTGTCACAGTTCATCTGAGTACCCGAGTACCTGAGTACCTGTCACAGTTCATCTGAGTACTCGAGTACCTGAGTACCTGTCACAGTCCATCTGAGTACCCGAGTACCTGCGTACCTGTCACAGCTCATCTGAGTACCCGAGTACCTGAGTACCTGTCACAGTTCATCTGAGTACCCAAGTACCCGAGTACCTGAGTACCTGTCACAGACCATCTGAGTACCCGAGTACCTGTCACAGTTCATTTGAGTACCCAAGTACCCGAGTACCTGGGTACCTGTCACAGTCCGCCTGAGTACCCGAGTACCTGAGTACCTGTCACAGCCCATCTGAGTACCTGAGTACCTGTCACAGTTCATCTGAGTACCTGTCACAGTCCATATGAGTACCTGTCACAGTTCATCTGAGAACCTGAGTACCTGAGTATCTGTCACAGTTCATCTGAGTACCCGAGTACCTGAGTACCTGTCACAGTCCATCTGAGTACCTGTCACAGTTCATCTGAGTACCCAAATACCCGAGTACCTAAGTACCTCTCACAGTCCCTCTGAGTACCCAAGTACCTGTCACAGTTCATCTGAGTACCTGAGCACCTGTCACAGCCCATCTGAGTATCTGTCACAGTTCATCTGAGTACCTGTCACAGTCCATCTGAGTACCTGTCACAGCCCATCTGAGTACCTGAGTACCTGTACCTATCTGCAGCCCATGCCTCATAGATTATATATTGGGGTGTTTGCTTTCCAAATGGGGTCATTTTGTGGGTAATTACATTGTCCTGGTGCTCCAGGGCCTTCACAAATGTAATAGGTCAGAAATTAGAGGTGTAATTTATGCTCCTAGAACTCTTGACGGTGCTCCCTGCATGTTGTACCTCTCTGTGTGGCCAGGCTGTGTAAAAGTCCCACACATGTGGTATCGCCATACTCGGGAAGAGTAACAGAATGTATTTTGGGGTGTAATTGGAAGTATGCATATGCTGTGTGTGAGAAATAACTTTTTTGTGAAAAAAAAAATCTTAATTTTCCCAAGAATTGTGGGAAAAAATTACAACTTCAAAAAACTCACCATGCCTCTTACTAAATACCTTTGACTGTCTTCTTTTCAAAAAAAGGGTCATTTGGGGGGTATTTGCACTTTCCTGACATTTCAGAGCCTCAAGAAATGAGATAGGCCTTCAGTACATCAGGTGTGATCAGATGTGATCAATTTTCAATGATTTGCACCATAGCTTGTAGACTCTATAACTTTCACAGAGACCAAATAATATCCACTAATTTGGGTTATTTTTACCAAAGAGATGTAGCAGTATAAATTTTGGCCCAAATTTATGAACAAAAATTACTTATTTTCAAAATTTTATCATATAAACTAAAAAAAAATGTTTTTTTTTCAAAATTTTCGCTCTTTTTTCACTTATGTTGCATAAAATAAAAAACCCAGTGGTGATAAAATAACACCAAAAGAAAGCTCTATTTGTATGAAAAAAATGATAAAAAAACATGTTTGGGTACAGTGTTGTACGACTGAGTAATTGGCATTCAAAGTGTGAGAGCACTGAAAGCTAAAAATTGGTCTGGGAAGGTAGGGTGTATAAATACCCTGCATTGAAGTGGTTAAATATCGTTCCTGGGGGTGTCTATAGTATGCCTGTAAAGTGGCGCAGTTTTCCCATGTTTAGAACAGTACCACAGCAAAATGAGATTTAAGGGAAAAGGAAAAAAAGTCATTTAAAACTGCGGCTGTAATGAGTTGTCGGGTCTCAGCAATATAGATAAAACTCAAAAAAACGGCATGGGTCCCCCCCCCAGTCCATTACCAGGACCTTTGGGTCTGGTATAAATTTTAAGGGGAACCCGCACCAAAAATTATATAAAAAGATTGCGTGGGGGTCCCCCCCAAAATCCATACCAGACCTACCCCTCCATCTCAACTATCTAACTCTATCCCGACAACCTATCTAACCCTACCTTCCCCATCCTATCTAAGCTTACTCCCCATTCTAACTATTTAACCGTATTCCCCCCAACCTATCTAACCCTACATCCCCCATTCTAGCTGTCAAAACCTACCTCCCCTATCCTAAATAGCTAACCTTACACCCATTTCGTCTGGCCTCCCCCATCCTATCTAACCCTACCCCTCATCCTAACTATCTAAAACCCCTTCCTAACTAACAATACCCCCACATCTCCAAATCTATCCACCTTGCCCACCCACCTGAACCATGTTTCTCTACCTCGCAAAATAATTCTGTCTCTCTAACCCAACCTCACAATCACCTAACCCAACGTAACCATTTACCACTAACTCCACATCCCCATATTAGGCATTAGGGATGAGCTTTGAGTTTGAGTCAAACTCATGTTCGACTCGAACATCAGCTGTTCTCCAGTTCGCCGAACAGCAAAAAATTTGGGGTGTTCGCGGCAAATTCGAATGCCGTGGAACACCCTTTAAAAGTCTATGGGAGAAATCAAAAGTGCTAATTTTAAAGGCTTATATTCATGGTATTGTCATAAAAAGTGTTTGGGGACCTGGGTCCTGCCCCAGGGGACATGGATCAATGCAAAAAAAAGTTTTAAAAACGGCCATTTTTTCGGGAGCAGTGATTTTAATAATGCTTAATGTGAAACAATAAAAGTCTAATATCCCTTTAGATTTCGTACCTGGGGGGTGGTGTCTATAGTATGCCTGTAAAGGGGCGCATGTTTCCCGTGTTTAGAACAGTCTGACAACAAAATGACATTTCAAAGGAAAAAAAGTCATTTAAACTACTCACGGCTATTAATGAATTGCCGGTCCGACAATACACATAAAAGTTCATTGATAAAAACGGCATGGGAATTCCCCACAGGGGAACCCCGAACCAAAATTTAAAAAAAAAATGACGTGGGGGGTCCCCCTAAATTCCATACCAGGCCCTTCAGGTCTGGTATGGATATTAAGGGGAACCCCGGCCAAATTTTTTTTTAAAAATGGCGTGGGGTCCCCCTCAAAATTCCAGCCCCCCTCTGACGTCACGGGGAATGCCACAGGGAAGTCCCCATCAAGTCCCCGTGCGTCAGAGGGGGCGGGGTCACCGGGTGCCCCCCCCTGTTATTTAAGAACCGTCAGAAGAGGAGAAGCGTCACACAGCGGGAGCCTCCCTCCATGCCAAAATGGATGCGGAGCGGCCTGAGGAGAAGAAGGGAAGAGAACACCGCAGGAAGAACTAGAAGAACCAGAAGAACCAGAAGAACCAGAAGAAGATGGAGAAAGAAACCGAAGGAAGATAGAAGATAGAAGAAAGAAGAAAGATGAAAGGAGATAGAAGAAAGAAGAAGCATTTAAATAAAGGAATTGTCAAAAACTGTCTGTCATTTTTAACATTTTTGACACTTTTTTAATGAAATGGTAGGGGTAAAGTACCCCCCTTACCATTTCACATAGGGGGGAGGGCCGGGATCTGGGTTTCCCTTGTTAAAGGGGGCTTCCAGATTCTGATAAGCCCCCCACCCGCAGACCCCCATAACCACCAGCCAGGGTTGTGGGGATGAGGCACTTGTCCTCATCAACATGGGGACAAGGTGTTTTGGGGGGCTACCCCAAAGCACCCTCCCAATGTTGGGGGCATGTGGCCTGGTACGGTTCAGGAGGGGGGGCGCTCTCTCATCCCCCCTTTTTTTCTGTGGCCTGCCAGTTGCGTGCTCGGATAAGGGTCTGGTATGGATTTTTAGGGGGACCCCACGCCATTTTTTAAAAAAATTTTGGTACGGGGTTCCTCTTAAAATCCATACCAGACCTGAGGGTCTGGTATAGATTTTGAGGGGGACCCCACGCCATTTTTTTTTAAAATTTGGCCGGGGTTCCCCTTAATATCCATACCAGACCTGAAAGGCCTGGTATGGAATTTAGGGGGACCCCCACGTCATTTTTAAAAAAAATTTTGGTTCGGGGTTCCCCTGTGGGGAATTCCCATGCCATTTTTATCAATGAACTTCTATGTGTATTGTCGGACCGGCAATTCATTAAGTGCCGCGAGTAGTTTTAAATTACCTTTTTCCTTTGAAATGTCATTTTGCTGTCAGACTGTTCTAAAAACGGGAAACATGCGCCCCTTTACAGGCATACTATAGACACCCCCCAGGTACGAAAGTTAAAGGGATATTACACTTTTATTGTTTCACTTTAAGCATTATTAAAATCACTGCTCCCGAAAAAAACGGCCATTTTTAGAACTTTTTTTGAATTGATCCATGTCCCCTGGGGCAGGACCCGGGTCCCCAAACACTTTTTATGACAATAACTTGCATATAAGCCTTTAAAATTAGCACTTTTGATTATTCATGTTCGTGTCCCATAGACTTTAATGGTGTTCATGTGTTTGAACAAATTTTTTGCCTGTTCGCATGTTCTGGTGCGAACCGAACAGGGGGTTGTCCGGCTCATCTCTATTAGGCATCAAACACCTCTTTCTCCCCCCCCCATCTCCCCAGCAGCGGTGGTCCAATTTTGCCATGATCTGTTTTTTTCTTGCAACATGAGAATCGCTCCTCTGAGGGGTAAAAGGGAGGAGACAGGACACCCTGATGACTGAGGGGAAGGGCTAAACTCTTTGGGAGCTGGAATGGAATTGGACAGATAGGGGGTTCAGACATCCCTAGTGTTTTATAGGGAGTGAGCATCTTGAGGGAAGGGGAAGTTTGTTATCCCTGGAGGAGGATGGGATTGTGAATTACCTGAGTCCTGTGGTGACATGGGCTGGTTCCAGGATCTCCGCTCCTCCAGCTGATGCTGTCCTGTTTCTATGACAAACACAGTCAGTCTTCACCCACCCCCCGAAACGTCAGGTGGTACCTGTGTTCCTAACCAACCACGTCTGTCACCGCCAGACTCTGCCCACTCGCAAAACGTAAGAATGCATCTGCAGTCCCGGCCAACTAAGATTTGTGGGGAGGTGTCTGTGCTAGCATGCCCCTGTTTGATAAATTAGTGCAGCCAAGTGCTTGAACTTGTTCCGGCACTGGGCTCTGGTATTTAGCCTGGATTTGCGGGATGCTGGGATTTAGTTCATATCTCGAGATGGCTGGAATGTAAACTATCCAGTGCCACTTCCACATAAGAAGCATTAAATCTAGCTAGGGCACAGTCCTTCCGCTTAAGAGAAATAAGAGAAATACTATCCAATGCAATATACTATGAAGGAGGGTATGTCTATTACCTCAAAAAAGTGGGCCTGAATACATCGGTGACATTATGCAACTGCAAATATGCAACTGAAGTTTTACTCTACAGTTTACAAAAGCAGAAACTTTCAGAGGAGCCACTACTAGTGGGATCCTCATATTACTAGGATGAAGTCTACTGCTAATCCAGCATTGTTTGTGACCAGACCTTTGGACATACAGGAATAGCATATAATCAGTGAGCGATATCTTCCCTTGATTCTTGACCCTATTATTTGCTCCACATCCAAATCTGTAAAAAAACAGTCACACCCTTCGTATACACTAACCATTCACACATAAACAGTGGAAAAAATGATGAAGACTATTGCAGATAGGATGATCAGTCCTCATGTAGATAGTTGATCAGTGATTCCTCTGGTACGTCTGGTGCCTTTGTCTTTTCTTCCATGTTGGTGAGGTGTCACTCAAGACTGTTGTACATATCTCTGCAATCACAATCGCTGGTTCCCCAAAAGGAGGATCCAAGGTTTTGTTCTTGAATTGCCTTTTCCCCAGGACTTTATTACCAGGCTTAAAAGGATGAGTAGGTTACCCTGCGGGTAGAAGTAAAGACAAAGACACATTAACATAGATACTATTCACTTTCTCAATAAGTTTAATCACATAATCTTCCTATATTATTCTAAAGCTGTCAGTGATTGCAGTGCTTAGAGCCTGGGCTTAGGTGTAATTGTGATCTCAGCTAGCACTGCAGGTAAATGATCAGGCCACTTGGTGAATGTCCCTCCTGTACACTTTCTCAATTTGTCCTTACTGGTTCTATTGAGTCTTTCTACCTGCCCTGAAAATTGTGGGTGAAAGGGAAAGTAAAACTTCCAATCAATACAAAGCAGTTCACATATTTCCCAAGTAAGAGCTGAAGTGGAAGGTGTGCCCTTATCACTTTTACTAGATGATGGACAGCCAAACCTAGGAATGATCTCTTTATACAGAATTTTTGCCAATGTCTTGGCATTCTTTGGTCCTATAGGAAAAGTGTCTGGTCATTTGCTGAACTGATCAGTAACAACTAACAAATATTGGTATTCTCTGTATCTAGGCATGTGGGTAAAGTCTATCTGCAAAGCTTGCAAATGAAAATAGTGCATTTGAGTGGCAAAAATATGAATGCAATCTATACATTGGGGGCAGAACCTCTGGGGGAATCTAGGATGGAAAAGGACCTGGGGGTCCTAGTAGATGATAGGCTCTGCAATGGCATGCAATGCCAAGCTGCTGCTAACAAAGCAAACCGAATATTGGCATGCATTAAAAAGGGGATCAACTCCAGAGATAAAACGATAATTCTCCCATTCTACAAGACTCTGGTCCAGCCGCACCTAGAGTATACTGTCCAGTTCTGGGCACCAGTCCTCAGGAAGGATGTACTGGAAATGGAGCGAGTACAAAGAATGGCAACAAAGCTAATAAAGGATCTGGAGGATCTTAGTTATGAGGAAAGGTTGCGAGCACTGAACTTATTCTCTCTGGAGAGGAGACGCTTGAGAGGGGATATGATTTCAATATACAAATAATGTACTGGTGACCCCACAATAGAGATAAAACTTTTTCGCAGAAGAGAGTTTAACAAGACTCGTGGCCACTCTTTAAAATTAGAAGAAAAGAAGTTTAATCTTAAACTACGTAGAGGGTTCTTTACTGTAAGAGCGGCAAGGATGTGAAATTCCCTTCCACAGGCGGTGGTCTCAGCGGGGAGCATCGATAGCTGGAAGAAACTATTAGATAAGCACCTGAATGACCGCAACATACAGGGATATACAATGTAATACTGACACATAATCACACATAAGTTGGACTTGATGGACTTGTGTCTTTTTTCAACCTCACCTACTATGTAACTATGTAACTATGTTGGTCCTCCGTTAGACCCTTCATCATCAAAAATCAATGTCCTCAGATGTGGCCTACTTTTGCACATCTGCGTGAGAACAATCAATGCAGCTTCTTGAGCAGAGATAAAAGGGATGAAACATGTCTCTAGCACCTTATCAAATGTATACTGGTATATCCTGTGTAGAACACCCCATATGATGGGCGTGAATAAAAAACATCTACAAAGCCTGTTTCTTTTTACTCCAATAGGGTATCCTGCAAGTCATATGTTCATGAATAAGTTTTAAACAGTCATTTTTGTCTATGGGAGTGTCGTCGGTAGTTAACATGTTGTGTAACAAAACTGCTGGGCCTGAGGTGGAAGGTGTATAGTTAACAGTAAGATTCTGAGTATAGGTAAGAATAGTCTCATATTATGACCTACTTTGGGCCATCATATGTTGTGTAGTGATGGTGTTAAGTACATGAATAACTTGATGTGTTCTGTACAGTATCAATGGGTGTGAGTAAACAATGTTTTTACAAGTCTCAACCATAATGGCACAAGTGACCACTGCCCTTTAACAGGCTGGCATGCCCTAAACCACTGTGGGTAGAAGCTTTGAATAAAATTCTACTGGTCTATATCCACCATCATGGTCCTGGGCCAGGACCCCAGAAAAAGTAGCCCCTCCCTCCTTGTAACAGTGCTGGAGCAGAGCACAGTGCCTTTTAAAGGGTTTGATATGCATTGTCCACTTCACAAGTCCATTCAATAACATCTGGAAGAGCTTGCTTGGTTGATGCTCTCAATATGTGGTCATAGTGTGAACAGTCAGCAATCTATTGGTGACAGTAAGTGACCATTCCCAAAAAGGTCATCATGGTGGCTTTTGTAATCAGCCTCGGTAGAGTTATGATAGCCTGAACATGGTCTGGAGCTTGTGACCTCTGTCTGCTAAGTGCTTGAGGAGAACAATGGAATCTTTGTGACACACCTCTTTATTGGGGCTACAGAGGAGGAGACATCCACATACTACAGAGGGGTAGAGCCATGCTCCAGGACCCATGACCCATGACTCCAGAGTTTTCCTTACCACAGCAAAGTAGATTGTAGGGCAGTCACAATAGCCCTGATGCAGTTATTCTATTCCACGTATATTGACCCTCTTTATATGTGAAAACAAACAGTGGTTTCATGTCAGGGTCTACCACAATGTTAAAGAAAGTGCTACAGAGATCAATTACCAAAAAGTGTGTGTGTGTGTGTGTGTGTGTGTGGGGGGGGGGTCATGTGGTATATATGTGAGCATGGCTTTGCCATCAGGTACTATAGGTGCAAGTAGTTAGACAAAAGCATTCACCACTCCCAAGTCCTGTGTAAGTCTGTATTTATATCTTCCTGGTTTTGGAATAGGATTAATAGGTGTATAATAAGGTAATAATGTGCATTCAATGATATTCTTTGTCTGTAATTCAAGAATAACCGACTTAACACCTTCCTCCTTTCCTTTGAAATGTGATATTGTTATTGAACACTGGTCTAGACCTTGGCTTCAGTGGCCTGACAGAGTGTACTTGAGATGCAGCTTGGATCTGGGGAGGAAGTGGCCCATAAAGTGCGAGGGAGTGCTTAAAAAAAATTGTCCACAATGTATTTCACTGTGTCTGTCATAATACAAGTAGTCACCCTTGAATTACCAAAAAGGCACATTGTGTTAGCGGCTCAGCCTTGTTAATACCTATGGTCAGTGTAGGTGTGGTCAAGCAGTGTGTCAAATGCATCACTCAGAGAGGTGCTAGTAGTATCATTCTCTAACTGGAAAATCCTGTTCTACTCCCTCAACTATCAGATTGCACACAGGTTGTTATTGCCAATCTGAAGTCAATGTAAAACTGAGCAATGAGAGAAGGTCCCCTTCTAGGTATCGCTATAGGCGTTGTCCATGGGCTTGACACCACTGAAACTGATATTGTGGCCGAATTGGGGCTTGCCCTTGTGTTATCTCAGGGGTATCTTGTAAAGACCCCTGAGCAACTTGCCCTACTTTAATGCCCTGTACACATGACCGGTTTTGCCATCGGAATAAACTCCGAAGGTTTCTCCGATGGAACTCCGACGGAATTCCATTCAAGCGGTCTTGCCTACACACGGTCAAACCAAAGTCCGACAGTCGAGAACGTGGTGACGTACAACACGTACGACGGGACTAGAAAAAGGATGTTCAATAGCCAGTAGCCAATAGCTTCTGCCTTGTACTTGCTTCAGAGCATGCGTCGTTTTTGGTCCGTCGGTACAGCATACAGACGAGCGGTTTTCCCGATAGGAATTGGTTCTGTCGGAAATATTTAGAACATGTTCTATTTCTAGGTCCGTCAGAATTTTCTAAAAAAAAAGTCTGATGAGGCATACGATGAAAAGCTTCCTTCGGACTTTTCCGGTCGCACATTCCGCTCATGTGTATGCGGCATAAGAGGCCAGGCATTCTTCTAGTGTTTCATCTGTCCACAAATAAAACAGGCCTTATTCCTCACATTAACCTGTCTCCCTCTCTGCCTGAATCCCCAAAATGCATTTCCACAAGGTCCTTGGCTTTGTCCCTTGGCTTGCTTTAACATTCTCAGGAAAGCAACATCCTAATTCCATGGTCATTATCATCCTGTCCTCAGGAGTTTTCTTATACGTGTCCTCACTAGTCTGTTTGCCCACCATAGCACACCCTGTTTAAAACAATCATCCTTGCTTAATAACAGTCTTTAATCACTTACATATTCCCTAAACAACTTTCCTTATTCATGTTCTAACATTTATATTGTACCTTCAGTGTACACACACACCACTTGCTGCATCACGGATCAGTGTAATTTTTCCCATAAATCCTTATAACAAAAATTTTAACATCTCACCAGGTTTAAAATTCAACCAGAAGTCAGCTGCAATTAATGGCTTTTTTTGGGACCTTGCCAGCAATTTTATACTTAATATTCAGAACATTAGAAGATTTTTCAGGGTTACCTTGCTTAAAGTTCCTACAGTATGACTCATATCTGCAGCAAGCAATTATTATGTAACTAAGCAAGAAAAAGCAAGAAAAAGCTATACACTTGTTAGAGAAACCTGCAAATATTGTAGCACATTAATCAAGATGCAGAAGGAAGTATCAAGCTGATTCTAGGGGCTTTTACTTTATTTCTTAAATAATTTTGTCTTCAAGCAATCCTCACTGCTGTTGATGATTTATAAACAACTCAACACACAATGCAAAAGTCACTGGCTTTTCAACACAGGCTGGTCATTGGCTTAACCCGCAAGCTTTCGTTTCTGTTCTGCTGGGTCAGATCATTCCAAGCTCGGGATAATGAGAAGATGCAAGACACAGAAAGTTATTGTATTGCTCAGTATTAAAAGTTTTTTTCAGCGCCTTAGATATTTATATAATTTAGACATAGTAGGTGGCTTAGTCCGTAGCCAATCACAGGTTAACAGTTTGCATAAGTAGTGAGAATGGATCTAGCTGATAATACACTCTCAGTTTAATGCTGCTACCTTTGTGAAGGCTCAGTTGTCAGTTTACTGCACAAGTGCATTGTGGTTTAATAGCCTGAAAAGATCTAATGGTTTGTTCACACTTGTGGCAGCGCCTAACACCCCTGCAATGGATTGCATTTCAGAGAGGGATTGACAAGGGGACTGGGAGGCAATATGTTCCTTCCTCACCGCCTGTTTTAACCTGGAAAAGTCTGCACCATCATAGAACTTTTAGGGCTCGTTCACATAGTCGGCTGGGGGGGGGGGGGGGGGGGGGCTGAACCATGGTTTTACAGCCTTCCTAAGCTTTAAGGGTGCTTGGGTGGCAAGGGCTGCCTCAAGTGTCTTTATAGTTACACTTAAAGGGTATCTATGCTCAAAATGTAAAATGTAAATATGATCTATTCCATATTGCATTTCAATTATTTCTTGGCTACTCCTATTAATCTAAATGATCTTGAAGTTTGTAAACTTATTTTGTGAAGAACCCCACAGGTTTACTTCCTTGAGTTCTGTGATACGTATTCACTAGGCCCTGCAAATAGGCACTGCTGTGTCACACATTTCAAGGAGTCTTCCTTCAAATGCCGCGTACACACGGTCGAAATTTTGGCCCGCAAAAGACAGATGGGATTTTTTCGTCGGAAAATGCGACGGTGTGTATGCTCCATTGTTCTTTTGCTGGAGGAATTCCAGCCAGCAAAAGATTGAGAGCATACTTGCCACATTCATCTTTCCCTCGATTGCAACCAGTCGTCCTGTCCCTGCAGCTTAAAAACACCCCCACAGTATGATGCAGCCACCACCATGCTTCACTGTTGGGACTGTATTGGACAGGAGATGAGCACTGCCTGGTTTTCTCCACACATACCTCTTAGAATTAAGGCCAAAAAGTTCTATCTTGGTCTCATCAGACCAGAGAATCTTATTTCTCACCATTTTGGAGTCCTTCGGGTGTTTTTTAGCAAACTCCATGCGGGCTATCATGTGTCTTGCACTGAGGAGAGGCTTCCGTTGGGCCACTCTGCCATAAAGCCCTGACTGGTGGAGGGCTGCAGTGATGGTTGACTTTCTACAACTTTCTCCCATCTCCCGACTGCATCTCTGGAGCTCAGCCACAGTGATCTTTTGGTTCTTCTTTACCTCTCTCACCAGGATTCTTCTCTCCCGATAGCTCAGTTTGGCCGGAAGGCCAGTTCTAGGAAGGGTTCTGGTTGTCCCAAATGTCTTCCATTTAAGGATTATGGAGGTCACTGTGCTCTTAGGAACCTTAAGTGCAGCAGAAATTTTTTTGTAACCTTGGCCAGATCTGTGCCTTGCCACAATTCTGTCTCTGAGCTCTTCAGGCAGTTCCTTTGACCTCATGTTTCTCATTTGCTCTGACATGCACTATGAGCTGTAAGGTCTTGTATAGACAGGTGTGTGGCTTTCCTAATCAAGTCCAATCAGTATAATCAAACACAGCTGGACTAAAATGAAGGTGTAGAACCATCTCAAGGATGATCAGAAGAAATGAGTGTCACAACAAAGGGTCTGAATACTTAGGACCATGTGATATTTCAGTTTTTCTTTTTTAATAAATCTGCAAAAACGTCAACAATTCTGTGTCAATATGTGTCAATTTCTGTCAATATGGGGTGCTGTGTGTACATTGATGAGGAAAAAAATGAACTTAAATGATTTTAGCAAATGGCTGCAATATAACAAAAGAGTGAAAAATTTAAGGGGTTCTGAATACTTTCCGTCCCCATTGTATATGCTGTGACCATACAACTACTCCTTAAAGGACTACCCTAAATATACTGCAATTAATATGGTCATCTGTAATAAGTATTTTGGATACATTTACAAACATGGCAATGTCCACGTGATTTCATGGAGCCCGCAAACCCAGAAGGAAGACCAGGTGAAGATGGAAGCCCTGTCAGCAGTGACAGCGCGCTGTTGGAGGGCTTTGTTTTCAGTCTTTCATAATGTGCTAGTATGTGATGCATACTAGTGCATTATGCTACTAACTTGCAGGTGTAAGCTTTTTTTAAAGGGCCTTTACTGCCACTTTAAGCTAAATATATGAATCAATGAAATTATGGTAGCCACTATTTGCAAAAATATGCACAGCAGTAGAAGTTATATTTCTTTATGTCATTAGCATGCTTACCAAATGCTCTCCAATGTTCCAACATCGCATTATTTTCTTTTATTATTTTCTTTTTTAAGGATTGACTATATTATCTCAGTATATACTTTTTTTGTAAATTTCTTTTTATTAAGTTTTAAAGAAGACATACATTAGAGAAAGGACTCGGCACAACACCGAGCCAGTCATACAGCCAACATGGCCAACATTTACAGGTACAACAAAGATTCAGACTAGCTAACAGTAGAACTAACTAAAACATTCAGGTAACAACCTCCCCCCCTCCCCCCAACAACCCAAATACTCAGTTCTCTCACTCATGTATCCCCGGATAAAGTGCACCTGCAACTCAGTGTAATACCTCAATGATTTTTGGTGTAGAGGCCATTTATTTCCAGTAGGGGGCTCTATTTCAATCAGGGCCGAAAACTCCTTGAGGTATATTCAACCACAGTATTCTTCACAAGTATCTACTAACTCCTACCCAGATGTTGATGTGACGCATTTGTCATAGCTGTTAATCGCCACATACATTTCTAACCCACTGTTAGATCAGAGTTATACCATGCTTGCCACACCTTCTCGATTTTCTTCCCACATCCTCTAAACAAGTATGTCGCTTTATAATATGGCATCATTGAGTTAAATCGCCCTTTCCAGAATTGCACGTCAGGGGCCTCCTCCAGTGTAGCAAAATGGCCTTCATCCCATAAAACAACATGATAATAAATAGAGTTCTATGAGCCTGAGATGGGACTACCTCATCCACCAAGCCCAGGAGACACACTCTGATTGTCAAAGGGAAGAGGAACATTAGGACCTCTGATATGCAGGAGGTAACCGCAGTCCAAAATTGCTGGCTCTGAGGACAACTCCAGAAGATATGATCAGCAGCTGCCGGCGAGAAGGAACATCTCCAGCAATCTGCCGGAACAGATTGATATATGATTGCCAGCAGAGCAGGTGTGTAATAAATTTTATGCAAAAATGTAAAGTGGATCAATCTATCCCTTGCCCCAACCAGGTGTTAAAAAGGATGATCCCACATGTCATCCCAGTCTTCCCCCTGAATGTCAGAGACTTCGGCATCCCACCATTCCCTACATTTGAGCACTGCTTTCGGCCTTTTTTTAAACAATTCTTTGTAGGTGACAAATAAGGTTTTTGGAAGTTTCTCAGTCATAAGCAGGTTTTCCAAGTCAGAAGGAAAGGACTCAATGCTCTTGTCCCTAAACTGGACCTGGAATGCATGTCGCAATTGAAGATATCTAAAATATTGCGAAGGTCATGTCTGTGTTTGAGCTGGTCAAAAGTTAATAATTCCCCATCTCTTGTGATGTCTTTGAGCAATTTGATTCCCCTAAGTCACCCATGCCATAGGATCATCAAAGGAAGAAAGTGTGGTAATTTGGGATTCATCCACAAAGGGGTTAATGGTCAAAAGCCCTGATAACTGGGGCATGCCAGCCTAACCGCCTCCTCCAAGCTTTGATGGTGGCCTTCATAGACATCTTAGCGGGAAGATCCAGCTTAGTGAATGGCCAATCTTAGGGATTCGTATGATCCCAGGTGAGCCACCTCTAGGACCGCGGCCGAGTCTCCATCATCTGAAACCAGCCAGTGGTGAGGAAATACCAACTGGCTAGCTATATAGTACTTTCTCCAGTCAGGCAATGCCAAACCTCCCTGACCCCATGGTTCTTGAAGGACCCTTAGCCCTATCCTGGGTGGTTTAGGAGACCATAAAAATGAGCTGGTGATGCTATATAACTTTTTGAAGAAGGATTTAGGGATCCATATGGGGGCATTCCTTAAAAAATATAAAATAACAGGGAGAATTTTAATCTTTAATAGGTTAATTCTTCATATTAGCGATAAGGGGAGTTTTTGCCACGCCTGGACCTTCTGTTTAAAGAAAGTCAAAATGGGTGTCAGGTTAAGGGGCATGTAATCAGCTACATCCGCCATGACCTTGACACCCAAGTATATGATCTGGGAGACCCACCGCGGTGGTAAGTCTGGGTCTGCAATCTCCTTGGCACCTGCTTCAAGAGGCAAGATGGATGACTCGTTCCAATTATCTCTCAACCCCAAAAATGTAGTGAATTTATTCATAATTAGCAACGCTGCCTCCAACGACTCTCGGGTCTCGTAGGAATATCAACAAGTCATCTGCATAATATAGTGCCAGATCTTCGTCTATGGTTCCCACTCTAATTGCCTTAACCTCTCCTGATGCTCTCAAAGCAACTGCCAGTGGTTCCATCATGAGAGCAAACAGGAAGGGTGATAAGGGGCAACCCTGCCTGGTCCCTTACCTACTGAAAAGAAGGGGGAAGTGTTGATGCCTATTCGAATCAGCACCCTAGGATTACTATAGAGGAGTGAGATCCATTTCTTAAAGATCGGGCCAAAACCCATTTTCTCTAGGACTTTGATCATGTAGTGCCAGTCTATTGAATCGAAAGCCTTTTCAAAAGCAGTAGAGTAGTAGGGGAATAAAAATTAGGAAGTTGTAGGTGTGTAAATAGTCATCGCAGGTTAGTGTGCGTAGACTTACCAGGCATAAAACCCATCTGGTCGATATCCACCAGAGAGGAAATAACTCCCACAAGTAATTCTGGATCATGCATATTCTGATCAGCTGAGGTTGTCATCCTTCTGGGACAAGTTTACACAAAAACATAAGCATACCCAAAAAATATACTATACCACTCAATCACCGCACTTAATTCAAAAGGATTGTGCACTTACACACAATACCAACAAAGTAAAAACAATAAAACAATTAGTGATAAATGCAATTATTACAATAGTCTTCCCGCAGCCTTCTTAAATATGCAGATAGAATATAAACATCTAAAAAGAGTCCCCATCTATGGACTCTCTTTAGATGTTTATATTATACCAAAAAAAATAGACTTTTAACCTAAACTGACAGTAGTAGTGAAAAAATAATGCAACTATGTAACACCGTAGAGTTTAAAAAGCACAATATGGTACAACAAAATGGCAAAGTGGGTGCGGATATTTTTTTCAAATTTGTAGTGTCTTCGCTAAAGCAGTAGAAAAATGTAAGGTCCCATAACACACTGGAGATTAGCCCTGGTGCATGGGGCTCCGTCGTTTTGCTGTGGGCAGAGGACACAGCCTCTCTGCCTGTGGCCTGTCAAACTCAAGGAGCTGGATCTGGATGGGGCTGGATGGTGCACTTAGCTGTACGACTGTTTAGGGAAGTATGAGACAAATGGCCAAAACACAAGAAGTCTGCATTCCTGGGAACATACTGCCCTAAAGAACAGGATGATATACTTACAAAATTGCTGTTTTCAATAAGCAACAGCAGACAAATTAATATCTTGGTATTCTGTACTTAACATAGCCCTCACAGGTATGAAAACACTAAAACCGATGGTTGGTGATGGTAACTAAAATTCAGAAAACTGTTGCCAATATTGCATCCCCTAGTTGTCCCATGTTAAAAAAAGATCAGTACTCTAATGAGGGATTTAGTTAATATATCTTTCTATCAGCATGCAAAGCATGTACATTTAAAGTGACCCTATTATCGAATGTTAAGCAATTCACTAGGAATCCAATGAATAACTAACCATGTGAATATTAATTAGGAGTCATAGGATTTCTGGCTGATGCAGAGGTCACATTTAGTTTGTCACATTTGTGAGGCTGGAATTATGTTTACGCTTGGGATTCGAGACTTTTGAACTATCAGTCTGAGGTGCTGACAGACAGCTTTTAAAGAGATCTTGTCATCAACTTTAAAAAATGCAGGTAAAATCACAGGAAATCAGTGTGCAGTGTTTTATCTACCCATAATTTATGATTTATTTACTTTGCAATGTAATTCTGAACTTGCTAGCAAATCTACTTCAGAAGAGTCTATTCTCTAGCAAACAACTCATCCTCCCTCCCTCCACATCATAGCCCTTTCCTCTTCTGGGAAGGACTTATTACTTTCTGTGCTGGCCCAGCTTCTCTGCCCCTCAACTCCTTATACAACATTTAGATGAAGAGTGAAGAGTAAAACTATAGAGTGTCAACTGAGCAACAGCTCAGAGTCTGCCAGGGCCGCTGACATCACATCCAAGATGGCGGCACCTAGCAACAGCCTCAGGGTATTTGGATGTCTATACAAGAGAGGCTTTTACAGGTAAATAACATGCCCAAAATACATTGAATGCAAAAATAGTCGTATTGGTAGATTGTTATTGAAATAAATGGTCTGGCAATAGGGTGTCTTTAACAAGGGCAATGATGTGAAGAGACAGTCACAGCAGACATTGTGCTACAGCTCTGGACTAGGAGTACACACTGCATTTGACTGACACATTACATAGTGGTCTGGAAAGTGCTAGAAGCAGAGTTTAGCGAGTTAAGGTTACAAACCATAATAAAGCTGACCATAGAGCAGCACTGTGCTCATCTGCAGCGCACACACAGCACAGCTCTGCCACATCCCCCCCAACTCCCTCCTCACTAAATTTGACTAACAGCAGCAGTAGCCAATGGCTGCTGTCAGTGTATAAAAGGGGGGTGATATACTGTGCTAAAATATATACGAACGTGAAATGAGAACTAAGGACTGCAGCGATAAACCAAGTGATATAAACCAGGTAACATACATAAACAAAATAAATTGCACTAGTCTGTGAATGTAAACAATACTTATACTGCTATGACACACTAAACAAGTGAAACATCATGAAGTGCAAAGTGCAAAAAACAAATACCGGTAATTAAATCATTAATAGTAATAAATAAGTCCTTTTAGTATAAAGAAAAACGTCCAAGAATAAGCGTATATTCCACCACCAAGTGACTTAATGTAGGGTTTTCTGTGGCACACCACATGCATTAGTCAAGGACTCTTACCAAATACTTATCTGTATTGTTGTCTCTTGATCCAGCGTCAGCGCATAGCACTGTCTGACATGTTTCGTCACATGTGACGTCTTCCTGGGGCCCCTGGGGACGTGGGACGAAACATGCCGTGTGGTGCTACTCGCTGATGCCATCACACCCCAGGTGACCGCGGAAGTGCAGGTGTTTGTTCTGGTTTTGCCTGCAATTGATTTTATGTGCGCATACCAATTTGTACACTGTAAGTAGCCATTTGGCTTTCCTTTTTCAAAAAACTTTGCCTTAACGGTATTACACTATTGGAGCTCCTTTTCTTTTCATGAATATCTTCTGCCCCTGGATGATTGGGATGTCCCACCGCAAGGGGAGACTAAGGTGAAGGATTCATCTGCTATCCCATTGCCCTTGGATGCTATATTTTTGCTACCCCGCAGAGGTTATTCTGCTTGCCTGTTTGACCATCCTAGTGATAGGTGGTCCCGACCATCTGGTAAGAGTCCTTGACTACAGCATGTGCATATGGTACAGAAAACTCTGCATCAAGTCACTTGGTGGTAGAATATATACGCTTATTCTGGGACTTTTTTCTTTGTACTAAAATGACTTTTTTTTACTATTAATGATTTCACTATTTCTTTTTTGCACTTTGCACTTTATGATGTTTTACTTGTTTATTGTGTCATAGCAGTACAGGTATTGTTTACATTCACAGACTAGCACAATTTATTTTGTTTATACTGTCAGTGTAGCCTGTGAATTCATGAAGAGAGGTGCTGCAGACAGGCACAACGCTGGATCGAGAGACAACTCAGGTAAGTATTTGGCAGGGGGAGGATGGGGGGGGGGGGTACCAGACAGTAGAAGGTTTTTTACTTTAATGCACAGAATGCATTAAGGTAAAAAAACCTCAAGTTCTCGACAGGCATCTCCCCCCAGGCTCTGAGGATCATTATCCCAGAGACCTGTTCTGTCATCATCCAGGTCCTGCAGAAGGACTATATTAAGGTAAGAATTTTTTCTTTTATTAGCATCACATGTTCTTTTATTTAATCTTTGATAATGTAATGTATTTCTTAGCTCAAACACTACTTACCATCATTGCAATATAGTGTGAATGTCCCCTTTTTCTCCTCACGCATTCTGGATTTTTTTCCTGTTCTTTTTTGTCATGCATGTATATAAGTGATGACCTGGGTTCAGTCTGGTCTGACAGAAGACGCAGGCTGTTGTAGTACCACAGTCTGGGGACATCTATATCATCTGCTGGTGCTGTTGATCTCTGGGATTCCTGGACCAGATTGTGCTCCCTTTTATATGGACTCCTCAAGATCCCAATTTTCTTGTCCAAAGACTTTTTCCAGCGTTGACTTCATCTTTATTTTATTTAGACCATGAATAAATGGATATCTTTTGAGTTTATGAAAAGACTTTATGTGTTTTATTTTAAATCATTGATTTTAGACACAATGTTAAATTAACAAGGGACAACAATCTCATTGAGTTTGCAAAAACACACCAAAAATACATTAATAATGTTAATAATGTTTGAGTGGTAAGTCTTAAAAAAAAAAAATGATACATAACCAAAAACGGTTCTTTGGGTTAACTTTATATACAAAAAATAAAAAATCACTATAAAAACAAAAAAAATAAAAATGGGTTCTTTGTGGTAACTTTACAAACACCAAAAAAAAAATATAAAAATGGGTTCTCTGTGGTAACTTTACATACACAAGAAAAAAAAAAAAAAACATAGATAAACATAAAAAAAGTTCGACAACAATCATAAAATAAATATCTGGATAAAAATTACAAGAAAAGATGGCTCCACCAAAAAAAAAACAAGTGTAAAAAGTATTATTAGTATGGAAACATTGTTTTTAAAAAGCATACCATATCATTCATGAGATCAAAGAGAAAAAGAATCCAGAAATCAGTTTGGGAGAACTCTGTTTGAATATGAACAGCAAAACATCTTCGTTCTTTATAGCATTCGTAAAGAAGACATTAAATGCGCTGCATTCAACGATCACAGATTTTGCAGCGTGAGGAATGTGCTACCTACAATACGAACACTAGTTTTACTAGACCGAGTGCTTCCGTTTAGTTTTTGCTTATGAGCATGCGTCGTTTTTTTGTCCGTCGGACTAGCATACAGACGAGCGGATTTCGGGGTCCGTCGTAGTTACGACGTAAAGATTTGAAGCATGTTTCAAATCTAAAGTCCGTCGGATTTGAGGCTGAAAAAGTCCGCTGAAAGTCCGGGGAAGTCCACACACGATCGGATTGCCAGCCAGCTTTAGTCCGTCGGCGTCCGTCGGACTTTTGTAGACGAAAAGTCCGACCGTATGTACGCGGCATAAGTCTAACATCTGGAGGACATTAGGCTATCTTTGCCCCATCTTACAGATTTAGTCTGCAGTTAAATAACACAATACACTAAGGTATGTAAACCGTCAAAATCAATGCCAAGTGCCTGAATGTCACATTCCAGGCTAAACCCCCAATCTTCAGTCCAGGCTGGTCTGGGTTTGGCCAAAGCTGTTGCTGATGATGTACTGATTTGAATAGCTGCTGTGAAGAGATGCTCATATATCCTGTCTGAGATCTTGCTTGTAGATACCAAAGAGAAAAATATCCATTGTGTATCAAAAATCTTGAAGAAAAAAAATTAATTAAAACGCATTTTATTTTATTTTAGTTTAGAAAATACTTGATTTTATAGATATTTTCCACAGCAGAGAAGAAAGGCATCCAACCTCCTAGGAGACTAGCAAAAACTGAAGCATGATGTTTGAAGGCAGGATTTTACAAGAGATGACGTAACATTTTTTATTTTCCTGAAGTCTGCAGTATAACTCCAAGTCCCCATGTCCACGACTTAGCACAAGTTTTATTTAGTATATACACATGTATTAAGTGGAATAATGAATAAATAAACAATGAATAACCCGTAGCAGCTATTACAAAGGTACTAAAACCTCTAGAATGAATATGTGAATTAACAGCGCTAGCAGAATATTAAACAACAAATTAATAATGTGCTCAAAAACATTAACCGTGATAATATTATCAAAGCAAATATATATATATATATATATATATATATATATATATATATATGTAAAATAAAGTGCTGGGTGCTCCAAAATAAAGTGCTTCTGTGATCCAGGATAAAGTGTTCAAGTGCCACACTTCTGTCTTGTGACTCCACTCACCAGAGTTAATGCAGTCTGGGGTCAAAAAAACTGTGATCTACAAGATCTGGTGTACGAGGAATGGACTCTCAGAGAAGCTTTTAAATGGGTGTTCACGTGGATGGGCCGAGGTAGATCAATCATAATGGGAAAAGCATAAAATGCCAATAGTGAAGTACCACTAGTACTGTGTGTGTGCAAACAACACCACTCATGAGACATCTGTGTTAAACAGGCATGAGTGTATGCTCCGGGTCATCCGCCAGGATGGCGTGCATTCCACGGACGGCGGAAGTTGCGTCACTGGTTAGAGAAACTGGAAATGCGGCGTTTTTGAACATATTATTAATTTTTTGTTCAATATTCTGCTAGCGCCAATAATTTACATATTCAAGACTTAATACAGTCCTGTGTCTCTTAATAGATGATAAAACATTTTTTTTTATTTGTTTTGATTAGAGTGGGGTAAGGTTAAAACCGCTACTGGGTTTTTATTGTTATTTTGGCCTCCGTTAAAGATATTTTTTGCTAACTTTTAGCTCCAGTGCAACAGTTTTGCCCGTCAGCAAGTAAGGGAAAATCTTCAACAGGGACACAGACTGCAGCAAAAAGCTGACAGGGATTTTAGCATGCCCAATGGAACCCCAAACAGCTGTAAGAACTACCAAGGGTTATAAAAAACAAGTTCTGTCTGTAAATACAATTGAACTATCCAGCATTTATTCTGGCATTCTTTCTCACCCCAGACCACAGCATCATCAGCTGCTAGAAAACACAGAATTACTCAGGGCCACCAGGTTGGGGAGGAGAAGGGGCACTGCTCTATGTCCAGGGAGGCATTGCTTCCCAATAACCTTAGCCCTGGCACAGTTGATGGCTTCAAACACAAGGGAACCAAATGTAATTTACTGCATATGTGCAAAAGAGAAGCCATTTTGACCATAGCCCCGCTTTAACCACAGCTGCCATTATGAGTGAAAACTATACTATGCATGCCCATGTGCTGCACCATGTTACTGTGGCCCCACAACTAAATAATTTTCCAGGGGAAATATTTTGGGCTTTGTATAGTTCCAACAATGTAAGTCAATGCATTAAGAGCATTCATATATGTGGAAGGTTATTTTGCCACTATGTTAAAAACATCTGGGGGTGTAATGAATGTTCCATGTCACTTCCCATGTTAATCTTTTTTCAAAAAAGGGAAACAGGAAGAGAGTAGCTGGAACTGTGTATATCTAGTGTCCAGACTTTGGTGTTTTGCAAGATAAAAAGGCTAAAACAGGAGATAGACTGTTGGACAGGCAGGAGGGCAGATTCTTCTCTTTTGTAAGCTGGAAAATGGGCAATAAAAAGGAGAATGGGTGCCATGATTACTTCTATCTGCCAAGTTTTCCACCTGGTGCTTAAACGAAGCAGCAAATCCTGTTTAGGAATGGGGGTTCCTGTCTGTGATTGGACATTTTCCCTTTTGTTTTGCTTCAGAGATAATTATTTACTTTGGCGTGTTAGCTGGATGTTCCAATTTAAGGGAGGCATTTTATTTAAACTTTTTTGCTCTGAAACACAGGTGCATGGAGTCACCATTGTGTGCTATTTGGTGAACCACATTTCTTAGTGAATTTGCTCAGCTTCTTGGACTCTTCAATGAAATGGTGTATGGTTTAGTAACTCAAACCCAATGTATTTACATCTCCACATAAATGCTATTGCACATACTGTACAAAAACATGTAAATGAGCCAAAATATAATTTATTAAGCTACATTTGTGTGCAAGAGAGCTTGTTCAGTAATATGCACAGCATTTTCACAATTAACATGGAAATTGGCCTATAATTCATTCTACAGTGATAATCCCAACCACGAAATGACTGGGACAAAAGACTCTGATTTTCTGTGTCTCCTCTGGGTAATCGCTGTAATGTTCATTGGTCATACAGTGATATGAAAGATAATCAGCAGCTTTACTTGGTGATTTCACTCTATATTTTAACATGAAAAATGATAACTTTGTATCCTATACGGTTACTTAATCAACCCTTTTCTTCTAATGTAATTGAATATATTCGCTAATTCCCAGTTTGTCATCTTTATCTGAGGCAGGGAAAGTAAATGTAGTAAATTAGGTGCTTTATGCTGTTTATTAGATTTGGAATACTTCAGTAGGCTGTTAGTGTGCAGAACACAAAACAGAATTAATATATGTGGACAGGCATATATCAGACTTAGTATATATGATTCTATTTTATTTTCACACAGAACGTAACCTATTTTGATTTTATCTTGCACAAAGAAAACAGAATGTCAACTGAATATGAGGTTTTCATTTTTCTTTATTGTAACCAACAGTGTATTAAAGGAAATCTTTGCTTGAGGAAATATAAACTCAGCCATTGCTAACCTTCTTCTGAAAATGCTACTTTACTGGGTATCTCTAGGATCAATACTTTGAGTTACTGACCTAGAACAAGCACCGCATTATACAAGTCAGAACCTCTGACATGCATACTTGCTCCAGCTCAGTGACTCAGAAGATACCGGATCACCAAGATCGTCAACATTTTCAGAAAGAGAGGTATTTCACTAATCAGAAGTTTGCTTGATGGGCCCATTCACACCTATATGATGCAGTAATGTTGTGCAGTATGTTGCAGTACAATTTATTTTGAATGGCACCTCAACAAACGTAAACAGTAGTAAGCAACATACCGCTGTGTTTTGTGTTGCGTTGCAATAATAAAAATTGGTTGTGTATGATTTTGCATATATGTACCAAGAGTCCAGGTAAACCCACCAAGAGTAGCTACCTGTGCAGCAGAAATCAGATCATTTATATTCCCCCGGGGGTTTACCCACAGGAAATCAGCATAGCATGGTGAATTTTTCTAGGGCAATGCCTAATCACCTTTTCATGGAATTTTCCAAACTGATATTTTTTATTTAAATTGCTGTCCTTTTTTCCTTTGCGGGTAAATGCTTACAAGTTGACATCTGGACAATTGCTGTGTGTGTGTGTGTGGCAGTGGAGTGTCCTTCCTTGTCAATCCTCTACAAGGACAGTGCAACAGTGTGATATGTTTATGTGTTTACCTGTGTTTGTTTGGAATTTTTGAATTTCCGGGTAACTCATCAGGTGTATGAGACCCGTGAACTACTTTACATGGAGCTGTATTGTGATTGTTTACACACGATAATCTATCATAGTTAATTAATAAATTTGTATTTTTTTAAACCAACTGATTTATGATTTCTGCTGCACAGGTAGCTACTTTTTGAGTCTTGGTAGGTTTACCTGGACTCTTGGTACATATATGCTAGTTGTCTTTGGCTACAGCAGCAGCACCAAAATAGGTGTACTTCGTTGGCATTATTGTGAGACGATCAATACACATAACATTGCGTGCGGGATAGGCTTTTACTTTCCTTTTTCTTCCCTTTACTGTTTTCCTTTTTGGTTCTTGTGAATGATTTTGGCTGTGTTGTAAAATGTTGAGAACTCATTCAATATAAAAGGACTGCCTTAACACAATGAACATTCATGAACACCTCGCAGAAACCTCGCACTAAATTGTGAATGGTTCCTAAAAGTACTTCTGATTTAACATACCAGAACTGTGCAAATAAAATCACATTTGGCTTACAGCTAAATACTACTATAGGATTCACCAATTTTACATTCCCGAAGTTACTGTTATTTAAATAGGAATGAATATTCATAACTGTCATATTTATTGGAACAGTGCATATTTACAGAGCTCCTAATAACCAGTGGAAATTCCCCACCCCTTTACAGAGACTACCCATCGGTCTGAATTTGTGAATAGTTTCAAGTAATAGACTTCTGTCTTTGCACTTGATATGCTTTGATCAGTAACAGAATTTTATAGATAACATTTTATGAAAGGTATCTCCAGGCTGTAACCTTACATTTCAATTCATCTCAGGTTGTAGTCCTATTTTTTTCAGTGTTGTGTGATGTTTGCTTTTTGCTTTATCCTTGTATGCATACTCAATCATTCTTCCCTACCAAATTGTGCACATTAACCTCCTTTTTTATATCAGTGATTTATTCGCTGTGCATTAAGCCTTCAGCCTTTAGTGATATGTGGGCTATAGAAAGCATTACAAGGGCTATGCACTTGTGTGCCTAATACTGATGTGTGGGCAGTGTAAGAACTATCTATTAATACAGCCATGCTTTTAATTGCATATTATTTTTTTTACCTTTTCTGCATATTTATATGAACTCTGTAAAATCATTTAACTGTAATGCTGCCAGGATCAAAACTGCCTGTGAATAGTTACAATATATTAGCACAATTTTCTGTGGTAGCCAGTCTTTTAACAGAGGAGTTTCCAATGATGGCCATTTTAAAGAAACATGTACTAGGGTTAATAGATTGTTATTGCCTATATCTCCTTCCAAAAAATACTAGTGTAGCACCCTCTAGTGTGTGCTACTAGAAGTGTTAGTATAAGCAAAATATTGTCTGGCTCTGAGTTAACCTGAGTCATTGAATCTGAGTCAGGGTTATTAGAGGCCAGGGCTGGATGACTCATCCTGGCAGCTCTCTGGTCCCTCTCCCTGTTGGAGAACATTCTAGAAAATAGTGAGTGGAGGCTAGGATGGGTTGCCTTGACTATTTAAGGGCCTTTGGCCACTCCCCAGGTTGGGGGCCTGGCAGGGAGCCAAAGAAGCCCTGAAATAGACATGAGCCATGCCAGCAGGTGGTTGGATGGAAGATGGAGAAGGAGTGCTGAGGGAGGCTATTGGTGGCCCTTAAGGGACCCCTTACCCTGAGGGGGGTTTACCTCGGGCTGGAGCTCAGGAGGCTGGCCTGGAAGGATCCCACCACAGGAGGCAGTTGGAGGGATTCAAGCCAGAGAGGCAGCGAAGAGAGTAAGGAGAGACAGTGAGTAGATCGGCACGGTGCAGGGACAGACAAGGGGAGAGACTGCCAACTGTAGCAGTGCTCTCTTGAAGACAGTGGTGTGCCAAGTCTTCATCAAACCTTGCCCTGGGGAATCCCCAAGTGTGTGTCAGTCAGGAGGACTGGGAAAAGAGAAGTAGCCAGGTGTAGCTGTTGGCTGCCAAACAGTGTAGCATTTTTTGCAAGCAGTGGAATTGGAATCAGTGGCCACAGGGAAGCAGAAGGTGATGTGATACGCTGTTCACTCTTTAAGTGTTGCTTTGGCAAGGGACTGAGAATTTCTGCCTGTAATGGGCTGTTGCTGAGCTGAAAAAAGTTTGTCAGTTCTCCCAGGAGTGAACCAGCAGAAGCTGTGCAAAGAGAAACAAAGTTTGTGCAGGTGGAAGGAAGAAGATGAGTCTGTAAATAGGGGGGGAGGGTCCCTGAAGTTTCATTGTTGTTACACTGGGCATCCCATAATCCCTTACCTCATCCAAGTTATCATCCCCTAATAAAACTACCAAAAACAAGTAAAAGACCGATTTCTGTGTTCGGATAATAGAAGGAAATGCTGTGTGACTGGCTGTGCAGCAGTGGGGAACCCTGACCTCAGCAACTCCTATAGGAGTAGTGCTACACTAGTACAGATTGACTGGCATACTTATCCAATGGCTCCAGTAAGTACTGAATCCCCAACTTGGAACACGTTCTGACATCAATGGTTGGATGTTTGTTCCAGTCTGTCACAACTGTTTAGGAATTCAGTGCACTTTGTAGACAATTTCCTGTTGCATCTTCAGAACAGAAAGTTAAGGGACATCACTTCAACCAGGTAGCCAGTTATACAAACACTTTACTTCCGTGGCCTTCCTCAGCAATTACATTCAGTGGAGGTTTAGATGTAAAGTAAAGATGACCACACTCTATGCAAATTTTTGGCAATTCATGACTAACCTTCTAAAAATCACTCCATGATGGTCCTGTCACCACTCCTGCCCAACATTCTTTACTAAAAAAAAAATCAAAAGATTTGGATGGAAAAATGTGGGGTATTCCTCCATCCATGCTCTATAGTGTGTGTTTTTTTCTTTAGATTTTTTTTATTATATTTGGGAAAATTTTCTTTCAACCCACCAGCTTGAGAGAGAGAGAGAGAGAGAGAGAGAGAGAGAGAGAGAGAGAAAACACTCAGTAATGTAGAAAGAGAGAGATTTTTCGGTATCAGTGATGTAGAAGTGCTTGATAAGTAGAGTAGCTGAGCTGCAGCACAGTACCTGCTAAGACAGCAGTATCAGAGATAGAAAATAATTTTAACAACTGGATAAATAGGGTATTTCTTTAAGCCGCAAAATCTATCCATCTCTACAGACATGTGCCCATCCCTTGAACTGAGCCAAAACAAGCAATAATCCCATCCATTTCATTTGCCACCATCAAAGCTTCTTCCTATTTGCTTAGTATTGCTTTATGTTCTGCTTACCTACCATAGCCAAGCAATGACCATTCTAGCTGAGCTGCTGAGTCAATTTAAATATTTCCCACCTGTACACAACCTGGCTGTCAGTACTTCTTGTCCAGAGAAACAGTATATGAGTGCCAAGCAGCAAATCAGATAGGAGGTGTTTTTTGGGGGATGCTAAGTCAGTACTTGCAGGTGCTAAAACCTAGAAAACACTAATGTTGGCCCTGACTACATCAGGGAGAGGATAGCAAGCAAAAAGGACAAGCAGTTGTAGATTTTTACTGAAGCAGGTCTGTTGGTAATTGTTACAGTCTGGAGTCAGACTCAGAGACCAGTAGCTATAATAGTAGAGAGGCTCCCTCCAACCAGCAGGATAAATACACAAGCACATCACCCTAGCAGATGATGCAGGCTCACTTGAGTTGCACTTGTCATTTTCTACTAATGATGGAGATGGGTTCTGCTGTGTGTTAGTACCAGGTTGCGGCCTTCAGGATCGCCCCACCAGGAGGTGAGCAAGCTGGGGGTTCAGTAGCAGATATAGCAGATAGGGATCTATCAGAAGTGTAGTCATTAACCGGTTCCCGACCGGCCACTGCAATTATATTGCGGCAGAATGGCTCCCCTGGATGAGCCGTCATAGCTGTACGTTGGCCCTTTAAGACACTGTAGGAGGCACGCGAGATCCTGGTTCTCTCAGGGGAGAGGAGACAGATTGTGTGTTCATACTAAGTATGAACAGTCAGTCCCATCCCCCCCACCGTTAAAACACACCTAGGGAAGACAGTTAACCCCTTGATCACCCCCTAGTGTTAACCGTTTCCCTGCCAGTGATATTTTTACAGTAATTACGGTAGTTCCTTTTTTTTTAGCACTGATCTATGTATAATTGTCAATGGTTCCAAAAATGTGTCAAAAGTGTCCAATTTGTCCACCACAATATCGCAGTCCCAATAAAAATCACAGATCACTGCCATTACTAGTAAAAAAGTTAATAATAAAAAAAATGCCATAAATCTATCCCCTATTTTGTAGACAATATAACTTTTGTGGAAACCAATCAATATGCGCTTATTGCGTTTTTTTTTACCAAAAATATGTAGAAGAATACATATCGGCCTAAACTGAAGAAAAAACCTGTTTTTTTGAAAAAAAAAAGGGATATTTATTATAGCAAAAAGTAAAAGATATTGAGGGTTATTTACGAAAGGCAAATCCACTTTGCACTGAAAGTGCACTTGGAAGTTCAGTCGTTCTTAATCTAAGGGGTAGATCTGAAATTAGTGGAAGCTCTGCTGATTTTATCATCCAATCATGTGCAAGCTAAAATGCTGCTTTTTATTTTCCTTGCATGTCCCCCTCGGATCTACAGCGACTTTACTTCCAAGTGCACTTGCAGTGCAAAGTGGATTTTCCTTTAGTAAATAACCCCCACTGTGTTTTTTTTTTCAAAATTGTCGCTCTTCTTTTGTTTAAAGCTCAAGAAATCAAAAGCTCAGAGGTGATCAAATACCACCAAAAGAAAGCTCTATTTGTGGTAAAAAAAGGACATCAATTTTGTTTGGGTACAGCTTCACATGACTGTGCAGTTGTCAGTTAAAGCGACGCAGTGCCGCATCGCAAAAAATGGCCTGGTCATTAGGCAGCCAAATTTTCCGGGGCTGAAGTGGTTAAGCAAACCGAGGGTCTGTAAGAAGTGGTCACAGGTTGGGATCAAGTTGAAGCATAGTCGCAGGACAAGTCAAAGGTCAGTAACGAGTGGTTTATGGATACGGACAGATACTGACAGATACAGAAGCAGTAGGTGCTTATATCATATGCTCTAATAAAAATTATTGGAGAAAAAAAGCTGTTGTTGTATCGGCCGTGACAGGAGGGGATGGGAGCAGGTTGATACTCATCACTAGGGCATGAAAGCACTTAGAAACATGGGGCAAAGTGCTACATGTACTTTGTCCCATTAAAGGACAGAACTGTAAAATAAAAATTCCAATAACAGATCCCCTTTAAAGTGTATGTAAAGGTAAGGGTTAGATCCTCTGCCAAGTTTACTGTTGGTATCCCCACTGGGTGGGTTCAATTAGTTATTTGTCCTACTAATTATTCTCATATGAACATAAAGTGATGGGAAATCCAAAATCTTAACCATGGAAGTGAGAGGAAATCTGATAGTGAAGAAACCTGTTCTGAGTTTAACTGTCCACGACAGAAATACCCTTCATCTTGGGGAGATTTTCTCTCACTTCCTATGTATTTCTGGGACAGGCCATGAGAAAAAAAATTCCCTCTGGAGCCCTTTGGACTGGATGTTGGACTACTTTGCCAGAGGCTGCACCAATGGACCAATCTTGTTCCAGAATCCTGTGAGTAGAGCTTCTTCACTTGTGCCCAGCTACCTGTTGGTTTTGCTGCTGCTACTGAGTGAGAGGTGTTCTCTGCTAACAATACTTAATACTTATTTTGGAGTATCCCATACCACTCCAATCCCACTCCTGCTACCAGCTCTACAAATAAATACAATTTAAAAAAGACATCCCCTAGACCAGTGATGATGAACCTTGGCACCCCAGATATTTTGGAACTACATTTTCCATGATGTTCAACTACACTGCAGAGTGCATGAGCATCATGGTAAATGTAGTTCCAAAAGATCTGGGGTTCAAAAAAAAAAAAAAAAAAAAAAAAATATATATATATATATATATATATATATATATATATATATATATATATATACACAAATTCTAACCAATTATAACATTGATTTTCTCATTAAAATAGCCTGAAAATGGGTTGATTATATTAGGCAGCAAGCAAACATGTTGTCCCTGAAGTTAATGTGTTGAAAACAAAAAAAAAATGGGCATTACAGTTTGCTGTGTATAGGGCTGAGGGGTAGGGTTGAGTGAATGGTTCGGGCCGAACATAAGTTTGGCCCGAACATTGTTCGCCTGCCGAGCGCACATTTAGTAGGTCTGGTATGGATTTTGAGGGAAACCCCCACGCCAATTTTTTTTTTTTTTTAAATGGCATGGGGTCCCCCCTAAAATCCATACCAGACTCTTACCTGAGCATGCAGCCTGGCAGGCCAAGAAAAGGTGGGGGTGAGTAAGCACCCATCCTCCTGAACCATACCAGGGCACATGCCCTCATCATAGGGGGGGTTGCTTTGGGATAAGGGGGGCCCCCCAACCCAAAGCACCTTGTTCCCATGTTGATGGGGACAAGAGCCTCTTCCCCACAACCCTGGCGGGTGGTTGTTGAGGTCTGCGGGTAGGGGCTTATCGGAATCTGGAAGCGCCCTTTAACAACAGGGCCCCCGAACCCCCTATGTAACAAAGCTGCTTAATGAATTAATAAATAAAAAAATAAGACAATCGCATTTAAACAGTGAAAAAACATTGAATAAAAGTCCCAAAGTTACAGAAAAGTAATACATCTTCTTATCAATGTGAAAAAACTGTGAGTATATTTGCGATTGTGCTTCACTGTGACTCCACACCGCTTATTAGGGTACTCCCACCACAGAGTGCAATGCACGCTCACCTCCTTATAAGACCCTGCAAGGTGTCAAAACATGCCACTGTGTGCAATTCTCCTTTAAGGATAGCTCCACACTGGTCTTCACTAGTTCCTGGTAAGTTAAGCGGGAGTATAGCTCACTCTGCACCCAATGCAGTATCCTCCCAATGTAGCTGCTTCAGAGTTTGCTCCACATTAGTCTCCAGAGAATTAAAATAACATGGAAAAGACAAAATTGCCTCCAATAGTGCAGCATCCTCAGTATTAAATGACCAGAACCTCCCCACCCCAGCTAATATTAAACTCATATTTATTTAAAAGTTATAAGCATAGATACAAAATCCAAACAGGTCTCACTTGTAATGAACAGGGTTCCACCGCCAGGCTCCATCTTTACTAGTTACGTGGCTTCATCTGGAGGAATGAGCCATGCAGCTATGGTCGGGTGTATTTACAGATATAATGAAAAGCCTATAGGTTAATTGGCACCTACGCCGTGAGCTCCAGCAATTCCAGGGGTCCGAGCATGCAAGGGCCTCTTCCCCACAACCCTGATAGGTGGTTGTGGTGGTCTGCGGGCATGGGGCTTATCGAAATCTGGAAGTGCTCTTTAACAACAGAGCCCCCTACCCCAGCCCCTCCTATGTGAATGAGTAGGGGTACATTGTACCCCTACTCAGTCACCAAAAAAAGTGTCAAAAATAAAGACAGGAGACAGTTTTCGAAAATTCCTTTATTAAAAAGGAATTACATGCTGGTGACGTCATACGAGGGCAGTGCCACCAGGTGACCTCACCAAGTGGCCCGCCCCTTACCTATTTAAGAACTGTCACACAGCAGAAAAGGCATTCGGCGGTTAGCCTACATCGCAGGCGGAGTTGTATTTTTTTCTTTTTTCGGGTCCAGCTGTGTGGCGGGCATCGTGGTTGACAATGGATGATCTACATCAGGGGACATTGTTTGGGATTTGCATTATGGGATTTGGGGGCCCCAGATTCCGATAAGACAGGAAGAGGCCCTTGTCCCTGTCAACATGGAGACAAGGTGCTCTGGGGTGGCCCCTGCCCCAAAGCACCCCTCCTTATGTTGAGGGCATGTGGCCTGGTATGGTTCTCGCTCCTCCCCACTCCTTTCCTGGCCTGCCAAGCTGCATGCTCGAATAAGTGTCTAGTATGGATTTTGGGGGGACCCAAATTACTGCATCTTCAAAAAAAAAGTTTGCATTGATAGTATTTCGTTTTGTATTGATAGTTTTAAAAAAAAATATCCATCATCAATCACGATGCACGCCGCACCACCGGACCCAAAAATGTGATGTCACCAGGTGGCCCCACCCCTTGCCTATTTAAGAACTGTCAGACGGAGGAGCAGGCATTCAGTGGTTAGCCTTTGTCGCAGGGGGAGCATTTTTTTTTCAGGTCCGGTGCGGTGGGTGGCGTGATTGGTGATGGATCTACACCAGGGGACATTGTTTTTATATTTTTTTAATAAAGGAATTGTCAAAAAAACTGTCTCCTGTTTATTTATTTTTTACACTTTTGTGGTTAATGAGTAGGGGTACAATGTATCCCGTACTCATTCACATGGGGGGACAGGATCTGGGGGCCCCGTAGTTAGAGGGGGTTTTTAGATTCCGATATGCCCCCTGCCCACAGATCCCCACAACCACTGCTCAAGGTTGATGGGAAGAGACCCTTGTACCCATCAACATGGGGACAAGGTGCTTTGGGGTGGGGGGAAAGCCCCCTCGCCCCAAAGCACCCCCCCATGTTGAGGGCATGTAGTCAGGTATAGTTCAAGAGGGGGAGGTGCTCGCTCGCCCCCCCTTTTCTGGCCTGACAGGCTGCATGCTCGGATAAGGTTCTAGAATGGATTTTGGCGGGGGCACGCCATTTTTTTTTAATGTTGGCGTGGGGTTCTCCTTAAAATCAATGATTGGGGGAACCCTGTACTATTTTTTTCATTATTATTATTTTTTTCTTTACATATGTCAGTTTTGCTGCAGCAGGTGCTAGGTACAGGCAGGCTAAGAATTTTGTGCCCAGAAGAATTTTTCATCTTTATTGTTTCACTTTAAGGATCATTAAAATCATTGCTTTTTTAAAAACAATATTTAAAAAAAAAAAACATTTTTGCATTGATACATGCTCCCCAGGGTGGTGCCCTGGCCCCCATACCCCTTTTATTTCCAATAACTTGCATATAAGCCTTCAAAATGGGGACTTTTTATTTTTCATGTTCGGGTCCCATAGACTTTAATAGAGTTTGTGGCTCGGGTTTGAACTTTTTCTCCGTTCAGAAGTTTCAGTGCAAACCGAACTGGGAGGTGTTCGGCCCATCACTACTGAGGATCCACAGAATGGTTATGGTGCCCATGCTGACTCATATCCACAGCCAAAGGTATGTAAGCATCAGAACTGGTTCACCGAGCAATGAAAGAAGTTTAGGGTGCCCTGATCTGATGAATTGTGTTTAATTTTACATCATATGGATTGCCAGGTGAGTGTGTGTGCGTTGCTTACCTGGGGAAAAGCTAGCACCATGATGGAGTATGGAAAGAAGGTAAGCTAATGGATGCAGTGTGATGCTTTGCACAATGTTCTGCTGGGAAACCTTGGGTCCTGCCATTCATGTGAATGTTACTTGACACCTACCTAAACAAAGTTACTGATCAAGTACATCCCTTCATGAAAGCAGTCAACCTTGATGGCACTGGTCTCTTTCAACAGCATAATGCACCCTGCTATACTGCAAAAATGGTTCAAAAATGGTTTGAGGAACATAACCATGAGTTTGAGGTGTTGACTTGGCCCCCCAAATTGTCCAGATCTCAGTCCAATTGATCATCCATGGGATGTGCTGGAAAGATAAGTCTGATTTACACAGGCCTCACCTCACAACTTACAGGACTTAAAGGATCTGCTACTGATGACTTGAGAGAGAGAGAGAGAGAGAGAGAGAGAGAGAGAGAGAGAGAGAGAGAGAGAGAGAGAGAGTAGCAGCGCCACTCTGAGTGCAGTATGTCAGTTAAAATTCAATATTTAATAAAAGTAAGATCAACTCACATTTTGGTAAAATATAATGTGCACGGCATAAGTAGCTTGGGCTCCTGTAGTCCAGCTGGGCAGTGGTGGTGGTCAGCAGTTCCCGGCGGCTCCACTGGTTCCCAAGGCTTTGAGGCTCTGAGGCTGGATGGTCACACAACAAGCACATAAGCGGTGATGGACAGGAGGCGTGGTCGAGCTCGCATTCGGAGCATGCATGCTCCTTCATCAGGCATGTCCTGATGAAGGAGCACGCATGATTGGTATGTGACCGTCTTCAGCCCCAGAGCCTTGGGAACCACTGGAGCCGCCAGGAACTGCTGACCACCACTGCTGCCCAACTGGACTACAGGAGCCCAAGCTACTTATGCAACGCACATTATCTCTCACCAAAATGTGAGTTGAGCTTACTTTTAGTAACATTGAATTTTAACTGACATACTCCACTCAGAGTGGCGCCGCTCCTCTCTCTCTCACTCATATCCACAGAGTCGCTTCTGCTCTTTACATCTGGCTGTCCACACTGATACAGACCAGAACCCTTAAACCCTGGTCTGGTCTCAGCAGTGAATGAACACCTGGACCTTGGAACTATTTCCATATCGCATTAGCTGCATTTCTAGCGCTCCATCTTTTTTAATTTTAATCTCTGCTACTGATGGCTTGGTGCCAGATACCACAGAATACTTTCAGAGGTCTAGTGGAATTCATGCCTCAATGGGTCAGGGTTGTTTTTGGTGGCAAAAGCGGCTATTTTGGAAGCAAAAGGGGAACCTTTCCAGGATTAGGTGGTTGGTCATAAAGTTATGGCTGATCAGTGTGTATTAATTCACTTGCTGTAACTGTGATCACCAGTGGCGGTCTCTCATAAGGGGCGCCGCCTCCCTAATCCATGCGCCTGGCCCCTAATTTCCATGCAGGGTGCGGGACGCATGGATTTCTAGTGGTGTTTTATTTCTGAAGCACATGATTAGAGCACATGATTAGAGCCTGAGGCTCTAATTGGCTTAAAAAAGGGTGGGCTCACACACTTGTGTAACATTAGCAAATTATTATTCGCTAATGTCTTCCTGCGTCTCCTTCCGGCCAAGCAGGAGGCGGGTCCTGACACCCGATTGGCTGGGAGTCCTAAGACTCGATTGGCCAGGGGTCCTAAGACCCGATTGGCCAGGAGGAGAAGCGACTCAGGAGAAGATGCGTGGGGGAAGCTGCCGAAGCCGTGACCTGAATTGGGTAAGCGCTAGGCTGGCGGGTGGATGTGCAAGCAGGCGATCGATCGAGTGAGGGGGCTGGTTTGTTTGCTGCCCCCCACCCCCAAAAATTGAGCACCAGTCATCATTGGTGATCTTTCTGATTGACTTCTGCTGGTAGACCAGCAACACGGTGAAAGGGGGCATGAATTCCTAACTCATATAAATACTGCAGCAAGTCCACAAATGGTTAATCTGCCAGTTAGCAATTAGCAAATAAGCTTGATCATACATAGAAAATTTGCTGATTTACTTCAGGATGCAGTAATGACTCTGCATGACTGTGTAATGATTCAGTAATATTCATAAACCCTTGTCTTCCATGCTGGGTGTGCTAGGCTTCATTACATTCTGTAATTGGCTTTCCATAAAGAGAATAGAGCTTTTCAAACAAGTTGTTGAGTGTTACAAATTAAACTTTTTATCACAAGCTTTTGCACAAGATACTCACAAGAAATATAGCAGCTGTTATAGAATCGGTGTGTTGATAGTAAGGACCATCTATTCTTATAACACAATTGCAAGCATTATTTACTATATTAAGTAAGCAGTACTTTTTCTTTGTTTTACATACATATGAATAAATTCTCAGCTTATGTATTCATTATATGCATATAATATCTCTGTTGCTAAGATACATACTGCATATTTGCACCTGACTTGCTTGCATCAATAGCAAGATGGGAATAGTTTTCCCAGGTGTTGGCAAGGTGAGAAATATTGTGTGATGCTCAACACAATTACAATGCTGTTCACCAGGATGGTATTCATGTATATCTTTAAGAGATTTGAAATTTATCAGTCTAAATATTCATAATTTCATCAATAAATATTAGCTTTTTTCAGATCAAGCTAATAAATAAAAAGGTATTTCATTAAAATAATTTACACAGATAATTGACTAGTGAAAAATAATCAGTGAGATTAGAAAATTAAGATTACAGCATGTTTTCCTTTTTTTCTGGATTTTACTTTTCTCTGTCACATTAGCTTTGTCATGTCAAGCTGTTAAACTGTCACAATTAATTGGCTAATTATGTATTTATAGAAGATATAGAGTAACAGTAGCAGTGCAACCATTGCTATGCACTTTTCTCAGGTTTAGATTTTGTCATCATGCATCTTCTATTTATATATGAATTTGTTATCCTGGCTGCAACATTACAAAGACGTTTGCATTACGGGCCTTTACTCAAAAAGGGAGTCCTAGTGTAATAGCATACTGAAATGTCATCACTGTGGCAAAATAAACAATGCTCTCACTAAACACAGTGCAATGGATGTAGTGTCCAGATTTGTTCTTTAAAGTGGAACTTGCAAACAAATATAAATTTAGTTCTTATGCCACGTGCACACGGTCGGACTTTTCGTCTACAAAAGTCCGACGGACACTGATGGACCAAAGCCGGCTGACAATCCGATCGTGTGTGGGCTTCCCCGGACTTTCAGCGGACTTTTCCAGCCGCAAATCTAACGAACTTTAGATTTGAAACATGCTTCAAATCTTTACGTCGTAACTACGCTGGACCCAAAAATCCGCTCGTCTGTATGCTAGTCCGACGGACAAAAACCCACGCTAGGGCAGCTATTGGCTACTGGCTATCAACTTCCTTATTTTAGTCCAGTGTACGTCATCACGTATGAATCCGTCTGACTTTTGTGTGATTGTATGTAGGCAAGTCCGTTCGTTAGAAAGTCTGCCACAAGTCCGCCAAAAGTCAGTTGAAAGTCTGTCGGACGGGCTGTCGGACTTTTGTAGCCGAAAAGTCCAACCGTGTGTACGCGGCATTATTGTTACAAAGGTCCACATACCTCCTAATGCAGCTATTGGACTCAGTGTCTAACAATACCATGGATGAATGTTGGATAAAATCAAGGCCAATGAACTCACCGGGGTGGATTTACTAAAGGCAAGTGGAAGTGCAGTTGCACAAATTTTTCCTAGAGCCTAGTGAATGTGGGGAAGCTTCAATTTGCAAAGAATACCCAATCACTTAAAAAATAAATAAAAAACATCATTTTTGTTTGCACATGATTGGATGATGGAAATCAGCTGAGCTTCACCGCATTCACTAAGCTCTGGGGAAAATAAATGCAATTGCACTTCTAAAGTGCACACACTGCATTTCAGTAAAACAGTGTCAGTTTGCATAGCAGTGTTGAATTATAACTGCCCTGGGCAATGTAGCTACAGTATAACTTCCCTTTGAGCCATATCAATATAAGATCTACCCCAACACACTCCTGCATCCTGATTGTTAACATTGTCTAACAGGAAAGGATGTGTCAGGATGGTAGCTGTGTAACCAGCAAACGTCTACCAAAAAATCCAAAAAGTGATACAGTTTTGAGTAGATGACATCGTCCAGTCCTATACCCATGCTGGAGCCATTAGAAGAGGATCTTATTTGCATAGATTTGTAATGGTTGCGTGTGTGTGGGTGAGTGGGGTAGGGTGGAGGGGGGGGCGGGCGGCTCGAGTCTTGCAGAACCAGAATATAACCACCATAAAGCTATAAGACTATCAATTTGTTGCATTTAAAGTGAATTCAATGTAGCCCCAGATACACATTATAGTACAAGACTTCCATTTTACATTATTATGTCTACAAGATTGCTATAAGTACCTTGAATGTATCCTTCTTGAGACAAAGGTAGATCTCACTTCTTCTGTGATTACTCTTGTGTGAAACACACAAAGGAGAAGCTTAGGAACGCTATGCTGTATAAGAGCTTCTGATAAGAATGCAATCATAATTAGTTATTATTTTCTGAAAAAGTCCCAGATTACAGCTGCTATTTAAGTTTATGTTGCATATCAGACAAAAGCATGGGACTTGATATTGTATTGTAAGAATCATGAAATAGAAAATGTAGTGTAATTATTACATCTTTCACAACAAGATTATCTTGAATATTGTGTTTATGTGTTTTCTCCTTTACATATAATAATACAGAGTAAATACTTAACAACAAGAGCAATTTCAGTGACTTCCATGATTTAAAAAATAGATAGATATTTAAATATTAATTCAAAGCATATTTATCTTTTAATTTGTATTGTTCTACAAAACAAAGAAACCAAGCAAAGAAAATGTCATAGAAATCTAGAGGGATAAGGGGTAGGACTTTTCTAGGCTCCAGATGAAAGCGGAACAGTTCCATGATGTCTTTAGCCATGGCTTTAATCTGTTGAAAAAATAATAACAATACGTTAAAAAATAAGCATGAGATTGAATTAATGACTGTAACAGATGTTATGTCACTTAAAAGGAAATGTATTTAACTATTTAGAGGATATCAAACAAAGATAACATTTATAATTCATAATTTATTACATGTTGACCATGACATTGGATTTTTAGGACTATGAATGCATTAGAAACTATTGTAGCTGATGGCTGTGGACTGTTAAAACCCTGTCTAAGTCAATTAAAACAGCCCTGTTCTCTCCTTTAGATCACTACTGTCTGTCTTATATGCTCGCCTTCGTACTAAGTTGTTGCCCATCATGTGACACTGTGCCTGCAAGCTCTTCCTTGGTGCCTCTCCCCATCTACCAATCTCTTCCATTTGCAAGCACTCACTGATAGCTTTGTGCCTAGACACCAGTCTTCTGGTATTACCAACACTGGTCATATCTTTCAATATCAACTGCTCTTATTTTGTGACTCTGAGCTTTTTATCATCCTGACTTGATTATGTTCCCACTGGCCATTATGAACAGCAGTGGAAGGGGAGGCCCACATTATGCTTCTGTTTCCTTGATGGCTGCTGAAGAATCCAATTTTTTGGGACTCCATGCTGTAGAATATGTTCCAGGCAAAATGTTCTCCCTGTTTAGAAAGTTTTTGACAACTCTCTACTGACTAAACCCTAATTTGCAGCACATTTCCTCACCAGAAAAGTGTAAAGCACACAAGCATGAACCTGCAGATGTGAATTTGTACCCACATAAACATATGTCCTGAGAGTATACACTCTTGCACATGCATTCACAAAATTGTGCCTTGTGGGGTCATGTGTTGTAGTGCAAAAATGAATGTGTACAGTACTTGAGGACCCCTTCACACAGGCTTTCCAATCAGTCAGTTTTTTTAGGCAGACCTGATCAGAAGCTCCATGCAACTCTATGGGCAGGCTGTTGTAAATGGACTTGTGTCTGTTTACACCCGCCTACCTCCGAGTCTGCCTAGGACCAGAAAAAAACCAAAAGGACAGGTTAGCCCCCGTCAGCTGTCAAAATGCAGACACAACTGAAAGGGCGTGGATGTCAAAAAATTGACATCCATCCTATTCAACTACAATTCAGCAGGGGATCCCCTGCTAAAAGGAGCAAAGTGGCTCCATGTGAAAGAGTCCTAAGTGTTCATATGTATAGTAATTTTCCTGTTGCCATCAATCATGGTCAAAGTGAAAGTAATGGGAATTGAGCACTGCTATTATCATTTGATAGTGTTGACCTGAGAAAGCAATGCTGTAAAAGCACTGGTATATGCTTACAAATACATTTTTCTTTGCACCTTGAGCCAAAAAGCAGAAGGAACTAAAATTCTACACTGCAGAACTAGACTCTGGAAAGGAAGCCCCCCCCCCCCCCCCAATTGTGAAGGGGATAAAGGGTCCATCTGCCAGAAAATCTTATTTCATTTCTAGGTACATGGTAGCGACATGAACAACACGGGTGTGTCTGGCAGAAATTACAAGCTTGAGTTTGAGGTTTGTCTACCTGAAACAGATATTTTGAGAACTCTCACCCTCTTTTGGATTTTTTTTGAAGAATGCAGTACCAACCATGACAAAAGCAGAAGGAACTAAAATTCTACACTGCAGAACTAGACTCTGGAAAGGAAGCCCCCCCCCCCCCCAATTGTGAAGGGGATAAAGGGTCCATCTGCCAGAAAATCTTATTTCATTTCTAGGTACATGGTAGCGACATGAACAACACGGGTGTGTCTGGCAGAAATTACAAGCTTGAGTTTGAGGTTTGTCTACCTGAAACAGATATTATGAGAACTCTCACCCTCTTTTGGATTTTTTTTGAAGAATGCAGTACCAACCATGACACTTTAGCTTCAGGTGTATAGGAGAATATGGCATAATATAAGAAACTAGAGCATGTTCCTATTCTGAACGTGATTCTTCTGTGCTCAGGAGAGGGAGGTTGAGGGAGGTTGAGGGTAGTTGAACCTCACCTAAACGCAGCAGCTCTTAAACTCTGCAAACAAAATGCCAAAAGCTCCTAAACTCAAGTTTAGGAGCTGCTAGTGTACATGAAGCCTAAGGTGGACTGGTCCTGCTAGCTCAAAAAAGAAACTGATGTCAGTATTCACATAATTAATGGGATTGATTTACCAAAACTGGATAATGCAAAATCTGGTGCAACCCTGCATAGAAATCAATCGGCTTCCAGTTTTTTTTTTCCAAAGCTTAATTAAACAAGCTGACATTAAAAGCTGATTGGCTATCATGCAAAGCTGCACCACATTTTGCACTCTCCATTATTAGTAAATTACCCCAATATTATTATGTTCATTCAGCTTGAACTACCCAGTGAATTTCAATCACATCGTACTAAAAGTGGATGTACATACTAGTGTAAAAGTCACAGACCCCTTTAGAGATGATTCATCTATCACTAAAGATGTATATCTTTTTTCCTTTTTGATGCCAAGAAACACCTCCCAGGGAACACATTTAACCCCTTGATCGCCCCCTAGTGTTTACCTCTTTCCTGCCAGTGACATTTATACAGTACAGTGCATTTTTATAGCACCGATCGCCGTATAAATGTCAATGGTCCCAAAAAAATGTCAAATGTCCACAATATCACAGTCCCACTAAAAAATGCCGATCACAGCCATTACTAGTAAAAAAAAAAATAATAATAAAAAGGCCGTAAATCTTTTCTCTATTTTGTAGACGCTATTACTTTTGCACAAACCAATCAATATACGCTTATTGCGATTTTACCAAAAATATGTAGGAGAATACATATTGGCCTAAACTGATGAAGACATTTGTTTTTTTACATTTATTTTTATTTTTTTGGATATATATTATAGCAAAAAGTAAAAAATATATATTTTTTTCCAAAATAGTTTTTTTGTTTATAGTGCAAAAAATAAAAACCATAGAGGTAATCAAATACCACCAAAAGAAAGCTCTATTTGTGGGGAAAAAAAGGACATCAATTTTGTTTGGGTACAGTGTTGCATGACAGTGCAATTGTTAGTTAAAGCGATGCAGTGCCGTATCGCAAAAAATGGTCTGGTCATTAAGGGGCAAATCTTCCGGTCCTTAAGTGGTTAAAGCAGGCTTTGAAAGGCTGCTTCTCCACCCAACTGTCCTTATAGAAAAAGTGTTCACAGCCTATTAAATATACTCACATAACAAGCATTCCAGACTAATTTCAGCAACAGGTGTCGGCTTCCCGCTGCAGTAGTGGGGTCTTGTGCTGTCATGCAGGAATGGTGTTTAGACACAACCTCAGACTGACTGCTTAAGTCGAACCAGCAAATAGAGGCTTTGCCTCAATACAATTCCTGTGTAATCACAGCAATCATATTAGTCATATGACCCCCTGACATGCCTAGTGCACAGTGTGTGTCCATGGAGCCCTATGGACAGGCGGATGTAAATAGACTTCTATCCGTGTATACCTGCCTACCTCCAAATCCATCCAGGTCTGGAAAAAAATGTAAACGGACAGTGGAGTCTGCTTACACTCGACTGCCCATAGAGCTGATTGAGGTCTGCCAGTGTCTGCTGGGCAGAAATTGAGTGGGCACGGATGTGACATCTGTTCTCTTTGGCTCTCATCAGCAAAGGGTCTGCTCACAGATCCCCTGCTGATCAGAGTGCACTCAGCTTCGTGTGATGTATAATGCAGAATGAGTGGGAGCCCTGAGCTTGTTTTCATGCAACAACTTTACAATTACAGTAAGATGGTCACTTGCCACTAAAAAAGCCCGCCGTCAAATGCCACTCAGTGATAGGGTTTTGATATGAGTCTGCAGGCAATTGATTTATTATGGTCTTTGTGCAGTCAAACCTCTCTGCTAATTATAAGCTGTATTTGCAGACACTCCCTAGTGCTTGCATTACCGCCTTAGCTCCAGCTCAGATTACCAAACATTAGATTCTCATGAGGAGCGTGCAACCTAGATTCCTTGCAAGAGCAATGTACAGTAGGGTTCTCCCTCTGGTGAGCATCTAATGCTGCCTCTGATCTGACAGGAAGCGGAGCTTAGATAGTAATGTGAACGATGGCGAGCAACTGTAAACACAGATGAAGCTTTGCTCACCTCATGCTGTGGGGCCTGGTTCCTAACAGGCCACGGACTAGTACCAGCCCAGGTCCATGTGTTGCAAAACATTTGTGTACAGAAAAATATTGAACAGGTGTTTATTATTACTGGCTCCTGATCGGCCAGCAAATTAAATTCAAAATACTAACCACAACATACAAAGCCATTCACAAGTCTTTCCCGAGCTACATCACCAGTCCTGTCTCCAAATATCACCGAAACCGTCCTCTCCACTCATCACAAGACCTCCTACTCTCAAGCTCCCTTGTCTCCTCCTCCCATGCTCATCCCCAGTATTTCTCCAGAGCCTCTCCCATCCTCTGTGACTCTCTACCTCAACCTGTCCCGGCTATCCCCTACTCTAGCTGCCTTCAGGCAATCCCTGAAAACTCCTCTCTTCAGGGAAGCCTATTACGCCTCCAACTAATCTTTTACCACTTCCATCAGCTCATTCCCCAAAGTTACAACCTTTTGTACCACTTGTCCCAACCTATTAGATTGTAAGCTCTTCTTGAGCCTCTTGTATTTTATTGTATTGTAACTGTATTGTCTCCCTTTAATATTGTAAAGCGCTGCATAAACTGTTGGCACTATATAAATCCTGTATAATAATAATAATATAGATAAAGAAGCAGAAGTTAGTTACCTGTTTTACTTTAGGAAACAATGAAGGTTTACCATGGCCTTATTTAAATGAGGGGGCATATGTCCTGTTTAGGATTGTTCCTCTAATAGTAGAACTGAACCTGAAGCACAGATAGAGAATGTAAACGAATGAAGAGAAAATATATAGGATAATTACAAAAGTGTATACCTGGCCTAATTTACTGTCATCAGTTCTTGGAATGGAAGGAAAGTCAGCAAAGGCCAGCTTAGGAGCCATCATTAGCCACTGCTTCAAGAAGCATGTGGCATGCCCTACTGACCTAGCTCATGTAGAAGCTTTTAAATATTAGTAGAGTGATGGGCATACTGCTTGATAAAACACTGATAATATCCTTCTCATCTCAGAAAGGGTTAAATTCATAGTCGCTTGGGTCCTCCTTTCCTGTATGGCCTTGACTTCTTGGGACAATTCTTTTTTGTGCAGAACCATTGCACAGAGCAGGTGAGTATACCATTTTATTTATTTATTTATGTCAACCTTTAGTACTACTTTAATATATTAATATTTAATATAATGTGCAGATACTTTTTTTCTCTTAAAATTGGTCATTGTGTCATGGTGAACCCAACTTGAATCCTAGGGCCAGCCTGTACATGATATTCAACTCCTCCCTAATGCCACGTACACACGGCATTAGGGAGGAGTTTTCAGCTACAAAAGTCCGACAGCCCGTCAGACAGACTTTCAACAGACTTTTAACGGACTTTTAGCGGACTTTCAACAGACTTTCTAACAACCGGACTTGCCTACACACGATCACACAAAAGTCCGACGGATTCGTACGTGATGACGTACACCAGACTAATATAAGGAAGTTGATAGCCAGTAGCCAATAGCTGCCCTAGCGTGGGTTTTTGTTCGTCGGACTAGCATACAGACGAGCGGATTTCTGGGTCTGGCGGAGTTACGACGTAAAGATTTGAAGCAAGTTCCAAATCTAAAGTCCGTCAGATTTGCGACTGGAAAAGTCAGTTGAAGGTCCAGTGAAGCCCACACACGATCAGATTGTCCGCCGGATTCGGTCCGTCGGCGTCCGCCGAACAAGTCCGGTCGAAAAGTCCAACCGTGTGTACGCGGCATAAGTCAAGAATGAGCCCTTCCTCTTCCTAGCAATAATCCTGGCACCTAACATGCAGTTGTCAAATGGCAGATCCTCTGCTGCCCACTGCTGGCTCTAGTGCCATGATGGACTGAGTAGAACTAAACTTCACAAAAATATTTTTTGTTCTGTGAAGCACTGTATCACATTTAACACAGTTTCACATCTACTCTCCCTCCACTGTGCAAATCCTGTAAACTTGTCATATGAACGTCTTGTGAATGTGTGCATGCTCCAGTAGGCCAACTTGGGAGTGCACAGGAAAGAGTGGCAACACCTTAGCAGAACTAAGTAAGCATTGCCACCCAAAAAATGGACGTGCCCCGAATACACATTATGTATATTACCAATAGGTATGGTTTAACTGAAATCAGGAAATATAAAAAGGACTAAATTGTTTGCATTTCAGGACAATGTGCATCAACAAATTTGGTTTAGGTGTTTAGATTTATATTTTAATCTCAACATGGGCAGATGTCTAGGCCCTATGTGCCCTCTAGTCCTAGGATTCAAAGGGCTCCAGACTAATGTAGTTGCAGGCATCACATTGTTTCTGCACTTCAGCAAAACATTTGGAAAATGTTTAACCACTTCAATACAGGGCACTTTCCTCCCTTCCTGCCCAGGCAAATTTTCAGCTTTCAGCACTGTTGCTTTTTAAATGACAATTGTGTGGACATGCTACACTGTACCCAAACAAAATTGTTATCATTTTGTTCCCACAAATAGAGCTTTCTTTTGGTGGTATTTGATCACCTCTGCGGTTTTTATTTTTTGCACTAAAAACAACAAAAGACCGAAAATTTTGAAAAAAAAAAGGTTTTTCTTTGTTTCTGTTATAAAATTTTGTAAATAAGTAAGTTTTCTCTTTCACTGATGGGCACTGATGAGGCTGCACTGACAGGCACTGATAAGGTGGCACTGATGAGGTGGCACTGATGGGCACTAGGGATGAGCTTCGTGTTCGAGTCGAACCCATGTTCGACTCGAACATCGGCTGTTCGGTCGTTCGCCGAATTGCGAACGATATGGGCCGTTCGCGCCAAATTCGTGTGGCGCGTCACGGCCCATAATTCACTGCGGCATCGCAGTGCATTGCTGGCTGATGATTGGCCAAGCATGCACTATGACCCGCATGCTTGGCCAATCACAGCGCCGTCAGTAGAGAGAGCTGTAATTGGCCAAAGCCAGGGTGGCTTTGGCCAATTATGGCTCAGGGGATTTAGTACACACCCCACACTATATAAGGCCGCCTGCACGGCGGCCCTGTGTAGTGTGTGTTCCGGTGTGCTGAGAGATAGAGAGAGAGAGAGACAGTGTCATTTGATTTGAGTTAGATAGATTAGGCAGAACAGTCAGTCAGTTAGCTGCACTTACAGTGTATTGTGTATATATATGCATCCCAGGTGTTGCATATATATATATACACTGTATTCAGTTTAGCTAGATCCGTTCCTGTTATCTTCTATCTAGACTATTTACATTTAGTGCAGTGTGTCCTGCTCACAGTGTTCAGCTAGATCCGTTCCTGCTATTTACATTCAGTGCAGTGCGTCCTGCTCACAGTGTTCAGCTAGATCCGTTCCTGGTATTTACATTTAGTGCAGTGCGTCCTGCTCACAGTGTTCAGCTAGATCCGTTCCTGCTATTTACATTCAGTGCAGTGCGTCCTGCTCACAGTGTTCAGCTAGATCCGTTCCTGGTATTTACATTTAGTGCAGTGCGTCCTGCTCACAGTGTTCAGCTAGATCCGTTCCTGCTATTTACATTCAGTGCAGTGCGTCCTGCTCACAGTGTTCAGCTAGATCCGTTCCTGCTATTTACATTCAGTGCAGTGCGTCCTGCTCACAGTGTTCAGCTAGATCCGTTCCTGGTATTTACATTTAGTGCAGTGCGTCCTGCTCACAGTGTTCAGCTAGATCCGTTCCTGCTATTTACATTCAGTGCAGTGCGTCCTGCTCACAGTGTTCAGCTAGATCCGTTCCTGGTATTTACATTTAGTGCAGTGCGTCCTGCTCACAGTGTTCAGCTAGATCCGTTCCTGCTATTTACATTCAGTGCAGTGCGTCCTGCTCACAGTGTTCAGCTAGATCCGTTCCTGCTATTTACATTCAGTGCAGTGCGTCCTGCTCACAGTGTTCAGCTAGATCCGTTCCTGGTATTTACATTTAGTGCAGTGCGTCCTGCTCACAGTGTTCAGCTACATCCGTTCCTGCTATTTACATTCAGTGCAGTGCGTCCTGCTCACAGTGTTCAGCTAGATCCGTTCCTGCTATTTACATTCAGTGCAGTGCGTCCTGCTCACAGTGTTCAGCTAGATCCGTTCCTGGTATTTACATTTAGTGCAGTGCGTCCTGCTCACAGTGTTCAGCTAGATCCGTTCCTGCTATTTACATTCAGTGCAGTGCGTCCTGCTCACAGTGTTCAGCTAGATCCGTTCCTGGTATTTACATTTAGTGCAGTGCGTCCTGCTCACAGTGTTCAGCTAGATCCGTTCCTGCTATTTACATTCAGTGCAGTGCGTCCTGCTCACAGTGTTCAGCTAGATCCGTTCCTGCTATTTACATTCAGTGCAGTGCGTCCTGCTCACAGTGTTCAGCTAGATCCGTTCCTGTTATCTTCCTACTGACAGGCAGGCTTGTCTGGTTACAGTATATAAAGCTACCTGAAGAAAATTACAGGTGTTCTTTTTGATCCTATTAGTACCACGGTCAGGCAGCTAGACTATTTACATTTAGTACAGTGTGTCCTGCTCACAGTGTTCAGCTAGATCCGTTCCTGTTATCTTCCTACTGACAGGCAGGCTTGTCTGGTTACAGTATATAAAGCTACCTTAAGAAAATTACAGGTGTTCTTTTTGATCCTATTAGTACCACGGTCAGGCAGCTAGACTATTTACATTTAGTACAGTGCGTCCTGCTCACAGTGTTCAGCTAGATCCGTTCCTGTTATCTTCCTACTGACAGGCAGGCTTGTCTGGTTACAGTATATAAAGCTACCTGAAGAAAATTACAGGTGTTCTTTTTGATCCTATTAGTACCACGGTCAGGCAGCTAGACTATTTACATTTAGTACAGTGTGTCCTGCTCACAGTGTTCAGCTAGATCCGTTCCTGTTATCTTCCTACTGACAGGCAGGCTTGTCTGGTTACAGTATATAAAGCTACCTTAAGAAAATTACAGGTGTTCTTTTTGATCCTATTAGTACCACGGTCAGGCAGCTAGACTATTTACATTTAGTACAGTGCGTCCTGCTCACAGTGTTCAGCTAGATCCGTTCCTGTTATCTTCCTACTGACAGGCAGGCTTGTCTGGTTACAGTATATAAAGCTACCTTAAGAAAATTACAGGTGTTCTATCCCAGCTTAGTGCAGCTACAGGCCATTAGTATGTCTGGAAGGCCAAGAAGGAGAGGCAGACAGTCACAAGCCAATAAGAGAGGGCAAGCAGGCTCTGTGTCTAGTGCTGGTCGTGGAGACGGTGCATCCTCATCAGCACGTGGCCATGGGACACGCTTGGCCTTTTTTTCGGCAGCTGGCCGTGTTGAGCCGCAACATGCGGAAGACTTGGTCGAGTGGATGACCAAGCCGTCCTCATCCTCCTCATCCTCTCTCACCCATGCCCAGGGTGCTTTGTCTGGCAAAGCAGCGGCCTCTTCCCTCAGCTCAATGTCATCAGTGACTCCTTCCCTAGCTCCACCATGTCCTCATGAGGATTCCCTCGAACTGTTTGACCACAGTGTTGGGTACATGCTCCAGGAGGATGCCCAGCGTTTGGAAGGCTCTGATGATGATACTGAGCTCAATGAAGGCAGTAACATGAGCACGGACAGAGGGGGTGCCCAAGAAGGACAGCAATCTGGCAGTCATGCTCCCCCTGCTGCAGCATACTGCCAGGTTTGCTCCAGTGATGAGGAGGGAGGGGATGATGAGGTCACTGACTCAAGGTGGGTGCCTGATAGGAGAGAGGAGGAGGAGGAGGAGGAGGAGGAGGTGGCACATCACCAACTAGGCAGGATGCCCTCCAGGGGCCAGCCTAAGGGCAGCACATTGACTGCATCACACCCCAAAGCTCCACATGTGCAGGGCGCTGCAGTCTCTGCGCGTTATTCAAAAAGTTCTTTGGTGTGGGCCTTTTTTGAGACGAGTGCATCAGATCGCACCGCTGCTATTTGCAACATATGTCTCAAGCGTATCTCGCGTGGCCAAAACATCTCCCGCTTGGGTACCACATGCTTGACCAGACATATGTTGACCTGCCATGCAGTTCGTTGGCAAGCGTATCTAAAAGACCCACACCAAAGAACAAAGACGATCTCTCCTTGCTCCTCATCAGCTGAGATTTCCAACCCCACTAGACCTTCAGTCCTCTCTGAGACCTGCAGTGAGAGGAATGAAGGTGTAGAATTAGGTGTGTCACAGCCAAGTACTTGTGGGCAATCTGCTTTTGGTACACCGACGTCAGATTGTACCAGGCAAATTTCCCTGCCCCAGCTGCTGCACCGCCGAAAGAAGTTTGCTCCCAGCCATCCACATGCCCAGCGGTTGAATGCTAGCTTGGCAAAATTGCTAGCACTTCAACTGCTGCCTTTTCAGTTGGTAGACTCTGCCCCCTTCCGTGAGTTTGTGGAATGTGCGGTTCCTCAGTGGCAGGTACCCAAACGCCACTTTTTCTCACGGAAGGCGATTCCGGCTCTCTACCGGCATGTGGAAGGCAATGTCCATGCCTCGCTGGACAGGGCGGTCAGCGGTAAGGTGCATATTACCGCTGACTCATGGTCCAGCAGGCATGGACAGGGACGTTACTTAAGTTTCACGGCGCATTGGGTGACTCTGCTGGCAGCTGGGAAGGATGCAGGACAAGGTGCAGTAGTGTTGGAGGTTGTTCCGCCACCACGCCTCCAAAATGCTGATTGTGACACACCTCTCTCCTCCACCCCCTCCTCTTCTTCTTCCTCCATGGCCTCTTCCTCGGAACCAGCGGTGCTCCGTAGGCGTTCAAGGGGCTACGCAAGTACGCAGGCCAAAAGATGCCATGCGGTGCTTGAGCTGGTGTGCTTGGGGGAGAGGAGCCACACTGGGGCAGAGGTTCTGTCAGCTCTGCAGGGGCAGGTTCAGAGGTGGTTGACGCCACGCCAACTTAAGGCAGGAATGGTGGTTTGCGACAATGGCACCAACCTCCTCTCTGCCCTCCAACAGGGACAACTGACCCATGTGCCCTGTTTGGCTCACGTCCTTAACTTGGTGGTGCAGCGGTTCTTGGGCAGGTACCCGGGCTTACAGGATGTCCTGAGGCAGGCCAGGAAAGTCTCTGTGCATTTCCGCCGGTCATATAATGCCAGTGCTCGGCTGACGGACCTCCAAAAGGAGTTTAACCTGCCCAAGAACCGCCTAATCTGTGACATGCCCACCAGGTGGAACTCGACGTTGGCCATGCTGCAGCGGCTGCACACGCAGCAGAGGGCCATCAATGAGTACCTGTGCGACTATGGCACCAGGACAGGGTCAGGGGACCTTGGTTTTTTTTCCCCACGCCAGTGGGCCATGATCAGGGATGCATGCACTGTCCTGTCACCATTCGAGGAGGCCACGAGGATGGTGAGCACTGACAGTGCATGCATCAGTGACACTGTCCCCCTTGTCCACCTGTTGGAGCACACGCTGCGTGGAATAATGGACAGGGCACTTGAGGCAGAACAGAGGCAGGAAGAGGAGGACTTCCTTAGCTCTCAAGGCCCCCTTTATCCAGACAGTGTTCCTGCGTGCCCGCCGATCACACAGGAAGAGGACGAGGAGGAGGAGGAGGAGGAGGAGGAAGATTGTGTCAGTATGGAGGTGGAGCCTGGCACTCAGCATCAGCAGTCTTTAAGGGATCAGTCCCAAGGAACACATGGACTTGTACGTGGCTGGGAGGAGGTGGCTGCGGACGTTGTTGTCCTTAGTGACCCAGAGGACTCCGGACCGAATGCCTCAGCAAACCTACGCTGCATGGCCTCCCTGATCCTGCAAAGCCTGCGTAAGGATCCTCGTATTCGTGGTATCAAGGAGAAGGACCAATACTGGCTGGCAACCCTCCTTGATCCACGTTACAAGGGTAAGGTTGCGGACCTTATCTTGCCATCGCAGAGGGAGCAGAGGATGAAACATCTTCGGGAGGCCTTGCAGAAAGGTCTGTGCAACGCGTTCCCAGAGACTGGGAGGTTACAAACTCCTGTTTCTGGACAACGTGTTGCTGAGGCTTCGGTCAGTCAAAGAAGGAGCGGTGGAGAAGGTGGCCGTCTGACCGATGCGTTCAGACAATTTTTTGGTCCGCAGCCCCAAGGTATGATCGGTTCCAGCAACCATCGCCAGCGTCTGTTTTACATGGTGCAGGAATACCTAGGGGCAAGATCAGACTTGGACACCTTTCCCACCGAAAATCCTCTGGGTTACTGGGTCTTGAGGATGGATCACTGGCCAGAGCTTGCACAGTATGCAATTGAGCTACTGGCCTGTCCTGCATCCAGCGTTCTTTCGGAACGCACATTCAGTGCTGCTGGAGGCGTGGTAACCGATCACAGGGTGCGTCTGTCCACCGACTCGGTCGATCGGCTGACCTTCATAAAAATGAATCAGTCTTGGATCACCACCAGCTACCAAGCACCTGATGCAGATGTAACCGAATAATTTTTTTTGAAATCTCAGATCCCTTCAAAGACTGCCTATGCTGATGCTGAGTGACTATCCCTGAGTAATTATCCTCTTCCTCCTCAATCATCACGCTGATAGCTTGTAAGAACATTTTTGGTTCTGGGCGCCACCACCAGTGCCTAAGGCACAATTTTTCAGCCCCTGTTTAACAGGGGCGTGTAATTACAATTTTTGATGTAATACTTTGCAGCAGGGCTCGTTCCTGCATTCCAACTAGAGTGTCTGTGAGGGGTTGCAGTGTTGTGGCACCAGCACCAGTGCCTAAGACCCAATTTTTCAGCCCCTGTCTAACAGGGGCGTGTAATTACAATTTTTGATGCAATACTTTGCTGCAGGGCTCGTTCCTGCGTTCCAACTAGAGTGTCTGTGAGGGGTTGCAGTGTTGTGGCACCAGCACCAGTGTGCAGTGTTGTGGCACCAGCCTAAGGCCTAATTTTTCAGCTCCTGTTCAACAGGGGCATGTAATTACAATTCTTGATCTAATATTTCACAGCAGGGCCCTGTGAGGGCTTACAGTGTTTTGGCCACAGCAACACCTAAGGCCCAAATTTCTGCTGAGTATATAGGGCAGGACCCTACTTTCAAACATCTAACTTACAAACGACTCCTACTTGCAAACGGAAGGAGACAACAGGAAGTGAGATGAAATCTACCCCTAAGGAAGGGAAATTCTCTCCTGTAAGAGTTAATATGGGAAAACAATTTCTCCTTTCCACTGATGCTTTCCAATCCTTGTTCCACAAAAAAACCCAAATTTTCAAAAAACATTTTTCATTGGGACAAAAAAGTGAGGTGAAATCTTCTGAAGAGGAGGAAAGACGCAAAACAAATGTCACAGGGGTGATAACCCTTCCCTATGTTTTCCAAAAAGCTTAGAAAAGATTTTTTGGCTGGAGCTAAACACATTAAAATGTTCAAAATTACAAACAGATTCTACTTAACAACAAACCTACAGTCCCTGTCTTGTTTGCACCGCCTGAATACTGCTGTTCAGAGTATATAGGGACCTTTCCTTATTTTAATTTGGGTGCGGGGTTCCCCTTAATATCCATACAAGACCCAAAGGGCCTGGTAATGGACTGGGGGGTACCCATGCCGTTTGTCTCACTGATTTTCATCCATATTGCCATGACCCGACATGACATTAAACCCGCAAGCAGTTTTAAATGAGATTTTTTCCTTTAAAAATGACATTTGGTGCAGGGACTGTTCTAAACATGGGAAACACGCGTCACTTTACAGGCATACTATAGACACCCCCCAGGTACGATATTTAAAGGAATATTTCACTTTTTTTTTTTTACTTTAAGCATCATTAAAATCACTGCTCCCGAAAAAACGGCCGTTTTTAAAAGTTTTTTTTGCATTGATACATGTCCCCTGGGGTAGGACCCGGGTCCCCAAACCCTTTTTAGGACAATACCATGCAAATTAGCCTTTAAAATGAGCACTTTTGATTTCGAACGTTCGAGTCCCATAGACGTCAATGGGGTTCTAACGTTCGTGCGAACTTGCGGTCCGTTCGCGGGTTCTGGTGCGAACCGAACCGGGGGGTGTTCGGCTCATCCCTAATGGGCACTAATATGCAGCACTGATGGGCACTGATAGGTGGCACTGGTAGGTGGCACTGATATGCAGCACTGATGGGCATTGATAGGCAGCACAGATGGGCACTCATAGGTGACACTGATGGGTACTGATAGACAACACTAATGGGCACTGAAAGGCTGCACTGATGGGTAATTGTAGGTGGCACTGATTGGCACTGATGGGCGGCACTGATGGACACTGATGGATAGCACTGATGGTCACTGATGGGTGACACTGATAGGCATCACTGATGAGGAGGCACTGACAGGCATTACTGATGGGCACTGATTGGCATCATTTATGGGCACTTATTGGAATCCCTGCTGGTCATGGGTGTGCATACCTGGTGATCATGGGTGGGTATCAATGGTGGACATCTCTGGTGGTCCTGGGTGGCATCCCTGGTGGTCCTGCGTGGGCATCCTCGGGGGGGAGCTGCACTGATAATCAATCAGCACAGACCCCCCTGTCAGGAGAGCAGCCATCGGCTCTCCTCTACTCGCGCCTGTCAAACGCGATAGAGGACAAGCTGCTACACAGCTTTTCCTGTTTACACTGTGATCAGCTGTGACTGGACACAGCTGATCATATGATAAAGAGCCACTGTCAGAGGCTCTTTACCTAGACTGGAGTTGCCGTGTGTCAGACCACACCACCAAGTGCCGCGTTGCACGCCCCCACGGGCGCGTGATGGTGGCATATCCTTCTGGATGTCATATGACGTTCAGTCATATGACGTTCAGTCGGGATAACTTTGCGCATGTCATATTACTATATGGTGGGTGGGAAGTAAAGTGTACATTCCTATCTTCTAGCATCTGTATACAAGAAATCTATTGCTTAGTTTATATCAAAACATCTGACTTACTGATACGCATGGTGGTAAAACTGTAGTCCACCAATGGGCATTGCTGCAATCCTTTGCTGGTAGGAACTATTTAGTCTTATGTGTTGTAAGTTATTCACTTGCGGTACAAAAGTTGAATAACAAAAACAATCGCCAACATGTTGAAGGGTGACTGGATAAAACTGTCAATAGCACAAGAAAAAAAAAATTAAATGTTTAATTAAAGCAGAACTTTATCCATAACAACTTGATAAAAAATAATGTTCTTTAGCAAGGAACATACATTCCACATTAATAATTATCCTACTAAAATGAGTGTGTGCTGTAAATTGACCTTCCAGCATTGCTCCTGTTTCTTCTTGCTGAAGCCCAGAGCACATGAACAGCAGTAAATCACAAAGTGGAATTAAACCCATTAATTTAACGGTTTCAAAAAACAGTTACATTTCTAGAATGCTGGGATTGCTAACTGTCACATTTGCTTGTGTCCTCATCCAAACTGTCAAACCATCAAATGGCTGGAATCATAACTGATCAGTTGCAGATCAAACAGAAGCAGCTTCCTTGGTTGTAAAGGATAGGAGGGTTTAATTCCGCTTTAAAGGTGTCAGCAGATTGGCCTCTACAAATTCAGCAGTGCCTAAAAATGCCTAAAAATAGAAAGCAACTGAGCATGCACAGAGCAGGGTGAGACACTGGACACTGGATTTCTAAAAGTATAGACACTGTTATTTTTAATGTTTTACATAGCTATACCTGCAAAAGGGGCCAGCCTGAAGTGATCTAGCAGGACTTCATTTTATGGCTAAAGTTCCACTTTTAATTAAAAATAAATAAATATCATTAGAGCCACCGAAGATGAGCTAAAGGTGGTTTCAAGCTATGGTATATTTTTACATAACCTCATCAGTCCAACTTTGACCAATGTAACTAAGTATATAACATTCTTGTCCAATGATCCTGGAAGCTGGAAATTACTAGAGTTGACACAGCTGTTCCAGTGATCTCCACTTGCTTCCAAGTTTTCATTTTTTGAATGAATCACCTCCCTGCCTCTCCACCTTATTGATTCAGAAAATGCAAAGCATTCTCTGAATGGCTCCCATTCTGAACAACAACCTTCTGTATTCACAATGTATCAGGCTGGCTGCTCAGCTTGTGACCCCAAAAAAAGTGCAGATCACTGAAGTAGTGGTGTCTAACCCAGTGATTTCCAGGGGCATCAGTCAGGTATGGTATATTCATAGTTACATAGAAAAACATAACGTTATTAGTCTGCAACAACAGTAATGTATTTTATGTTTACTATACTTTTTCTGAATATTTTACCTGGAGTCATAGAAAATCTACACATGAACCAGGCAAAGTGCAAAGACAATTTAATTTTGGCACACCAAAAAGCTGAAACTTTGGAAATTGTGCATGTTATGCGGAGATTAACTGCATTTATTGGCTTTTCTTTTGCCCTAACATATATTTAAAAAAACTAAATTAATTTATTGTAAGTCCTAAAGTGCTATCTATCAAACTAGCCATGTAAATGGATGCAGTACAGTGCATCTAAAAAAGGTAATGTCTGTTAATTGATCAGTTAAGGTGCCTTGGCTGTTCATTCATAATAAATGGACCACCCTAAGGCTCCATGCACACTGGAGACCTAAACCCTATTGAGCATCTGAGGGGCATTCTCAAATAGAAGGTGGAGGAGCGCAAGGTCTCTAACATCCACCAGCTCCGTGATGTCATCATGGAGGAGTGAAAGAGGACTCCAGTGGCAACCTGTGAAGCTCTGGTGAACTCCATGCCCATGAGGGTAAAAGCAGGGCTTAAAAATAATGGTGGCCACACAAAATATTGACACTTTGGGCCCAATTTGGACATTTTTACTTAGGGGTGTACTCACTTTTGTTGCCAGCGGTTTAGACATTAATGACTGTGTTAAATTATTTTGAGGGGACAGCAAATTTACACTGTTATACAAGCTGTACACTCACTACTTTACATTGTAGCAAAGTGTCATTTCTTCAGTGTTGTCACATGAAAAGATATGATAAAATATTTACAAAAATGTGAGGGGTGTAATCAATTTTGTGAGATCCTGTATATATCGATACACAGTAAAAATATATACACTATCAGGGGCGGACTGACCAGTCGGTCCATTCGGACATGGACCGAGGGCCCGACCGCTGAAGGGGGCCCATCAGCGCCACCTGCTGGAACCAGCTTGGGGTCCAGGGACAAAAAACTTGCGGCCGCGGGCCCCCGGCGACAATCTTTTGTGCTGCCTCGGAGGGTGAGGGGTGAGGGCGAGCGTCGCTGGGTCACATAGAGCAGTGATTTCCTTTTTACCCAGCGTCCGCTGTCATCGGATGTCCCGCCTCCTGCACTGGCTCTTTTGATAGACATCACACAGGAGGCGGGACATCTGATGACAACGGACGCTGGGTAAAAGGGAGATCCCCGCTCTGTGTTACCTGGTGGCTCTCCTCTCTAACCCCCATACACCGATCAGACTGCATGGAGGGGACACTGGTGAGGCTGCATGGAGGGGACACTGGTGAGGCTGCATGGAGGGGACACTGATCAGACTGCATGGAGGGGACACTGGTGAGGCTGCATGGAGGGGACACTGATCAGGCTGCATGGAGGGGACACTGGTGAGGCTGCATGGAGGGGACACTGATCAGGCTGCATGGAGGGGACACTGGTGAGGCTGCAAGGAGGGGACACTGGTGAGGCTGCATGGAGGGGACACTGACGAGGTTGCATGGAGGGGACACTGGCAAGGCTGCATGGAGGGGACACTGATCAGGCTGCATGGAGGGGACACTGATCAGGCTGCATTGAGGGGACACTGGTGAGGCTGCATGGAGGGGACACTGACGAGGCTGCATGGAGGGGAGACTGGCAAGGCTGCATGGAGGGGACACTAGTGAGGCTGCACAGAGGGGCCACTGGTGAGGCTGCACAGAGGGGCCACTGGTGAGGCTGCACAGAGGGGCCACTGGTGAGGCTGCACGGAGGGGGCACTGGTGAGGCTGCATGGAGGGGGCACTGGTGAGGCTGCACTGAGGGGACACTGGCGAGGCTGCATTGATGGACACTGATGAGGCTGCATTGATGGGCGCTATTTCTAACATAGACTCTCAAATGGACACAGAGTGGACATGCACACCACGTCATTATGTGTTGCACCGTGCGCATCCGTGCACTGGGCCTGCTGCAAACCTCCTAGTTCTACTGTCCCGTATAGGGCAAAGGCGGCCGACTCCCTCCAAGTCTCTCCCTCGCCTCGGCAAACAGTGCCCGGTACGGTGGAACGAGGAGAGGACACATCAGCCAGCCACAGCAGGGCCAGGGCACCAGCCAACTGTAACCCACCCACCCACGGTGACGCACCCACACCATGGAGCCAGCCAGCCACAGCAGGGTGCCAGCCACAGAGGACACGGGAGCCAGCCAGCCACAGAGGACGCAGGAGCCAGCCAGCCACAGAGAACGCAGGAGCCAGCCACCGAGGACGATGGAGGTGGCTGGCAGAGGTGGACCATGAGCTGGGTCTGACAGGGGGCCCTTGCTTTATTTGGTCCGGGGGCCCTGGGTGTTGTCAGTCCGCCCCTGTACACTATAATACTAAAGGTATTGGGACGCCTGCCTTTACACACTCATAAACTTTAATGGCATTCCAGTCTTTTTTTTTTTTTTTTACAATTGAAAGACCTTTTATTAAAGAAATCACATGTCAGTAACATACATAAAAATGCAAGTACACATGTTCACAACACAGAGGAAACTGTACAAGGGGAGACCATTCCTATACAACTAAGAGAACAGACTACTTATTTGGAGCATCTGATAAAGGTCAGGCTCACATCATCACCTGAACAAGTGGGTCCTGGACAGACATTGTCGGGTCTCGTATCGAAAAAGAGGGGGGGTCCAAGGGAATGGAGGGTAGGAGAGGGAAGAAGCAGAATGATAGAACAGAGGGGGGGAGGGGACCTGAGGATTAAGGAAGAGATTACTAAAAAGGGGAGGGAGTAAGCAGGAGGGGAGAGGGAGGAGAACCGTAATCATGCCAGGGGAGACCCAGTCAAGTAGCATGTTCAATTCTATGGGTCCACCTCTGGGCTAAGTGGAGAAATCTCTATTTGCAGGGAGCCCCAAGAGTCTATCCAGGAGGACCAGATCTTGTCAAATTTACTCGGACAGTTTCTATTAAAGTACGAGATTCTATACAAAGGTAGGACATTTTTCAGGGTATTTCTCCAGGAGACAAGGGAGGGTGGCAGCGTAGCCTTCCATTTCAGCAAAATCTCTCTACTGACCATAGGCGTGCGCACAGGGTGTGCCGGGTGTGCCTGGGCACACCCTAATCACCTCATGTGCATTAGCATTATTCAGGAGCAGCACCAGGTGGGTAGTTGGGGGTGCCAGTGGCCAGTGTAAATGCCCCCATTATATTAAAGTCTAGGTTCAACTTTAGGAACATTTTACACTCGTATTTAGGGTGTACTGTAATATGCTCTCAATCAGCTGTCTCCCACCATCAGAGCCCCCTTCCTGTGACACAAGGTGGCGTTCATGTGTGTTTGAACTTTGGGGTGCACACCCTAATGTAATAGGCTGCGCACACCTATGCTACTGACATAGTATGTAGCGTATATTATTAATAGTTTGGTACATTTCTGCACAGTGGGGTCTGAGATTACATTTAGCAATGTGACCTCAGGGGTTAGTGCAAGGGTAGTTCCTGTAGCCTGATTAATATCCGCAAGGGCCTTCTCCCAAAACTCCTGCAAAAGGGGGCATGACAAAATCATATTTAGAAAAGAAGCCTACATGTTCCCGCAGTTAGGATATGATGAGGACCTATCAGGGTAAATAGCAGCTAGTCTCTGAGGTGTATAGTAAGCTCTATGCAGAAACTTCAATTGAATAAAGCGATCTCCTGCAGAGATCAAATTTGTGACGTAGGAAGAGACACAGCCCTCCCAGTCCTCCTCAGTTAAGGAAGGGATATCTTGTTGCCACTTCAAAAAGACCTTGGTCAGTTTAGAGGACAGAGCTATTGTGAGGTGGAAGTACAGTGAGGACAGGGGAGCATGCAGAACTTTTGACGACAAAAGGCTTTCTACTGGCTCTGGCTCAAGCGTGACTCCACCAGGAAACTGGTGTTGAAAGGCATGCCTCACCTGCAGGTACCTGAAGAACGTCCAATTGGGAAGGTTATAAGCTATCTTGAGTTCTGGAAAAGTACTTAGCCTACCCTCTGTCACCAGGTGTTTCAACCTCACCCCCCCTTTAGAGGCCGATACTTGAGGGTCGGGTATGCTACACAGGTGAGGGAGGTTGGGGTTGCCCCACAGGGGCACATGAGGTGAGCATGTTTCTGGGGGGCGACACTGTGCCTTGACCCGGTTCCACACTGTTATTGCCATACGCATCAAGGTAGTTATCATAGAGTGGGCCCTTACCCCTCAATATACTAGATTACTCAGCGTAGAGTATGACCCCATAATCGTTGTTTCCAAAGTCACCGTGGGGTTGTCCCTAGGTTGGGATTACCACCAACGGACCGTCACCAGGACTGCCGCCCAATAATACTTTTGGAAGTTGGGGAGAGCAAGTCCACCTTGGCTTACTGGTAGTTGTAGCGTGGATATCACCAGTCTGGGCACTCTCCCTAGCCAGATAAAGGAAATAACAATAGATTTAAATTTATTAAAGAATGACACCAGAAGCAAAACTGGGCAATTTCTAAAGAAATAAAGAAACTTGGGGAGGAAGATCATTTTTATAAAATTCACCCTGCCAACTAGGGTAAAAAGGAGTGACTTCCAGCTCGTACACTGCCACGAAAACGAGGTCAGCATGGGAAGCAGGTTCAGGTCGAAGTACAAGGTGACTGGTCCGCCCAGGCGTATCCCTAGATATTTAAATCTGTCAACCCATACCAGCGAGGTCTGAATGGCCGGCCTAGGATGTGCAAGAAGTAAGGGATAGATCAGGGATTTGTCCCAGTTGACCTTGACTCCAGAATATGATCCAAAGTCATTGATTATCTGTAGGGCTGCTGGGAGGGAGGAGGAGACATCCGTTAAAAACAGGAGAGTGTCATCAACATACAAGGATATTTTCTCTTCCACCATCCACACTTGGATCCCCCAGACTGCGGACGCAGCTCGTATCCTTGAGGCCAGGGGCTCCATGGCTAGCAAAAACAACTCCGGCAAGAGCAGGCCTGGTGCCTCTACCCAGGGGGAAAGCCGGCGAGAGAGAGTTTTGGTACGCTGGGAGAAGCATACATTAGACGCAGACATTTTTTAAATACAGGCCCAAATCTAAATTTTTGTTTTGAAGGACAGCCCAGAGGTACTCCCACTCCACCGAGTGAAATGCTTTCTCGGCGTCCAGGGTTACCATCGCCCTCCGTAGCCTTATCTACATGTATCAACAATTTGAAAATGTTTATGTCGGTTCCTCTGCTCGGCATGAACCCAGATTGGTCAGGGTGTATCAGGGCCGTAATTACAGAGTTTAAGCAGCCAGCCAGAACTTTAGCAAAAAATTTTAGATCTACATTCAGGAGTGATATAGACCGGTGTGAGGAACATAGTTCAGAGCCCTTGCCAGGCTTTGGGAGGACCACCACCACCACCTCAGACATAGATGGGGGCAAGGAGCCCTCCTCCAAGGCCTTCAGTAGCATCTCACGGTATTTGGGGAGCAGGTCGTCAGCATAATGTTTAAAGAATTCTGCCCTAAACCCATCCGGGCCCAGCGTCTTCCCAGCTTGCAGAGATTTCACCACTAGTTGAATTTCCTTAAGGGTAAGTGGACTATCTAGCCTCTCCATGGTTGAGTCTGTAAGACATGGCAGGTAAGCTAAGGCCAGGTATGTATGCAATTCTCCTTCAGTGTACGTCACTCGGGAGCTATAGAGCTCCTGATAAGAGGATGCAAACTGAGCATTAATCTGCGAGGGATCTACCATAACATCCCTAGTAGGGGATCGGATATGGGATATGGACACTGGGGTGGAGTGTTCTGGCAACAACCAGGCCAACAGTTGACCACTCCTTTCCCCTTGTTCAAAGATCTGTTGACTCTGATGGAGCAGGTGAATTTTCGTGACAGATATATGGATAAGGGAGACATCCCGCAGAGCTGCCTGGAGAGAGGAATACACCAGAGGGTCTCTATCCCTAGCATAAATAGTCTCCAGGGCCATAGCTTTATTTTCCTTTACTTCCTGCAGCTCCTTACTGGAAACCCTATGCACCCTCCCAATATGGTCCTGGAAACTACCCCTTGTGCATGCCTTAAGTGCATCCCAAGTAATAGGGATAGAAACAGTGTCATTCTGGGAGTTCCAAAAATTGATCATATCAGTCTTGCAAGGGATGTCAAGGGATGTCAACCCTCGAGTCAGATAACCAGAACCTAGACAAATGCCACAAGCCTTCTGCCGAAGGACACATCAAACTGAGCTGCAGGGAAATAGGAACATGATCAGAGATACCCCTGGGGAGAATGGTGACATCCCGGACCCTGGAAAGGACAGACCCCCCCGGCGTACACCAGGTCAATTCTAGAGAAAGTTCTGTAAGAGGCAGAATGACAGGTATATGCCCGCAAGTTAGGGTGTCTCTACCTCCAGACTGTAACATACCTTACAGCGGAGCCCAAAATGATGAGGGTGGCCTCTTGCACGGTTCCGGTCCAAGCACCCCTGGTGGTGGGTACAGGGAGTGCGAGGGCAACGAAAGGGTGCAGGTACCTGCAGGCAGGAGGCTGGAACTTAAAGATACAGGAACCTCTGCTGTGGAAACTGATCACCAAACTTGTTCAGCGGGAGCCAGATCAGGATCAACTGCAGAATCAGGAACAGGCAGGAGTCGGCAACAGGCTGGCAGCAGGATACCAAATCAGAAGGCAAAACCGTAGTCAGAAACAGGCAGAGGTTGGCAACAGACAGGCAGCGGGGTACAGATTCAGGAGGCAGAGCCGTAATCATAAGTTCAAGCCAAGGTCAGTATTGCAGGTAGAGGCAGGTTCAGCAGGCACGGGAGATCCAAGAGAATGGTCAGAAGATAGCCGGGTTTTCAGGAACAAGGTCAATCAGGCAGAGTAACAACAGAAACACAGGAACAAGCTGAAGACAATCCAGCACTGATGCTAGGCAGACTTTCTGTTTATATAGGGTGCTGTGTGCCAGGATTCACGCCAGCGTACGTGCGTGCGCACATGCGCATTAGCACCTTAGCACATGCGCATTAGCACATTAGCGCTTTGGCACTCGTGGGTGCGCGTTAGCGCGCGCATTCGCATAGAGGTGCCATTGTGCATGCTCACCCTGGATCTTATTTGTCTCTGGCTATGGTTCCGTGCATGCACATTGGCATTAACAGAACGACGATTGCCAGCTGCTGTGAGAAGCCAGGTGCTTGCTGTGTGAGTTCTCTGACATTGCCCCCTCCTTAGGGGCAGCCTCCGGATGCCCATTTGAGCCATCTTCTCTGGGTGGGAACGATGAAAGGCCTGTATCAGTCTGTGAGAGGGTGAAGAAGGGAAGCGCCACCTGAGTGCAGTATTAGTGAATACTTTTAATGACACAAAGTTTAAAAACACTTACAAAAGACATAGTTTAAAAGGGCTCATCTGTAGATGGATGATCCTGGTGGGTTCCTGGTGGGGATGATCCTGGTGAGTTCCTCGAGCTCCAGTCTGGGTGATGTGTCAGCGATGTAAGGCTGTTAGAGAAGCTTTTCAGCAGATGGTTCGTCCTATGGCCATCAGGGGGAGGCTGGGGCCGGCGTGGAGCGCACAGAAGGTGTGCGTGACGTCACGGGCTGTTCAGCGGCTTCCGGGTACATTCCAAGGGGAGGGCTCACATGGAGGGAGGATACTAGCTGTGAGGGAGTCTGTGGATAGGCTACACGCTTGGAGCAGCTGCTCCTATTGAAGGAACAGCTGAACAGCCCATGACGTCACGCACACCTTCTGTGCGCTCCACGCCGGCCCCAGCCTCCCCCTGATGGCCACAGGACGAACCATCTGCTGAAAAGCTTCTCTAACAGCCTTACATCGCTGACACATCACCCAGACTGGAGCTCGAGGAACTCACCAGGATCATCCCCACCAGGAACCCACCAGGATCATCCATCTACAGATGAGCCCTTTTTAACTATGTCTTTTGTAAGTGTTTTTAAACTTTGTGTCATTAAAAGTATTCACTAATACTGCACTCAGGTGGCGCTTCCCTTCTTCACCCTCTCTTACATGTCACAGAGCCAGCTCTCTGGGGATAGCAGCCGCCTTCTAGATCCATTGCTTCATCAACCTACTTCACACATTGTGAACTGCTACACCTTTTTAACCCCTGGACTGCCAAACCCCTTTTAATCATGTAATCCCATATCCATATGCTTCCAACTGCCAGACCCTCATTAACCCCTGGGCTGCTAACTTTTTAGCCATGGACTATATGCCTGGCCAATCCGATTAATCCTGAATATTGTATACTGTATATGCGCTTGAAGTTATCATTATCTTTATCTGTATCAGTCTCCGAGCATGGAGATTGGTCTCAGGTTCCCAGGAATTTTCTTCCGGGCCAAAACCTTTTTACTTGATCAGGTATTGGTTCTGCCCCTGTCGTTTCCTACAATCCAAGATGGCTTCAATCTCAAACTCTTCTTCTCCATCCACCATTATAACTTATAGGGGTCCCACTGCACGATCCGGAAAGGGATTCGCTACGTCAGGCTTCAGTAGTGAAGCATGAAACACAGGGTGGATCCTTAATGAGTCAAGAAGTTCGAGTTCAAATGCTACCGGATTAATCTTCCTCTTAACTGGGAAGGGTCCCAAGTATCTGGGTCCCAGTTTCCTGGAAGAGCATGCCAGTTTCAGGTTTGCTGTTGAAAGCCACACATGGTCACCAGTTTTCAGGTCCAGGTCCCCCCTTCTTCTTTTATCAAAGAATCTTTTACTATTTTCCTGTGCCTTGGAGATGGTCTCTCTCAACACCTGATTGTTGGTAACAAGGAAGTTTAGTCTATCCTGGACAGCTGGCAAAGGAGAGTCCGGCACTAGTGTTGGCAAAAAAGAGGGGTGGAATCCATAATTGGAGAAGAAGGGTGACAGGTCTGTGGTAGAGTGGGTGGAATTATTGAATGCAAATTCTGCCAGGGGCAGTAGTGAGGTCCAATATTCCTGGGTGAAGGAGGAAAAACAACGTAGATACTGCTCCAACGTTTGGTTGGCACTTTTAGTCTGCCCATTGGTCTGGGGGTGGTAGGCTGAGGAGAAACTGAGTTTGATACCCAGGGCTTCACAAAATGCTTTCCAAAACTTTGACGTGAACTTTACCCCACAATCAGAAACAATGTCACCAGGAATTCCGTGAAGTTTAACAATTTCTTTAATGAACACCCTGGCCGTCTCTGTTGCTGAAGGAGTCTCCTTCATGGGGATAAAATGTGCCATCTTAGAAAGACGATCAAGCACCACAAAGATGGATGAAAATCTTTCAGAAGGAGGAAGCTCAACAATGAAATCCATTGCAATCTTGTTTTTACTGTTCTTATTCTTGAGGCAGGTTAAACAAGAACTAACCTAATCCCTGCAATCCTTTGCTAGATTGGGCCACCAGAAATGTCTTTGAACTAAGTCCATAATCTTGTGTCCCCCGAAATGACCCGCCAAAGGATAGTCATGGCAGGCCTGTAGGATGGTAGTGCGCAGGTCCTGTGGTACAAATATTTTATTTCCCTGCCAGTAAAGCCCATCTCTTTCTTGCAGGTTCCTGCCTGGAGGTAAGGAAGTTCTCAGGGATGCCTGATGGATCTGCGATACAAAATCGGATTGGGTTAACAGAAAATTTCCGGCTTGCAGGATAGTACCTGGAGGGGATGAAACTTGGGTCTCTGTGAACATGCGGGATAACTCATCGGGTTTGACATTTTTGGACCCTGGCCGGTAAGTGATATGGAAGTTAAAACGTGAAAAAAAAAGAGCCCATCTCGCTTGTCTGGGTCTGAGGCGTTTGGCAGTTCTGAGATATTTTAAATTTATATGATCCGTGAAGATCAATATTGGGTGTGCTGCTCCCTCCAAGAGGTACCGCCACTCCTCCAAGGCTGATTTTATCGCCAACAGTTCTCAGTCCCCCTCATCATAATTCCTCTCCGATAACCCTAGTTTTTTGGAGAAGAAAGCCACGGGATGCATTAAAGACTTAGGTCCTTGACGCTGGGACAGGATGGCCCCTACAGCACTCTCAGAAGCATCCACCTCTAGGATGTACGGCAAAGCAGGATCAGGATGCTTTAATACTGGAGCGGAGGTAAATAGTCTTTTTAGCTTGTCGAAAGCAGCTTGAGCTGCCTCAGTCCATTGGAAACGGTTTTGTTTCTTTGTGAGTTGTGCAATAGGTGCTATGATACCAGAAACATTTTTGATAAATTTTCTGTAGAAACTGGAAAACCCGATAAAATGTTGTACCCCTTTCTTGTCGGTTGGAGGTGGCCAGGACATTATGGCCGAGACTTTCTGAGGGTCCATTGCCACACCCCCAGTTGATATTACCAAGCCGATTAAGTGAATGGTCTGACGTTCAAATTCACATTTCTCGGCTTTAGCGTACAATCCGTTCTGTCTCAGTTTGTGGGGAACTTGCTTCACATGGCTACGGTGTAATTCTAGAGAAATTGAAAATATCAGAATGTCATCCAGATAAACAATCATGATTAAGTCTAGGAAGTCCCTGAAGATGTTATTAACAAAATGTTGAAAAGTGGCTGGTGCGTTACAAAGTCCGAATGGCATAACAAGATATTCAAAGTGACCAAAACGTGTCCGAAAAGCCATCTTCCATTCATCCCCCTCACGGATTCTGATTAAGTTGTAGGCACCTCGTAAGTCTAGTTTTGTAAATATTTTTGCAGAACGGAGTCTCTGAAAAAGCTCTGGGATCAGAGGAAGAGGATAGCGATTTTTGACTGTTATTCTTTTCAATTCCCTGTAGTCTACGCATGGGCGGAGGGAATGATCTTTTTTCTCGACGGAAAATATTCCTGCGCCAGCTGGAGAAGAGTAGTGTTGGATGAACCCTTTCCTAAGATTCTTGTTGATGTATTCTTTAAGGACCAGGAGCTCAGGCTCTGAAAGAGGGAAGATCCTTCCAAAAGGGACTTCTGCCCCAACAGTTCAATTGGGCAATCATAAACCCGGTGCGGGGGAAGGGTATCTGCCTTCTGTTTGTCGAACACGTGCAGGAAGTCATAGTATACAGATGGGACGAGTTTCCGGGTTTCAGATACGGATTTCAAGCAGCCGATGACTGGAACTACATGGTGGGAGGACTTGAGACAGTTCTGGAAGCAGTAGGAGGACTGGAAAATCACCTGGCTGGTAAGCCAATTAATTTGGGGGTTATGGGCTTGCAGCCAGGGCATTCCCAGAATGATCGGGAATAATGGGGAGGAGATGACATCAAGGCATAACAGTTCTTGGTGATCTGGCAAAATGTTCGCGGACAAAGGTTGAGTTTCATGGGTAATAGGTCCTGATTTGATGCCTGACCCATCAGCTAGCTGTATGGAGAGTCGCTGTTTGGGTTGCAGAGGAATGTTGTGCTGCTGGACGAAGGCATGGTCGATGAAGCAGCTGCAGGCGCCTAAATCAATTATAGCCTGGACCCAGAGTGCCCCTTCTGGAAGCTGTAGTGAGACAGGAACAGCAATGTGAGCAGATCTGGTCAAAGTCAATACATAAGAATCATAAGGAGGGGAGTCAGACTTACGGGTCTTGTTGGGGCACATGCTTACATAGTGCCCAGCTCCCCCACAATACAGACAGAGGTTATTCTGACAACGATGCTGCTTCTCCTCTGGTGACAATGGTGAGTGAAGCAGGCCTATCTGCATTGGCTCTGGGGCTTCCATAGTGGCAGTAGGTAGTGAGGAAGCAGGAACAGATGGACTGCTAGGTACTTTGGGCAGCATCCACATAGGACGAAATTGGCTGGTCCTCTCAGATCTTCGTTCCCTTAAGCGGTGATCGATCTGGATGGATAATTGGATCAAATCCTCCAAAGCACTGGGGACCCCAACTCGAGCCTTAAGTGCTTCAGAGAGTCCTAGACAGAACTGGTAGCGGAGAGCGGCGTCATTCCATTGTGTATCAGAACTCCACCGCTTAAAGTCAGTTACATAGTCCTCTACTGGCCTGCGACCCTGCTGGAGGGCGTGAAGGCTGGCTTTCGCTATTGTGGTACACTGGGGGTCATCATACAACTTAGTCATTTCATCCAGGAAAGAGTCCATGGAATTCATAATCGGGCTGGCTTGTTCCATCAAGTGGTGAGCCCATGTTTGGGGTACACCCTGGAGTAGTGAGACGATGAACCCCACTTTAGTGCTTTCCAAAGAGAAGGTGCGTGGTTGTAGCAGGAAGTATAACTGGCATGCATTCTTGAAGGCACGGAACTTGCTGCGATCTCCTGAGAATCTCTCAGGAGTAGGGACCCGAGGTTCTGGAAGTGGCACCACTACGGTGCTGATGTTGCAGGAACAGAGGGTGGAGGTGTCGTGGCTGTCAGATGTGCTGAGGTGCCTGGAGATAGTGGCTCTACTCTTTGTTCAAGTTGACGATAGCCATCTTGTAGGCCCTGGACTGCCTGGGTAAGGGCTGCGATCTGTTGGCACAGTGCTTCCATGGGTGAGGCTCCCCTTTCGGGCTCCATGTGGCTGGATTCTACTGTTATGTACCTTACAGCGGAGCCCAAAATGATGAGGGTGGCCTCTTGCACGGTTCCGGTGCAAGCACCCCTGGTGGTGGGTATAGGGAGTGCGAGGGCAACGAAAGGGTGCAGGTGCCTGCAGGCAGGAGGCTGGAACTTGGAGATACAGGAACCTCTGCTGAGGAGATGTGGAAACTGATCACCAAACTTGTTCAGTGGGAGCCAGATCAGGATCAACTGCAGAATCAGGAACAGGCAGGAGTCGGCAACAGGCTGGCAGCGGGGTACCAAATCAGAAAGCAAAACCGTAGTGATAAACAGGCAGAGGTTAGCAACAGACGGGCAGCAGGGTACAGAATCAGAAGGCAGAGCCGTAATCATAAGTTCAAGCCAAGGTCAGTATTGCAGGTAGAGGCAGGTTCAGCAGGCAGGGGAGATCCAAGAGAATGGTCAGAAGATAGCCGGGTTTTCAGGAACAAGGTCAATCAGGCAGAGTAACAACAGGAACACAGGAACAAGCTGAAGACAATCCAGCACTGATGCTAGGCAGACTCTCTGTTTATATAGGGTGCTGTGTGCCAGGATTCGCGCCAGCGTACGTGCGTGCATGCGTGCGCACATGTGCATTAGCACATTAGCACCTTAGCACATTGGCGCATGCGTGTTAGCACATTAGCGCTTTGGCACTCGCAGGTGCGCATTCGCATAGAGGTGCCATTGTGCATGCCCACCCTGGATCTCATTTGTCTCTGGCTACGGTTCCGTGCATGCACATTGACATTAGCAAAACGAGGATTGGCAGCTGCTGCACAAAGACGGGTGCTTGCTGTGTGAGTTCTCTGACACAGACGTCCATAAATTTGGAGGCTTCCACCCAAGACGCCAGGTCCGTGGCAGAGCCAGATGTCTGTGTTAGTCTGTCCGTCCCAGGGTCTGGCACCATATTAAAGTCCCCAAATATCATAATGTTATCAGTAGCATAAACCAACAGTTTGGATACCAATTGGTAAAGTAAATGCACTGAAGCTGGAGGGGGCAGATAAAATCCCACTATGACAACCTCCAAGGAAGTAATATAAGGTATAAAAGGTATAAATGACCAACCCAGGGCCTCCTAAGGAGGCCTAATGGAGGCCTAATGGCTTCCAGGGTTCAAAGTGGATATTCAGGAGATGTATATGGAGGGCCTGGGGACAACAGGTGGCCTAACCTTGCCAAGGCATGGCAGGACACAGGTGCTTCAGGTAGCTCAGGACTTGAACATCGGGATCTGCAGTATAGCAGGTAGGATAAAGCAAGATGGCATGCGGAGACAGGGCCGAGGAGCTATGGAGAAGGTCTCAGCAAGGGAAAATCAGATTTTACCGCCAACGAACAGTCTCTGCCCAGGAAGACGCCTCCTCAGGAGTAAAGAAGCAGACTGTCTCACCTCCCTCAACACGCAGTCTGGTGGGGAACAACATGCTGTACTTAAGCACCTTGGCCCGGAGCTTAGCTCTTACCATGTCAAAGGATTTGCGTTGCCTCTGGGTCTTCACGGAGTAGTCAGGGAATATCATGAGTTTAGCATTTTCATAACGGAACTCTGCCAGGGCCCTGGCCTCCCTCAGTACCGCATCCCTGTCTTTAAAATGCAGCAGCTTGAATATGAATGTGCGGAGTGGAGAACCCTGACCTTGAGGCAGGCATACGGTGAGCCCTCTTCACAGTAAAGAAAGAAGAGAAATGAGCTTTAGGTAACATCAATGTGAGGAGACATTCTGCAAAGGCAGTAGGATCATTACCCTCTGCGCCCTCCGGGAGACCTATGATCCGCAGGTTGTTAAGCCGGTTGCGATTTTCTGCGTCTTCCACTCTGGTCTCCAATGTCTTGACCTTGACTTTAAGGGTATGGAGGTCACCTGCATGATCTCTAATGATGTCCTCCGTCTTCGAGATCCTCTGTTCCACCTGGCCGTGGAAAGAGTCCAAATCCCTGTGAATAAAATCCACATTCGTCTGCAGGTGGTCTATTTTGTCCATAAGTGCAGTCTGGCTGGTCGCAATAGTCTGCATGGCGGCCGTGAGGTCCACCGCTGTTGCAGGGGGAGAGACAGAGGCCTCTGTCTGAGATGCCATGTGCACTGTAATGGCAGCCTGTCCCCTGGTCCTTGCCCGATCAAATGAGGTTGCTGTGGATTAGGAGCAACGGGATTTACCGCCAGTCATGCACCGGAGGCACCGCTTTGTATCCCGGACCGATCCACAGTGCAATTAGGTCTTTTGCAGGATTAATGAGCCGGACTCCAGGAGCTCAGTTACAGAGCATCCCCTCCTGTCGCCATCTTGGTCACACCCCCCCCGTAATCCCAGTCTTAGTCCGTAGTGTTCAATATTGAGTTGGCCCACCCTTTGCAGCTATAACCTCTCCAACTCTTCTGGGAAGGGCACAAGATTTAGGAGTGTGTCTATGGGAATGTTTGACTATTCTTCCAGAAGTGCATTTGTGAGGTCAGGCACTGACGTGGACGAGAAGACCTGACCCTTCTAATTCATCCCAAAGGTGTTCTATCACGTTGTGGTCAGGACTCTGTGCAGGCCAGTTAAGTTCCTCCACCCCAAACTCGCTCATCCATGTCTTTATAGACCTTGCTTTATGCACTGGTCCAAATCATTTGGTGGAGGGGGGATTATGATGTGGGGTTGTTTTTCAAGGGTTGGCCTTGGCCCCTTAGTTCCAGTGATGGGAACTCTTAAGGCGTCAGCATACCAAGACATTTTGGACAATTTCATGCTGCCAACTTTGTGGGAACAGTTTGGGGATGACATCTTCCTGTTCCAACATAACTGCACACCAGTGCACAAACAAGCTCCATAAAGACATGGATGAGCGAGTTTGAGGTAGAGGAACTTGACTGGCCTGCACAGAGTGCTGAGTTGAAGCTGTTATAGCTGAAAAGGGTAGACCAACTCAATATTGAACCCTACGGACTAAGACTGGGATGTAATTAAAGTTCATGTGCGTGTAAAGGCAGGCATCCCAATACTTTTGGTAAGTGTATGTATATTCTGTTTTATGATCCTTTTTGAGTACTAAGTGAAAGGTCTGCCTGTTATAATCATAATTAGTCCCAGTGTTGTAATAAGAAAAAAAAGTGCTGGGAAACATTGTGAGCCATTTGCATGAGCGGAAATAAACATTTCTAGGAATACTTTGTATATTAACAACCCAGTGTTACTATGGTTGCCATGAATACAATGTTTTAATTTCTGTGCAGCTTTGAAAAATCAGTGGCACACCAGCAGATTGAAAAAGAAAGGACATTTAACAAAATGACATTATAAAATAATTTTGTGTATTTTTTTTTTTTTTGCTAAATATGAACTACAAAAAATCCTATAAAATGTAAAAGCTTAAATTGATATTAAATAATAGTATACATTCATCTAGACTTTAAATCATACATACTTGATAAAATATAAACTATTAACTTTAACTATTTGGCATCAAAGTAAAAATGTGATTCTAAGCCTATTCTATGACTTGTAACTTGTACAAGGATACAATTTGTGGTTTAATGTGTGCCTCTTTGTTGGACGTGAGGGCTTCACTAGGGGTTCTATGTATAGATATATGTCCTTTGATGTGTGTGCTTATGTTAAGTGTATGTATTTTTGTATGAGTTGTATATACAGCTAAGTATAAATAAATCAAAACATTTTCTTTAGTTTTGGATAGAGTGCAGAGGGATTAGATTTCTTGTCAGTTTCTATTGCTGTCTGTGACCCCATGAAAGAGATTCACCCTCTCTATTTGTCCTGTTTACCATTATCATTGAAAGTAAAAGTAAAAGAAAATCACACATTTTGGGTTGTCCCCAGAAAAGTAATAGAGGGGAAATCTTCCAACTGGTACGCTAGTTCTGTTGACCTGCGGGTCCCTAAGGAATTCCCTTAGTTTTCAGGAATTTCCTCTCACTTCCTGTTTGGCTATGGAAGAGGAAGTGAAGGAAAATCTCTGCAATGTGATACAGATGGTGGAAAAAAATCTGACAGGGATTATAACCCTCCCATGCTCTATCCAAAATGAAAAAAAATAATGTTTTGTCTATAGTTCTACCTTAAAGTGATACTAAAGCCTTGTCTTTTTTTTTCTTTTAAAATAACAAACATGTCATACTTACCTGCTCTGTGTAGTGGTTTTGCACAGAGCAGCCCAAATCCTCCTCTTCTTGGGTCCCTCGCCGGTGCTCTTCGTCCCTCCCTCCTGCCGAGTGCCCCCACAGCAAGCAGCTTGCTATGTGGGCACCTGAGCCAAGCCACTGCTCTGTGTGTCCATTCAGACATGGAGCCGCAGCTCGGCCTCGCACCTCCTCTCTCCTCATTGGCTTACTGACTTTGACTGACAGCAGCGGGAGCCAATGGCGCCCGCTGTGTGTCTCAGCCAATCAGGAGGGAGACTCCAGGATAGCCAAGTGTCTTGTGCAACATTGCTGTATCGAGATGGGGCTCAGGTAAGTATTAGGGGGGCTCAGGAGGGCTGCTGCACACCGAAGATAAAGATAAAGAATAATTAAGATAAAAAACCTTCTTCCTTTAGAACCACTTTAATGCAATCACAAAAGACATAACTTCTCCATATCTGATGGTTTGTAGACATGTGCACACTGAAATATTTTATTTTGGAATTCCGTTTTCGTCCGAAAAATTAATTATATTTAGTTACTCCCAAAATTTGTTTTTATTTATTTTGTTTTGTTAAAAAATGCATTTGGATTTCCAAAAATCCAAAATAATTAAGGTTGAATCTGTCATTGAAGGCTTATGTTGTCTGTCGAATGTTCTAAGAAGATTCGACGGAGCAGCTAAACTGTACAACGCCGCAATCATACATTTCCAGTCGAATGTCCTGTCTACAAGCTATAGTAGAATTCTAATTTTGTATAACACTACTAATAATTATATTTATTAATTATTATTACTAGTCAACCAACATTAGAATTCTTCTATAGCCTATGGGCGGAGCATTTGACCATAAATGTCCACTCACGTCGACTGCTTCGTCAAATCTTCATGTTGAATCTTTTCTCTCTATGTCAAATAATCTTGGACTAATAGAGTTAGGTTAGGCACATTCGACCTTTTTTGCTATTGTCTCAATAATGTTGAATCTTTTCTCTCTATGTCGAATCTTTTCTCTCTATGTCAAATCTTTTCTCTGTATGTAAAATAATCTTGGACTAATAGAGCTAAGGTTAGGCACATTCGACCACAGTTTTGATGGACACAGAACGTTATTGTCAGCGTCATGTCGAATCTCCTATCTATATCAAACTGTTGCCGCAACGAAAACAAATATAAAGCATTTGTTTACGGCGGATCTTTCGGTTTTCGGATTCTGCACGTTCGATAATGAAAATACCTGAAATTCGGACAAAAGGGCATTCGGACAGAAACTAATGCAAATGTCTAATGGTTTGTTCACAAAACCTTTTCTCTTCCCTCTATACCAAGCCCTAATGTTTCTTTTGCTGATTGAAAATCAATGTCTTCTATGACTGCCAGGACACAGATAGTAAACTTGAAATTGCCAAGGATTGGCAACTTCCAAGGTTCACAGTATACCAGTGGTCCAGGGTCCTGACAGCTATGAAGCACCTTCTGGGGCCAACTCTGTAGACTTTGACACCAAGACCTATAGTATGTGCTAGTATCTTTCATTACAGGAAGGGTTATTCTTTGGCACAGAGCCTCACCAACTGTTATGCAACTATCCAGTGCCACATTCTGAGTGCCTATTGAAGACTTTGACATTTAACAGGTGAATGGCAGTGGGTTGGACTTAATGCTAATAGAGCTTGGGGCAAAATCTCAGCTTGAAGAAAATCAAGGCCCTGTATCCTCCTGCCAAAAAACTAATCTGAAGACATTTACAATCTGAATCTGAATGGAAACAATACAAGAAGGAATAATACAAAAAACAAAAAACAAAAAAAAACAAAGACATTTTCCAACATGTTTTTTTTTAACTGCAGTAGAAGTAACCCATAATCAGCTTTACTCTTTTAAATTATATTACAAATGATCAAGCAGCTTACAGAAACTGGGTGGTGCACGGGTGACCTAAGATATGGTTACAGGTTGACTTGATCTGTTTTTTCTAATGATGAAGAGGAATGGATATACAGATATGCATAGGACATACAGTATATTTTTGATGTAGATGTTGGAGGCTAAAGGGAGATTTCAATGAAATACTGCAGCACAGTTAGAGACTATCAGGTCTAAATAGTTGACTACACTTTCATGCCTAGTGTACCCATAGAAATAATTGTCCATTAATGGCTGTCAGATCAAGAATTTATGCTAAGTTTATAGGCACAGTACAACAAGCCCAGGTTGCAAAAAAAAAATATAAATCATATAAAAAGTGACCCTTTCATTCAAAAAATGCCTACACAGTCCTTAGTCCTCACCATTCCACCATTGGTGTTCCCTTCACCACCAATGTAAAACTTTCACCCTCAGAGTTGGACCTCTAAGTTATAAGAGATCATGCATAGTTCAAATGAAGGATATCCCAGTCAAGATAAGTCCCTGTAAAGATAAATCTCTCTTCACCTTCACATCTCCTCTGATATGGAAAGAAGGATTATCTTGACAGCACCTGGGATAGCCTTGATTTGAGCTATTCATGATCTCTTAAAACTTAAGCACATTTCACACTGGTGGAGTTGGCCAGCGCTTCCACCTGCTCAGCTGATCCCCACTAAGCAGGTGGATTACAGGTCTGTGTCCACTCCGCTGATACACAGCCCACTGTTATCTATGGGGCTGTTGGATGGGAATTGATCAACTGTCATCCGATCCGATCTATCAGATGGATGGGAAACAGATCCCCATCTGTTTGTTTTTAGTGGACAGGATCAGATGCCGGTGGGTGTCAGCAGACACATGTCCCCTGCTCCACAGAGAGCAATGGATGGTCCAATTGGGTCCGCTTCAAAAACTGACAGGCCGAACCAATCGGTCCGTCAGTATGAAAGGAGCTTCAGAGAGCCAACCCTGGGGGTGAGAGTTTTTGACACATTGGTGGTGAAGGGAGCACTGATGGTGTGAAGACGGTAAGAATTTATTTAGAAAAGACACAGTAGTATTTTAAGAGTGAAAGCTGTTAAAAGGACTGTGTGAACATTTCTTATATTAACCACTTCAGCCCCGGAAGGATTTACCCCCTTCCTGACCAGAGCACTTTTTACAATTCGGCACTGCGTCGCTTTAACTGCTAATTGCGCGGTCATGCAATGCTCTACCCAAACAAAATTTGCGTCCTTTTCTTCCCACAAATAGAGCTTTCTTTTGATGATATTTGATCACCTTTGCCGTTTTTATTTTTTGCGCTATAAACGGAAAAAGACTGAAAATTTTGAAAAAAAATGATATTTTCTACTTTTTGTTATAAAAAAATCCAATAAACTAAATTTTAGTCATACATTTAGGCCAAAATGTATTCGGCCACATGTCTTTGGTAAAAAAAATGTCAATAAGCGTATATTTATTGGTTTGCGCAAAAGTTATAGCGTCTACAAACTAGGGTACATTTTCTGGAATTTACACAGCTTTTAGTTTCTGACTGCCTATGTCATTTCTTGAGGTGCTAAAATGGCAGGGCAGTACAAAACCCCCCCAAATGACCCCATTTTGGAAAGTAGACACCCCAAGGAAATTGCTGAGAGGCATGTTGAGCCCATTGAATATTTATTTTTTTTGTCCCAAGTGATTGAATAATGACAAAAAAAAGAAAAAAAAAAAAATTACAAAAAGTTGTCACTAAATGATATATTGCTCACACAGGCCATGGGCATATGTGGAATTGCACCCCAAAATACATTCAGCTGCTTCTCCTGAGTACGGGGATACCACATGTGTGGCACTTTTTGGGAGCTTAGCCGCGTACGGGGCCCCGAAAACCCAGCACCACCTTCAGGATTTCTAAGGGCATACATTTTTGATTTTACTCCTCACTACCTATCACAGTTTTGAAGGCCATAAAATGCCAAGATGGCACAACCCCCCCCAAATGACCCCATTTTGGAAAGTAGACACCCCAAGCTATTTGCTGAGAGGCATGGTGAGTATTTTGCAGCTCTCATTTGTTTTTGAAAATGAAGAAAGACCAGAAAAAAAATTTTTTTTTTCTTTTTTCAATTTTCAAAACTTTGTGACAAAAAGTGAGGTCTGCAAAATACTCACTATACCTCTCAGCAAATAGCTTGGGGTGTCTACTTTCCAAAATGGGGTAATTTGGGGGGGGGGTTTGTGCCACCTGGGCATTCCATGGCCTCCGAAACTGTGATAGGTAGTGAGGAGTGAAATCAAAAATTTACGGCCTTAGAAAGCCTGAAGGCGGTGCTTGATTTTCGGGGTCCCGTGCGCGGCTAGGCTCCCAAAAAGTCCCACACATGTGGTATCCCCGTACTCAGGAGAAGCAACAGAATGTATTTTGGGGTGTAATTCCACATATTCCCATGGCATGTTTGAGCAATATAACATTTAGTGACAACTTTGTGCAAAAAAAAAAAA